>JABWPP010000049.1:52376692-53011692 GCA_016920855.1 Puya raimondii
TAATTGTCTTCCAACCACTTGTAAATAATTTATAAATCATCATCAAGAATTATTTAATAACATAACAATTCAACGTGAATTCAATACGGTGGCGTTCATCGTGTCTTCAAAATCTTCATCTTTTCTTCTTTGAAACCTACAAGACTATACCTGACTTCCACTGTCACGAAAAAATATGCCAATATAAAATCCGTAACTAAAATTAGGACATGGGGCGTGACAAGTTCTTCCATACAAGGCCCTCAAAAGGTGCCAACACAACTGGTATCAGATCATTAAGATGATCATCATAACAAGTCGAGATATCAGGATGGCAGCGTGTTATCCCGATTTTCTTGCGGTGTCTACAAATAATAGCGGTATCAGGGAGTAGGTCTAGTAGTACTTGGTTTTTCCTTCTATTTGGTATATCAGAGCTTATTGTCTCATATTCTTTCAGGAGGTGTGAAGATTCTACGGAGATAAGTTGGGCCATATTGTGAAATGGTGAATTTTTTTTTCCATTGTCATTGGAAATTCATTCGGAAATAAAAATTTGATTCGTTAAATAATAGTTTCGACACAGGTTTTTAGATATCCACATTGTTCCTGCGTGTGTGTGGCAAAGATTTTATAGTTTGTTTTCCGTCGAGCGATTTCCTCGTTCCAACCTAAGAAGCATATCGAGACGGGGACGCGACCTTGAGCTATCCAGGATCCCAAACACACAAGCACCCCAAGACGTTCCAATTTGCGTTTTTTTTGTCCGAATTTTTTGATGGGATGATGACTTACACTTGTGTGAAACAGCCTGGGGTCCGGACCTCAGCCCTCAGGGTCTGGACCTCCGCCCTCAGGGTCCGGACCTCATCCCTCAGGGTCCGGACCCTCCCTGCGTGACAGCCAGGGAGGCGTACGGGTTCCGGACCTCACCACAGGGTCCGGATCCTGGAAGTTGGAAAACTCATTTTTTATATTTTAAATCAATTTTTATCCATTCTAATGTCTTCCAAACACTTGTAAATGTTTATAAATCATCATCAAGATTATTTAAACTTACCAAGCATCGTGAATTCATACGTTGAGTCTTTGAGTCTTCAATCTTCGTCTTTTCTTCTTTGAACCTTCAAGACTCCGACTCACTTCACGAAATATGCCAATATAAAATCCGTAACAAGCACAGTTTTGCACGAGGGCATATCACAAGCGCAAGAATAAAAACCTAACTATTACAACATTCCATTCATCCACATATACATACATTTTTCTCAATATACAACTTTGCTCTCAATTACATTACATTCAACAATAGATTTTACATTCCTTTACTTGTACACGGGTGACCTACAATTGGTGACCCAGCTATCTAGGGCGCGACGCCCGCGCCTCGGTCCGGTGCTGCTCCGCTAATGGTGGCTCTTCAACAACAGTAATGGCTCTACAAAATAGTGGGATGAGAACTAAAAGAAGTTCCCAGTGGGTTAAAAATAAAATCCACCGACCTCGCCGATTTTCCCACTAGGTCTATCAAGGCATAAGTAGATAAACAACAAAAGTAGTACAACTACACTATGCATAAACTGGAATAAACACTACTATGCCTTTGCAAAATAAAGCTAGGTAAACAATAAATGCTATTAGGCTCAAGATGCTTACCCTTTTTACCTTTTTAACCCAATCATACCGGCTCACGCGAAATCAAGCCCAACTCCGTCCTCTAAATCATCTACTAGGGAGATGACCGCTCAACCCATACATAGACTGTCCACAGAGGAGGCACAATCGACTCGTCCTGTCATATAATGCTACTACAAGACTTCACAAGGTAACCATAGACATAATCTACTATACTCGACTGGCTTTCCCTTTTACCTCATGACCCAATCATCCGGCTCACGCGAAGTAAAGCCAAACTCACAATACCAGGGCCCACGGGGACTATCACCAATCTAGGGCCGTCTGCTGGGTAGATACGTTAACCCATACGTGACAACTCCGGAGCTCACTGCCTGTGGTGTCGCGACCACCAACAAGCCAAACAGACAATGTGAGTACGATCCAGTCCTCTCATCTCGAGGACACCCTACTGACCAGGGTAACAACATACGGGATCTACCAATTCCTAGCATGGTCCCGAGAATCTATTTCAATCCCTCGCATGCTCATATCAAATCCTGTGCAACTACGGCAAAACAAACCCACATGTAACACTCATGACACACAATGTTCATGTTTTCTACTTGCACAATAGGATATCCAATCCATATGTCTACCACTAGGTTCATGTTTTGACTCACAATGACACCCAGTATTTCACTTTGTTCCAATGTCCACACTTTATTTTCTATGTCCAAACAACTAGTCAAGATGCCACCAATGCTCCATAATATTTTCTAAGTTCACATTCTAGTTTATTGCATTCATAGGGTTTCCAATGTCCAATGACCCAATCCTCATGCATCCAAGTACCGAGTCTCAATTCAATTTGACCAACCCTGGTTTAGGAAGCATGCAAGGAAAAGAAAGCTCAAACACAATAATAACCCTATATGCATGAAATTTTTACGTATATATACATATGAACAAAATGACACTATAGACATAGAAAGAAATCCAACCATTTCGGAGAGCACCACCCACCTCGTTTAAGTACCAATTGCTAGGATTCCCAAGCAATTCGATTTCCGACGCCGCGGCTCGACCCAAGCTTATCGTAAAAAGTCGACAAAATCTCCCAATCGGACGCCGTAACCTCGTCACAATCCAAATCGGAGTTGTCCCTCACATCGAACTTGCCTTCAATTAGAGATTAATGAGGTCAATTTGGTTCCATAGCACTTAGGGATAAAAACCCCAAAACCAAGCCTTAAAACCTAAATCCTTATGAATACCCAAAATCATTGTAAATCCTTTGATAAAACTAGTTTAGAAACACATAGAGATCTCAACTACACCAATTTTAAAGGATTTAACTCAATTCCCTGTCCATAAGGCAGCCACCACTATCGAAAATTGCTCGAAAAGTCCCTCGTGGAAAATCACGCGAAATCAGTTCCTAAATCATGTAGATCCAGTTGCTAATTACAATTTCACTAAAAATTCATCAAAACCTCTTTCTCTACATCATGTTATCAAGAATCCATCAAAAAATCATATTCAAAATTATAATAATAAAATATTACCTCGCACTCGAAGCGTCGGAAAATTCCAACACGTGCGGAGGCTCGATCGGCTCATCAAACGACCCAAAAAATCTCTTTATTTTCCTTCTTCTTCTCTTTTCTCTCTTTTCCCTTTCTATTCCTTTCCCTCTCTCTCTCTCTCTCTCTCTCTCTCTCTCTACGTATAGGTTGAAGAGGATAAGCATGAAGGGATCCCTGGCAGCGTAGTGGGAATCCACTAAGCAATGTAATAATTGCCTATAGGTCCAAAAGAATTAAGCGTATAAACTTTAGTCCAATTCAGAATCTGATACTTTTCGTTTTAGCCCTTCTGAATATTCGTTTGTGCTGAAATTTGACAGGCAGGCTCAAATAAAATCATTTAGAAGAACATAATCTTAACTTTTTAGTTTTGGATCATTTTTAGTCGCCGAAAGGTCTACCGACTAAAATCTCTAGCAGATTGCTGTTATATTCCGTTTTCAATTTTCGTGTCTCGGAATGACATGAAACTTTAAACCTAACCTCAGAAAAATAATTCTGACATATTCTCAAATTTTCATAATTTTTTGACACTGTAATTTTTTAGCTAAAAAAATAAGCCCCGTTCCTTACAGAAAATTCTAAATCTCCTGTTTTCATTTCAATTTCAGCACAATCCATTTTCGACTTATATTTTGCTTCTCTAAGTCCAATAAAAATAGTATCTCGCACTATTTTTATTTTTACTTACTTTTTATATTAAAAATCCGGTGCACTACATTCCACCTCCCTTAAAAAAAGTTTTGTCCGCGAAACTCAGATTCATATCTCAACTCGACAGATCGAAGAGGTGAGGTTATCACTCCTGCATTGAACTTTTGAGTTCTCATCAGGCTTCTCATTCCTCAGGGCTACTCCACTGCACCTTAACGTATTGAAATATACAATTTTGTAGTTTCTTCTCCTCGAGAGCTAGGATACACACAGTGAAAACTCCATACATGGCCTACCCTCCTGTAGCTCACGTGGCCTATTCAAGATTCTACATCACACAGTGCGGCTCTTCTTTCCCATTTAACGTTCCATTGTGGAACTCACCCTGATTCGATCACCGGCATCGCTTAAAAGCAATATCATTGGTGCATCGCTCCATCATGAGTGGTCCAACCATACTTAGACTTCCGGCTCTACAGCGAGATGGCACCTTCGGCACATCTTCAAGTTTCTGTTCACTTGAGAGCATATTCCTCAAACTCCACGTGGCTTTCACTATTCCAAAGTTTCATAAAGAGCACTTCACTTAGCTTTAATCTGCCACGGGTCAGCATCCCATCGTCCTCGTGACGAGTACACACGAACCCTCTGTTCGTGAATCCGATTCCGTCTCACCGATAGTGCCAGACTTGGCGGTTCCAACTAGTCGAGCGGTATGACTGAGCCTACGCTCCTATGGTCACTACCCTCAATCTTCTGTCCACAACCAATGCTCTCTTACACACTACAAGAGCCCTCGGCTAACCGCTAATTTCGATTTGTCACGGATGGTCCACAGATCAAAATTCTCGCGTAGGCCTATCGCCTAAACCTGTCTCAACATCGCGTAACATTTCTCGCTCGTACGTATAGTCCTAATCATCACTTGGAGTCCTCACTTGAGACTTCGCATACATGCTCCAACCAGGAGCAACCGAGACCCCAAACCACTACAAGTCCTCGGGTTGGGTCATATCTACACCCTCGGTGTACTATCGATCACACAGCCTCACACGTGGCATTCCACGTTCCCGGGTCATAGCTCGGACTACCGCTCCGACCATAAGTCTCTGCCCCACCCTCAGGGCTGCTGTTTCTCATGGCTGACTGCACCTGTCCAAATGGCCCCAGGTTCCACAGTCCAAACATGGTCCAGGCACGGATCGTCCCCACGCAGTACCCGATACCGTCGCTACACACGACCAACATGCTCTACTGAGCGACAACTATCTCTATCGGCTCCTAAGCACCTAGTGCGAGGCACAAGCCCTTGAGCGGTCCTTCGCCTCTTTTACACTTAGCAATGCTCAAGTGCTACAGCCAACGAACCCTCAGTGGCTGGACTTTCAATCTGTGCCCCACGGCAACTCTATATTCGAGCGCGATATGCCTCAACCTTATTCGTATTAGCCACAATTACCAAGTAACTTTGCCTCATCATTCTTCACCAGCTTGGTGCGCTCTTGCACTTGAGCCTCTACACCACAAGGCTGACTAGTCCAAGATCTACTGATCGCCGCTCTGACCCTATGGCAGCGGAATCATTCCACTACCAAACTGCCAAAGAGTTCTAAAATTAGAGTAAGACTCTAAGTCGTTACTTTTTTTTATACACGGTCACTACCGTATCCACGAAGGCTTCATATCTCTCGCTTACTTGCCCTTTATCAATCACTTGATATTATCATCTCAGGGAAAGGTCCTCTCAACCACTATAACCTATCCCCATTATCATAGCTCATAGAGGGCTACTATGCATACTTCTTTGGTCAATACTTGTTACTGGACTCCTCACAAATCATTCCAATTTTCTTGGCTCCAAGGCTATTACATATGCCCATGACACATCCACGTGCTCCTTAGCTCATGTTCAACCTAGAGCTCTCACATCACCAAGTCCGACCTTATGGTCCAACTTGGGTACAATGCCACTACTTCCACATGCTAGCTTCCATCCTAAGCTAGACACCACATATATCTTGGCCCGTGTTCTAAAACACACATGGCACCACATGCACGTAATCATTAATCCCCTTTTATACATAAAAGGGTTACAACCCAAACTTCTAGCACACAACCAAATCATATTCTGTTTAATTGCCAACCATAATACATACTAGCATCCAGAAAAACTAAGGACAAAGAAGAGTTCAAATCACCTCGAAAGCATTCCCTCTCTTTATCTTGGATCTTTCTCGAGATCGACTTAAGCCTCGATCTTTCGCCAAATTGGCCCACGCTCTGATCTATACTAATAGATCACTCCAACATTTAAATCTCTACACAATATTTTCCATGCCGACCATTCGATTCATCCCAAAACAATCTCCAAATCTATACTCGTGGTCACAAGTACATTCCAGTAGTACTTTATATATCATCAATGACATATTGCATATTTCATCCTTAGATCAATGGCACTCTTTAATGTAACCTTATTAGATGTCACAATTAGCATCTCATTGGTGCCACAATCAGGTTGATCATCTTGTAAGCCCACCAAATAATTTCATGGAGAACTAACGGCCAACACATTCAACATAGCATTTGCACACACTATGTTTGATCATCAACCGAAGCCAACATGCTTCCAAGAACCACACAATATTCTCTCACCTTCAAAGAGTGAGGGCGTCATCTTTCGAACTTTCCATATGTCACCTCTTTATTTAGGCACTTAACTATCTCTCCAATCAATTGGTGGATGGAACAACCATGGAATAAGGCCTGTCTCAACTCGACTCCAAAATCAACAGTAGCCACTTGGCTACATCGTTCTTGTCGCCCGACCATCGTTTGGTCTCACCTACGCCATTTCCCCATGGATCGTGCCTTTGCACCCATCGTCGAGGGTCGCACATTGCACCCATCATCCATATTAACTGGGGCAAACAAGTCTAAATCCTCCTAATCGAGGTTTAATCAAATCTCCAAGGCCACCACTCCTGACATCAAGTCAGGATACGCATCGTTTCCGACAAACCACGCATCTCGGTCACAACGAGAGGCTTCACGTCCTACTTAATTCGCAACATTGGAGGGCTATCAAGTCCGCCAAAACATGCCTACTACCATGTAACTCGCCATGGTCAAGAAGGGATACATGCACGCCTAAGAGACCCCAACGATCGAACCGATCCGTCGTGCAAACAGTGACCCAATCAACGAAAGTCATAGGGTACCCCTACTCTATTTTCAACGTCATGTTGTCTGCAGCCAACATGATCATCTATATAAGGTAGTTGTAACACCTTCAATTCGTCTCCAAGAAATCATTGGAGACATGCTTTGACCCAATTGTTCGACTTTCGCTACAAGTTACATCTACCCACGAGCCTAAGGCTTTAAGGCTTTCCAAGTCTAAAGTCTCCTAGGTCCTCCTAGACTCATTCTTGCTCTGATACCACTCTTATCTGTCACGCCCTGCCCCATCGCACAGCAGAGGCTATGCGGGCGGGTGCACAGACCGCCGAACGGGCAGAGTTTTCCCTGTCCGCCCGAGGCGTAAACAAAACAAGTACAATAAATTTCACCCAGGAAATACAACATAGCACAGTTTTGCACGAGGGCATACCACAAGCGCAAGAATAAAAACCTAACTATTACAACATTTCATTCATCCACATATACATACATTTTCCTCAATATACAACTTTGCTCTCAATTACATTACATTCAATAATAGATTTTACATTCCTTTACTTGTACACGGGGGACCTACAATTGGTGACCCAGCTATCTAGGGCGCGACGCCCTCGCCTCGGTCCCGTGCTGCTCCGCTAATGGTGGCTCTGCAACAACAGTAATGGCTCTACAAAATAGTGGGATGAGAACTAAAAGAAGTTCCTAGTGGGTTCGGCCACCGACCTCGCCGATTTTTCCACTAGGTCTATCAAGGCATAAGTAGATAAACAACAAAAGTAGTACAACTACACTATGCATAAACTGGAATAAACACTACTATGCCTTTGCAAAATGAAGCTAGGTAAATAATAAATGCTATTAGGCTCAAGATGCTTATCCTTTTTACCTTTTTAACCCAATCATACCGGCTCACGCGAAGTCAAGCCCAACTCCATCCTCTAAATCGTCTATTGGGGAGATGACTGCTCAACCCATACATAGACTGTCCACAGAGGAGGCACAATCGACTTGTCCTGTCATATAATGCTACTACACTCGACTGGCTTTCACTTTTACTTCATGACCCAATCATCCGGCTCACGTGAAGTCAAGCCAAACTCACAATACCAGGGCCCACGGGGACTATCACCAATCTAGGGCCGTCTGCTGGGTAGATACGTTAACCTAACGTGACAACTCCCGAGCTCACTGCCTGTGGTGTCGCGACCACCAACAAGCCAAACAGACAATGTGAGTACGATCCAGTCCTCTCATCTCGAGGACACCCTACTGACCAGGGTAACAACATACGGGATCTACCAATTCCTAGCATGGTCCAGAGGATCTATTTCAATCCCTCGCATGCTCATATCAAATCCTGTGCAACTACGGCAACAAACCCACATAACACTCATGACACACAATGTTCATATTTTCTACTTGCATAATAGGATACCCAATCCATATGTCTATCACTAGGTTCATGTTTAGACTCACAATGACACCTAGTATTTCACTTTGTTCCAATGTCCACACTTTATTTTCTATGTCCAAACAACTAGTCAAGATGCCACCAATGCTCCACAATGTTTTCTAAGTTCACATTCTAGTTTATTGCATTCATAGGGTTTCCAATGTCCAATGACCCAATCCTCATGCATCCAAGTACCGAGTCTCAATTAAATTTGACCAACCCTACTTAAGGAAGCATGCAAGGAAAAGAAAGCTCAAACACAATAATAACCCTATATGCATGAAATTTTCACGTATATATACATATGAACAAAATGACACTATAGACATAGAAAGAAATCCAACCATTTCGGAGAGCACCACCCACCTCGTTTAAGTACCAATTGCTAGGATTCCCAAGCAATTCGATTTCCGACGCCGTTTCGGCTCGACCCAAGCCTATCGTAAAAAGTCGACAAAATCTCCCAATCGGACGCCGTAACCTCGTCACAATCCAAATCAAAGTTGTCCCTCGCGTCGAACTTGCCTTCAATTAGAAATTAATGAGGTCAATTTGGTTCCATAGCACTTAGGGATAAAAACCCCAAAACCAAGCCTTAGGTTTCTAAATCCTTATGAATACCCAAAATCATTGTAAATCCTTTGATAAAACTAGTTTAGAAACACATAGAGATCTCAACTACACCAATTTTAAAGGATTTAACCCAATTCCCTGTCCATAAGGCAGCCACCACTATCGAAAATTGCTCGAAAAGTCCCTCGAGGAAAATCACGCGAAATCGGTTCCTAAATCATATATAGATCCAGTTGCTAATTACAATTTCACTAAAAATCCATCAAAACCTCTTTCTCTACATCATGTTATCAAGAATCCATCAAAAATCATATTCAAAATTATAATAATAAAATATTACCTCGCACTCGAAGCGCCGAAAAATTTCAACGCGCGCGGAGGCTCGATCGGCTCATCAAACGACCCAAGAAATCTCTTTATTTTCCTTCTTCTTCTCTTTTCTCTCTTTTCCCTTTCTTTTCCTTTCCCTCTCTCTCTCTCTCTCTACGTATAGGTTGAAGAGGATAAGCATGAAGGGATCCCTGACAGCTTAGTGGGAATCCACTAAGCAATGTAACAATTGCCTATAGGTCCAAAAGAATTAAGCATATAAACTTTAGTCCAATTTAGAATCTGATACTTTTCGTTTTAGCCCTTCTGAATATCTGTTTGTGCTGAAATTTGACAGGCAGGCTCAAATAAAATCATTTAGAAAAACGTAATCTTAACTTTTCAGTTTTGGATCATTTTTAGTCGCCGAAAGGTCTACCGACTAAAATCTCTAGCAGATTGCTGTTATATTCCGTTTTCAATTTTCGGGTGTCGGAATGACATGAACCTTTAAAGCTAGCCTCAGAAAAATAATTCTGACATATTCTCAAACTTTCATAATTTTTTGACACTGTGAATTTTCTGCTAAAAAATAAGCCCCGTTCCTTACAGAAAATTCTAAATCTCCTGTTTTCATTTCAATTTCAGCACAATCCATTTTCGACTTATATTTTGCTTCTCTAAGTCCAATAAAAATAGTATCTCACACTATTTTTATTTTTACTTACTTTTTATATTAAAAATCCGGTGCACTACACTAGAAGTTCTGGGCGCCCACTTCTTGGGTTCTGGGCGCCCGAATCTGGAGTTTTCAGCAGCAGTACAGGTTATGCCCTTTTGTTCTTGAGGCTTATTGTACCTAACATATACTTCTATAAAATGGGGAGAACGTCCCCTGAGAGCTTTTTTCCCCTCTTCTTCACAGGGAGCTTGCCTTTTGCACCAAACCCCCTCCAATTCCTCCAAATTCCATCTTTTCCCATTGAAGGCTTGAGATTTCCAGCAGATTTCCAGCAGATTTCCGGCGTCGACCTGTGGAATTTCAGCTTGTGTGCAGTGTAGGATTGTCCAAATCCCGTGGGACTTGGTTTTCTAGATTGTGGACTCGTAGAGGAAGTTGTGGAATCCTTCCAACAACAATTTGGATAGGTATGTGAACTTTAATTGCTCTTTTACTGGACCCCTTGTGTTCTTGAGCTGAAATTTGGGTTTTTCTTGGTTTTATGGATCCGAATCTTGTTGGAGCTGGATTTTTTATGTAAGGATTGGTTTTCCTACACCCCTGCTGGATTGGAAGCTTTCCCCACCTGAATTAGAGATTGGAAAGGTGAGTTTTAGCTCAGATTTGGAGAACTTAGCTTAAGTGCTGAAATTTGTGAAAGTTGATGATTTTCTTGGATTTTTGAATCCAGATTTTGTTTGGAAGCTTGGGGAAGATTTGGATTGGTTTTCCACTGTATTTGGGAGGTTTGTGACCCTACTTCACCGGTTGTTTAAGCTTGAATTCTCAGATTTGAGCTAGAAGTGTTGTTTGCTAAGTTGCTGAAGTTCTGGATGCAGGTTCTGGGCATCCAGAAGTTGGGTCCGAATCCTTGCAAAGGCTTTTTGGTGATCGTTTCCAGCTCAATATTGGTGAGGAACCTGGGGAATTGTTCTTTACTCTTTTGAGATGAGTTGGGTGAAGTTTCACTGCTTTTGGACTTGGGAATTTGGTTAAATTCTATTTTGAACTCGTATAGGTTGAGCTGCCAGGCTGCAGTTCTGGGCTCAGGTTCTGGGCGCCCAGAAGTGCTGTAGAGTGGATCTGAATCCTGTTTTTCAGCTGGTTTGATTTTGGTTGAGGCTGATTTTGTGCGGGGCTTCTCCTATCGACTTCTGGCCGTTGTTGGACTAGCGTTTAAGATGGGTTAATGTCGACCGAAATCTTCAAAATTCCTTCTAAGTTGTAGAGAATTTCAGCATGCTTGTTTACATCATATTTTCATGTTAGTAGCTCAAATTCACGAATTTGCATGTTTTTATATGAAATCTGAATTTGGAGTATAATTTAATGATTTTAGACAAGTATTTCATGCTGAACTGGGAATTGACTTAGGAGAAAACTTGTTAAACCTACACCTGTCACTTTTCGAAAAACTTATCAGATTTAGCTCCAGGAGCCGTTTTTATTATTGTATCGCCACTGTTAGTGTGAGGTGGATACCTAGATCAGTGTAGGTTGAGTTTACGCTCGTGCTGAGATACTGAGCTCATTATTACAGCAGAGTTTAGGCTGTTCCGGACTTTCGGGTGCCGTCGGGGCTGACGGTGGACTCAGATTTTTTCTGTTTGCATCAGATTGTGCCGTGGGCATGTGAGCCTTGGTTGTTAGACCAATTTGACCCTTTTATCTTGATTATAACCTGTAGTTACCTGATTGAGCTGTCAGATTCGCATATACACTCGGTTGGGTCGCGCCCACGAGTGCCACTCCGGAGTTGGACTTTTGTGCATCGCAGTAGTCCCTGTTGGGTACTGCCCTACACCGGAAACCCTCGTGGGTGAAGTACGGTGCAACTTAGGGTACAGGCGGAACTGGTCTGTTGAGGTCCCTATAGATTCGGGTCAGTATGGGCGGTTTAATCATTATGAGAGATGCATTTGCTTCTGTGATTGTTGTGCATAGTGGTAGGATAGTGGCATTACAGCTGTAGAGTTTATTCCAGCATACTTTTCTATTTCTTTACCTACCAGCTATACTGTTAGTCTCGTAGACTTAGTGGGTAGGCCGTCGAGGTCGGTGACGGTACCCACTGAGGACTACTTTATTTTATAGCAGTTCTCACACCCATTGTTGCCACGTTTTCTTGCAGAGCCTTCGACTGTTGCTGCTGCTACTGTTCCTTCTGATCGAGGTAAGGGAGTCGCGAACTAGATCCCTGTCTACCCCGGTCGCTACTCTAGAGAAGGACCCCTTTTGGAGATAGTTTCTGTTTGGGAGTTGCCGTGTATATACAGGGGTGTTTGTTTTATGTACAGTGGGATGGACTTGTACCTTATAGTTATGGCCGGTCGGCGTTGTATTTTGGATCTTGTATGTACAGTTGGCTTATCTGTATCGAGTTATGTTCTTTCCAGCTCTATATCTCTTGTAGTTGCTTGTATGTATTTTACAGGTACAGCTATCGCTTCGTATACGTGAAAAATTCTATGTATACGGCGGATCTGTTGACGGGCCCGAGAAAACGAGCAAGCCGGGGCGTGACATAACTCTTGCGAATTTGGCCAACTTACTTCTTCTTCCCCTCACAGCCAACCTTCTCTCATTCACTCGCTTACACCATTACACACACACACAAGAGGCAAGGCTTCTCTCTTTTTCTCTCTAGCTCACATCTCTCTCCCTCTCTTGTAACCTCTCCACCAAAGAGGAGAAATTGAAGGAGATTAAGCTTGGGAGAAGCTTGGAGGAGAAGATCAAGCTCAAGAACAAGTGTAGGAGCTTGGTGGACTTGGGAGCCATGGTGAGTTTCTGTGATTTGAGTTAGGATTTGGGTTAAATCCTTTAAAATTGATGTATTTAGGATCTCTAGATAATTCTAAACTAGTTTAATTAAGGGATTATCAAGATTAATGAGATTCTCTTGAGGATCTAGAAACCTAGGGTTGAATTGGAGTTTTTGTCCCTATGAGGTTTTGAACTAAATTGACCCTCTAATACTCTAATTAAAGGTTAGAAGAACACGTCCAACAATTTTAATTTGGAAGCGTAGCGGCCTCGATGATCAACTCGAGAAAACGAGCCGATTCATGAAGATTTGGGTTCGTTGGGCTTAAAGCACGGCGAATCGTCGTTGGGAGCCTAATTGCAAGTGTCTACAAGCAATTAGAAAGTATCGTGAGGTGGGTTGTGCCTCACCGAAGTGATTTGGTCGCTTCCATGTCAAAAGAGTAAAGTATGATATTATTTATTGATGCATGTATATAATGGTAGGTTGTATGTAGTAAATATGGATATATGAATCATATGTTACTAGATGGAATTATCTACCATTGGACAAGAATAATAGGCATGTGAAAACATATGGGATGTATATATATGTATGCCAAGGTGTGAACATTGAACATAGGTCGATGAACTCTAGGAAAATTAGAGAATTCGACAAGTGGGAAATTAAGGACTAGATGTCATAGAAACTATGAATTCTAGGTGTGGACAACTAGGATTGGAAAGAACACAATTAGGTATTGAACCTAGTGTCATTTAACATAGGTTGAAAAAATGTAGTGGTAGGAAGACCACTTGGATTGGAATGTCATTGAACCTAGTGTCATTGAACATAGGTTGGAAAACATAGTGGTAGAATGACCACTTGGACATGAGAATATGAACCTAAAAAGGTTGACAACATAAGGTATATGATGAACCCTTGAGACTTAGAAAGTGGATTCCGGAATCCCAGGACTTGTGACCATGGAAGATTCTTGACCGTGGGTGTACGGCATGTTTCTCTCCCACCGCAAGATCTTCGTGAGCTAGGGTGTACGGCATGTTCCTCTCCCTATCGGGGGTCTTGGCCGCGGGTGTACGACATGTTCCTCTCCCACCGGGGGAACCCTGACCAAGGGTGTACGGCATGTTCCTCACCCGTTGGGCTTCATAGTATCGAAGGTGCATGTGATACATTCCTCACCCGCCGAGTGGATTTAAGGCTGAGGTGCATGTAGCACGTTTCTCTCCTCAGGCCTGGACAAGAGCGGTAGTCCGCTGATGATTGACTCAAGAGCGAGTCGGGTGGTATAGCTTGGCGAAGGTAAGAGAACCTTAGGAGCGGATTGGAAATAAGATGGATAGTGAAATAGAAAGTAGAAAGGGTAGATCTACTTGCATGGATTTTATTATTGCATTTTGTTGAGGCATAAGCATGAATGTTTTATTAATTGCATATGGTAGAGTTATATGCTTTCATTGATATATGTTTATTTATTGGACTAACCTGCTTATGTTGCCTCCTTTGGACCTGGTGGGTCGAGCTCTTCCCTTAGGTGGCCGTACCCACTGGAAACTATGTTTATAGTTCTCACCCCCATGTTTTTCAGGTCCACATGTGAGCGGCGCGGCGGCGCGAGGAAAGGACGTAGCTCCATAGTTAGCGTCCTACCATTGTGACCAGAGATAGATATACCTTGAATCAGCGTAGCTTAAGGATATAGAAAAAAAGAGAAAAATTGTAATAACAACTTGATTGTAATTGGAAGAAAAAGAATGTAAATATAAAGTGAATGTGACGAATGCTTGTAATAGCATAGTGATTTTATGTTTTTGATGCTTCCTTGTACAATCATTGTATGAATTTTGTTCCTTTTTGGAACGTCTTCAATTGTACTGATTGTGATGCCTTAGACGGACAGAGGAAACTCTGTCCGTTCGGCGGGTCTGGCACACGCGCCCGTTCGGGGCTCCTTCCACCTATTTGGAGGAAGGGACGGCGGGGCGTGACAGAGTAAGGTGGTATCAGAGCGTAGAAATGGTCTAGATGGACCTTGGAGACCCTAGGGTGGTAAACCATAAGGACCTAGGCTCGCGAGAGACGAGTATTGGTGACATGTGGCGAAAGATGAATTGATTGGATCGTGTATTTGATGTGCCTCTAATAGAATGTTAGAGGTAGATTTAAGGTGTGGTTTATTCTCAGCCGAGGGTGTTCATGTTGGCGGCCGACAACATGAAACCAAGTGATGAGAATAGGTGCCCTTGTATAGCTTTCGCCCAATGTGAGTCCGTGTCTGTATTGATTGTTGTACTTGACCTAAAAGGTCGAGGATTTGATCGGAGTTATCGTGTTTCAGGAAACGATGGCGCCGCGTACACGATCTCCAATGAGATCAACGTGGGATGGGCCGAGTGGGGTCCCTGAGCAATCCTGGGCTAGTGGAGACTCGGAGCTCCGCGAACAGTTGGCCACACTCGTTGGAGTGGTGAGACAACAAGCTGAGACGGTGCAGCGACAGCAGGAGGTTGCCCTGCGCAAGGAGGAGCGGATCAAGAGACTCCAAGAGACCGTGGAGCAATTGGTAACCGCACCAGGTATGGCACGCCATGTGCAGCCGGGAGTTGTGGCAGAGACCATTCCAACTGGTTCGGGCAATTCGACCCCTGGTTACATAAAGATGGAGGCAGAGAGGGAGCGAGCTCTGGCAGCCCTCATGACCTTCAAGAGGTTTAATCCGCCTACCTTCGACGGAGAGACAGTGGATCCGTGGATCGTGGAAATGTGGATCGATTCCATGGAAACCTTGTTTGAGGATTTGTACACCTCGGAGCGGGACAAGGTGCACCTAGCCGCACATTGTATGGAAAAGTCGGCGAAGGTGTGGTGGAAAGGGGTTAAGCGAGACCGATTTTCCAGTCTCCCTATTGTGACTTGGGAAGAGTTCCGAGGATCGGTGTTCTCCGCCTATTTCCCCGACAGTGAAAAGAGGAAGCTTCAGGAAAGATTTAGGAAGCTGCGGCAAGGAGACCGCACGGTAAGAGGATATGAAAGAGAATTCTCTCACATTGTAAATTGTATCCCATATGTGGTGCGGGATGACAAGGACAAGGCCGATTGCTTCAAGCGGGGACTTCGGCCAGAAATTTTCGTGGTGGTCCACTCGTTCAAGTTGCAAACTTTTGCCGAGGTATTGAACCGGGCCTTATGGGTGGAGCAAGGAAATGCATTCGCGCGGGAGAAGCGCGAATCTTTGACCAAGAGAAGGGGATGAGGCGATTAATGGGCAGTTCGGTTGGTCAATCAAGCTCTAGGCGACCCCTGAGAGATTTGCAATCGCAATCCCACACCCCGGAGATGTCTTCTACTTAATCTTCTACGGGCTGTGTTATTTGTGGTGGTTCCCACCAGGCGCGGCGATGTGCGCTGCGGGAGGGAAGATGCATTCGATGTGGGCAACCGGGTCACACGAAGTATGACTGTCCTCTGGGTGATAGTCGGGCCCTATCGACCGCAACAACATTTTCCTCTCCGAGGCAGCTCGCGGGTATGCCACCTACGGTAAATAGCGTAGCGATTTTATATTTTTGATGCTTCCTTGTACAATCTTTGTATGAATTCTGTTCCTGTTTGGAACGTCTTGAATTGTATTGATTGTGACGCCTTGGACGGACAGGAAAAACTCTGTCCGTTCGGCGGGTCTGGCGCACGTGCCCGTGCGTTCCACCTATTTGGGGGAAGGGACGGCGGGGCATGACAGTAGCACACCGCCCAAATCTGTAGGGTTTCTGATGATGCCCTAAAGTGAACCCAAGAGAGAGAGAGAGAGAGAGAGAGAGTTTCTGTGGAGAGATTATTCTAATTTTTCTCTATATATTATCTGTGGCGAATCCCTCATATATTTATAGGCTATGGGGGAAGACATTAATCCTAATCCTATTCTAATAGAATCCCACAAAGATAGGGATTTAAACAGAATAGAATTTATCTTTAGGACTTATTTCATATCCCATGCGGACTAGGAATATTTTAGATAAGTCCTAATATGGACGAATCTTAATATCTCCCACTCGTACACACCTATTACTTATTCATATTTTCTCATCCCAAATATATTCTCGCATCTCGTTCTACTCTTCGTACGGAAAGTGGTTGGTGCAATAAATAATGAGAAAAAATAAAAGTGAGGAGTGCTATATTCCGTCACCATCCAAGTAACATAGCACTACAACTCCGCATAATCACTGGACTACACCAGATCATAGCATCTCTGATCCCTATCATCGAGCAAGTTAGATCTCTCATCAATGCATCTGTACTCATGATTATATTGACAACATATATCAACATAATCGCCCGGGCTATGAGTCACAAATCATAGGTGTATTGTCAAATAATTTTTTCTCAAATGTCTCATGCTAATCTATTTCAACTTGACTGCTTTCCTAGACATGTTCCGCTCGACCGGATGAATCATGCCCCTTGGATATCATGCTAAAGTTGTTGTTTGAAAATTGTGTATGGTAAAATTGCAGCGAAAAAGAAAATCAAACAAATTTGATTTTTAAAAACTCAAGATCCGATCTCAAAAACCACGCAAACAAGATCCCTCATGTTGTTTAAGATTAAAGGAGAAAAAGAAGATCTAATCTTCACTGCAATCTAATGATCGTGGAATTGGTTCTCTTGAAGCCGCACAAACGTCCGGCCTCTATAGGTATCCACACGAGATTGGTGATCTGATCGATGTTTTCACTGGGGTGCTAGCTCCCTTGCAAAGAACGTCTTTCTTACTAGAGGATCGGAAAGAAGAAGAGAGAAAAGGAAAGAGATGACGGCTAGGGTTTTCAAAAAACTCCCGTATCTTATAAAGTGGGATATAATCTATTTTATAATAATATAATTATCATTAAGGATAAGAACAAATCTAGATTTAATTTTATCTTATCCTTAATTGGTTCGATCGATCAAATTCTAATTTAATTCGACTTGAACTCAATCCTAATTTGATCATATCAAATTAATACAATATTTGCACATAAGTCCTTTCATAATTTACCAACTATTAGTAAGTCCTCTCTTCCAACATTTGCACTTTAATACCACTAATTTATAATAATTACAAATTAGTCCAATTATCAACATATTGATAATTAGGTCCTCCGGCGATTCAAAAATCGCGATCTAGCTATCCGATCAGTCGCAACCTCTAATGTGTGTGACCCTATAGGTTCTATTCTAGCTGGTAGTGAGATATATTCTGATCACTATCGACAATATCACTGAAACTCCTTTCAGTGGGTCGGAACAATTCCAACTCAGCCCAATGAGAATTATCGATCATCCAGAAAACTCTCATGAGTCTCACAATCCACCAGTGACGTCTAGCAGCATGTAGTGACATTTCAGTAGAATGGAATACTAAACCTCTTGGTGCAGTTACCGTGTGATACAGTCCTTCTATCAAGAGTCCCGACTAGACGGAGGTTATGGAATAGCTCGTCAAACCCCATCGTCTGTCATATATCAAATTTATTCGACTCGAGTTTCTAATATCGAAAATTCTTTCCGCTATTAACTATGGCCTGGCCAAGGTCTTCTAAACTCGGTCTCATAAATAACATAGGACTAATGCCCCTATCTACCAAGGGAGATAGATTCCATATAGGTGCACACCCTATTCCTACGACGAACCTATTACAGCCAACGTGCACCGCAAGGATCCGAATGGCTAGGGACCAAGTGTATGTACAGTCAAACTATTGTAACCTTATTGTAAATAGTCGAGGCACCGCAGGTCAAATGACCAGTCACACTACTACAACATTGAGTAAGTCACTGAAGAGTGAGTAGACATCCAAGTGACTTCTCGCGTTGGTCACGCTCGGTACTCTTGTTCTCTAACAACCACCCGCACATTCGCTCTAGTGTCCCCACACTGTTGACTCGAGACTCGTCTACCCAAAAAGGGAAGCGACCTGTGCACCAATCTCACCGGATCAATCACCGTCCCCGTGATGATCCATCTTTTTTAATGTCTCAAATTCTCAACTCTTGGAATATGTGTCATCATCTTATTAATTCCTTGGACGATTCACGGACACATACACAACAAGAATGAAAATAAGAACCCAAATTTATTCATAATATTTAAAATTAAATACAAATTTATGTCCTAGAAAGAATACATGTGTCATCCTGGTTGGCTTCTAGGGCATACATCTAACAGTAGCATCACCAAGTATCACTTCATGATATGGTTAAGTCCCAAAGGGTACGTGAAGCTCACACAGCGATGAAATAGAAATCAATTTCGTGACTCTCTAAAATAGTGACGATCTTGCACATACGGTATGAATGTATGCTATGGTGGAGCTACCTGTAAGGACATGTCACGCTCAAAACACTATACGAATGTCGGTTCTGTTGCTACTCAAAACAACAAACCTCAAGACAGTTACCCACATGGTGCCTTCTTTACATTCGACTTCATACAAGGCAACTAGAGTGGTGGACCATCTCTATTGTCAACTTCATAAAGTCTCATTTTAGCTCATTTAAGGCGACATTCATGATTGAAACACTTGCTCACCTGCATTACTAACTGCATTTACATGATCTTATTTGTCGCATCCTGCTTGCTCTCCTAGTGACAGGGCGATCGCCCGTGTGAGAGGGCTGATCAAGACCTAGTGATATTCATTTTCATAAAATAAAGATATTATGCACTAATTTAAAATTATATCTCTAATAAAGTGATATCTATTTTCACTATGCTTAGATCTTTCATGATACTTTGGGTTCTTCACATAAGCTATTGCTGCCTTGCTGTCACAATAGATAATAGCACCACCATCTGCATGCGCTATTATATTCAAATTTATCATGAATCTCCTTATCCAAATAGCCTCTTGTACTGTTGATGTATACGCAATGTACCCCGACTCCATAGTCGACTAGGAGACACAATGTTGTTTCTTGCTAAACCATGAGAGAGCAGCATCTCCAAGTAGAAACGTATATCCTGAAGTGGATTTACGCTCATCTCTATCTGTAGATCCATCTGTGCCGGTGTATCCCATCAATCTAAGATCTCTACCGTGATAGCATAGAGCAAGGTTTGCGGTACCTCGCAAATATCTAAAAATCCTCTTAACGGCCTGCCAATGTGCTGCACCAGGATTACTTTGATATTGACTAACAATGCTAACAATGCTAACAACAAAACATATGTCTGGCCGAGTACACATCATCGCATACATCAGGCTACCAGTCGCACTCTTATATGGGACTTTTTCCTTCTACTTTCTCTCTTCTTCTGTTTTAGGGTATTGTTCAAGACTAAGATAGTGACCCTTTTCCATTGGAGTGTCAATAGATTTCAAATTATGCATTCGGAATCGCTCCAAAATTCTTTTGATGTAAGTCTCTTGAGACAAACTTAAGAATCTTCGAGATCGATCCGTATGGATCTTGACTCCCAATACATAATCCGCTTGTCCCATATCCTTCACCTCAAATGTGGAGAACAACCACCCCTATGTGGTGACAATCAACTCCATATCATTTCCGGCTAATAAAATACCATCCACATATAGTGAAAGGATAAGAAAACTTTTTTTTTCTTTTGACATACACGCAATGGTCTTCTTCAATCATCATAAAGTCTATTGAAATAATTGCTCGATGAAATCGTTGATACCATTGCCTAGACGATTATTTTAAGCCATAGATAGAACGTTTTAATTGGCACATTTTGCGCTCTTGTCCTTTGGCCATGAAACCAGGAGGCTGATTTATATAAACCTCCTCGTTTAGTTCCCTATTTAGAAATGCAGTCTTCACATCCATTTGGAACGATTCCAAATCTAAATGTGCGATGATAGCCAGAATCAGGCGAATAGAGACAAACTTCTCAATTGGGGAGAATGTCTCTTCATAATCTACTCCCTCTTTTTGTATGTATCTTTTCACCATTAGTCGGGCCTTATATTTGTCAATCGATTCATCCGCCTTGCGTTCTATTTTAAAAGCCACTTATTTCCAATAGCTTTACGTCCAAACGGAAGATCAATTAACTTTCACACA
The DNA here is from genome assembly GCA_016920855.1 of Puya raimondii. Lineage (NCBI taxonomy): Eukaryota > Viridiplantae > Streptophyta > Magnoliopsida > Poales > Bromeliaceae > Puya > Puya raimondii. The sequence continues at coordinate 52,397,605 of JABWPP010000049.1, forward strand.
TTATTCTTAGTCATAGAACTCATTGTTAGATGTATGCCCTAGAAGCCAACCAGGCCGACACATGTATTCTTTCTAGGACATAAATTTGTATTTGATTTAAACTAATTCGGGTTCTTATTTCCATTCATGTTGTGTATGTGTCCATGAATCGTCCAAGGAATTAATAAGATGATGACACTTATTCTCAAGAGTTGAGAATTTGAGACATGTGTCATTAGTGGTTAATTCCTAAATGCTCCCGATCGATGGATCATCATGGGGACGGTGATTGATCCGGTGAGATTGGTGCACAAGTCGCTTCCCTTTTTGGGTAGACGAGTCTCGAGTCAACAATGTGGGGACACTGGAGCGAATGTGCAGGTGGTTGTTAGAGAACAAGGGTACCGAGCGTGACCAACGCGAGAAGTCACTTGGATATCTACTCACTCGTCAGTGACTTACTCAATGTTGCAGTAGTGTGACTGGTCCTTTGACCTGCGGTGCCTCGGCTATTCACAATGAGGTTACTGTAGTTTGACTGTACATACACTTGGTCCCTAGCCATTCGGGTCCTTGCGGTGCATGTTGGCTGCAATAGGTTCGTTGTAGGAATAAGGTGTGCACCTATATGGAATCTATCTCCCTTGGTAGATAGGGGCGTTAGTCCTGTGTGATTTATGAGACCGAGTTTAGAAGACCTTGGCCAAGGCAGAATAAATAGCGAAAAGGGTTTTCGATATTAGAAATTCAAGTCGAATAAATTTGACATATGACAGACGATGGGGTTTGACGAGTTGTTCCATGACCTCCGTCTAGTTGGGATTCATGATAGAAGGACTGTATCACACGGTAACTGCACCAAGAGGTTCAGTATTCCATTCTACTGGAATGCCACTATATGCTGCTAGGCGTCACTAGGGGATTGTGAAACTCATGAGAATTATTTGGATGATCGATAATTTTCATTAGGCTGAGTTGGAATTGTTCCGACCCACTGAAAGGAGTTTCAGTGATATTCTTGATAGTGGTCAAAATATATCTCACTACCAAATAGAATAGACCCTATAGGGTCACACACATAAGAGGTTGTGACTGATCAGATAGCTAGATCGAGATTTTCAAATCGCCCGAGGATTTTATTATCAATATGTTGATAATTGGACTAATTTATAATTATTATAAATTAGTGGTATTAAGTACAAATGTTGCAAGAGAGGACTTATTAACCGTTAATAAGTAATGAGAGGGTTTATGTGCAAATATTGCATTATTAATTTGATATGATCAAATTAGGATAAAGTTCAAATCGAATCAAATTAGAATTTGATTCGTTGAACTTACTAAGGAAAGGATAAAATCAAATCTAGATTAAATCTTATCCTTAATGATAATTATATTATTATAAAAAGGGATTGTATCCCTCTTTATGTGATATAGGAGATTTTAGAAAACCCTAGCCGTCATCTCTCTCTATTTCTCTTTTCTTTTCTCTAGCAAGAAGGACGTTCTTTGCAAGGGAGCTAGCACCCCGGTGAGAACATCGATTAGATCATCAACCTCGTGTGGATACCTATAGAGGCCGGACGCGTGTGCAGTTTCAAGAGAACCTAATTCCACGATCATCGGATTGCGGTGAAGAACTACCCGCGCAAAGGTGAAGATTAGATCTTCCTTTCTCATTTTAATCTTGAACAACATGAGGGATCCTAATTGCGTGGTTTTTTAGATCGGATCTCAAGGTTTTTAAAAATCAAATTTGTTTCATTTTCTTTCCGCTGCGTTTTTACCGTACACAATTTTTCTAACACTCATCTCATCCTCCATGATGGCTAGTCATTTATCACAAACTGGTGAACTCATAGCTTCTATATAAGAAGCTGGCTCATCAACATCTGTAGAAGCACACATGAAAGATTCCTCTTCAATCTCAAATGGACGATAGGGAAACCTCTATGTTTACTTCTTCGCAAGGATGGACTTTGTGAGCCATGGTCAATCGGTACATTCCCTCTGACCATAGGATTACTCCTACTGTTTTGGGCTATTACTGGATGTGGCCTTAGTGGCTCATTCTCGCCTAATAATGGGGCATCCCCGTTAGGTTCTTGTAACTCGTATGGTGCAAGATCCTTTTTAATCTCACCAATGTCTAAAAAATTCTCTTAAGAAATCCACATCATGAGACTCTATTTCAGTCATTCCTCCATCAAGATGCTTGCCATACATCACATAGCCTTTCGAGCAATTAGAATATCTAATAAAAATTTATTTATTTGCTCTAGGGCTATTGTGCACATACCTTGCCGATCCTTATGGGTGTAAGCTTTCTAAATTTGGCTTCACACCATGCCACAGCTCATAGGGAGTTTAAAGAACTGACTTGGAGGACACTTGGTTAAGTATAAAGGAAGCAATTAACAGCGCATCACCCTAATTGGGAGATTAGCTTGCGCCATTATTAACCTAATCATATCCAAAAGTGTCCTATTCCTTCTCTTTGCAATACCATTTTGTTGCGAAGTCTCAAGAATAGTCAACTGTCTGCGTATCCCTTTTTCCTCACACAATTCTCTGAACTGGTCTAATAAATACTCTCGTCCTCTATCAGTATGTAGAAGTTTTAGGATTCTTTCTGTTTGATTTTGAACCTCTACTAAGAAGCGTTTGAAATAATTCAAGGCTTCTGAATGGTGAGACAACAGATATAGTGAACTATAACATGAGTAATCATCAATAAAAGTAAGGAAATAGGATGCTCTCACATTCATAGGTCTGCATATGTCAGAATGAACTAGCTTCAATGGATGAGTTGCCTAAGTACCTTTCCAGAAGGTTTTCTGCAGGTCTTTCCCGTTAAACATAGTTCACAAGGAGGTAAGCTAAGTTTAGCGAGTGACCCCGACAAGCCTTCTCTAGCTACTCTAGCCATTCTTTCTTGTCTAATGTGATCCAATCTTGCATGCCATTTAATAGAATCAGACACAATATCAGAAGAGACTAATAAAGCAGAATTTTTGTTATTATTAAAATTCATATCCAAATCTAAGATAAATAAATCATTCTTTAAACAACCATAACCATAAAAGTTCTTGCCCAAATAACTAGCTAACTGGGTATCCTTAACTAAAAAGAAAAACCTAATCTAAGTAATGCTAAAACTGACAATAAGATATAGCAGATATTCGGTGCATATAGCACATCATCTAACACCAAATAGCGGCCATTGCATAATTTAAGTTGATATATGCTAATACCAAGAACTTCTTCCTCAGCGCCTTTTCCTATGGTGACAAAATAGCTGCCAGCAGCTACTCGACGATAATCTATGTATCATGTTGGATCTCTCGCTACATGCCTTATTGCTCCTGTCTACAATCCAATCAGAGAGAGCGTGATCAACGAAAACATGTGAACATACATAAATTAAGAGAGGCAGGGTTGGGATTTACCTTCTTCGGCTTAATGCAATCATGAGCGAAGTGCCCCATATGTCCACAGTTGTAGCATTTCACTTTGTTAAGTTTTTCTTTTCGTGCCTGCCCTTGCGGCGCTTTTAATTATGCCCTCATTTGGCATGTGATTCCTAGTCTTTTCATGTTTATCTCCTCTATTAGGGTGTTTGCGCTTAGGCCATTTGCCTCTGCGCTGACCACCCTGGGCGACGAGTGTGTTAGTACGGTTCGCCTCTCTACGCTCTTCTTCCAACTCAAGATGTCGAGCTATATCATCGAATGTCTTAATTCCCTCATTGTGAGTTAGCACTAACTTGACTTGACCCCAAGATGACTTCGGCAAGAACCTTATAACTGACTGAACTTGTTGTTTGTTAGTGAGCTCGCAATCGGCTGCTTTAAGCTCTCTAATCATAACAGACATCATCTTTAACTGCTCTGCCATAGAGTGCTTTGGGTCGATCATGTACTGATTGAATTTGAGATTCAAGGCATGAAGCCTTGTGGCTGATGTACTACCATATTTCATTTGAGCTATTCCTACATACTTTTAGCAGTCTCAAAATTCTCAATTTCTTTGATCAACTCATCATGCATAGAGCTCAACATCGTATAGTATGCACTCCGATCTTTCTCAAGCCACTCATTGTAGGCTTGCAAATCACGGCAGTGTTGAGCTGTCGTGCCTTCCTAGGGCTGAACCATGTTGTTGGTCAGATGGTTTAGCACTCCTTTTTAATTAAGGAGATACTGGATTTTTCTAGACCACATATCATAGTTCATTCAATCAAGCCTATCTTGATTTAGCAAATCAGTGATAGAAATTTTTTTTGAAAGCCATATATCACTACACAATAATGCACATAGTTTTAAATTAGGTAGAAATATCCACAATCTTGTCCTCAATCCAATCTGATAATTCTCACTACATTTTAGATAAAAAAAAAATTTTAAAAAAAATAATAATCATCTCATCCAACGTAGATTAAAATAATCTATCAAATTGATCAAGAATAAATCCATGTCATATATTAATTGATAAACAATATGTAATTTAGGCAAGAAACTATAATATATCATAAAACAATATATAAGGAAATGATATGCATATATTTGTAAGACTCAACATTGATTTACATGGTTAGAGCGGGCAAGTTAGAGTTATTCAGCTTTGAGGTTGTGGATTTCAAGTCCCACTACCAACAATTCACTCCCCCGTTTTTTATATATTAAGTAGAACCCGGAAGCCAACGGGCTGGGCCTGGGCCTCTGCGCAACCCACGGCATGGGTGGGCCCCCACAGACCCAACGTCTGCAGCCCAGTGCGCGTGCGGGCCCCCGCAGGCCCTGTGCACGGGCTAGTCCTCTGCTGGCCCGTGTGTGCAGCCATCGCGTTTGCAGGCCCCCGCAGGCCCAACGTTCGGGCCAGGCCTCTGATGGCCCTTAATGCCGGCAGGCCCCCTGCGGCCCATTATGCGGATGGGCCTCCATGCTTTGTCCTTTGTTCGGGCAGGCCCCGTCGGCCTAGTGCGCTAGCAGGCCTCCGCAGGCGGCCCAAGATTAGGCCTAGGTGTTGTGCGCGGCTGATGGGAGCGGCCTTGAAGCCTCGCGCAGTTTTATTCATGTCTATTATCCCACACGCTAATTTAGCGATTGAGCAGAGCCTGCTCGCCAATTGCTACCCAAGGCAATGTCGATTTTACTTTCTTTATACAAATCAATGCCAAATTATTATCTAAAAGTAATTAAAAGAAATATTCGATAGCAAAAAGGATCATCGAGTGAAAACAAGCACAACAATGCTCTAATACTACCGTTGGAAATTATTAACTAATTCAAGAAGTAAAAACACATAGATTTTACATATATTTTTCTATGCAGAATTATGTTGCAATTACCAGGATCTGTTCTCGTCTTGTTTTACGAACTTCTTGATCTGCCTAGAATCTGTCTCGATCTCTACCACGTTTTTTATCTTCAACGTTATTTTTTTTTCATCGCGAATCAGCTACTAGAGTCGATCGCAGCACGCTGTCTAAATCTCTAGGGTTTTTTATGATGCCCTAAAGTGAACCTAAGAGAAAGAAAAATTTTGTGGAGAGATTATTCTCATTTTTCTTATATATTATCTGTGGCCAATCCCTCATATATTTATAGGCCATAGGGGAGACACTAACTCTAATCCTATTCTAACAGAATCCCACAAAGATATAGATTTAAATAGAATAGGATTTATCTTTAGTACTTATTGTTTATCTCCATATAGACTAGAAATATTTTAGATAAGTCCCAATGTGGACGAATCCTAACAACCACTTTATTCAAAATATTATAACTACTTAAAGGGTGCTCATTAAAAGCGGTTATCAGTTTACCTCTTTTAAAAGTAGTATATATTAGTTCGAACTTAGAGAATTGATACTTTGCTAAATAATTTACCACTTTTATACCGACGTGGTGCAAGTGGGTTTATTTTAGAAATAAAAGTTTTATAAGTTTATATTTACAAATAAAAATCTCTCTAGGTTTATTTACCAAAAATTTCCTATATGTCGTCTGTGCATAACATCACATTGTTGATGCGGTTCTATATATAGAAAATCCTTCTTAAATGCATCATTAATATCACCACGAGAAGTGGAAGACGAAACTGTTCGCACTTAAAAATTTTTCTCTTTTCATTTGCTCATCTATATTTTAGTTTTGAATCACCTGCAAAGGGTCCCTTGCGAGCTTTTCTGGCAACTCATATAGCAACTTGTTTGACGTGTAGTAACTAATCAAACCCTATATGTTTTCACATCAACGATCCATAAAGATAGTATCCATCGCTCCATAAAGATAGTATTTTTGGGAGTGGTTGCAGTGCTCTTTGCTTAATGCTCACAAACCTTTTAATTTTTTTTTCGACCCAAAAATTACAAACAGCCTTGTAGTCATATCAGCATTGATAATTTTAAATAAATAAGTGAAGAAGGATGAACGAGAAAATCGTAATTCATCTTGCAAACGATGAGCACAAATTTGTTTAAAACTGCATTTTGGAAAATTTAGGAATTTTTGGATAATTTTCAAACTTCTTAATATTACTTTCTAAAATTTTTAAATTTCTTTCTCAAATTATATTTGATTTTAATTAATTTTTGGAATAAAAGCATAGCAAAATTTTTTAAATTAAAGTATGGTATTGCACGTTGAGTTTACATACGAGATTTTTTTTCTTCTTCCTTTTTAATACTTTTAAATTTATAAAATAAGGAAAATATCATAAAATTGGTGAAAATAGATTAAGATTCTAAGGTTTTTTTTCCTATTCTTTTCTTTAAAACGGTTGGAAATTATTAACCAAATCATGATGAAAAATCACATAGATTTGGCATACCTTTTTCGTTGCGAAATTAATGTTGCAATTATCAGGATTTGATCTCATCTTATTTTACGAACTTCTTGATCCGCCTAGAATCTGTCTCGATTTCTAGCACATTTTTGGTCTTCAGAGTTGTTCTTTTGTCGTCACGAACCGGCTTCCAGAGTCGATCAACAACACACCACTCAAATCTCTAGGGTTTCTAATAGTGCCCTGGAGTGAACCCAGAGAAAAAATTTCTGGAGAGAGATTATTCTAATTTTCTCTTGTATATGATTTGTGGCCAATCCCCCATATATTTATAGGCCATAGGGAGATATTAATTCTAATTTGATCCTAACTAAATCCTACAAAGATAGGAATTTAAACAGAATAGAATTTATCTTTTAGATTTATTCCTTATCCAATGCGGATTACGAATATTTTAGATAAGTCTCAATGTGGACGAATCCTAACATTTCCCACACATACACACTTGGTACTTAATAATATTTTCTTATCCCATGTATATTCTCTCATCTCGTTCTGCTCTTCATACGGAAAATGGTTGATGCGATCAATAACCAAAAAAAGCAAAATTGAGGAGCGCTATATTAAGTCATCATCCAATTAACATAACACTACTACTCCACATCTCGTCTATATCCCAAATCACTGAATTAAACCAGATCATAGCATCTCTGATCCCTATCATCGAGCAAGCTAAATCTCTCACATCAATGCATTTGTACTTATGATTATGTTGACAACAAATATCAACATAATCGCGGGCTAGGAGTCACAAATCATGGGTGTGGTGGCAAATGATTTTTCCTTAGATGCCTCGTAGCAATCCATTTCAACTTGACTGCTTTTCCAAATATGTTCTGCTGGACCAGATGAATCAATGCCCTAGGACATCATTCTGAAGTAGCATCACCAAGTATCCACCTAATGGCATGTTTCTAAGTCCCAAAGGGTATGCAAAGCTCACACAGTGACAAAACAAGGATCAATTTTGTCACTCTCTAAAATAGTGATTGATCTTGAACATACGGTATGAACTTAAGCAATGGTGGAGCTACATTTAAAGATACAACAAAATATCCAAAAATATAGCAAGCTTTTCAATAATATAGAAAGTTCTGTACAATTTAAAATTTACAAAATGTAATGTCATCTCCTCCTCCTAGTCCCTCTCCCTCGACCACGTCTACCTACACGTCCCCTACCATGACCGCAACCACGATCAACACCATGCTCATCGAAGGGCTCCATGACTTCCAACTGGTCGAGATGTTCGATAGCAGCGCCCTCAACAACTGATTGAGTGTCCTGCATCTCGATCACCCATCTGAACTTGTGCTCAACCATAGTAGGTGTCGGTACTATGTCTGGCCGTGGAGGAGCTGAAGATGAGGGCTGATCTACGTGGAGAGACTGCAACTGTCGTCGGCGCCTATAATAAACAATATCAGCTGGTCGAGGTGGATCCTCTGGTACTGGTATTGTGTCTGGATGATAAGGTGGCTCCTCTATCGATGAAGATGGCCTCGGCGGACTATATAGTGGTACATGGCCTGACGTCGATGGCCCACCATGTTCTGCTGGCCGTGCAGGTACAGTGTCCGAAAGTGTAGGTGTAGGTAGTGTCACGCCCCGGGTTACCTCTTCCCAGGCGTATGACAAGATCCGCCGCATACACAGTATCTCTACCGTGTATACGAAGCGAAAATAACAACAACCACACAGAGCTAAAGGTATCAAAAGAGCTGCTATATAAATATATCAAAGGATCACTGTACATACATACATCATCCATAACCATAATATACATCACTGATAATATCCAACTCACAGTATGTACAGACTCATAACCATCTACCAAAATGGGGTATACCTCTAGCCACAAGTCCGGGGATCAACTCTATCCGACGGTCTCCTTTCCGCGCTCAATATGCACAACTGGGGAAGAAGACTCTGCAAAAAGGTATCAACAACGGGTGTGAGAACTACTATCAAACAAGTAGTCCTCAGTGGGTACCGCCACCAGCCTCAGCGGTCTGCCCACTAAGTCCTCAATCTCAAGAGATATATATAGAGCAATAAAGAAAGTAGGAGATATACTACCACTACTACGCACAATGCTCAACTGTCAATATAAATACCAATGAACTGAATATATCAAATGAGGACTATCACGAATCCATAATGCCATACAACACAATACAATACATGCGGCCTGATCATGCTCTACCCGTAGGGAGCCGGCTATTACAGGAAACACCGTCTGTCCCTAGCCCTTCGTACAACCCTCTGTACGGAAAAATCCAACTCCGGAGCGGTACTCGTGGGAGCGACCCAACCGAGTATAGTAACACATATCAGCGCCAAGCACCCACAGGTATATGATCGACACGACTGGGTCAACAAAGAATCACATGCCCTCGGCATCTCAAAGGATAATCAACAACAGGTATGACCCAATCAATGCTCCAGTGCTCATAATCAAACTCAACTCTACCACAAAGAGGAGGTACAACAACATAGCACGAGCCACAACATGATCACCTACACTAGTATGTACAACAACTGGTACAAAGGATATCAACATGATAGGTGTAGGTCCAATCATGCATCAAGGGTATAAGAAAATCATGCATGCTCATATATATATCATTAGCTCATATAAGATCATATCATGAACATGCAAACAGTAAATCAGTCCCAACCTAACATGTCATATCTAACATAATCTCAGCATGTCATGCTAACATAATTCCAACAACATCATATCATGCTAACATAATCCAACCCTATCACATCATGCTAACATGAGAGTAAACACATAGGAGGAAGTCCACTGAATCTGGCAAACATCAACCCACCTCAAGAGCTAATCCAACCACGGTGGGGAATATCAATATCCTCAGATCCAACCCTCCAAGATAACCAAGCTCCAGCAGTACTCTGATCTGAATATCTCTAAGGTCCTGTAACTCCAATAGAACAACAGCTCAGCACCAGGTCAGATCAACAGAGTAGAGGAGAGCAAGCTAGGTCACAACTAATGCCAGCACATGGCCCTTAACCTAACTTTCTCTCTCTAGAAAGTAGCAACACGAAAATGGAAAGTGAGCTAAAACAACCAGGGACTCACCTATTTATAGGCTCCCAAAATTCCACTTTCGGGAGCCCGAATCCAACTTCCGGGCGTCCGGAAATCTGAAATGCCAGGTGTCAGCTGGCGGTCAAGCGGTTGGCGGCGGTCGGCAGGCGGTGGGGCGGCGTGTCTCCGACGGTCGACACGTGTCCAACAACACGACACGTGGCTCTCCACATCACAAGTACAATCCGGATCCACATCCGGGCGTCCGAATACTCCGTCCAGATCCAAAAACTCGTCAGCCACTTCCGGAACATTCGTGCGTCCACTTCTCTAGTTCCGGGCGCCCGAATCTCCTCAAGTCTAGAAACCCTCGAAAGCCAAATATTACAGGTAGAGTCTCCAAAATTACTTCCATTTGATCAGCGACTTGTGTCGGGGCTTCTAATACTCCACCATACAAAATAGCTGGCAGGACACGTCTGATCGTATAGTGTGATCTCTGCACGACGTCGACCTAAAATAAAAACAGCATCATAAAAATTTCAACTAAACTTTCTTTGTATATAAAAATAAATATAATAATGTAATATATATGTCACGCCCCGGATTACTCATTTTTCCGGGCTCGCCAACAGATCCGCCGTATATATAGAATTTTCTATATATACGAAGCGATTGCTAACCTGTAAACAAAGCATACAAGCAACTACAAGAGATATAGAATTGAAATAAGATCATACTAATAGAACAAAAGTCACCTGTACATATAGGATCCAAAATACAACAGTTCCTCCAAGCCAAAAATAGGTACAAGTCTACCACAAAAGGAACAACCAGTCCACACTATATGTACATGGCACAACTCAAAAAGAAACTATCTCTAGTAGGGTCCTCCTCTAGGAAAAATAGGAAAAGGTAGGGATCTAGCTCGCGACTCCCTTACCTCGATCCGCAGGAACGGAAGCAGCAGCCGCAACAGACGAAGGCTCTGCAAAAAAAGGTGGCAACAAAGGGTGTGAGAACTACTATCAAAAGAAGTAGTACCGACCTCGACGGTACACCCACTAAGTCTACGAGACTAACAGTATAGCTGGTAGGTAAAGAAACAATAAAGTAAGCTGGAATAAACTCAACGGCTAAAATGCCACTATCCTACCACTATCCAAGTCATACTCTCAAAGTATAAGCATCACCAATGTGAATAGTCACTCCTGACCCAAACTAACGGAACCGCCAAAACAGGCTCGTCCAGCCAAAAGCCTAGCCACACCGCACACTACCAAAAGGTAGCCGGTCCAAGAATCATAACCACCAATCTGCAGCGACATCAACGCATGAGAGGCCTCACTCCGGAGCGGCACTCGGGGGAGCTACCCAACCGAGTTAATAAGCGTATCTCTGTCGAGCACAATCAGGCTCCGGCAGGCTATAATCAAATAAAAAGGGTCGAATGGGTCAAAGACTCCAAGCTCACGTGCCCTCAGCACAAACAGATACTAAAACAAGAATCTAGGTCCACCGTCAACCCCGACGGCATCCAGTAATACAAAACAGCCTAACCCTGCTGTAGGTACAAGCTCGGCATCTCAGCACGAGCGTAAACTCATCCTACAATAATCTAAGTATCCACCTCGCACTAACAGCGGTGATACAAGAACAGAAACGGCTCCTAGAGCTAAATCTGATAACAGTTTTGAAAAGTGACGGTTGTAGGTTCGCGAGTTTTCTCCTAAGTCAAATCCCAGTTCAGCATGTAAAGTATGTTTATAAATTATTAATTTATACTCCAAATTTAGATTTCATATAAACACATGCAAATTCATGAATCCAAGCTACTAACATGATCAATCAGATAATAAAACAACATGCTGCACTCTCTACAACTTAGGAAGAATTCTGAAACTTTCGGCAACATCAACCCACCTCAAACGCTATCCAATAAAGGCTAGGAGTCGAGTGGAAGACCTCCAAACAAAACCAGCTGAAATCGGGCTCAAACCTGCCAAAATAGGATTCGGATCCCCCTTCTCAAGTTCTGGGCGCCCAGAACATCAGCCCAGAACTGCAGCCTGGCAGCACGACCAATATAGATTCAACATGCGATAAAATTCAAATTCTAAGTCCAAATACAGTGAAAATTTACCCAACTCACCAGCAGGGGCTCAAGAACAATCCTCCAAATTTCAGCCAAAACGGAGTTCGAATCGATCTCCAAAAAGGCTTTGCACTGATTCGGATCCACTTCTGGACCCTCCAGAACTGCATCCAGAAGTTCCAGCAACTAAGCAAATAATACTTCTAGCATAAATCCTGGAATTCCAACAAATCTAGCCCAGGGAAAAGGGTCACAAACCTCCCAAATACAGTGATGGATCAATCCAAATCTTCTCCAAGGCTTCTAACAAAAATCTGGATTTAAAAATCTAAGAAATCCATCAAGGATCCACAATTTCAGCACTTAAGCTAAATTCTTAAAATCTGAGCTAGTACTCACCTTCGAATTCTTAATTCAGGTGGAAAGAACCTCCAAACCAGCAAGGGATGAGGGAAAACCAATCTTCACTTCGAAAATCCAGCTCCAAGGAGATTTGGATCCATAAGATCATAGGAAAACCTAAATTTCAATTCAAGAACACAAGGGGTCCAGTAAAACAGCAACTGCAGCGTACATACCTGTCTAAAATGCGATTGGAAGGATCCCACGGTCTCCTCTACGAGTCCACAATCCAACAAACCAAGTTTTGTGGGATTTGGACACTCCTACACTGCACACGAGTAGAAACGCCACATGTCAACGCTGCTGTTCTGCAGGAATCCAAGGCCTTCAATGGAAAAGATGGAAATTGGAGGAGTAGGAGGGGTTCCCTGCAATTTCCCAGGGTTCACCAAGAGAAGGGAGCAAAGAGGGCTTCCGGGTTTCGTCCACCACCAATATAGCCAAAGGAAAAGATGTAAAGAGCCACAAGAACACAGCTGCAAACCTGCACCATTGCTGGAAACCCAACATTCGGGCGCCCAAAACCCAAGAAGTGGGCGCCCGGTTCTTCCAGCCTGTACTCATCCAGCACTTCGGACTCTCCGCCCGCGGTCTGGTGTGCCCTAACGTGGTCCGGCAGAACTCACCTACCACCTCACACGTGTCACACGAATCGATACTCATGAGGTAAACTTCCGGACTTACTTTTCGGGCGCCCGAATACTGAATCTGAAATGACTTAGCAAATCAAGGAATAAGCACTCAACAACTGGGCGCCCAAAACATAACTTCCGGGCGCCCTAATGTACCATACGCCCAAAACTTCAGTTTTGGCTTATTTCGGTGCTCCGAGTCTATTTTCGCGTCTATTTGCGCCAAAACGACTCAGACTTGTCTCGACCCTCTCCAGAAGTGTCGAACAGTCTAGGATACTGCAGTTATTTCGTCAGTTAGACCCCAGGGGTACTACATCCTTCCCCCTTACGAAAAGTTTCGTCCTCGAAACTTAAACTCATACCTCAAGTAGGAAGCTCGAAAAGGTAGGGATAGAATTCCCGCATCACCGTCTCCGGCTCCCAAGTCGCCTCACGCTCCTCGTGATTACTCTACTGCACTTTCACGTACGGTATGCCCCGGTTGCGCAATTCTTTCGTCTCGCGAGCAAGAATTCGCACCGGTCGCTCCTTGTACCGCAGGTCCTCAGCCAACTCAAGTGGGGTGAAGTCAATCACGTGGGAGGGGTCGAACACATATCTCCTCAGGGCCGAGACATGAAACACATCATGGACTCCGGAAAGTCGCGGTGGTAGGGCAATCCTGTACGCTACCGGCCCCACTCGCTCTAACACCTCGAACGGGCCAATGAATCGTGGACTAAGCTTTCCACGAACTCCAAAACGACGAATCCCTCATGACGGCGAGACTTTCAGGAATACATAATTACCAATCTGGAACACCAAGTCTCGTCTCCTAGTAGTTGTAATGTCTCGGACTCGTCGCAACCCGCCGATGACGAGAATTTGCCGAGGCGTGGATGGCGCGGGGATGATGGGTGGCTCGGATCGAGGAATTCGGTGGAGAATTTGGTAACTTGGGGTATGTTGGGAGAGAAAGAAGGAAATATAGAAGGACAGGGAGTTAGGGAGGAGTGAGATTGGGAAGAGGAGAGTAGAGTTTTAGAAGAAAAGAGATAGAGAAGATTGGGAGTAGATGGAGGTAGAGAAGAGGAGGGGGAAGAAGAGCAGAGGAGGAAGAAATAAGTGGGGAAGAAGAACTTAATTCATTTCATTCATATCGTATTGCAATTACATCTTTGTATTTATACTACCTAACAGCTTGTACTGAAAATAGAGTAAACTATCCTATGGGGACTAAACAGCAAAATGGTAAATTTGGGAACGTGGGCCAGATGGGCTGATTGTCGGTGGTCGATGGGCTGGGCTTGACAGGCCTTTTAGCTTCATTGCCGCCGGGTGAGTGGATACCGGTTCGCTCCTCCTGTCCGATCCGCAGAAGGCGGGCAGTGGGTCCGCCTTTCACACCCGCTCCGAGGGTTGGATCCTCCGACCCGCAGGGAGTTTAACTACTCCCACTTGCCCAATTCTCTAGATCCTGTCGGATCTCCTCCTTTCTTCTCGATCCTTCCATCCTCTCTCTGTGCTACGATGATGCCCTAATCGCCGTCGCCCCGCCGGAGTTCCGCCAGAACGCCCATGCCGCCGGTTCACCCCGCCAAGCTCGCTCCTCACCATCCTGCTACTGCCATTATTTCTCCTCTACCTTGTAAAGTTGTCATCTTTACTACTCTTCCTCTACTCTACTACTAATTATCTTTCAGGTTGTTACAATCCCTTCCCCTTAAATTCATCCTTGTCCTCAAGGATGGAGCTCCTTGAACTGGGTTTGGGAGTACCCAGTTGCTTGTGCCGCTTTGTGCCGATCTGAGGTGTTTCCCACTTTTGTCCGCATTCGCCAAGCTTCTCCAGCTAGTGACATGGACGGCAACTCCTGTCGGGGCGAGGGCTCACCCTCGGGACCTTCGGGAAGTCGCAACCTGCACGCCTCTTGTAAAATACTCTTTTCTGTCGAGATGTGGAATCTGGTGTGGAGCCACCATTCTTCAATCATCAGCCTCTTGTAGCACTGTTTGGGCCTACTTCCCTCCTTAGCTCTTAAGCAAATATCACAATCTTGCACTAACTGATGCATATCTCTTTCGATTCCTGACCAACGAGTGCACTGTTCAATTCCCGTATAAATTTGCCATGTTCTGGAAGTATAAAATTCAGTTAGCAGATGGTCTCCTTCACTCCTATTTTGCACAGCTTGCATCCATGTTAGTATAACCATGGTGAGTGCTTTGCATTTCCCTTTTGTGTGTGGCGTGAGACCCAATGCTCCGTTAGATTCCTTTAGCTTGGCTAGTTCGTAGGCCAATGATAGTGAACAAGGATGAGGCATTTTAATTATTGCTTCTAGCTCTCTCTTACATCCACTAACAGATGCTGATATGGGGCAAGCTTCTGTCGGACTAAGGGTTGGACTTAGCATTTGAGCCCTTACGTCCTCTGACCTCTCCTGCTGCCTCAACATTACTGCAATTCTCACCTCTTGTTGATCGCTGATCTGGTGTATCTCCAAGTATTTCTCATAACCCCTAATCCAATTTCGAGGGTTAGTTCCAAAGGAAACAAGAAATTCCATCTTCGAAAAGGAATTGGCATGAAACTGATTGCTCACTTTCCACAGAATTGCAATGAATTCTTTCTCATGAGTGGAATCTTCAATTTCTCTAGGTGTCTTTTGTGCAAAACAAGCATCTCCTCCCTTGTTGCTCCAGGTTTAATTTGATAGAGCCGAGCTACTTTTATTTGTGCTCTTTGCTTGATTACCATTGGTAGCTCATTTGTGATGTCAAGCCTGTGAGAAGCTCTTTCTTCAATACTATGATCTGTTACCTTCTTTTGTTCAGGATCAAATAGCACTAGCTTATAGTTCTTCAAGCAGTCAAGTCTAGGCACTAGATTAAATCCTTCAAGCCTCACTTCTCTTAGTTTGGCCCAAAAAATGTGATCTTGCCTTACACCTTTGTCAAGTAAGCCTTGTGACTTCTTTTGCCCACCTATTGTAGTCTTCCCTGTAGAATTATAATGGGCAACCTTTTTTGAACTGTGAACTATATTTTCAACTACACCAGTTCTTTCAACTTTTACAGAATTAGTGAGGGCTTGCTTGGGTGGAGGTGGCTGTGCTGCGAGCGACTTTAGCAGCTCCCCTGGCTTGCTAACACTGTCCTGCAACTTCACTTCATGCTTCCTATTGGCCTCAATCTGTAGATTCATTTGGTGCCTTGGCTCCGCATCCTTTACTGCAGCTAATTGGTAGGTTTCAGAATGAATTAATGAGCCAACTCTTTTTTCCGTGGATGTGGCTATGGGTATTAGCTTGTTCCCTTCTACTGGGGTTTGCACTGTTACCATTTTTTTTCTAGCATGCACAGATTGGCCCCTAAGCAATTCTAGGGGTCTCTCGTATCTATGGGTATCCTCCCACATCATGAGTTTGTGCCTTTTAACAGCTTCGATATTCTCTCGGTACCTCTCTTCAGAGCCGGATTGCTTGTAAGTACTAAATCCTTGGATTGGATACCTCAGTTCCACCTTTGTAAACCTTTTACAAATGGCCTCGGAAAACTCATCCCAACCAATCCCAGGTCTGTTGATGAGGTAAGCTTGTTTCCAAATGCTTGCTTTTCCAATTATGTGCTTCATGGCAATGCCTAACCACTGTTGCTTGGGTATTTGATAAGTGCTGAAATATTCTTTGCATCTCTAAAGCCATGCTTCTAGATCTTCTCCACTAAAATCTGAGAGGCCTAACTTTGGATATAGTATGTGTTGTTGCCTCTGTTTCCGCTCCATAGGAATTTGTATTCCTAACTCTTTTCCTTTAGCATTGTTTTGCATCATAGGAAGGCCACTACTGGGTTTGGCCTGTGTTGCTTGTTGACCCTCTCTGATCGCCAAAGGAACATTCACCGTCTGCGGCTTTGGCGTTAATGCTGTTAGTAACTCCAGTAGCTGTTGATGCATTCTAGCATTCGCTTGCCGCAATTTTTCGTAGCTCGAGGTTTCTTCCATTCGCGAGGCTTCATACCTTTGCTGCCATGCATGTTGTAAGTCATCCATCTAATGTGCCAGGTAATCAATTTGCATGATATACTCCAATGGAACTCACTGTTTGATTGGTGTAGATTATAAGTTTGATATTTGACTTCTTGGTATGTGGATTCAAGCTGTCTTCTTTGCTCCCCACTTGGCTAATGTTTCCTGTGTTGCTATTAAAATCCCTCAACTTGTTTTACTCTACTCTGGAATGAATTGTGTATTATGATCTTTCGCCTTTTTACTCCTGAACTTGATTGATTTCAGACTTGTAATTCAGGTTCTCTATATCTTCTAACTATTAGTTTTGTTCCCTTTTCTACCTGGCTATAGCAATGCTGTCAAGGTTGGCCTTTGATGCACACGTGAGGCCTAGTTGCCGCTCCAATCGATGGAACAATAACTATTCATTTACTAACCTTGATACAATCCAAATTGAGGCTATTGACCATAATGTAGCTTAATTTCGAAATTTGGGGAGCAATTAATATGTAATACCTGATGCTCGTAAGGTGTTCGATCAATTGCACAATTGCTCGACCCTCATAATTGCCTTCAGAAGGTTTTCGATTGCTTCTTGCTACTTGTTTGTTGAATTGTCTAGTTGTTCTACTACCTGTTGGCTTCAGATTTGCCTTGTTCCCTTTCTTACTCTTTGGTGCACTACTGCTCACTTGGTGTTTGATGAAATTCCAGCAGCCTATGATACTCGATTGCCTCGATTCTGCGGAATCTACCTGCTGCGGTCACTGCAGCAGTTTCCTGGTTAGGGATCCAGCAGAATGGGGAAGCTAATCGCTCACTCCACCTTTGGTCCTAGGCTCCAGTTAAGCCTAGCAGTGAGACCCTTTGTCGGATCCAACAAAGGTCGGTTCCCGCAGCCCGGATGCTTTGTCGCGTTGCTAATTCGACGATCCAAGGGATCGGATTCAGCAGTGCGACTACACTGCACCAACCCTGGGATCGGACCGCTCTGATACCAAGTTGTAATGTCCCGGACTCGTCGCAACCCGCCGATGACGAGAATTTGCCGAGGCGTGGATGGCGCGGGGATGATGGGTGGCTCGGATCGAGGAATTCGGTGGAGAATTTGGTAACTTGGGGTATGTTGGGAGAGAAAGAAGGAGATATAGAGGGACAGGGAGTTAGGGAGGAGTGACATTGGGAAGAGGAGAGTAGAGTTTTAGAAGAAAAGAGAGAGAGAAGATTGGGAGTAGATGGAGATAGAGAAGAGGAGGGGGAAGAAGAGCAGAGGAGGAAGAAATAAGTGGGGAAGAAGAACTTAATTCATTTCATTCATATCGTATTGCAATTACATCTTTGTATTTATACTACCTAACAGCTTGTACTGAAAACAGAGTAAACTATCCTATGGGGACTAAACAGCAAAATGGTAAATTTGGGAACGTGGGCCAGATGGGCTGATTGTCGGTGGTCGATGGGCCTCCGCTGGGCTTGACAGGCCTTTTAGCTTCATTGCCGCCGGGTGAGTGGATACCGGTTCGCTCCTCTTGTCCGATCCGCAGAAGGCGGGGAGTGGGTCCGCCTTTCACGTCCGTATAGCTCCTCTGTCGTCTCTGGGCGGTCTCAAGACGTCGTCGAACCATCTTGACCTTTTCTTCCGCTTCCAACAGGATGTCAGGACCCAAAGTCTTCCTCTCACCCACATCACTCCAATGCAAGGGCGAACGACACTTGCATCCATACAATGCCTCAAACGGAGCCATCTGAATGCTCGCTTGATAGCTATTGTTGTACGCAAACTCAACCAGTCCTAAGTGTCGATGCCACCCTCCACCAAAGTCTAGGACACATGCTCTCAACATGTCCTCCAGAGTCTGAATGGTCCGCTCAGACTGACCATCGGTCTGTGGATGAAAAATCGTGCTAAACCGAAGCTGAGTACCCAGTGCTGTCTGTAGACTCCTCCAAAACTGCGAGACGAATCGGGTGTCTCGATCCGACACAATCAAGGTAGGCACTCCATGCAACCTCACTATCTCGTCCAAATATAACTGAGCAAGTATGTCCCTAGACCAAGTAGTCTGCACTGGCAAAAAGTGGGCAGACTTAGTCAGTCTGTCCACTATCACCCAAATGGCATCGAAACCAGCCTGCGACCTCGGTAATCCCACGACAAAGTCCATGGCGATCTGGTCCCACTTCCACTCGGGTATTGGGAGACTCTGAAGCTTGCCAGCAGGTACTCGGTGCTCCGCCTTTACCTGTTGACAAGTCAAACACTGAGCCACAAATCTCCCAATATGCGCTTCATTCCATTCCACCAGTAGTGTGCCTTTAAATTCTTATACATCTTGGTTCCACCGGGGTGAACCGTATAAGGCGAGTAATGAGCCTCTCTCAAAATCTCCTCTCGGATCTCAGAATCCGTAGGCACACACAGTCGGTCCTTGTACGTAGTACTCCCGAACTGTCAACACTAAAGTCCCATGTTTGCCCACTGGCAACTTGATCTCGAATCCTCATCAAATAGAGGTCCCCACTTTGTTTCTCCCGGATCCTATCCAACAAAGTGGGCTGCAAGACCAAAGACATAAGTCTTGCAGTAGCCCCAGGGGACACCACCTCAAGCTCAAGCCGCCTCAACTCCTCAAGTAATGGCGCTTGCCGAGTGATCATCATACCAAGGCTCTGCACTGATCTCCTACTCAACGCATCTGCGACTACATTCGCCTTGCCGGGGTGATACTGGATGGTAATATTATAATCCTTCAACAATTCTAACCACCGGCGTTGCCTCAGGTTCAATTCCTTTTGAGTGAACAGATACTTGAGACTTTTATGATCCGTGAAAATCTCAAGTGCTCACCATACAAGTAGTGCTGCCACAGCTTCAGTGCAAACACCACAGCTGCCAGCTCCAAATCATGCGTAGGGTAATTCTTCTCGTAATCTTTCAATTGCCGGGAGGCATAGGCAATTACCCTACCATGCTACATCAACACACATCCCAAGCCACTGTGTGATGCATCATTATAAATCACGAATCTTTCTCCCATAACTGGAAGGGTAAGGATGGGAGCAGACACCAGTCTCTCCTTCAGCTCCTCAAAGCTACGCTGGCACTCGGCACTCCAAACAAATCTAATCATCTTCCTCGTCAGACGAGTGAGGGGTGTGGAGAGCTTCGCAAAGCCTTCCACAAACCGACGGTAATATCCAGCCAACCCGAGAAAACTCCTCACCTCGGTAACCGTCGTCGGTCTGGGCCAATCCCGAACAGTATCAATCTTCTGCGGGTCCACCGCCACTCCAGTGGCTGAAATCACATGACTCAAGAAAACTACCTTTCGAAGCCAGAACTCGCACTTCTTCAACTTGGCATACAACTTCTTCTCCCTTAGAAGTTGCAGCACTATCCTCAAGTGCTCCTCATGCTCAGCATCACTCCGAGAGTAGATCAGGATATCATCAATAAACACCACCACAAACCGGTCCAAGAACGGCTTAAATACTCGATTCATCAAATCCATAAATACGGCAGGGCCATTAGTTAAACCAAACGGCATCACCGAAAACTCATAATGCCCGTACCGGGTCATCTTGGGAATATCCTCGGCCTTCACCTTCAATTGGTGGTAACCGGACTGCAAATCAATCTTCGAGAAGACACAAGATCCTTGCAGCTGATCAAACAGATCATCAATGCGCGGCAAAGGATACCTGTTCTTGATGGTCACTTTATTCAACTCTCGATAATCCACACAAAGTCTAAGTGAACCATCCTTCTTCTTCACGAATAACACCGGCGCTCCCCAAGGCGATACACTGGGTCTCACAAACCCTTTATCCATCAAATCCTAAAGCTGCGCCTTAAGCTCTCTCAGCTCAGCCGGTGCCATTCGGTAGGGTGCCTTTGAGATTGGCGCAGTTCCTGGAACTACGTCAATCACAAACTCGACCTCCCTATCCGGTGGCATACCAGTCAACTCAGGGGAAAACACGTCCGGAAACTCGCGGACTACAGAGATGTCCTCAAGTTCCGGTGCCATCGTAGGTACCTCTATAACAGTCACCAGAAATGCAGTACATCCTCGACTCATCATCTGTCTCGCTCGTGCCGACGAAACCCACGTCACGAACAAAGTGCTCCTGCAGCCTCTATACACATACTCCTCCTTGCCTGGCTCGCGAAACGTCACGGTCCTCTCGCCGCAGTTGATCATCGTGAAATAGCGCGCCAGCCAATCCATGCCGAGCACCACATCAAAATCCTGCAATCGCCCCAAGACCAATAGGTCTGCGGGCATCACCCAAGATCCAAGCTGCACTGGGCAAGCCCAACAACACTCCTCCATAAGCAACACATGCTCGGGGATCTGCACCTCTCGTGCACGTGGTAACGGCCCTATCACTAGCCCATGCAGTGATGCAAATGCTCGACTAATAAAAGAATGTGATGCACCGGTATCAAATAATGCACGAGCTCTAATGCCAGAAATTAAAATGATACCTGCCACCACATGATCTGCTGCCGTGGAGTCCTCAAGTTGAGCCGCAAAGACCCTGCCGCTCTGCGCCTGCTGTCGCCGCTCACCCGGGCATGGTACAGAAGTTCGATCCGTCTGGCTATGAGTCGGTGGAGCTCCATAGGCCTGCTGATAAACTGGAGGTGCCGATGCTGTCGATGGTGCTTGCGACGCTGTTCGGAGACAAGCTGCCCGCAGATGTCCGGACTGACCACACCCAAAACACCGGCCCTCTCGCTGCTCGCACTGCCTAGGCCAATGTGGTCCTCCGCAGATGACACATCTCGGTGCTCCCCTCTACTGCCGTCCCTGCTGACGGGATCCACCAGACCTCTGTCGCCCCGAAAACCCACGACCCTGAGAACGTGATCGTGGAGGCCTCGGCGGGCGTCTGCCGCTGGTCTGTCCTCCGTCGTCTGGAGCCGGGTGTTTTCTATCCAAACCTTGACTTAGTGTGGCCAACCGCTCTCTCGCCGTCAAGGCTCCTCGCTCGACCCATAGTGCCTGCTCGATCGACGCATCCAAGGTCTGCAACCTCTGCGCCTGAACTAGAACAAAGATCTCTTGTCTCAATCCTCGCTCGAACAAGTAAACCCTGTGAGCCTCATCTCTCGCTGCAAAAGGGACACAATTTAGGAGTCTAGTGAACTCTCGAGTATACTCCTGCACTGTGCGGTCTCCCTGAAGTAGATTTTTCAGATCATCCTCGAGTTTTTGCTTCACGCTGTTTGGGAAATAAGACCCGTACAGCATCCCGCAAAACTCATCCCAACTCAAACGCAGCGCATCCAACGACCTGCTCTGTCTCGTCCTCCTCCACCAGATGCGTGCGTCACCCGTCAAGTAGTGAACCGCCAAGTGAACCTGCTCTCGCTCTGGTATGAAGAGATCCTCGAATAACTTCTCCATCTCACCCACCCAGGCCTCCACCACCCATGGCTTGGTGTGGCTACCATCAAAGCGGGGTGGATCGAAACGGCAAAAATGAGCCAGCCTCTCAGTCATCCGCTCCTGCTCGGACTCCGTCATCTGTCCACCTGATCGTGAAGTATCGCAAATCGGTGCGGCCGGAACTGCCGCTGATGGGGGTGCGGCTGTAGTTGGAACATCCACTGGAGCCAAAGGAGGTGGCTCCTGCGACTCCGTCGCTCTGGGTGCTGCACTTGACTGATGAGTAAAAGTATCACACATCCTCCGCAATAATGAACCCTGCTGCCTTGATGTCTCGGCTAGGGCAGCCAACTGCTCACTCAAATCAGGGGGTGCACTAGGTCTCGCCTGCTCTGGCACCTCAGAAGGCATGGGGGTAGCCCGCGTCGGGGGTCAACCTCGGTGTCGGGGAGGCGTCATGACCACCTGCACAACACACACATCAGTCACAAGACACAAACAACTCTTGACCCAATCAAACGAAAGTCTAGAAAGTCGCCTCTTTTTCCCCGCTGCTTGACGTCGTCTGCAGCCAACGCAAGTTCGCGGCAGGAAAGGACACGCGCCTTCGATCACTCCCTTTACTTAAGGATGAGTTCAACAGTCAAATCGATGGCTTTCGCAGCAAGTCACGTCTCTCACGTCTTGCATTCCTAGGGTTTGCCATAGCCTAGGGTTTACTAAGTCCCAACGACCTATTCCTAAGTTCTGATACCAACTTAATCTGTCACGCCCCGGATTACTCGTTTCCCCAGGCTCGCCAACAGATACGCCGTATATATAGAATTTTCTATATATACGAAGCGATAGCTAACCTGTAAACAAAGCATACAAGCGACTACAAGAGATATAGAGCTGAAATAAGATCATACTAATAGAACAAAAGCCACCTGTACATATAGGATCCAGAATACAACAGTTCCTCCAAGCCAAAAATAGGTACAAGTCCACCTCAAAAGGAACAACCAGTCCACACTATATGTACATGGTACAACTCAAAAAGAAACTATCTCTAGTAGGGTCCTCCTCTAGAAAAAACAGGGAAAGGTAGGGATCTAGCTCGCGACTCCCTTACCTCGATCCGCAGGAACGGAAGCAGCAGCCGCAACAGACGAAGGCTCTACAAGAAAAGGTGGCAACAAAGGGTGTGAGAACTACTATCAAAAGAAGTAGTCCTCAGTGGGTACCGCTACCGACCCCATCGGTACACCCACTAAGTCTACGAGACTAACAGTATAGCTGGTAGGTAAAGAAACAATAAAGTAAGCTGGAATAAACTCAACGGCTGAAATGCCACTATCCTACCACTATCCAAGTCATACTCTCAAAGTATAAGCATCACCAATGTGAATAGTCACTCCTGACCCAAACTAATGGAACCGCCCAAACAGGCTCGTCGAGCCAAAAGCCTAGCCACACCGCACACTACCAAAAGGTAGCCGGTCCAAGAATCATAACCACTAATCTGCAGCGACATCAACGCATGAGAGGCCTCACTCCGGAGCGGCACTCGGGGGAGCTACCCAACCGAGTTAATAAGCATATCTCTGTCGAGCATAATCAGACTCCGGTAGGCTATAATCAAATAAAAAGGGTCGAATGGGTCAAAGACTCCAAGCTCACGTGCCCTCAGCACAAACAGATACTAAAATAAGAATTTGGGTCCACCGTCAACCCCGACGGCACCCGGTAATACAAAACAGCCTAACCCTGCTGTAGGTACAAGCTCGGCATCTCAGCACGGTCCTACAATAATCTAAGTATCCACCTCGCACTAACATCGGTGATACAAGAACAGAAACGGCTCCTAGAGCTAAATCTGATAACAGTTTCGAAAAGTGACGGTTGTAGGTTCGCGAGTTTTCTCCTAAGTCAAATCCCAGTTCAGCATGTAAAGTATGTTTATAAATTATTAATTTATACTCCAAATTCAGATTTCATATAAACACATGCAAATTCATGAATCCGAGCTACTAACATGATCAATCAGATAATAAAACAACATGCTACACTCTCTATAACTTAGGAGGAATTCCGAAGCTTTCGGCAACATCAACCCACCTCAAACGCTATCCAACAAAGGCTAGGAGTCGAGTGGAAGGCCTCCAAACAAAACCAGCTGAAATTGGGCTCAAACCTGCCAAAATAGGATTCGGATCCCCTTGCTCAAGTTCTGGGCGCCCAGAACATCAGCCCAGAACTGCAGCCTGGCAGCACGACCAACATGGATTCAACATGCGATAAAATCTAAATTCTAAGTCCAAATGCAGTGAAAATTTACCCAACTCACCAGCAGGGGCTCAAGAATAATCCTTCCAAATTTCAGCTAAAACGGAGTTCGAATCGATCTCTAAAAAGCCTTTACACTGATTCGGACCCACTTCTGGACCCTCCAGAACTGCATCCAGAAGTTTCAGCAACTAAGCAAATAATACTTCTAGCAAAAATCCTGGAATTCCAACAAATCTAGCCCAGGAAAAAGGGTCACAAACCTCCCAAATACAGTGATGGATCAATCTCTTCTCCAAGGCTTCTAACAAAAATCTGGATTCCAAAATCCAAGAAATCCATCAAGGATCCACAATTTCAGCACTTAAGCTAAATTCTTAAAATCTGAGCTAGTACTCACCTTCGAATTCTTAATTCAGGTGGAAAGAACCTCCAAACCAGCAAGGGATGAGGGAAAACCAATCTTCATTTCAAAAATCCAGCTCCAAGGAGATTTGGATCCATAAGATCAAAGGAAAATCTAAATTTCAGTTCAAGAACACAAGGCGTCCAGTAAAACAACAATTGCAGCGTACATACCTGTCCAAAATGCGATTGGAAGGATCCCACGGTTTCCTCTACGAGTCCACAATCCAACAAACCAAGTTTTGTGGGATTTGGACATACCTACACTGCACACGAGCAGAAACGCCACAGGTCAACGCTGCTGTTATGCAGGAATCCATGGCCTTCAATGGAAAAGATGGAAATTGGAGGAGTAGGAGGGGTTCCCTGCAATTTTTCAGGGTTCACCAAGAGAAGGGAGCAAAGAGGGCTTCAGGGTTTCGTCCACCACCAATATAGCCAAAGGAAAAGATGTAAAGAGCCACAAGAACACAGCTGCAAACATGCACCATTGCTGGAAACCCAACATTCGGGCGCCCGAAACCCAAGAAGTGGGCGCCCGGTTCTTCCAGCCTGTACTCATCCAGCACTTCGGACTCTCCGCCCGCGGTCTGGTGTGCCCTAACGTGGTCCGGCGGAACTCACCTACCACCTCACACGTGTCACACGAATCGATACTCACGAGGTAAACTTCCGGACTTACTTTCCGGGCGCCTGAATACTGCATCCGAAATGACTTAGCAAATCAAGAAATAAGCACTCAACAACTGGGCGCCCAAAACATAACTTCCGGGCGCCCTAATGTACCATACGCCCAAAACTTCAGTTTTAGCTTATTTCGGTGCTCCGAGTCCGTTTTCGCATCTATTTGCGCCAAAACGACTCCGACTTGTCTCGACCCTCTCCAGAAGTGTCGAACAGTCTAGAATACTGCAGTCATTTCGTCATTTAGGCCCCAGAGGTACTACAGTATATGAAAAAATCACTCCAATACTCTCTCGACATGTCCATGTGGCTGATATACGAGGGCTAGATGCTGTACTGACCTAGATATCCACCTACTGGTGATCCTCCAATACCACTGCATGTAAACAGTAGTAGCTCATATTGGACTGGGATCTACATGGGGGTCCACCTCTACTATGTCCATCAATCAATCATCCCAACACTGAATATATGAAGCATGATATGCCGCTGAATTTTCATCTGCTCTACCTTGTGAAGTGATGCGAGGTATGGCAACCACTGCATCGGGTATATGCTGCAGAAGGCTAAATTGACAAAGTACTCGATCTGGAAGATGTAGCTTAATGATGTGGAAGCAGACTAAGGTAGTCCTAGATCGCCAAACATGTGACCCCGCTACACAAAAAAGTGGAAGTGTCTCTAGTACTGCATCTGTATAAGGCCTTCATATAATCTCTTGTAAAAGGCATGTACGATCAATACTTGTTTTTTAAAAAGTTACAGTTATTGTAAGATCAAATTATTTTCATTTACCTGGGACTCTAGCTGCTAATCAAGCTGATCATGATAAAACTCAATGTCAGTAGTCCTGACATTGTCCCGAAAAGCCAACCTAGTATTCTACCTGATTCATTTATATCGTATTAGTAATGATAAAATAATATATAGAAAACTTAATATGAAAATTACTCACCTACAACCTATAGTCCTGACTTTTTTTTTTTTTTGGAAGCTGTACGGTCATCTCAAAATTTCCCAGGAGAACCGCCGGCTACTCTTCGAGCGGGAGTTTTTTGCCATTATTTTTTTACTTGGCGCGCAAGAAAAAGAAAAAGAAAAAAAACCCTAGCAGCTATTGCCTAATCCCTCTTCGTCCCATTTGGGAGTATCCTCCCTTCCTCTGCGATTCCACCTCTCTCCCTCTCCTCCTCCTCCTCCTCCTCCTCCTCCTCCTCCGATGGTTTCTCGGCTCCCTCTTCTTCCTCCGCGCTGCCGCGCTCGGCCTCCCCCACTCCTCCTGGCGCTCTAAGTGCTCCTTCCAGCAACCCTCGCTGCTCTTCCCCTCTGTCGCCGTTGATCCCTTTCCCGACTGCTGGGCCTCCGCCGACTGTCGTGCCTACCTCCGCCTCCATCTCCGTCTCTGTCGCCGACTCCGCTCCCTCGGCTTCCACTCCCGCCCCCCTCCTCTTCCTCGTGGCCCCCAACCTTGCCCTCCTCGCCCTCCTCCTCTGGGGCCCCCTCTGCATCCGCCGCGACCCCCATCCCCAAAACCCTAAAAATGAAAAGACAACACAAAAAGGTAAAATGTGCAGATATGCTCCCTCTATTATCCCCACTACAACAATTTCGATTTTTCTTACCACCTAAACTTTTTGCTTATACTGCAATTTTTAGCTTCTAACAAGCAAAGAATATAATTAGTAGTAGGAACGAAAAAAAAAGTTAGTCTTTTCCTCTTTTATTAGGGTTTCTAACTATACCATTGGCATTTGGTCCCTCATTGCCGATGATCTTCGCCTGAGCCGAAGATAAAGCACGTAAAGAAAACTACCAGCTGGCAGGTGAGCTTTCTGTGCTATGCGATGCCGAGGTCACCCTCATCGTCTTCTCCATTTTTGGATAGTATCTCTATGCTTCTCCATCTTTTCTTCCCCTTTTGAATGTGAAGGCATGGTGTAGGGAACTGGAAATTTATTAAGCAATGCGATCCTTCAATATTCAAAGAGAGAACAGAGGTATCAAGTCATTTCTATTACCCAATTAGTTTGTTCTTTATACATAGCTTTGGCCAATAATGGATGGTGTATGGGGATCAAGATTGGATCCAAGATCATATTGGGATCTACTAATTAGACTGTGAAATCTTTTGAGTCTCTAACGCGTTGGGATAAAAAATGTGATGCCGCCTCGAACTTTTAGAAGATTGTACTTTGATTCTTAAACTTCAGTGCTTCATAATTGGGCTGCGATTGTGTGACTTATGGATCTTAGGTTCTTTATTTCTAATGGACCTTAGGTTCATTTGGTTTATTCGTTCTTGAGTAACTGTGTTTCAATCATATTTAATAAACACTCATTGATCCCCTTGGAAAAAAAGGATGGCGGTGAGGATCAATATAAATTAAGGATTTGCATGGCCTAATTGTAAAACTTTTGAAGTTTATAGACCTAAATGGAGAACCAAAGTGTTAGCACTACGATTCCTCCTTAGGAAGTAAAATAACTACTCTGATATGGTTATAATATACTTTAGAATAAAAATATTAGTTCGAGATTGAAGCCGTACTTTCTCGACAATTTCTTAGCCTTTTGTCTTCTGCTTTTAAATAGATTATTCTTGATGACCTGGTGTTCTTTGAGCCTCGCAGAGAGCCTCGTTGACACCAGCCTGCTTCTTGAAGACTACACTGGGTGTACTTTTACAGTGGTTGTGGGAGTAGGGAATATGGGGAAGATCGAGTGAGTTCTCTTTTCTTCACCATTCTTGCGCCTTTAGTATGCTTTTTTCTCGATACTTGTTATTTTTTAATACTTTTTTTTCCATCTTTCAGCAAATTGTTTGAACTGGTTTATTTCATCTTTACTGATATTGAAAATTTTCTCTTATCGAATACATCAAAAATTTGTATGAGTATTAAAATTATTATTAAAACTAAGATAAATTGTAGTATCTATGCCAATTTCCGATCGTTTATGAAATAATTTTTGCAAGTTATTGTATACTAGAACATGACAATTTCTATATATATAGAACTTGCCCAACTTAAAAAGTTTTCGTTTTTGTATGATAGGAAATGACAAATCCTGCATATAATTATAGAACTCTCGTCCAACTAAAAAAATTTTAGTTTTTGTACACTAGAAAATGACAAATCCTGCATATATATAGAACTTTTGTCCAACTTAAAAAACTTTTTAAGTTTGGTTCCAAGAACATATACTACTTGATCATTTTCTTTTCTTCATGTAAAGTTTATACAACCAAACTCAATTATCTAGTCATTTGATTATTCAAGAAAATCATATGGATGGAGAAATAAGAGAATTATGTTTATAAAAAAAGCATGTATTTATTCAATGTCTTTTTTGTTTAAGTAAAAAATTAAGTAAATTATTAGCCCGTCTCACAGCTTAAAGGACTTGATGTTGACTCAAAATTAAACGAAAATATAAAGAAAAGAAATGCTTGGTGTTCAAACTTGGAGCAACACAAGGGGTATTCTAGAAATTACTCACGATTCTTACTGTTTGGAATTGAAGTAATGGTAGCTGGAAGATTGTGAAATCTTTTGAGTTTTGTTCGGTAGATCCTAATTTTTTATCATTTTTATGGATAGATTTAATGGATAGGTTTATAAGAAAAATCTAGTATTAAAATATTTAGCTAACAAAGCACCGTTTTCTGCATTCCACTAATGTGTTAATAGGAGTTGGTCAAAAGTGAAATTAAGTGTTGTCGATCTAACCTTTTTTTAGGATTTGATCATCTGATGTAAGTTGGAGATAATATACTAACTATTTTGTTGTTTCATAATCTAATTTTATTGTTTTCTAATGCAGGTTTGACTAGTTAGGAGGTGAAGTAATCGGTTGACTAATTGCAAAGCTTCATTTTCTTCATTTTGTCATGACTAAAATATGTATTTGGAGTATGCTAATATAGTTTTGTTGTCGGGACTAAACTGATAGTCTTTTTATTTATTATGGATGTTGAATGTATGATACTTGAAACTTTATGAAGTTAATTTTCTATTTTTTATTTTGCATACTAAAATTATTGTGTTCGATGTCGTTTGCATGTGTCTAAATATCTTTTATAATCTTTTGTTTAATATGAGATATTTATTTTGGCTAACTAAATCATCTTTCATTGTTAATGCAAGAATCCCTATTCATCTAATTACAAAATATAACAATGCATCACAAATTCAATCTTTTATCGGCACTTCTTTCTGTCGGGATATCTAATTAGGAATTATAATTTTAAATTTATTGCCGGCATTAATAAGTGCCTTTAAAAGTTTGCTGGAAGAAAAAATTGCTGCTAAAAGCAAAAAAAGCTGGCACTTTTGAGTGCCGAAGGAAATAATTTATCCGGCACTTATGAGTGCCACTATAGATTTTTATAAGTGGCAATTTAAAGTGCCGGTCATTTAACATTTACTGACGGTTTGTAAAAAGTGCCAGCAAAATAATTACCGACGGACTTTTAACCGGCACTTGCGAGTGTCGTCAAGAACTGCCGGTAAAAATCATTCCTGGCACTTTTTATACTTTTCCTGGCAGTTTAAATTGCCCCTAAAAGTCCCTTTTGGTGTAGTGAATATCCAACTCACTGTATGTACAGACTCATAGCCATCTACCAAAAATGGGGTATACCTCTAGCCAAGTATCCGGGGATCAACTCTACCCGACGGTCTGCTTTCCGCACTCAGTATGCACAACTGGGGAAGAAGACTCTGCAAAAAGGTATCAACAACGGGTGTGAGAACTACTATCAAACAAGTAGTCCTCAGTGGGTACCGCCACCAGCCTCAGTGGTCTGCCCACTAAGTCCTCAATCTCAAGAGATATATATAGAGCAATAAAGAAAGTAGGAGATAAACTACCACTACTATGCACAGTGCTCAACTGTCAATATGAATACCAATGAACTGAATATATCAAATGAGGACTATCATGAATCCATAATACAATACAGTACCATACAATACAATACCATACAATACAATACCATACAATACAATACCATACAATACAATACATGCGGCCTGATCATGCTCTACCCGTAGGGAGCCAGCTAGTACAGGAAACACCGTCTGTCCCTAGCCCTTCGTACAACCCTCTGTACGAAAAAACCCAACTCCGGAGTGGTACTCGTGGGAGCGACCCAACCGAGTATAGTAACACGTATCAGCGCCAAGCACCCACAGGTATATGATCGACACGACTGGGTCAATTGAACTCACAAAAGGAATCACGTGCCCTCGGCACCTCAAAGGATAATCAACAACAAGTATGACCCAATCAATGCTCCAGTGCTCATAATCAATCTCAACTCTACCACAAAGAGGAGGTACAACAACATAGCACGAGCCACAACATGATCACCTACACTAATATGTACAACAACTGGTACAAGGGATATCAACAGAATAGGTGTAGGTCAAATCATGCATCAGGGATATAAAGAAGTCATGCATGCTCTTATATGTATCATTATCTCACCTAAGATCATATCATGCTTATGCAAGCAATAAATCAGTCTCAACCTAACATGTCATATCTGACATAATCTCAGCATGTCATGCTATCATAATTCCAACAACATTATATCATGCTAACATAATCCAATACTATCACATCATGCTAACATGAGAGTAAACACATAGGAGGAAGTCCACTGAATCTGGCAAACATCAACCCACCTCAAGAGCTAATCCAACTACGGTGGGAAATAACAAAATCCTCAGATCCAACCCTCCAAGATGAACACCAGGCTCCATGTCACGCCCCGGCACCGCCACATTCGTCGATTCGGGCACGCGCACAGACCGCCGAACGGACAGAGTTTCCCCTGTCCGCCCAAGGCGTAAACAAAACAGGTACAATGAATTTCACCCAGGAAATACAACATAGCACAGTTTTGCACGAGGACATATCACAAGAGCATTAATGTAAACTAACTATTACAACATTCCATTCATCCACATTTTACATACATTTTCCTCAATTTACATCTTTCGCTCTCGAATACATTACATTCTACAACAGCTTTACATTCTTTTCTTTTACTTGTCATACACAAGGGTAATCTACACAGGATAACCTTGCTATCTAGGGCGCGATGCCCACGCCTCGGTCCGGTGCTGCTCCGCTAATGGATGGCTCTGCAAAATAGTGGGATGAGAACTAAAAGAAGTTCCCAGTGGGTTCGGCCACCGACCTCGCCGACTTTCCCACTAGGTCCAACAAGGCATAGTAATACAAAAGGAGATAGAAATACAATATATAAGCAGCTAAATATGTAGTCTACCACTACAAAACATACAACATGCAACAATGAGCACTACTATGCCTTACAATAAGGAATGAATGTCATGGTCTAATATGTTCAACGGTGTCCCTCACACACTCTTGACCCAATTCATTCTTGACTCAATCAGGGCTTCTCACAAGACCAAGCCCAACTCACAAAAATATCATGATCGACCCCACACACAACATGTAATCTCACTATGCTCACTCTCTACACAGGATGCAACAAATGCATAGGGTACAAAACACAATATGGTCAATCAACCTGTCTCTTTCATCTTGGACCCAATCGCACCGGCTCACCCATAGGTCGAGCCACAACTCACCACACCAAGTCACGTGGGGGAGAGGTCTTTCACTCCTAGCCAGCCATCGTGACCGTCTGCCGGGGAGGGCTCCTTGGGGCCCTTCACACCCGTGTTCGGGGAGGGCTCTCTAGGGCCCTTCACACCCGTGTTCGCGTGACACTCCGGAGCTCACGGCTTGGGAGTCGCGACCTCCACAAGCCAACAACAGACTATGCGAGTATGATCTGCCCTCCAAACTCGAGGACCTTCCACCTACCGGTGGGGAATAACCAATGTAATGTTATGCAATGCTCAACAATGGCAAGACACAATGTGCCATACTACAAATGCAATGACCCAATATCTCTTTGGCGCTCAAGGTTCAAACAACACATGCCAGTAGATTCATGCCACTAACCACGGTGACAACCACAACATCACGGGATCTCTTTCAATCCCTAGCATGGTCCAGAGGATATCTTTCAATCCCTCGCATGCTCTATAATATCAAAGTACTAGTTGTCACGCTACACATGCACCGACCCAATTTTCTCCACTCATACTAGAGATTCTACTCAAATATGCCGCGTGCATCAATCGAATATACAAACATCATAATATGTGGACATAAGCAAATATGCAATGCTCATAATACATGGAACTATAACAAATAACACATTAGGCTTATGCAACGACCTAATCCACGTTCCATCACTAGGTTCACATTCACTATCACAATGACACTAGTGTTTCGCGTTGTTTCAATGTCCACACTTTGTTTTCTATGTCCAATCTACTAGTTTCTCTACTAGTTCAATACTTCACTAGGGTTCACATAGCACTAGATTTATGGGTCCTAAGTTTCAAGTTTTCAATCATGATTATTCACAACTAATTTAGGAGGCATGCCAGTTTCTGGAATAAGAAATAATTGAACCCTATTACATGCAATTTCATACATATATACATATATGCTTAAAAAATAGGATTTAGACATAGGAAGAAATTCAACCATTTCGGATAGCACCCCCCACCTCGTATCGACGTTTAGGGCCGGGAAACCAAGTTTCGCAATTTATCTCCGCCGAAAAGTCTCGACCCAAGCCTAACGAATCATATTCTGCAAAATCTCTCAATCGGACGCCAAACCTCGTCGTAGTCCAAAACGAAGTTGTCCACCGCGTCGAATTAACCTTCAATTAAGGTTTTACAAGATCAATTTAGATCAAAACCTCTTAGAGACAAAATTTTATTTTCTAAGCCTAGGGTTCAAGTTCTACATGAATACTCCAAATTTCATGATTAATCTTTCGATTAATTGGTTTAGAATACTACCTCTCTTAACATCCATCCAATATTAAAAATCCACCAAAAAATTCTATTCGAAATTATAATAATAAAATACTACCTCGCAATCGAAGCGCCGGAAAAATCCAACGCGCGCGGGGGCTCGATTAAACGACCCAAGAAATCTTTATATTTTTATTCTTCTTCTCTTTCTCTTCTTTTCCCTTCCTTTTCCTCTCCCTCTCTCTCTCTCTCTACGTACATGTTGGAGTGGATAAGAGAATGGAGGAGTCCCTGGCAACTTAGGGGCTAAGCAATGTAACAATTGCTAAAAAGTCCACTAGCTTTAAGTATTATGACATTAGTCCAATTCAGAATCTGATACTTTTCATTTCAGACCTTCTGAATATCCGTTTGCGCCCAAATTTGACAGTCATGCTCGGTTTAAGTTAATAAGAAGAACTGATCATCACTATCCAGTTTCGGACTATTTTTTGGTCACCGAAAGCTCTACCGACTAAAACCTCTAGCAGATTGTTGTTATATTTTATTTTCACTTTCCAGGTGTCGGAACGACACGAAACTTTTAATCTAGCCTCAGAAAAATAATTCTGACATATTCTGAAATTTTCATAATTTTCTGACACTGTGAATTTTCTGCTAAAAAATTAGCCCCGTTCCTTACAGAAAATTCCAAATCTCCTGTTTTCATTCCAATTTCAGCACAATTCATTTCCAACTTATTTTTACTTCTCTAAGTCGAATAAAAATAGTATCTCACACTATTTTTCTTTTCACTTACTTTTATATTAAAAAAATCCGGTACACTACACTCCAGCAATACACTGATCTGAATATATCTCCAAGGGACTGCTAACTCCAACAGAACAACGGCTCGGAACCAGATCAGAACAACAGAGTAGAGGAGAACAAGCTAGATCACAACTAATGCCAACACATGGCCCTTACCCTAGCTTTCTCTCTCTAGAAAGTGGAATCACGAAATGGAAATGAGCTCAAAACCATCAGGGACTCACCTATTTATAGGCTCCCAAAACTCCACATTCGGGCGCCCGAATCTAACTTTCGGGCGTCCGGATATCCAAAACGCCAGGTGTCAACTGGCGGTCAAGCGATCGGCGGTGGTCGGCAGGTGGTGGGGCGGCGTGTCTCCGACGGTCGACACGTGTCCAACGACGCGACACGTGGCTCTCCACGTCATAAGTGCAATCCGGATCCACCATCCGGGCGTCCGGTTCCTGCATCCATATCTGAATTCCTGTCAGCCACTTTCGGATCATCCAAAACATCCACTGGCTCCGGAACATTCGGGCGTCCACTTCACAAGTTCCGGGCGCCCGAATTCCTCCGAGTCCAGAAACTCCTCGAAATGCCAAGTATTACATTCTTCCCTCCTTTAAATAGTTTCGTCCTCGAAACTAAAGCAAAGTACTCACCTTAAGGTACAAACAAGTGGGGATAAGACCTCTGCATGACAGTCTCCAACTCCCAAGTCCCCTCTCTATCATCATGAAAATCCCACTATACCTTGACATAAGGTATGACCCGATTACGCAATTCCCTCGTCTCGCGAGCCAAAATTCGTATCGGTCGCTCATCGTAATGTAAATCCTCCGTCAGCTCCAGTGGAGTAAAATCTATCACATAGGAAGGATCATGCATGTATCTCCTTAGAACAGATACATGAAAGACATCATGCACACCCACTAATCGAGGCGGAAGGGCTAACCGATAAGCCACGGGTCCTACTCTCTCCAAGATCTCAAAAGGACCAATAAATCGCGGACTAAGCTTTCCGCAAATTCCAAATCTCCGTATGCCCTTCGATGGTGAGACCTTCAAGAAAACATGATCACCAACTTGGAATTCTAGATCCCGTCTTCGAGTATCGGAGTAACTTTTTTGCCTGCTCTGGGCTGTCTCAATATGTCGCCGTATCACTTTAACTTTTTCCTCAGCTTCAAGCAATAGGTCTGGACCCAATGTCTTCCTTTCACCAACATCATCCCAACATAAAGGTGATCGACATTTGCGTCCATACAATGCTTCAAACGGAGCCATCTTAATGCTCGCTGGATAGCTATTGTTGTACGCAAACTCTACCAATCTCAGATGTCGATCCCATCCTCCACCAAAATCTAAGACACAAGCCCTCAGCATATCCTCAAGTGTCTGAATAGTACGCTCGGACTGACCATCAGTCTGAGGATGAAAAGCAGTACTAAAATGAAGCTGAGTCCCCAAAGCTGCCTGTAGACTCCTCCAGAAATGAGAGACAAACCTCGGGTCTCTATCAGATACTATTGAGATTGGCACACCATGCAATCTCAATATCTCATCCATATAAAGCTGAGCAAGTCGCTCACGGGACCAAGTAATCTGCATAGGTAGAAAATGAGCAGATTTCGTCAACCGATCCACAATTACCCATATCGCATCATAGCCGCTAGAAGTCCTCGGCAATCAAACAACAAAATCCATCGTGATATGATCCCACTTCCACTCAGGTATTGGAAGGCTCTGTAGCTTACCAGCTGGTACTCGATGTTCAGCCTTCACTTGCTGACATGTCAAATATTGAGCTACAGCCCTACCAATATCCCGCTTCATGCCATTCCACCAGAAGTGAGTCTTCAGATCCTGGTACATCTTAGTCCCTCCAGGATGTACAGAATAAGGAGAATAATGTGCTTCCTTCAATATCTCCTCTCGAATCTTCAGATTCGCTAGTACACATAGACGTCCTCTATAACGAAGAACTTCAGAATCATTACAAGAAAAACCTTCAAGATCACCACTCCTTAGTTGATCTTGAATTTTCATCAAGTAAGGATCAACACTCTGTTTCTCTCGAATCCTATCCAACAGAGTGGGCTGTATGACCATAGTCATCAATCTCGCAGCCATCCCATAAGTAACCACCTGAAGAGATAATCTCCGCATCTCCTCCACTAGGACAGGCTGTTGAGTGATACTCATACTCAAAGTTGCTACAGCCTTCCTACTCAAGGCATCAGCAACAACATTAGCCTTGCCGGGATGATATAAAATAGAGATGTCATAATCTTTCAATAACTCTAACCATCTCCGTTGCCGTAGATTCAACTCCTTCTGTGTAAACAGATACTTGAGGCTCTTGTGATCAGTATAAACTTCACAATGCTCTCCATAGAGATAGTGGCGCCATAACTTCAGAGCAAAGACTACCGCTGCTAACTCTAAATCATGAGTAGGGTAGTTCTTCTTATACTCCTTTAGTTGTCTTGAAGCATACGCGATCACTCTGCCATGCTGCATCAGCACGCATCCCAAGCCACTATGCGAAGCATCACTATAGATTACAAATCCATCACCCATCACTGGCAGTGCAAGAATAGGGGCTGTCATCAATCTCTGCTTTAGCTCATCAAAGCATTCTTGACACTCATCACTCCAAATATACTTAACCCCTTTCCTGGTTAACCGAGTAAGAGGCGTAGAGAGTTTTGCAAAACTCTCCACAAATCGTCGATAATACCTGGCTAAGCCAAGAAAACTCCGAACCTCAGATATGGTCGTCGGTCTAGGCCAATCGCGAATCGCCTCAACTTTCTTAGGATCAACAGCTACTCCTGAAGCTGAAATCACATGGCCTAAGAAGGCTACCTCTCTCAACCAGAACTCACACTTCTTCAGCTTTGCATACAACTTCTTTTCCCTCAAAAGTTGCAGCACTAATCTCAAATGCTCCTTATGCTCCACATTATCACGAGAGTAAATCAGAATATCATCAATGAAGACTACCACAAACTTGTCCAAGAAAGACTTAAAGATTCGGTTCATCATATCCATAAATGCAGCAGGGGCATTAGTTAAACCGAAATGCATAACAGTGAACTCATAATGCCCATACCGAGTTCTAAAAGCTGTCTTAGAAATATCCTCGGCCTTCACCTTCAACTGGTGGTAACCGGACTGAAGATCAATCTTAGAAAAGACACACGCTCCCTGTAATTGATCAAATAAATCATCGATACGAGAGAGGGGGTATCTATTCTTGATGGTCACTTTGTTCAATTCCCGATAATCCACACAGAGCCTAAGTGAACCATCCTTCTTCTTCACAAACAGGACAGGCGCTCCCCAAGGCGACACACTAGGTCTGATAAAACCTTTATCCATAAGATCCTGCAGTTGCGCCTTCAACTCTCTCAATTCAGCTGGTGCCATTCTATAGGGTGTCTTCGAGATTGGCGCGGTTTCTGGTACCACATCAATCACGAATTCAATCTCCCTATCAAGAGGCATCGAGGATAATTCAGAAGGAAAGACGTCCGGAAACTCACGGCAATAGGAATATTCTCGAGTCCTGGCACAACAGTGGGCACCTGTGAGGCACCGAGTTTTGAAACACTATACTAAACTTGGGCCAATTGGACAAAGTACAATTGAGAAGTAATTTAAACATGCTTAAAAATGAGATTCGAGGGTTTTAGAATGATTAGAAGTGGATTAGAACTTCAAGGAGCGAAAACGAGAATTTTCGAAAAAATGCGTTTTTGAGCTCTGGACCTACGGGGTCCGGACCCTAGATGCCAAGGTCCGGACCCTGGCTGCATTTCGCAAAAAACGGGTACGGGTTCCGGACCCTGGAAGCCAGGGTCCGGACCCTGCGCATGCTGGCAGCCCAAAAAGAGGTATTTTGGTAATTTATTAGGTGGAGGCTTATAGGGGAAGCCTCCTCTCTTCTCCCTCCGCCAAGAAAACACACACACACACGCATGGAGAGAGAGAGAGAGAAGCTCTCCCTCTCCCTCACAACCTCCTCTCCCTCTCTCTAGTTCTCTCCCAAACTTGGGGTTTTGGTGGAGATTGAGCCCGGGAACGCGTGGAGGACGGTGAATCGAGCTCTAGCGCGCGTGGCGGCTTGGAAAGCTCGCGACCCGAGGTGAGATTTTGAGGTTTAGGGTTTAGGATTTTGCTAAATCCTTCAAAATTGAGATGTGTGAGTTCCCTAGAGGATTCTATGCTAGTTTAATCAAGGATTCGCCGCAAATTGCGAAGTCTTCTTGAAGAAATCGGAAAACCCTTGTGTAAAAGAGGGTTTTAGATTTCGAGGGTTTAAAAAATGGTTTGAACCCGTAGAACCCTAATTAGAGGTTAGCGAAGCACGCGGGACAACTCAATTTCGTCGAACTGCAAGAAACGAAATTGTTTTTTGTTCGACTCGGATTAACGAATCCTATGTGTGTTAGGGCTAGGAGCTTGAAGACCAAGCTTGAAGCCGAGGATTAGAGCCCGATTGCAAGTGTCTACAAGCAATCGGAAGAGTGTGAGGTGGGTTTGTGCTTACTGAAGTGATTAGGTCACTTCAATGCCAAAGAGTAAAGTATAACTTTATATTGATGCATGTAATGGTAGGTTATATGAATGTATAAGTCATATGTTCCTAAGTGAGATTACCTACCATTGGATGATGACATAGGCATGTGGAAACATATAGGATATATATATGTATGCCTAGGTATGAACATTGAACATAGGTCGATAAACTCTAGGAAAATTAGAGAATACGACAAGTAGAAAATCAAAGGACTAGATGTCATAGAAACTGTGAATCCTAGGTGTGGACAACTAGGATTGGAAAGAACATAATTGTCATTAAGTGTCATCGAACTTAGTGTCATTAACCTAGAGTCGTGGAACCTAGGTTGGGCAACATAGTGGTAGTAGAGAGAGATCACTCGGATTGGAATGTGTATGAACCTAGTGTCGTCGAACCTAGGTCGGGAAACATAGTGATAGGAAGATCACTTAAACAGAAAAGCATTGAACCTAGTGTCATTGAACATAGGTTGGAAAATGTAGTGGTAGGAAGACCACATGGATTGGAATGTCATTAAACCTAGAGTCGAGCGAACCTAGGTGGGAAAGACATAGGACCTAGCGTTGTTGAACCTAGGTTGTGAAATATAGTGGTAGGATGACCACTTGGACATGTGACTATGAACCTAGAAAGGTTGACTTGGACAAGGAGAGATGTGCACATCTAGTGATCTTGGTGGGTTTTGGTATCAGCTCAGGCGTGTGCGACGATTTCGCCGCCGTAGGCTGGATACCCGGGGTGTGTGCGACGATTTCGCCGCCCAGTGACTTGAGCCATTGTTGGCGTGTGCGACGATTTCGCCGCCAGGTGGCTAAGTCAGGTAAAGGATTACGCCGCCCAGTGACTTGAGCCATTGTTGGCGTGTGCGACGATTTCGCCGCCGGGTGGCTAAGTTAGGTAAGGCGGTAAGCTGTGGATAATTGACTCAAGAGCGAGTCGGGTTTGACCTTGGCTAAGGTAAGTAAAACCTTAGGGGAGAATCGCATATAAAGCGGATAGTGAAATAGAAAGTAGAAGAGAATACCTACTTGCATGGATTTTCATTATCACATTTGCATGAAGCATAAGCATGTTTACTATTTTTGCATATAGTAGAGTTATATGGTTACAAGTTATATGTATATTGGACTAACCCATGCTTATATGCTTCCTTTGGACCTGGTGGGTCGAGCTTCTCTCTTGGGTGGCCTTACCCACTGGGAACTATTTTATATAGTTCTCATCCCACTGTTTTTCAGGTCCACACGTGAGCGGCGCGGCGGCGTGAGGAAAGGGCGTAGCTCGATAGATAGCGCCCTACCACTTGTGACCAAAGATAGATGTACCCTGGGTCAGCATAGCTTAGGGGTATTGAAAAGAAAAGAATGAACAAAATGTAAATGTAATGTGAATGCAAATGAATGCTTGTAATAGCGTAGTTGTTTTACGTTTTCGATACTTCCTTATGCAATCTGTGTATGAATTTTGTTCCTGTTTGGAACCTCGTGAATTGTATTGATTGCGACGCCTTGGACGTACAGGGGAAACTCTGTCTGTTCGGCGGTCTGTTGGCGCGCCCGAACCCGACCAAAGAGGCGGTCTCGGGGCGTGACAGCACCTCAGTCACTGTTGCAAAATAGGCCATACATCCTCTACTTAACATCTATCTGGCCTTAGAGGAAGATATCGTCACTACGAACAGTGAACTTCTACAGCCTTCAAAAATAAACTCCTCATGTCCAAGCTCACGAAAGATCACCGTCTTGGTTCCACAATCAATCGTAGCAAAGTATCGAGATAACCAATCCATGCCTAGGATTATATCAAAATCCTGCAACTGACTCAATACTAATAAATCGGCAGGCATGATCCAAGGTCCTACTTGCACAGGACATCCCAAACAACCCAGCGTCACCTGCAAACTATGGTCGGGTACCCGCACCTCCTGTGTCTGGGGTAACGACCTGTAGTACCCCTGGGGCCTAACTGACGGAATGACTGTAGTATCCTAGACTGTTCGACGCTTCTAGAGAAGGTCGAGACAAGTCGGAGTCGTTTCGGCGTCAAATAGACGCGAAAACGGACTCGGAGCACCGAAGCGAGCCAAAACTGAAGTTTTGGGCTTTTGGAGTTTCGGGCGCCCGGATGCTCTGTTTTGGGCGCCCAGTTGTTCAGTGCCCCTTTTTTTGAAAACTGCAAGTCATTTCGGATCTATGTTTCGGGCGCCCGGAAAGTGAGTCCGGAAATCCTACCTCGTGAGTATCGAACTGCTCGACACGTGTTGATCGGTTGGTGAGATCCGCCGGACCAGGTTTGGGCGCACCGGACCGCGGCGGAGAGTCCGATGGTCGAGTTGGTGCAGGCTGAAGAACCGGGCGCCCACTTCTTGGGTTTCGGGCGCCCGAATCTGGGAATTTCCTGCTGAGTACAGGTTAGATGTATTCTGTTCTTGAGGCTCACTGCACCTTTATCCCTTGTCTATAAAAGCAGTGGACGACCCCCCTGAGGCTCTTTTCTCCCCTCTTCAAGGTGAACTCGGATCTTGCAAGGGAAACCCTCTCTTCTCTCCCAATTTCATCTTCCTCCATTGATGATCTTGGTTTCCTGCTGAAACTGCAACATCGACCTGGAGTGTTCGTGCTCGTGTGCAGTGTAGGAGTATCCAAATCCAACGAAACTTGGTTTGTTGGATAGAGGACTCGCAGAGGAAGAAGTGGAATCCTTCCAATCACGATTTGGACAGGTATGTAAGCTACAGTTGATGTTTTACTGGACCCCTTGAGCTGAAACTTGGGTTTTTCCTTTGATCTTTTGGATCCAATCTCTTGGGAGCTGGATTTTCGAAGTGAAGAGTGATCCTTCCACTTCCCTTGCTGGTTTGGAGGTTCTTCCCACTTGAATTGACGATTCAAAGGTGAGTTCTAGCTCAGATTTTGAGTAATTGCTTAAGTGCTGAATTTTTGGGTC
The DNA here is from genome assembly GCA_016920855.1 of Puya raimondii. Lineage (NCBI taxonomy): Eukaryota > Viridiplantae > Streptophyta > Magnoliopsida > Poales > Bromeliaceae > Puya > Puya raimondii. Next base: position 52,439,575 of record JABWPP010000049.1, read on the forward strand.
ATTGATGGAATTTCTGGAATTTTTAGATCCAGATCTTTGTGAGGACCTTTGGAGAGGTTTTGGATTGTTCCATCACTATTTTTGAGAGGTTTGTGACCCCTTTCTATGAGCTAGATTCGTTGGAATCCCTGAATTCTTGCTGTTTTTGAGATTTGCTTAAGTGCTGGAACTTCTGGATCCATGTGCAGGAGGGTCCAGATGTTGATCTGATTCAGTGTTTAGGCTTTTTGGACATCGAGTCGAGCTCCGTTTTGGCTGAAATTTGGAGGGTTTGTTCTTGAACCTCTGCTGGTGAGTGGAGCCAAATTTCACTGCATTTGGACTTAGGATTTGGATTGTATCACATGTTGATTACATGTGGGTTGTGCTGCCAGGCTGCAGTTCTGGGCTGATGTTCTGGGCGCCCAGAACAGTGAGCAGGTGGGTCCGAATCTCGAGGTTGCAGATTTGAGCTCGATTTTGGCCGGTGTTGCTTGGAGGCCTTCCACTCGACTCCTAGCCGTTGTTGGATAGCTTTCGAGGTGGGTTGATGTTACCGAAATCGCCGGATTTCCTCCTAAGTTGTAGAGAGTACAGCATGCTGTTTTATTATCTGTTTAATCATGTTAGTAGCTCGAATTCGTGAATTTGCATGTGTTTATATGAAATCTGAATTTGGAGCATAAATTGATAATTTATTGACATGACTTTACATGCTGAACTGGGAATTGACTTAGGAGAAAACTCGCGAACATACAACCGTCACTTTTCGAACTGTTATCAGATTTAGCTCTAGGAGCCGTTTCTGTTCTTTTATCACCGCTGTTAGTGCGAGGTGGATACTTAGTTCGTTATAGGACGAGTTTACGCTCGTGCTGGGATGCCGAGCTTGTATTTACAGCTGGGTTAGGCTGTTCTGTATTACCGGGTGCCGTCGGGGTTGACGGTGGACCCAGACTCTTGTTTTAGCTTCTGGTTGTGCTGAGGGCACGTGAGCTTAGAGTCTTTGACCCTTTTTGACCCCTTTGTTCTTTGACTATAGCCGCCGGAGCCTGTTTGTGCTCGACAGAGATACGCGTACTAACTCGGCTGGGTAGCTCCCCCGAGTGCCGCTCCGGAGTGAGGCCTCTTTTGCGTTGATGTCGCTACAGATTGTGGATCTGTTTTGGACCGGCTACCCATTTTGGTAGTGTGCGGTGTGGCTAGGCAGTTGGCTGGACGAGCCCGTTTGGGCGGTTCCGATAGATTGGGTCAGGGATGATTTCTCACTTTGGTGATGCTTACTTGAGAGTTGACTTGGATAGTGGTAGGGTAGTGGCATGATAGCTGTAGAGTTTATTCCAGCTTACTTTGTTGTTCTTTACCTACCAGCTATACTGTTAGTCTCGTAGACTTAGTGGGTGGACCGTTGAGGTCGGTATCGTTACCCACTGAGGACTACTTCTTTTGATAGTAATTCTCACACCCTTTGTTGCCACCTTTTTGAAGAGCCTTCTTCTGTTGCGGCTGCTGCGCCTGTTTCCGCGGATCGAGGTAAGGGAGTCGCGAGCTAGATCCCTACCTGTCCCTGTTGTCCCTAGAGGAGGACCCTACTGGAGATAGTTTATTTTGAGTTGAGCCATGTACATATACTGTAGATTTGTACCTATTTTGGTTGTGGTGTACCTGTTGTACCTTGGACTCGATATGTACAGGTGGCTTTTGTTATTAGTATGTTTTATTTCAGCTCTATATCTCTTGTAGTTGCTTGTATGTTTGTTTACAGGTTAGCTATCGCTTCGTATACATAGAAATATCTATGTATACGGCGGATCTGTTGGCGAGCCCGGGGAAACGAGTAATCCGGGGCGTGACAGATTAAGTTGGTATCAGAGCTTAGGAATAGGTCGTTGGGACTTAGTAAACCCTAGGCTATGGTAGACCTTAGGAATGCAAGACGTGAGAGACGTGACTTGCCGCGAAAGTCATCGATTTGACTGTTGAACTCATCCTTAAGTGGAGGGAGTGATCGAAGGCGTGTGTCCTTTCCTGTCGCGAACTTACGTTGGCTGCAGACGACATCAAGCAGCGAGGGAAAAGAGACGACCTTCTGGACTTTCGCTTGATTGGGTCTTGAGTTGTTTTGTGGTTGTTGACTGATCTGTGTGTTGCGCAGGTGAGCATGACGCCTCCCCGACACCGAGGTTGACCCCCGACGCGGGCTACCCCCGCGCCTTCTGTGGTGCCTGAGCAGGCGGGACCTAGTGCACCCCCTGATGTGTGTGAGCAGTTGACTGCGCTAGCCGAGTCAGCTAGGCAGCAGAGTGCACTTTTGCGGAGGATGTGTGATACCATTACTCACACGTGGAGTGCAGCCCCTAGAGCGACGGAGTCGCAGGAGCCACCTCCTGCTGTTCCAGTGGACGTTCCAGCTGCAGCCGTACCCCCAGCAGCGGCAGTTTCGGCCGCACCGGTTGGCGACACTTCCCGGTCAGGTGGACAGATGTCGGAGGCTGAGCAGGAGCGGATGACCGAGAGACTGGCTCGTTTTTGTCGGTTTGATCCACCCCGTTTTGATGGTAGCCACACCGAGCCATGGGTGGTGGAGGCCTGGGTAGGCGAGATGGAGAAGTTATTCGAGGATCTCTTCGTGCCAGAACGGGAGCGGGTTCACTTGGTAGTTCACTGCCTGACAGGTGATGCACGCATCTGGTGGACGAGGACGAGATCGAGCAGGTCGCTGGATGCGCTGCATTTGAGTTGGACCGAGTTCTGCGGGATGCTGTATGGGTCCTATTTCCCTAACAGCGTGAAGCAGAAACTCGAGGAGGATTTGAAGAGTCTACTCCAGGGAGATCGCACAGTGCAGGAGTATACCCGGGAGTTTACCGGACTCCTGAACTGTGTTCCTTTTGCTGCGAGAGATGAGGCTCACAGAGTTTATTTGTTCGAGCGAGGATTGAGACATGAGATATTTGTCTTAGTTCAGGCGCAGAGGTTGCAGACCTTGGACGCGTCGATCGAGCAGGCGCTATGGGTGGAGCGAGGAGCCTTGACGGCGAGTGAGCGGGCAGCCACTCTGAGTCAGGGTTTGGATAGGAAGCGCCCGACTCCAGAGGACGGAGGACAGACCAGCGGCAGACGCCCGCCGAGACCTCCACGATCACGTTCTCAGGGTCGTGGGTTTTCGGGGCGAGAAAGGTCTGGTGGATCCCGTCAGCAGGGACGGCAGCAGAGGGGAGCACCGAGATGTGTCATCTGCGGAGGACCACATTGGACTAGGCAGTGCGAGCAGTGAGAGGGCCGGTGTTTTGGGTGTGGTCAGTCCGGACATCTGCGGGCAGCTTGTCCCCGAGCAGCGTCGCCTGTACCATCGATCGCATCGGCGCCCCCAGTTCATCAGCAGGCCTATGGAGCTCCACCGAGTCACAGCCAGATGGATCGGGCTTCTGTACCACGCCTGGGTGAGCGGCGGCAGCAGGCGCAGAGCGGCAGAGTCTTTGCGGCTCAACTGGAGGACTCCACGGCGGCGGATCATGTGGTGGGAGGTATCATTTTAATTTCTGGCATTAGAGCTCGTGCATTATTTGATACCGGTGCATCACATTCTTTTATTAGTCGAGCATTTGCATCCTTGCATGGGCTAGTGATAGGGCCGTTACCTTGTGCACGAGAGGTGCAGATTCCTGAGCACGTTTTGCGTGTGGAGGACTGTTGTCGAGCTTGCCCAGTGTAGCTTGGACCTTGGGTGATGCCCGCAGACCTGTTGGTCTTGGGGCGATTGCAGGATTTTGATGTAGTGCTCGGCATGGATTGGCTGACGCGCTACTTCGCGACGATCGACTGTGGCGAGAGGACCGTGACGTTTCGCGAGCCAGGCCAGGAGGAGTACGTGTATCGAGGCTGCAGGAGCACGTTGTTTGCGACGTGGATTTCGTCGGCACGAGCGAGACAGATGATGAGTCGAGGATGTACCGCGTTTCTGGCGACTGTTGTGGAGGTATCTGCAGTGGCACCGTAGCTCGAGGACATCTCTGTAGTCCGCGAGTTCCCGGACGTGTTTCCCCTGAAGTTGACTGAGATGCCACCTGACAGGGAGGTCGAGTTTGTGATTGACGTAGTCCTATGAACTGCGCCAATCTCAAAGACACCCTACCGAATGGCACCGGCTGAGCTAAGAGAGCTTAAGGCGCAGCTTCAGGATTTGATGGATAAAGGGTTTGTGAGACCCAGTGTATCGCCTTGGGGAGCGCCGGTGTTATTCGTGAAGAAGAAGGATGGTTCACTTAGACTTTGTGTGGATTATCGAGAGTTGAATAAAGTGACCATCAAGAACAAGTATCCTTTGCCGCGCATTGATGATCTGTTTGATCAGCTGCAAGGATCTTGTGTCTTCTCGAAGATTGACTTGCAGTCTGGTTACCACCAATTGAAGGTGAAGGCCGAGGATATTCCAAGACCATCTGTTTAAGCCGTTCTTGGACCGGTTTGTGGTGGTGTTTATTGATGACATCTTGATCTACTCTCGGAGCGATGCTGAGCATGAGGAGCACTTGAGGGTTGTGCTGCAACTTCTGAGAGAGAAGAAGTTGTATGCTAAGCTGAAGAAGTGCGAGTTCTGGCTTCGAGAGGTAGCTTTCTTGGGCCATGTGATTTCGGCCACTGGAGTAGCGGTGGACCCGCAGAAGATTGAGACTGTGCGGGATTGGCCCAGACCGACGACGGTTACCGAGGTGAGGAGTTTCCTCGGGTTAGCTGGATATTACCGTCGATTTGTGGAAGGCTTTGCGAAGCTCTCCACACCCCTCACTCGTCTGACGAGGAAGGGGATTAGATTTGTTTGGAGTGCTGAGTGCCAGCGTAGCTTTGAGGAGCTGAAGGAGAGCCTGATGTCTGCTCCCATCCTTACCCTTCCAGTTATGGGGGAAGGATTTGTGATTTATAGTGATGCATCACACAGTGGCTTGGGATGTGTGTTGATGCAGCATGGTAGGGTAATTGCCTATGCCTCCCGGCAATTGAAGGATTATGAGAAGAATTATCCTACGCATGATTTGGAGCTGGCAGCTGTAGTGTTTGCACTGAAGCTGTGGCGGCACTATCTATATGGTGAGCACTGTGAGATTTTCACAGATCATAAAAGTCTCAAGTATCTATTCACTCAGAAGGAATTGAACCTGAGGCAACGCCGGTGGTTGGAATTGTTGAAGGATTATGATATTACCATCCAATACCACCCCGGCAAGGCGAATGTAGTGGAAGATGCGTTGAGCAGAAGATCAGTGCAGAGCCTTAGTTTGTTGATCACTCAGCAGGCGCCATTACTTGAGGAGTTGAGGCGGCTTGAGCTTGAAGTGGTATCCCCTGGGGTTACTGCAAAACTTATGTCTTTGGTTTTGCAACCCACTCTGTTGGATAGGATCCGAGAGAAACAGAGTGTGGACCCCTACTTGATGAGGATTCGAGATCAGATTGCCAGCAGGCAGACAGGGGATTTTAGTGTTGACAGTTCGGGAGTACTGCGGTACAGGGACCGACTGTGTGTGCCTATGGATTCAGAGATCCGAGAGGAGATTTTGAGAGAGGCTCATTACTCACCTTATACGGTTCACCCCGGTGGAACCAAGATGTATAAGGACTTGAAGGCACACTTCTGGTGGAATGGAATGAAGCGCCATATTGGGAGATTTGTGGCTCAGTGTTTGACTTGTCAACAGGTAAAGGCGGAGCACCGAGTACCTGCTGGCAAGCTTCAGAGTCTTCCAATACCCGAGTGGAAGTGGGACCAGATCTCTATGGACTTCATCGTGGGATTACCAAGGTCGCAGGCTGGTTTTGATGCTATTTGGGTGATAGTGGACAGACTGACCAAGTCCCCACTTTTTACCAGTGCAGACTACTTGGTCCAGGGACAGACTCGCTCAGTTATACTTGGACGAGATAGTGAGACTGCATGGAGTGCCTACCTCGATTGTGTCTGATCGAGACACACGGTTCGTCTCACAGTTTTGGAGGAGTCTTCAGACAGCACTGGGTACTCAGCTGCGGTTCAGCACGGCTTTTCATCCTCAGACAGATGGTCAGTCTGAGCGGACCATTCAGACCCTGGAGGACATGTTGAGGGCATGTGTCCTAGACTTTGGTGGAGGGTGGCATCGACACTTAGGACTGGTTGAGTTTGCGTACAACAATAGCTATCAAGCGAGCATCCAGATGGCGCCGTTTGAGGCATTGTATGGACGCAGGTATCGTTCGCCCTTACATTGGAGCGATGTGGGTGAGAGGAAGACTTTGGGTCCCGATATCCTATTGGAAGCGGAAGAGAAGGTCAAGATGGTTCGACGACGTCTTGAGACCGCCCAGAGTCGGCAGAGGAGCTATGCGGATACTAGGAGACGAGACTTGGAGTTCCAGATTGGAGATCATGTGTTTCTGAAAGTCTCGCCGTCCAGAGGAATTCACCGTTTTGGAGTTCGTGGAAAGCTCAGTCCACGGTTTGTTGGCCCATTCGAGGTGTTAGAGCGAGTGGGGCCGGTAGCGTACAGGATTGCCCTACCACCGCGACTTTCTGGAGTCCATGATGTGTTTCATGTCTCGGCCCTGAGGAAATATGTGTTCGACCCCTCCCACGTGATTGACTTCACCCCACTTGAGTTGGCTGAGGACCTGCAGTACGAGGAGCGACCGGTGCGGATTCTTGCTCGCGAGACGAAAGAATTGCGCAACCGAGTCATACCGTAGGTGAAAGTGCAGTGGAGTAATCACGAGGAGCGTGAGGCGACTTGGGAGCCGGAGACGGTGATGCGGGAATCCTATCCCTACCTTTTCGAGCTGTCTTCTTGAGGTATGAGTTTGAGTTTGAGTTTCGAGGACGAAACTTTCCGTAGGGGGGAAGGATGTAGTACCCCTGGGGCCTAACTGACGGAATAACTGTAGTATCCTAGACTGTTCGACGCTTCTGGAGAAGGTCGAGACAAGTCGGAGTCGTTTCGGCGTCAAATAGACGCGAAAACGGACTCGGAGCACCGAAGCGAGCCAAAACTGAAGTTTTGGGCTTTTGGAGTTTCGGGCGCCCGGATGCTCTGTTTTGGGCGCCCAGTTGTTCAGTGCCCCTTTTTCTGAAAACTGCAAGTCATTTCGGATCTATGTTTCGGGCGCCCGGAAAGTGAATCCGGAAATCCTACCTCGTGAGTATCGAACTGCTCGACACGTGTTGATCGGTTGGTGAGATCCGCCGGACCAGGTTTGGGCGCACCGGACCGCGGCGGAGAGTCCGATGGTCGAGTTGGTGCAGGCTGAAGAACTGGGCGCCCACTTCTTGGGTTTCGGGCGCCCGAATCTGGGAATTTTCTGCTGAGTACAGGTTAGATGTATTCTGTTCTTGAGGCTCACTGCACCTTTATCCCTTGTCTATAAAAGCAGTGGACGACCCCCCTGAGGCTCTTTTCTCCCATCTTCAAGGTGAACTCGGATCTTGCAAGGGAAACCCTCTCTTCTCTCCCAATTTCATCTTCCTCCATTGATGATCTTGGTTTCCTGCTGAAACTGCAACGTCGACCTGGAGTGTTCGTGCTCGTGTGCAGTGTAGGAGTATCCAAATCCAACGAAACTTAGTTTGTTGGATAGAGGACTCGCAGAGGAAGAAGTGGAATCCTTCCAATCACGATTTGGACAGGTATGTAAGCTACAGTTGATGTTTTACTGGACCCCTGGTGTTCTTGAGCTGAAACTTGGGTTTTTCCTTTGATCTTTTGGATCCAATCTCTTGGGAGCTGGATTTTCGAAGTGAAGAGTGATCCTTCCACTTCCCATGCTGGTTTGGAGGTTCTTCCCACTTGAATTGAGGATTCAAAGGTGAGTTCTAGCTCAGATTTTGAGTAATTGCTTAAGTGCTGAATTTTTGGGTCATTGATGGAATTTCTTGGATTTTTAGATCCAGATCTTTGTGAGGACCTTTGGAGAGGTTTTGGATTGTTCCATCACTGTTTTTGAGAGGTTTGTGACCCCTTTCTATGAGCTAGATTCGTTGGAATCCATGAATTCTTGCTGTTTTTGAGATTTGCTTAAGTGCTGGAACTTCTGGATCCATGTGCAGGAGGGTCCAGATGTTGATCTGATTCAGTGTTTAGGCTTTTTGGACATTGAGTCGAGCTCCGTTTTGGCTGAAATTTGGAGGGTTTGTTCTTGAACCTCTGCTGGTGAGTTGAGCCAAATTTCACTGCATTTGGACTTAGGATTTGGATTTTATCGCATGTTGATTACATGTGGGTTGTGCTGCCAGGCTGCAGTTCTGGGCTGATGTTCTGGGCGCCCAGAACAGTGAGCAGGTGGGTCCGAATCTCGAGGTTGCAGATTTGAGCTCGATTTCGGCCGGTGTTGCTTGGAGGCCTTCCACTCGACTCCTAGCCGTTGTTGGATAGCTTTCGAGGTGGGTTGATGTTACCGAAATCGCCGGATTTCCTCCTAAGTTGTAGAGAGTGCAGCATGCTGTTTTATTATCTGTTTAATCATGTTAGTAGCTCGAATTCGTGAATTTGCATGTGTTTATATGAAATCTGAATTTGGAGCATAAATTGATAATTTATTGACATGACTTTACATGCTGAACTGGGAATTGACTTAGGAGAAAACTCGCGAACATACAACCGTCACTTTTCGAACTGTTATCAGATTTAGCTCTAGGAGCCGTTTCTGTTCTTGTATCACCGCTGTTAGTGCGAGGTGGATACTTAGTTCGTTATAGGACGAGTTTACGCTCTTGCTGGGATGCCGAGCTTGTATTTACAGCTGGGTTAGGCTAATCTGTATTACCGGGTGCCGTCGGGGTTGACGGTGGACCCAGACTCTTGTTTTAGCTTCTGGTTGTGCTGAGGGCACGTGAGCTTAGAGTCTTTGACCCCTTTTGACCCCTTTGTTCTTTGACTATAGCCGCCGGAGCCTGTTTGTGCTCGACAGAGATACGCGTACTAACTCGGCTGGGTAGCTCCCCGAGTGCCGCTCCGGAGTGAGGCCTCTTTTGCGATTGGCCTCGTTCTTGTCATTCCGAACCATATACGGAATAAAATTGACCATATAAGATAATTCCCTCTCAAACTCTCTCACGGTGCGGTCTCCCTGCCGCAGCTTCCCGATGATACATGACGTGTTGCTACAAGCACCCTTGCCGCAGTCACTCCACTCAATCACATTAAGTGCACTGACTGGAGACACAAATAGCTCTTAACCAATTCAGGACACAGCCACTTGCCGCGCCAACAACTTATATAGCTCATTACTCCACTTCCCCTGCCGATGCACTACTCCTATGAGCATAGCCACTAATCCACGAAGTTCTACATCTCCGCTCGCCCCGGATTGCTCGGGGTCACCGCCTACCTTTCTAAACCTCATTAGAGGTCGACCAAGCGATACCATGACCTAGGTCAAATCATCGACCTTGAGGGTCAAATACAAACAGGGTTCCATACAATAGACCCAATTAGGCGAAAGTTACACAAAGGCGCCTATTCTCATCACTAGGTTTCATGTTGTGTGCACCCAACATGAACACACTCGGTTGAGAATAAACTACACTTTGAATCTACCTCTACATCCGTTTAGAGGCATCTAGAATACACGACCCAATCAATTCATCTTTCGCCAAATATCACAAGGTCTCGTCTCTCACGAGCCTAAATCCTTAAGGCCATCAATCCTAAGGTCTCCTAGGTCCTCCTAAACTCATTCTTGCTCTGATACCACCTCAATCTGTCACGCCCCGGCACCGCCATTTTGGTCGGTTCGGGCACGCGCACAGACCGCCGAACGGACAGAGTTTCTCCTGTCCGCCCAAGGCGTAAACAAAACAGGTACAATGAATTTCACCCAGGAAATACAACAAAGCACAGTTTTGCACGAGGGCATATCACAAGAGCATTAATGTAAACTAACTATTACAACATTCCATTCATCCACATTTTACATACATTTTTCTCAATATATATCTTTCGCTCTCGAATACATTACATTCAACAACAGCTTTATATTCTTTTCTTTTACTTGTCATACACAAGGGTAATCTACACAGGGTAACCTTGCTATCTAGGGCGCGACGCCCACGCCTCGGTCCGGTGCTGCTCCGCTAATGGATGGCTCTGCAAAATAGTGGGATGAGAACTAAAAGAAGTTCCCAGTGGGTTCGGCCACCGACCTCGCCGACTTTCCCACAAGGTCCAACAAGGCATAGTAATACAAAAGGAGATAGCAATACAATATATAAGCAGCTAAATATGTAGTCTACCACTACAAAACATACAACGTGCAACAACGAGCACTACTATGCCTTACAATAAGGAATGAATGTCATGTTCTAATATGTTCAACGGTGTCCCTCACACACTCTTGACCCAATTCATTCTTGACTCAATCAGGGCTTTCTCACAAGACCAAGCCCAACTCACAAAAATATCATGATCGACCCCACACACAACATGTAATCTCACTATGCTCACTCTCTACACAGGATGCAACACATGCATAGGGTACAAAACACAATATGGTCAATCAACCTGTCTCTTTCATCTTGGACCCAATCGCACCGGCTCACCCGTAGGTCGAGCCACAACTCACCACACCAAGTCACGTGGGGGAGAGGTCTTTCACTCCTAGCCAGCCACCGTGACCGTCTGCCGGGGAGGGCTCCCGGGGCCCTTCACACCCGTGTTCGCGTGACACTCCGGAGCTCACGGCTTGGGAGTCGCGACCTCCACAAGCCAACAACAGACTATGTGAGTATGATCTGCCCTCCAAACTCGAGGACCTTCCACCTACCGGTGGGTCAACATCTAGGAAGTTTACCAACACGTCGAACTATATATGCAAATTCCCAATCTTTTCCACATTTACTCAAGAGTTTACACAACTCATGTCGCGTGCATCAATAGGATATACAAACACCACACTATGTGGATATAAGCAAATATGCAATGCTCATAATACATGGAACTATAACAGACAACACATTAGGTTCATGCAATGATCCAAATCCACGTTCCATCACTAGGTTCACATTCACTATCCCAATGACACTAGTGTTTCACTTTGTTTCAATGTCCGCACCTTGTTTTCTATGTTCAATCCACTAGTTTCTCTACTAGTTCAATACTTCACTAGGGTTCACATAGCACTAGGTTTATGCGTCCTAAGTTTCAGGTTTTCAATCATGATTATTCACAACTAATTTAGGAGGCATGCAAGCTTCTGGAATAAGAAATAATTGAACCCTATTACATGCAATTTCATACATATATACATATATGCTCAAAATGTAGGATTTAGACATAGGAAGAAATTCAACCATTTCGGATAGCACCCCCCACCTCGTATCGACGTTTAGGGCTGGGAAACCAAGTTTCGCAATTTATCTCCGCCGAAAAGTCTCGACCCAAGCCTAACGAATCATATTCCGCAAAATCTCTCAACCGGACGCCAAACCTCGTCGTAGTCTAAAACGAAGTTGTCCACCGCATCGTATTAACCTTCAATTAAGGTTTTACAAGATCAATTTAGATCAAAACCTCTTAGAGACAAAATTCTATTTTCTAAGCCTAGGGTTCAAGTTCTACATGAATACTCCAAATTTCATGATTAATCTTTCGATTAATTGGTTTAGAATACTACCTCTCTTAACATCCATCCAATATTAAAAATCCACCAAAAAATTCTATTCGAAATTATAATAATAAAATACTACCTCGCAATCGAAGCGCCGGAAAAATCCAACGCGCGTGGGGGCTCGATCGACTCGTCAAACGACCCAATAAATATTTCTATTTTTCTTCTTCTTCTCTTTCTCTTCTTTTCCCTTCCTTTTCCTCTCCCTCCCTCTCTCTCTCTCTCTCTCTCTCTCTCTCTACGTACATGTTGGAGTGGATAAGAGAATGGAGTCCCTGGCAACTTAGGGGCTAAGCAATGTAACAATTGCCTATAAGTCCAAAAGAATTAAGCATATAAACTTTAGTCCAATTCAGAATCTGATACTTTTCGTTTTAGACCTTCTGAATATCTTTTTGCGCCCAAATTTGACAGTCATGCTCGGTTTAAGTTAATAAGAAGAACTGATCATCACTGTCCAGTTTCGGACCATTTTTTGGTCACCGAAAGCTCTACCGACTAAAACCTCTAACAGATTGCTGTTATATTTTATTTTCACTTTCCGGGTGTCGAAATGACACGAAACTTTTAATCTAGCCTCAGAAAAATATTTCTGACATATCCTGAAATTTTTATAATTTTCTGACACTGTGAATTTTCTGCTAAAAAATCAGCCTCGTTCCTTACAGAAAATTCTAAATTTTCTGTTTTTATTTTAATTTCAGCACAATTCCTTTTTCGACTTATATTTTACTTCTCTAAGTCCAATAAAAATAGTATCTCACACTATTTTTATTTCCACTTACTTTTATATTAAAAATCCGGTACACTACACTAATCCTCGGCTTCAAGCTTGGTCTTCAAGCTTCTTGCCCTAACACACATATATAGGATTCGTTAATCCGAGTCGAACTCAAAATAATTTCGTTTCTTGCAGTTCGACGAAATTGAGTTGTCCCGTATGTTTCGCTAACCTCCAATTAGGGTTTCACGGGTTCAAACCATTTTTAAACCCTCGAAATCCAAAACCCTCCTTTACATTAGGGTTTTCCGATTTCTTCGAGAATACTCCGAAATTTACGGAGAATCCTTTAATAACCTTGTGTAGAATCATCTAGGGAACTCACATATCTCAATTTTGAAGGATTTAGCAAAATCCTAAACCCTAATTCGAAAAACCTCACCTCGGGTCACGAGCTCCCCGAGCCGCCACGCGCGCTAGAGCTCGATCCGACGTCCTCTACGCGTTCCTGAGCTCGATCTCCACCAAAACCCCACGTTTGGGGAAAACTAGAGAGAGGGAGAGAGGAGATCGTGAGGGAGAGAGAGCTTCTCTCTCTCACTCATGCGTGTGTGTGTGTGTGTGTGTGTTCTGCTGAGGGAGAAAAGGGAGACAGCTCCCTTTAAAAAAAAAACCCTCCAACACTATTGTAATTTCTGTTCAGAATCTGATACTTTTCATCGGAGCCCTTCTGAATGTTCGTTTGCGCTCAAATTTGACAGTCATGCTCGATTTAAGTTAATCAGAAGAACTGATCATCACTACTGAGTTTCGGACCATTTTTTGGTCACCGAAAGCTCTACCGACTAAAATCTCTAGCAGATTGTTGTTATATTTTATTTTCACTTTTCGGGTGTCGGAATGATATGAAACTTTTAATCTAGCCTCAGAAAAATAATTCTGACATATTCTTAAATTTTAATAATTTTCTGACACTATGAATTTTCTGCTAAAAAAATAGCCCCGTTCCTTACAGAAAATTCTAAATTTGATGTTTTCATTCCAATCTCTGCACAATTCATTTTCGACATGTATCTTACTTCTTTAAGTCCAATAAAAATAGTATATCACACTATTTTTATTTTCACTTACTTTTATATTAAAAATCCGGTACACTACACGTTGTCCTTTTTTTCTTTTCTCCTGTGGTGGAAGTAGAGGTGAATCATATGACTCGACCCAATAACGACGATCCGGAATCGGATGGAACTGTGGTTCATAACCCTGATGGTAGGACGCGGTAGTATACCAATGAGAACATAAGTCATAGTAATCTATGTTCTTGTGTGATAAAATATATGGACAAAAAATTCCCGTGAGTTGCAAACACAAATATGAACAAGTAGAATCTCTTCCATTGATAATCACTTGGTATTGCAAATCCCTTCCAGTAAATACGTCGAACTTGTGAGCTCCAAATCGCCAAACTGTATATGCTCTAGCACATATCATCCGGCTATTGATGGTCTTATCAACAGTCGATACAAATTGTGTAGACATTGTTGCTCCCTCCGCACGATATTTTAGAAAAAAATCAACCATTCGATGAAATGTTGCCATTACAAAAGTTGTAATTGGTAAGGCACGAACTCCCCTTAACACCCCATTTAAACTTTCCGATTGGTTTGTTGTCATAATACTGAATCGTCGACCACCATCGAAAGCTTTAGCCCATTATGTCCTATCGGCGTGAAGTTTATCAACCCAAAGCCAAGCATCTTCATCCATAGCCTTCAATTCTTCCTTTAACGCGTAATATTCTCGTTCTTCTGAGATATTCCCGATAGCATAAAATTTCTCAAGCAAATGTTTTGCTTTAAAATGAACATTCATATTAGCCTTTATATGTCGCAAACACCATCGATGAGCATGACATTCTAATGCTGGGAATACAAGTGCAAGAAGATTCACTAGCCCTTTAAAACGATGCAAAATGAGTGTAATAACTCGAGATTGTGTTATGTACCTTCATAGGTAATTTAGAAACCATTCCCAACTCAAGCTATTCTCCCCCTCACAAATGCGAATGCTAGCAAATATAAACCACCGTTGGCATCGACACCTGTGGCAATTAATGCGTGGCCTCCATATTTTTCGTACAAATGGTTAGCATCGATACTATGTAATGGTCGGCAATACTCCTAGCCATGAATCGAGGGTCCAAAAGCCCAAAAGCTCGTATAAACATTCTTGTAGTACTCATCACCCTAGTAAAATCAATCTTTATAATAGTTTCGGGGTTTGTTTCTTCTAACATTGAAAAGTATCGAGGAAGGTCACAATATGATTGCTCCCGGCTACCGTATATAATTTGTTGTCCTTTATTCTGCACCCGCCAAGCCTTATTATGTGATATGCTAACGTGCATCTCACTCCGAACTCGAGATTGAATTTTCGTAGGACTCATAGTAAGCCTTTCCTTCAATGTGGGTAGTATAAATTGACATACAAAAGAAGATGTACAATTTCAATGTGTTGTATTCAGAATTAGAACCATGCATGCGTGCAGACCTCCATAAGTCTTTACTTTAAAATATGAACAATCTTTCGGTCGAGAGGGGTGTAATCTCCATGGGCAAGAATTGACCACACATCTCACAGTGTATCTAGTTTTATTTGATTTCACAACTTTAAGTTGCACATTATGTTCAATGTGCCATTAATCCAAAGCGTTCACCAAGGATGATTTATCAGAAAATGTCCAATTAACCCATGCCTCATCACTCGGAGAACCCTGATCAATGTTTTGTTCTGTATATGCATCAACAATGGTTTGATGAATTAATTCATTACTCTGGAAATACTGTCGTCGTTGATCTTCAAATTCTTCGAATTCCACCGGGTCCGGTACATCGTTGTTGTTGAAATTTGAATTTTCAATTCATTCAACACCTTCACGCATGCGGGAGTGTTCAAACCACCATTATGATTAGGATCCAAAGATTGCGGAACAACGTCTATTTCATCATCAGTAGATTCATCATCGGTTCGACTTACATCATCTTCATCACTTCCAATAACATGCTCATTATCACTTCCAATTACATCCTTATTATCAATTGCCGTTCTCACTTCCCAATCGGTGCATTCTCGAGCACTGAATGATGGACCTTCACTTTGATTACGACAGATAGTCAACCTGCAAAGATATTTAAGATTAACTATTCGCATCGGTCCAATTTTCATATAACTAAATCATACAATCACCTACCGCTCATTTCGACCAACCAATAGAGATGGATCCACAACAATAGATGGCAATGATGCACTCACTGGCACACATGTGACTTCAAACTCTCTGTAACACTTACAAGTCTAAGTTATTAACTTCTCGCACCTAGACTAATGGAGGAATTATGAAAAAAATGTTTAAAGATCATTACTCTATACCTTAATGTAGGAATTCGTTCGCGGTCGACATAATTCCTTTGATAATCACTATTAAGCATTCCCGTATAGTTAATAGAGGTTGGACGGTCTTGTGTCGTTGTCACGCCCCGAGCCCACAATGAAAGCACTCATCGGGCACGTGCACTAGACCAACCGAAGGGACAAAGTTTTTCCTATCCGCCCAAGGCGTCACAAGCATGTATACACAAGATATTCCAAAAGAAATTAAATACATGGATTGCATAAGGAAAGTATCACAAGACATTAAAGTAAATACTACTTCTATTATATCATTTTTCCATTCAATACATACAAGTTCCCCTTCCAAAATACAACTGAAGATGAGCTTTACATTTGGTTTACCCTATCTTTACATTGTTCCCTATAATTACATTATCCAAAATGGGGTATATCTATAAAAATAGCAAAATATAGAAAAGGTTGCTATCTATTGTGCAACATCCTTTCCTCTCTCTGCCGCCTCATCTGCGGGTAGACTTGAAAAACATGGGGGTGAGAATTATAAACATAGTTCTCAATGGGTACGGCCACCCAAGGAAAAAGCTCGACCCACTAGGTCCAAAGGAAAACAGCATAAGCATGGGTTAGTTCACATAAATACACATATAAGAAAGAACATGCTTATGCCACAACACATAACAATGAAATCTACTTGTGTGATGTAACTGCGTTTACACACTAGGTTCATTATTCTAGCCATGTTGCCCGACTCAATCTTGAGTCAATCGGATGCGGAATCGCCACTCTCATCTTGGCATTAGGTAGCGGAATCGCCGCACCACTTAGCCATAATCCAACATATGCGGAATCGCCGCGCTCATTGGGTGCCTGGGCATAGAATCGCTATCCCCTTTACTTGCCCTAACATCATTGGTAGCGGAATCGCCGCTTTCATGGTCTCATTAAGGGTCCATACGTTCCGCCCTATATGTTAACCTTTCTAGGTTTAAGGTCAATCATGCCCCAGTGATGTTCTTCCCACTATGTTCTCCAACCTATGTTCCATTGGCACTATGTTTTTCACATTCATGTGTTGAGTTCTCTATTGACCCTAGAGAAGTTAATCAACTATTTAATCCATAACATAGGTATACCAAATAATCATGCATGCATTCATCCATTCATGACATAGTATACATATGCAAAGAGTCATGCATGATATCATTTATTCATGAGCTATAACGTAAGTATGAAGAATAGTCAAACATGCATACATTCATTCATGAAAGGTAGTATTCCTAAACTCATATATATCACATGCATGCACTTTCTCTTATAAAAGATAACAAAATTAATGAGTCCAACTAGCATATGCTTCTAACATGCATACCTAGCATTTAGATTAACATGCAACCATAAATAACATAATTTAGTTATTTCACCTAGACATGGAAGTGACCTAATCACTTCGGTGCAACACAACCCACCTCAAAAGCTCCTAATTGCTTGTAGTCACTTGCAATTAGGCCCCTTTAGCTTGTGCTACAACCTTAGCCCCAAGCTTCTTTGTCCTAATATAAGAAAAATGGTTCGTTACCGTTTTCGAACCCTTAAACAATTTTATCTCATAAAATCAAGTTGTCCCATATGATTTCCTACCCTCCAATGAGGGTTTTAAAGAGTCAAATAATTTTTAGACTCATCCAAAATAAAAGCCCTCTTTTAAACTAGCGTTTTCCAAAACAATGGCAAAACCCCTAAATCTCGTGGTAAATCTCGACCATTTGTGGTCTAAATGCCTAGGGTTTGCTAAAACCTCAAAACAAAGGATCAAACTCAAAACCCTAACTCAAAATACCAAGAGCT
Organism: Puya raimondii; assembly: GCA_016920855.1. Lineage (NCBI taxonomy): Eukaryota > Viridiplantae > Streptophyta > Magnoliopsida > Poales > Bromeliaceae > Puya > Puya raimondii. The sequence continues at coordinate 52,457,162 of JABWPP010000049.1, forward strand.
CATCTCAAGCCCAAGCTCTCCAAGCTTCTTCTTGCTCCTAAAAGATTGCTTGTCACTTCCAAAGCCTTCTCCAAGATCAATCCCTCACTTCTCCAGGAATTGGAGGAGTTTCTAGAGAGAGAAAAGGGAGAAGAGAGTAAGAAAGAGGGTGTGATTCTTGTGTAGGAGTGTGGGGAGAAAGGGGCTGAAGTTCCCCTTTAATGAGTCCAGCGAAAATTACCAAAATACCCTTAAACTGCGCATTCTGCGAGCAGAGGGTTCGGAACCTGAAGCAATGTCCGGACCACGTAAGCAATTTTAGGATTTTTTTGCAACCAGGGTCCGTATCCTGCACCAAGGTCCGGACTTTGAAACTCTGGCCCATTTCATGGTCCAGATCCTGAATTCAAGGTCCGGACCCCGAGAGTCCAGCAGCTCAAAAATAAATTTTTTAAAAATTCTCATTTTCGCTCCTTCGAGCTCGAATTCACTTCTAATCGTTCCGAAACCCTCGAAATTCATTTCCAAACACGTCTAAATCATCTCTCAACTGTATTCACCCAATTTGGTCAAAATTCAGTATAGTATACCGAAACTTGGTACACTACATCACTCCCTCCTTAAAAGGAGTTTCGTCCGCGAAACTAAAACCATACCTCAACTCGAATTAGTGAAGAGGTGAGGGAAACGCTCCTTCATCGAGCTTTCCAATTCCCAAGTAGCTTCACATTCATCGTAATTCGTCCATTGCACTTTAATATACGGAATTGTGCGGTTCCGTAGTTCTTTCACTCCATGAGCAAGAATGCGAAACAAGAACTCCTCCTACGACATGTCCTCTTGAAGCTCAAGCGGCTAATGAAGGACATGAGTCAGATCATGTACATACTTGCGGAGTGTGGATATGTGGAACATGTTATAAACTCCCGTAAGCTTCCGTGGTAGCACAAGTCAATATGCCAAAGGCCCCACGCACTCCAAAATCTCATACCGATATATCGGGGACTTAGCTTGCCCCGAATTCCAAACCATTTTACCCCTCTTATGGGTGACACTTTCAAGAAGACACGGTCGCCCACCGCGAATTCCAAATCTCGCCGACGCTTGTCCGTATAACTCTTTTATCGGGTTTGCGCCGTCAATAACCGTTGACGCGCCAAACGAACCTTTTCCTCTGCATCTTGCAACACATCGGGCCCTAAGGCCATTTTCTCACCTACCTCGCTCCAATGGATTGGAGACCGACATTTTCTTCCATACAAGACCTCGAATGGTGCCATCCATACCAATACTTGCTTGATAGCTATCGTTATAGGCGAACTCCACCATCGGCAAGTAAGTGTGCCACGCACCCTTGAAGTCCAGAACACACGCTCAAAGCATATCCTCCAAAATCTGGTTTGTCCTCTCCGACTGACCATCTGTTTGAGGATGGAATGTCGTGCTAAAGTTGAGCCGCGTGCCCAATGCTTCGTGCAAGCTCTTCCAAAATTAGGATGCAAAGCGGGGATCCCGATCCAACACGATCGATGCCAAAACCCCGTATAGACGCACAATCTCGTCCAAATAGACTTGTGCCAGCTTATCCCTCGACCAAGTGGTGTGGTCCGGCAAGAAATGAGCCGACTTTGTCAATCGGTCCACCACCACCCAGATCGCATTGTGGCCTTCATGAGACCGAGGCAACCCCATGATGAAATCCATCGCTATGTTCTCCTATTTTCATATTAGAAGCGGCAAATTTTGTAATTTTTCGGTGGGGAGGCGCTGTTCCACTTTCACTTGTTGGCATACCAAGGATGGTGCCACAAAGCGTCCAATATCCCTTTTCATGCCCGGCCGCCAATAATGCATTTTAAGATCCTTATACATTTTGGTGCTACTAGGATGAATCACATACGGGGATGTATGAGCTTCCTTCAAAATCTCCCTGCAGGTCTCCTCGTCCTTGGGCACACACAAATGATCTTGAAATCGAAGAGTGCCTTCCGAGTCCACGCTAAACTCACGGGCTCGTCCACCCTCAATATCGCTCCACACCTTTTTGAGTTCCGGGTCCAAAGACTATTTTTCTTTTATCCACTCCAACAAGGCTGGCCGAATCACAAGAGTCATAAGCATAGTGGGGGGCGCCCGGAGTCACGACCTCCAAGTCGAACTGTCGCATCTCTGCAATCAACTGCGGCTGAATTGTGATCATCGTTGTAAGGTTCTCCACGGATTTCCTACTGAGCGTCGACCACCACATTAGCCTTGCCTGGGTGGTATAGGATGGTTAGATCATAGTCCTTCAACAATTCCAACCACCCCCGTCGCCTCAAGTTCAACTCCTTTTGAGTGAAAAGATACTTCAAACTTTTATGATCTGTATAAACCTCGCAACGCTCTCCATTAAGGTAGTGTCTCCACAACTTGAGTGCGAAGACCACCGCCGCAAGCTCCAAGTCATGGGTGGGATAGTTTTGCTCATAACTCTTCAACTGGCGGGAGGCATATGCAATAACCTGCCCACACTGCATAAGCACACACCTAAAACCATGTTGCGGCGTGTCACTATACACCACAAAGTCCTCCCCAGCAATTGGCAAGCAAGAACCGGAGTTGTGGTCAACCTCTCTTTTAATTCCTTGACGCTTCGATTGCAATCATCGCTCCACACGAATTTGGTCCCTTTGCGGGTAAGGCGCGTTAGCGGACCGGAGATCTTTGAGAATCCCTCCACGAACTGCCGATAATACCCTGTAAGACTGAAAAAACTACGTACCTCGGTGACATTGGTCGGTCGAGACCAATCCTTAATTGCCTCCACTTTCTTCGAGTCCACTGATACTCCATTCTCGAAAATCACGTGACCCAAGAAGGTGACCTCACGAATCCAGAATTTGCACTTCTTCAACTTGGCGAACAGCTTATTCTCCCGAAGAACTTGTAGCACTATATGTAGATGCTCTTCGTGTTCTTCATCACTCCCGGAGTAGACAAGAATGTCATCAATGTACACCACCACGAATTGGTCCAATAGTGGCTTAAATACACGGTTCATCAAATCCATTAATGCTATCGGGGCATTAGTGAGCCCAAATGGCATGCATGATTGTGATTTCCTAGTGTCCATACCGGATCCTAAACACGGTCTTATACACATCCTCTGGTTTAATCTTCAGTTGATGATAGCCGGATTGCAAATCAATCTTCAAATATACCCGAGACCCTTGTAGTCGATCAAACAAGTCATCAATACGGGACAACAGGTACTTATTCTTGATGGTCACCATATTCAGCTCACGGTAGTCAACACATAACCGTAGCGAACCATCCTTCTTTTTAACAAATAGCACCGGAGCTCCCCAAGGCGACATGCTTGGTTTGATGAAGCCCTTATCCAACAAGTCTTGTAACTGAGCTTTCAGTTCCTTTAACTCAGCCAGTGCCATCCTATACAGAGCCTTAGAAATTGGCACGGTCCCGGGAAGTAAATCTATCACAAATTCAATCTCCCGGTCCGGTCCATTCCGGGTAACTCTGCAAGAAATACATCCGAAAATTCTCGGACTACAGGAATGTCCTCGAGCGCCGAAATCTCTTTTCGGTCATCCACCACCGCCACTAGATAGGCAACGCAATCGATAGTAAACAGTTTTCTCGCCTGCGATGTGGACATCATCGTTGTAAAGAGTGAGCTCTTACACCCTCGGTACACAAGCTCGTCCTGACCGGGTTCCTTAAAGGTCACCACTCGGCTCTCACAACCAATTGTAGTATAGTACTTAGAGAGCCAATCCATTCTCAATACTAGGTCGTACTCGACCATTCGATTCAAAACCAGCAAATCTGCCGGCATGATTCAATCCCCTATTCTAACAGGGCAAGCACGACATATGTTTCTAACACAAAATGCATGCTCGAGGTACTTGTACCCATCTAGTGTACACGGTGTCTATTATATCTATTTCATGAGTAGTAGCAAACGACCGACTAATGAATGAACGAGATGCTCCTGTGTCAAATAATGCTCTGCATCTTATACCATTTAATAAAATGATCCTACCATGGCGTCCTCAGGGGCAGAGGGCTCCTCCACCTGGGTCGCAAATACCCGGCCACTTGGCGCCTATCGCAACCCTTCAAACTGTCGAGCTGGCGGTGCGCATCCCTCAGACATCGCCGCGGGTGGGATGCCCGCAAGCTGTCTCGGTGAAGAAAGAGTCGATGCAACTGACGAAGCCCGACCATCGCCTTGTGGGCAATCGAACCGTATATGTCCCGATTGCCCACACTTGAAGCACTTGCCCTCCCGCTGATCACATTGATTCGGCTTATAAGGGCCGCCACAAATTACACACCCCGCTGAGGACCAAGTAGGTTGGGACCCTTGAGCTCGAGATTGCGAGTGAGGATGCTTTAGGGGTTGCTTAGAGCTTGATTGACTGCCCAAACCACCCGGTGGTCGCTTCTTCCCTGTGTCCTTCTCCTTCTCAAAAGATTCGCACTCCTCGCACGCAAAAGCGTCGCCTTGTTCCACCCACAAGGCCCAGTCCAAAACTTCAGCAAAGGTTTGCAACTTGAGTGCATGCACAACCTTGAAAATCTCTGGCCGAAGTCCACACTCAAAGCAATCGGCCTTATCTCGGTCGTCCCAAACTACATACGGGACACAATTAATAATCTGAGATAATTTTCGCTCGTATTCTCTTACCGTGCAGTTCCCTTGCCTCAATTTTTGAAACCTATCTTGTAATTTTTTCTTCTCACTATCGGAAAAGTGAGTGGAAAATACCAACCCCCGAAATTCCTCCCAAGTCATAGGAGGGAGACTAGAGGGCCGGTCCAGCTTGACCCCCTTCCACCACACCTTTGCCGACTTTTTCATATAATGCACGGTTAGGTGTACCTTGTCACTTTCTAAGGTGTAGAGATTCTCGAAGAGTGTCTCCATAGAATCAATCCACGTCTCTATGACCCATGGATCAATGTAGTACACTGAACTTTTGCAAATTGCGGAGTTCTAGTGTGAGAATAGTGACTTATACTATTCTGGAGTTTTGAGTTGAGTTTGGCGAGCTTCGGAGTGTTTTCGGGACTTAGAAAGTGCGAAAACGGACTCTGAAAGTCGAAATCTGCAAAAGTGCAGATTTTGCAATCGCATACCGGTATCTGGTTTGGGGATACCGGAATCCAGTGAAGACTGGTTGTGCGCAGCTCTCGGCTTCTGCGGAATGCGGCAGCGGATACCGGAATGCGCTGTATACCGGTATCTGGTCTAGGCATACCGGAATCCCTTCGCGCAGACTGCTTGGCCGAGGCTCGGGTTGCAGAATTTTTGGTTGGATACCGGTATGCCCATGCGCATACCGGTATACAATGCTGCAGAATGCATTTTTGTGCAGTTTTGTGATTTTGTTCTTTGGAAGGGCTTATGGGGATATTGTTACATCTCTATAACTTACCCCTTCACCCCTTCACAGCCATTGTTGGCTGAGGTTGGAGGAGAGGAAGAAGGTAGGTCTCTCTCTCTCTCTCTAGGTTTTCTTGCTCCCAACCCCTTAGATCATGGTTTTGATCTCTTTTCTCTCCATTTTCTTCGTGGAGGAGTGCTCCTAGGCTTGGAGGGAGCTCGGGGCTGAGGAATGGAGCTTATTGGTGGATGGATCTTCAACCCTAGCTTGTGTGAGCTTGGTTGGAGGCTTGATTTGAGGTTAGTAAACTCTTTTACAACCTCTATTTATGATTGTTGCTTGAGATTGCATGTAAACCTAGTTTCTTGGAAAATTAGGGTTTGATTTGGGGTTTCGTGATTGTGAACCCTTGAGGTGGAATTGATGGGTGTAGAATGTTGTTGTAGGTTGGATTTGATGATCTCTAACCTCCAATGGGACTTAGAACAAGTTTTACTTGCTCAAGGTAAATTCCACCCATTTACCCCATTGTTCTTGGTGGTTTTCGAAATTGCTTGTTCGATACCCCTAACCCCTTGGAAAATTATCTTAGGGTATGAGAAGCTCGGGGGACAACTTCGTTTCGAAGTACTGCGAGGTTTCGACGGGTATCCGGTGGGTCTGACCTCACCGAAATGGGTGAACTCCCCCCCTATGTCTCCTATCTTGTTATAGGATTGATTAGATGCATAATTATGTTAATTATGGCATAATGATAATTGTGATTGCATGAGACATGCAAGTTATTTATGAAAATGCATATTTTATATAGTATGGCATTATGAGGATATTATGCATGCTAGGGTATTTGCATTAATAGTGTAATGATACATTAGGAAATGCTAAGTATGTTATGCATGCTAGAGATGAGCATCTTATGAGTCACCACTTGAGTGGTGGACTAGTGAACTCTCTTGCATACCAAGGTATGCTTGTATAGAGAAAAGAGAAAATATGACAATGCAAAACAAGTTTGTTGCACCTCATCTAGGCGAGCAACTATGGCGGGCATTGTTGACATTGGGCTCGACCTTTTGGTCGAGAAATGATTCCATGTTTAAGACATGAGGAATGGATTCTCCTTGTATTTGATAATGGCAATTGGTTAAACATGTGTGTTTAGTTAAATGAATACTTGCTTGGTGACTTATACTCCATAAAGTGGAAGTTCATGTAGTATGACATATATAAATCTTGAATGATGATTTAGTTAGCATTGTAGAATGCATCGAAAATAGCATTAGTATAATGCATTGATCATGGCTTTGGTTATAGCATATGATAGTAACCCGTTGGGGTCATGAATGAGACTTAGGTCCATTCCTATTGGTAGAGTGAAATGTAACCATTTGCATGTTAGAGACATGTTACATATTGGTAGAATTATATCCACAAGTGATTTGAGAACAAGTGTGACTTATGTGTCATGATTCCGACCCTCGAGTCGATGTTGTGATTCCATGTTTTAGACATGATGATTGAGATGTATTTGGCCTTGGATATGATGCTTATGATCAGCGCTTGTTTGCCCTTGTGCTCATTCGCACATGCTTGTGAGGGTCGCTCCCTACAAGCCGGCACTCCGGAGTTAGCCTTGCGATGTTTGATCGCCCGTGCGGGATTGAGCGCCGAAGTGGATCGCCGTTGGGGGAGTGTCTCATTCTTGCGAGAGAATGCTGACTACCACGGGACCATTAGGCATGGCACAAGCCGGGATGTTACCTTGTGTAAGTCCCCTCGTGGATTGGGTAAAAGCTAAGTAAATTGGATATAGTACATTGGTTGCTTGATGCATATACATGTAGTGTATGGACTTAGTAGTGAGTCGCATATCGTGGCATTACTTAGCTTGACACTATTGGGATGCATTCATTTGTAGTTGGACATAGTAGTGAGTCACTACATACATTGGCATCCATAGTAGCATTAGGCCTATACTCATATTGGTTAGTATAGTGGCATGAATATACGATGATATTATGAAAAGAGATTCTTTCAACCATAATCATGGCATTAATTTGACATGCATGTAAAATGATGTGATTAAATGTTGAGCTATGACAATAGAACATATTCATGTTCATGTAGATGATTTAGTTTTTGGAGGCAAGATAGTTGTAGAACTACCTGTTTAGCATTAAATGTTATATGCTTTCTGTTTTATGTTTCAGTTATACTATCTTGCCTCAGTTGACCTAGCGGTGTAATTCGCCACTCTCGGCGGCTTACCCACTGGGAACTATTGATTAATAGTTCTCACCCCCATTGTTGTTGGGTTTTTCAGAGCCTTCCGCAGCAGGAGAGGCTTGGGATCGCGGCGAGGGGTTAGCAGCTAGCTAGAGCCTCTACGGTGTTGTTGTAGACATACCATGGGTTTTCCTTTCATTGTATGTTGAATGAAAGATGTATAGATTTGTTGATTGATCTACTAGTTGAAAAGATGTATAATGCTATTGTATATCTTGGAATTTTAGTTATGTGGATTTTGTTTTAGATGTAGAACTATGTTCTCGCTCTGATTACCTTGTTAGGATGTATTCTTTATCCTTCTTGATGGTTGTTAGCATAGACACCTTGTGTACATTATGTTGTTTGAGGTACACGGCGGGTCTGCGCACGTGCCTGGTAGGCTCCCACGAGGGCCCGGGGCGTGACAATCAATCGTCTCCCTGTCGAAGGTTGGCGCGTTGAACTTCTTGAACGTCATGAAGGCCGGGAGTGCTCGCTTCCTCTCAGCCTCTATCACCGCAAGATCGGGGATCGAGGTGCCCAAATCTATCGCGGCTATTGTCACGCCCCGAGCCCTAGTGGGAGCCTACCAGGCACGTGCACAGACCTGCCGTGTACACCAAAACAACACACAATGTATACAAGGCGTCTACAACAATAATAATCAAGTAGTAGAAGGAATACATCCTAAACAAGGTGATCAGAGCGAGAACATAATTCTACAACTAAAACAAGTTGACATAAAGCCACAATCTCAAGATATACAATAAAATTATACATCTTATATGCTAACAGATCATCCAACTAACACAACTATACACCTTTCACACAAAATAGAAGAAAGGCATCAAGGGTCCATCTATAACGTCATCGTAGAGGCTCTAGATAGCTGCTAACCCCTCGCCACGATCCCAAGCCTCTCCCGCTGCGGAAGGCTCTGAAACAAAAACCCAACAACCATGGGGGTGAGAACTATTAAACAATAGTTCCCAGTGGGTAAGCCGCCGAGAGTGGCGAAATACACCGCTAGGTCAACTAAGGCAAAGATAGTATACTCTGAAATATAAAGCAATAAGCAGTAAATGCTAAACAATAATACTACTACTATCATGCCTCCAAATGACTAAATCATCCACATGAATTTGATTTCTACTATCATAAGCACAATATGTTATTCTCACTAGTTTACATGCATGTCAAATTAATGCCATGGATACTAGTTAAAAGATTCTCTTTATTACCATCATAATACCATGCCTCTATACTAATCCTCATGAGTATAGGTTAATGCTACTATGGATGCCCATGCAAATAATGACTAAAACGAATGTCCAACTATGGTGTATGCATCCAAAAGGTGTCAAGCTAAGTAATACAACCAAATAACAACTCACTACTATGTCCATACACTACATGTATATGCATCAACCGACTGTGTAGTACACTGAATTTCAATGCATCGTACCGAACTTCTACAAATTGTGGAGTTCCGATGGAAAAATAGCAAGAGAGGCTATATGTGAGGCTTCAGCCAAGTTTGGAACTTGTGAGAAGTGTTTTCGGCGCAAATGAGGCGCGAAAACGGACTTCGAAAAGTTAAAACTGCTAAACTTGTGAAATCTGCACTGGATTTCGGTATGTGGACCTCCATACCGGTACTGAAGTGATTAGTACCGGTATGTGATGATAGGTACACCGGAATGCCATGGTTGAAACCGAGAACCCAGCTCTCGGGTTCTGCGGAATCCTCCGGGGTATACCGGAATAACACCCGTATACCAGTATACAGTGTTACGAAATTCCAGTTTTGGCTGGTTGTTTGTGTTGTTTGTGGAGAGGGGCAAAACAGTCTTTTCACATGTATTGGGGGTGTATGAAGGGCTGAGACCTTCTCCCCTTCTCATTGTCTTCCTCTCTACTTCTCCTCTCCATCTCCTTCACTTTCTCTCTCTAGAGATCTCTCCAAAACTTGGAGAAAATGGTGGATTGATCTTGAAAAAGGCTTCCAAAGGAGAAAAGAAGCTTCTTGGTGCAAGAAGAAGCTTGGGGAACTCGTGATTAAGGTTAGTTCCTCACGTTTTGGGTTCAAACCTTGGATTTAATCCTTTGAAAAGAGGTTTTTGGGAATCCTAGGCAATCTAAAACACAAAATGTGAAGATTGGCCAAGAAATTTTGAGGTTCTACATGCATGCATGTGAAACCTAGGTTAAATGAGGGTTTTTGCCTTGGGAGGTTCTAAAAATATTTGGACCTTCGGGAATTACAATTGAGGCATTGGAAATCATGTTAGAACACTTGATTTCGTGTATTGAGTTGAATTAAGGGTTCGTAACGAGTAACGAACCGTTTTCTTGTAGAAGCTTGGGTTGAAGCAAGAACTCAAGGCTTGGACACTTAGGGGCTTGAAGAATAAAAGAATTTGGAAGCTCTTAAGGTGGGTTTGTGTTTACCGAAGTGATAAGGTCACTTCCATGTCTAGGATAAATATCCATTTAAAGATAAAATAGTATGTGTTGTGAACCCTAGAACTTGCATGTTGGCAAAGGTAAAATCATGATAGGTAGAGCAATGAGCTCCTATTGCATGATATAGAATTCAAGTATAATTCAATTATCTATACTTGTTGCATGGTTGCATGTATGATTGAACCTAGTGTTATTGAACATAGGTTGGAACATGTGAGAATAGAACCTAGTGTTATTGAACATAGGTTGGAACATGTGAGAATGGAACCTAGTGTCATTGAACATAGGTTCGAACATGTGAGAATAGAAACTAGTGTTATTGAACATAGGTTGGAACATGTGAGAATGGAACCTAGTGTCATTGAACATAGGTTGGACATGAGATTGGAACCTAGAGTCATGGAACCTAGGTTGAGAATTAGAAAGTAAACCTAGTGTCATTGAACATAGGTGAGACTTAGTGACTTGAACCTAAGGTCATGAGACTTAGGTTGGCAAGTGAAAAATGTGAACAACGGGATGTGCGACGATTTTGCTATCCCGGGTAGGCGACGATTTCGCTACCATGCCACGAGTTGGCGGTGTTGAAACGGGATGTGCGACGATTTTGCTATCCCGAGGAAGCGACGATTTCCCTACCATGCCATGAGTTGGCGGTGTTGAAACGGGATGTGCGACGATTTTGCTATCTCGGGTAGGCGACGATTTCGCTACCATGCCATGAGTTGGCAGTGTTGACACGGGATGTGCGACGATTTTGCTATCCCGGGTATGCGACGATTTCGCTACCACGCCATGAGTTGGCGGTGTCGAGATGGGATGTGCGACGAGGTTGCTATCCCGGGTATGCGACGAGTTCGCTACCCATGCCATGTGATGGCGGTGTTGAGATGGGGTATGCGACGATTTTGCTATCCCGAGTATGCGACGAGTTCGCTACTCGAACTAGGAGGTGACGAGTTCACTCCTTGAATGTTGGAACCCTTATGGTGAGACGGCGATTCCGAAACCATAAGTAAATGACAAGTAATTGAACTTAGTCAATATGAAATATAAGATAAACCTAGGAGAGAATGATAAGTTACATTTCATTTGGTTGTATCCTTTATGTTTATTTACAAGCACGTAAATAATTATTGCATAGTTATTTCTGATCTAACTTATGCATATGGTGTTTCTTTGGACCTGGTGGGTCGAGCTTCTCTCTTGGGTGGCCTTACCCATTGGGAACTATGTTTATAGTTCTCACCCCACGTTTTTCAGGTCCTTCCGCGAGTGAGGCGGCGGAGCGAGGCAAGGGTTTAGCTCTCTAGATAGCGGCCCTTCCATTTTGGTGATACATAGAGTTGTTGTACCCCTAGTCTTGGACTTGGATAGTATAGGGGTTTGCATTGATTGTATGCAACTTGTATATTCCATAGTTTTGGAACATGATGTATGGAATGGAAATGAAAGAAAAGAAAATTTTGGGCATGTATAAATGTGCAATGTGATGTAATAGAAGTAGAACTTCTTTATGTTGATGCTTTCCTTGTGCAACTCTTGTACTCCGTTCCTAGTTGGAACCTCGTGGATAAGCTTGTGTTGTGACGCCTTGGGCGGGTAGAAGGGACTCTATCCGTTCGGCGGGTCTGGGGTATGCGCCCGTGCGGTTATCCATTCCACCTAGTTGGTGTTAATGGCCCGACGGGGCGTGACTGACTGAGGTGGTATCAGAGCATAGAAACGGTCTAGGTGGACCTAAGAAAACCCTAGGATGGAAAAGACCCTAGGAGTGTAGGCTCGTGAGTGACGAGATCTTTGATGTGGCGAAAGATAAGAGATTGGGTTATGTCCTTATGCCTCTAGTTGGAAATAGAGGTAGATTCGAGATGTGTCTTATTCTTCGCCAAGTGTGTTCATGTTGGCGGCCGACAACATGAAACCAAGTGAGGGGAATAAGGACCCTCGTGTGACTTTCGCCTAGATTGGGTTCACGTTTATTTTCGTGAAATATAGTGTTGCGAATGACTTTGAATGTCATGAAATGACCAAAGTCGTTGTGTTTTCAAGAGATAATGGTACGTTGATGGCCTCCTACGATGGCTGGGCTCGGAGAATCGATTGCGGCTCCCGAACAACTCGGGGAGGGTTAGAACTCGGGTCTTCGTAATGAGTTGACCGAGTTGATGGGCGTGGTTCGGCGACAGGCCGAAGCCATGCAGCGATAGGAGGAGCAAATTAAAAAGCTCCAATACGAGATGGCGCAGCAAGCGGCTGCGATTAGGGAGGAGAGGTTGGGAGTATCTCCGGCCTCTTCTTCGGCACAGGTCGAGGAGGTGACACCGGCGCCGGCTGTGGCGCCACCGGCATCACCGATTGTAGCCGGTGGGTCGGGTACTCCTATGCCCGACTCCGCGATGGAGGATGCGGAGCGAGAGCGCGCACTTGCGGCTCTCATGAGGTTTAAAAAGTTCAACCCGCCTATCTTCAATGGGAAGAATGTGGATTCATGGGATGTAGAGATATGGATCGATGCCATGGAGACGCTCTTCGAGGATCTATATACCTTGGAGAGGGATAAGGTGCACCTCGCCGCTCATTATTTAGAGCGATCGGCAAAGGTGTGGTGGAAGGGAGTCAGGCGTGATTGACTCTCTAGCCTTCCGCCACTGGCGTGGGAGGAGTTTCGGGGCATGGTGTTCGCCGCCTACTTCCCCGATAGTGAGGGTTGAAAACTGGATCATGCCAGCTGACTTGCTGGTGTTAAATCGAATGAACGAGTATGATTTGATCCTAGGAATGGATTGGCTCTCGAGGTATAACACCACTATTGATTGTGAGAGCCGGATAGTGAGGTTTAAAGAACCCGGGCACAAAGAGTTTGTGTACCGTGATTGCAAGAGTTCGCTCTTTGCGTCAATGGTGTCCACGTCGCAAGCAAGGAAGCTTATTGCTAGTGGTTGCATTGCCTACTTGGCGACGGTAGTGGATGACCGAAAAGAAGTGTTGGGGCTCGAGAACATTTCTATAGTCCAAGAGTTCCCGGATGTATTTCCGGCGGAGTTGCCCGGAATGCCACCGGACGGAGAAATAGAATTCGTGATCGATTTGCTCCTGGGTACGGCGCCGATTTTTAAGGCCCCGTACAGGATGGCACCCGCGGAACTGAAGGAATTGAAAGCACAATTACAAGATTTGATGGACAAGGGTTTCGTAAAGCCAAGTGTGTCACCTTGGGGAGCCCCTGTACTATTTGTGCGGAAAAAGGACGGTTCACTACGGTTATGTGTGGATTACCGTGAGTTGAACAAAGTGACCGTCAAGAATAAGTACCCGTTACCCCGAATTGATGACTTGTTCGATCAGTTGCAAGGGTCTCGGGTGTATTCAAAGATTGATTTGCAATCCGGTTATCACCAATTGAAGATCAAACCGGAGGATGTGCATAAGACCACATTTAGGACGCGGTATGGACACTATGAATTCACGGTTATGCATTTCGGGCTTACCAATGCCCCGGCAACGTTCATGGATTTAATGAACCGTGTGTTCAAACCACTATTGATCAATTTGTGGTTGTGTTCATAGATGATATTCTTGTCTACTCTCGGAGTAAAGAGGAACATAAAGAGCACCTAAGGATTGTGCTTCAAGTTCTTCGAGAGAACAAGTTGTTCGCCAAGATGAAAAAGTGCGAATTTTAGATTCGTGATGTCGCTTTCTTGGGTCATGTGATCTCCGCGGAAGGAGTATCGGTGGACTCTATGAAAGGTGAGGCAATCAAGGATTGGCCTCGTCCGACCAATGTCACGGAAGTACGAAGTTTTTTGGGTCTTGCGGGGTACTATCGGCGGTTCGTGGAGGGATTTTCAAAAATCTCCGGTCCACTAACGCGTCTTACCCGCAAGGGAGCCAAATATGTTTGGAGCGAGGAATGCGACCAAAGCTTTAAGGAGCTAAAGAAAAGGTTGACTTCGGCTCCGGTTCTCGCCCTGCCGATTGCGGGGGAGGGCTTTGTGGTGTATAGTGATGAATCACGGCGTGGTCTTGGGTGTGTGCTTATGCAAAGAGGACAAGTAATAGCATATGCCTCTCGACAGCTAAAGAGCTATGAGCAAAATTATCCCACCCACGACTTAGAGCTTGCAGCAGTGGTCTCCGCACTTAAGTTGTGGAGACACTACTTGTACGGGGAACATTGTGAGGTGTACACGGATCATAAAAGCTTAAAGTACTTATTCACTCAAAAGGAGTTGAATTTGAGGCAGCGGAGATGGTTGGAGTTGATAAAGGATTACGACTTAACCATTTTGTACCACCCCAGTAGAGCCAATGTGGTGGCCGATGCGCTTAGTAGAAAATTCGTGGAGAACTTCGTAATTGAGATAACGGGACAAATGCCGTTAATCAAGGAAATGGGCCGGTTTGACTTGGAAGTCGTGGCCCCGGGCGTCCCCGCTAGACTTATGAATCTCGAGATTTGGCCGACCTTGTTGGAGCAAATAAAAGAAAAGCAATCCGGTGATCCGGAACTCCAAAAGGTGCGGAGTGCTATCGAGAGCGGCGCGCCGGTGATTTTCATGTAGACTCGAAGGGCGCAATTCGATTTCGAAATCGATTGTGCGTGCCAAAAGTCGAGGATATTCGTGGGGAGATCTTGAAAGAAGCTCACACTTCTCCCTATGCGATTCACCCGGGCGGCACAAAAATGTACAAGGATCTTAAATTACATTATTGATGTTGGACTCTTTGAACATAGCATTGGACTTCGTTGTGGGCCTACCTCGATCGCAAGGTGGCCACGACGCGATTTGGGTGGTGGTGGATCGTTTGTCAAAGTCGGCACACTTTTTGCCAATCCACACCACTTGGTCGGGAGACAAGTTAGCACAAGTCTACCTAGATGAGATTATGCGGTTACACGGGGTCCCGACTTCGATAGTCTCAGATCGAGATCCCCGTTTTACATCGTATTTTTGGAAAAGCTTGCAAGAAGCTTTGGGTACACGGCTCGATTTTAGTTCAGCATTTCATCCTCAAACTGACGGTCAATCAGAGAGGACAATTCAGATTTTGGAGGATATGCTGCGAGCGTGCGTGTTGGACTTCAAGGGTGCATGGCCTACTCATTTGCCGATGGCTGAATTTGCTTACAATAATAGCTATCAATCTAGCATCGGTATGGCACCGTTTGAGGCCTTGTATGGAAGGAAATGCCGCTCTCCTATTCATTGGAGTGAAGTCGGCGAGAGAAGGGTCTTAGGACCGGATGTGTTGCGTGAAGCGGAGGAAAAGGTCTGCTTGGCACGTGAACGCTTATCGACGGCGCAATCTAGACAAAAGAGTTATGCGGATCGACGTCGACGAGATTTGGAATTCGCGGTAGGAGACCGCGTCTTCTTGAAAGTGTCACCCATGAGAGGGGTGAAACTATTTGGTGTTCGGGGTAAGTTGAGTCCCCGTTACATTGGACCTTATGAGGTTTTGGAGCGTGTGGGATCCGTGGCATATCGGCTAGCTTTGCCGCCGAAACTTGCGGGGATACACAACGTGTTCCATGTATCGACGCTCCGCAAGTATATGTATGATCCGACGCACGTCCTCGAGTATGTGCCTATAGAGCTTCATGAGGATATGACTTATGAGGAATTTCCCTTGTGTATCATGGATCGCGAGGTGAAAAGTTTGAGGAACCGTGAAATTCCTTATGTAAAGGTGCAATGGACGAATCACGGTGAGCGCGAAGCTACGTGGGAATTGGAAAGCTCAATGAGGGAGCGGTTTCCTTACCTCTTCGTTGAGTCCAGCTGAGGTATGATTCAGTTTCGCGGCCGAAACTCTCTTTAAGGGGGGAGGAAAATAGTACACTGAATTTCAGTGCATCGTACCGAACTTCTACAAATTGTGGAGTTCCGATGGAAAAATAGCAAGAGAGGCTATATGTGAGGCTTCAGCCAAGTTTGGGACTTGTGAGAAGTGTTTTCGGCTCAAATGAGGCGCGAAAACGGACTTCGAAAAGTTAAAACTGCTAAACTTGTGAAATCTGCACTCGATTTCGGTATGTGGACCTCCATACCGGTACTGAAGTGATTAGTACCGGTATGTGATGATGGGTATACCGGAATGCCATGGTTGAAACCGAGAACCCAGCTCTCGGGTTCTGCAGAATCCTCCGGGGTATACCGGAATAGCACCCGTATACCGGTATGCAATGCACATACTGGTATACAGTGTTACGAAATTCCAATTTTGGCTGATTGTTTGTGTTGTTTGTGGAGAGGGGCAAAACAGTCTTTTCACATGTATTCGGGGTGTATGAAGGGCTGAGACCTTCTCCCCTTCTCATTGTCTTTCTCTCTACTTCTCCTCTCCATCTCCTTCACTTTCTCTCTCTAGAGATCTCTCCAAAACTTGGAGAAAATGGTGGATTGATCTTGGAAAAGGCTTCCAAAGGAGAAAAGAAGCTTCTTGGTGCAAGAAGAAGCTTGGGGAACTCGTGATTAAGGTTAGTTCCTCACGTTTTCGGTTCAAACCTTGGATTTAATCCTTTGAAAAGAGGTTTTTGGGAACCCTAGGCAATCTAAAACACAAAATGTGGAGATTGGCCAAGAAATTTTGAGGTTCTACATGCATGCATGTGAAACCTAGGTTAAATGAGGGTTTTTGCCTTGGGAGGTTCTAAAAATATTTGGACCTTCGGGAATTGCAATTGAGGCATTGGAAATCATGTTAGAACACTTGATTTCGTGTATTGAGTTGAATTAAGGGTTCGTAACAAGTAACGAACCGTTTTCTTGTAGAAGCTTGGGTTGAAGCAAGAACTCAAGGCTTGGACACTTAGGGGCTTGAAGAATACAAGAATTTGGAAGCTCTTAAGGTGGGTTTGTGTTTACCGAAGTGATTAGGTCACTTCCATGTCTAGGGTAAATATCTATTTAAAGATAAAATGGTATGTGTTGTGAACCCTAGAACTTGCATGTTGGCAAAGGTAAAATCATGATAGGTAGAGCAATGAGCTCCTATTGCATGATATAGAATTCAAGTATAATTCAATTATCTATACTTGTTGCATGGTTGCATGTATGATTGAACCTAGTGTTATTGAACATAGGTTGGAACATGTGAGAATAGAACCTAGTGTTATTGAACATAGGTTGGAACATGTGAGAATGGAACCTAGTGTCATTGAACATAGGTTCGAACATGTGAGAATAGAACCTAGTGTTATTGAACATAGGTTGGAACATGTGAGAATGGAACCTAGTGTCATTGAACATAGGTTGGACATGAGATTGGAACCTAGAGTCATGGAACCTAGGTTGAGAATGAGAAAGTAAACCTAGTGTCATTGAACATAGGTGAGACTTAGTGACTTGAATCTAAGGTCATGAGACTTAGGTTGGCAAGTGAAAAATGTGAACAACGGGATGTGCGACGATTTTGCTATCCCGGGTAGGCGACGATTTCGCTACCATGCCACGAGTTGACGGTGTTGAAACGGGATGTGCGATGATTTTGCTATCCCTGGTAGGCGACGATTTCGCTACCATTCCATGAGTTGGCGGTGTTGAAATGGGATGTGCGACGATTTTGCTATCCCGGGTAGTCGACGAATTCGCTACCATGCCATGAGTTGGCGGTGTTGACACGGGATGTGCGACGATTTTGCTATCCCGGGTATGCGACGATTTCGCTACCACGCCATGAGTTGGCGGTGTCGAGATGGGATGTGCGACGAGATTGCTATCCCAGGTATGCGAGGAGTTCGCTACCCATGCCATGTGATGGAGGTGTTGAGATGGGGTATGCGACGATTTTGCTATCCCGAGTATGCGACGAGTTCGCTACTCGAACTAGGAGGTGACGAGTTTATTCCTTGAATGTTGGAACCCTTATGGTGAGACGGCGATTCCGAAACCATAAGTAAATGACAAGTAATTGAACTTAGTCAATGTGAAATATAGGATGAACCTAGGAGAGAATGATAAGTTACATTTCATTTGGTTGCATCCTTTATGTTTATTTACAAGCATGTAAATAATTGTTGCATAGTTATTTGTGATCTAACTTATGCATATGGTGTTTCTTTGGACCTGGTGGGTCGAGCTTCTCTCTTGGGTGGCCTTACCCACTGGGAACTATGTTTATAGTTCTCACCCCACGTTTTTCAGGTCCTTCCGCGAGTGAGGCGGCGGAGCGAGGCAAGGGTTTAGCTCTCTAGATAGCGGCCCTTCCATTTTGGTGATACATAGAGTTGTTGTACCCCTAGTCTTGGACTTGGATAGTATAGGGGTTTGCATTGATTGTATGCAACTTGTATATTCCATAGTTTTGGAACATGATGTATGGAATGGAAATGAAAGAAAAGAAAATTTTGGGCATGTATAAATGTGCAATTTGATGTAATAGAAGTAGAACTTCTTTATGTTGATGCTTTCCTTGTGCAACTCTTGTACTCCGTTCCTAGTTGGAACCTCGTGGATAAGCTTGTGTTGTGACGCCTTGGGCGGGTAGAAGGGACTCTATCCGTTCGGCGAGTCTGGGGCATGCGCCCGTGCGGTTATCCTTTCCACCTAGTTGGTGTTAAAGGCCCGACGGGGCATGACAGACTGTGATGTACTATGACCAGTTTACTTAGCTTTCACCCAATCCACGAGGGACTTACACATGGTAACGTCCCGGCTTGTGCCATGCCTAATGGCTCCATGGTAGTCACCACCCTCACGCTAAGGATGAGCCTTGCCCACGGCGGTTCCATTTCGGCGTCTCAATACTGTGCGGGCGAAATAACTGTCGCAAGCGAAATAATTGTCGCATAGGCTAACTCCGGAGTGCCGGCTTGTATGGAGCGACCCTCACAAGCATGTGCGCATGAGCACAATGGCAAACAAGCATAATCAACCACATAAAATCCTGCTCGTCATGTCTAAACATGGAATAGCCAACCACTGTCCAAAGGGGTCTAACACTATATCATAATGTCAACCTTGTTGTTCACCTAAGTGAAGTGTAATATACTTAACCTCACACTATGTCAAGAACATACAATGTGTCATGTTTACTACTTTCAATGGGAAGTATATCAAATGTCATGTTGTCCTCAAATTACTCATTGTTATGTCTCTACCAATATGCAACATGCCTCTAACATGTACATGCTCACATCTCAATTTACCAAGTCCATATTCACTGCATTCTACAATGCCATAATTAATGCATTATTCCAATGCTATATTCCATGCATTCTACAATGCCATAATCCATGCATTATTCTAATGTCATATTCAATGCATTCTACACTGCCATCCAAATCATAGTTAATGATGTGTAAATGCTATGCTACATAAGCCTCCACTACATGGAGTATAAAATCATCATGCAAGTGATCTATCTCTTATTTAACTAAGCAAATATATGCTTTTGACGTTTACACAATCAAGTAGGTAACCCCTTTCATCATGTCTTAAACATGGAGTCATTCAACGACCTAAAGGTCGAGTACAATATCACAATACCCGTCATAGTTGCTCACCTAGATAAGGTGCAACACACTTCTTTTGCATTTAGCATGTCCTTTCTTTTCTATATAGCAAGCATACTTTAGTATGCGTAAGTAAATTCACTAATCCATTAACCAAGTAGTGTCTCATATGACACTCCTCACTAGCATGCATATCTCAAATAGCATTTCATGAATGCGTCATCACAATACTAGTGCAAGTACTCTAGCATGCTTATCATTCTCATAATACTCTACTATATGGAGTATACCACTTTTCACATGCAACATGTATATATCATGGGTTTACAATTCCTACCATGTCATAATTAGCACAATTATGCATCTAATCAATCCTATAATAAAATAGAAGACATAGGGGGAGTTCACCCATTTCGGTGAGGTCAGACCCACCGGAAACCCAACGAAACCTCGTCGTTCCTTCGCACGAAGTTGACCCCTAAGCTTCTCATGCCCTAAGATAATTTTCCAAGGGGTAAGAAGTTTCGAACGATCACATCTCAAAAAATCACCATAATACAAGAGGAAAATGGGTGGAAATTACCTTTGATCAAGTAGAACTTGTCCAAAGTCCAAATCAAGGTTAGGGATCTTCAAATCCAACCTAAAGCATCATTCTACACCCATCAATTCCAATTCAAGGGCTCATAATCAAGAAACCCTAAATCAAACCCTAGTTTCTACCAAACTAGGTTTACATCCAAAATTTTATGCAATACTCATGAAAAGAGGTTGCTAGAGAGCCACTCACCACCTCAAGAGCTCCAATCCAAGCTAGCAAGGGCTAGGGTTGAAGTTTGATCCACAAACAAGCTCATCTCTACCATCCCGAGCTCCTACCAAAGCCTAGGAGCAAGCCTCCAAGGAGAAAATGGAGAAAAAGAGATCAAATCCATGATCTAGAGGGTTGGAGAAGAGAAAATCTAGAGAGAGAGAGAGAAAAACCCACCTTCCATCTTCTCCCAAGCCTCAGCCAACAACAGCAATGAGGGAGGTGTGGGGTAAGTTATAACAATATCCCCAAAAGCCCCTCCAAAATCCAAAATTGTAAAACTGCTCGAAAACACATTCTGCAGCACTGTATTCCGGTATACGAATAGGCATTCCGGAATCAGCCTAAAAAATTCGCAAAACCAGAGCCTCGGCCAAAACAGATTTTTATACAGCATTCCGGAATCCCGACATGTCACGCCCCGCCGTGCCTTAACACCAATTAGGTGGAAGGAAAAACGCACGGGCACATGACCCAGATCCGCCGAACGGACAGAGTTTCCCCTGTACGTCCAAGGCGTCACAATCAGTATAATTCAAGAGGTTCCAAACAGGAACATAATTCATACAAAGATTGCATAAGGAAAGCATCATAAACTACAATGCTATTACAAGCATTCGCAATACAACCATATGTTACATTTTTCTGTCTTTGTTCAATCTTTCCAAATACAATCAATTTATTATTACATTTCCATACGCTCGAACACCCCTATACTACGCAGTAAAAGGGTACTTCTATTCTGGTCACAGTGGTAGGACGCTAACTACTGAGTTACGCCCTTCCCTCGCGCCGCCGCGCCGCTCACGTGAGGACCTGAAAAATAGTGGGATGAGAACTATATAAAATAGTTCCCAGTGGGTAAGGCCACCCAAGAGAGGAGCTCGACCCACCAGGTCCAAAGGAAGCATACGAGCATGGGTTAGTACATATACATAACCTGCAAGCATATAACTTTACTATATACGAAAAGTAAACATGCTATGCTTCAACAAATGCGATAATGAAATCCATGCAATATATTTTTAACTGCTATTCCACTATCCATTTCATAATCAATCTGCTCCTAAGGTTCATTTACCTTAGCTAAGCCGTACTTGACTCGCTCTCGAGTCCATCATTAACAGGTTACCACCCTCCTAAGGTTTACTTATTTTAGTCAAACCTTACCCGACTCACTCTAGAGTCAATCATCCTTGGGCCACCGCCCAACTAAGGTTTGCTTATTTAGCCAAACCTTCACCGACTCACTCTTGAGTCATATATCCTTTGGCCACAGCGCAGCTAAGGTTTACTTATTTAGTCAAACCTTCACCGACTCACTCTTGAGTCATGTATCAGCGGATTACCGCCAATGTCCAGGCCTGAGGAGATGAACATGCCACATACACCTCAGCCTACAATCCACTCGGCAGGTGAGGGATATACCACAAACACCTCCACTACTCAAATCACTGCCGAGCGAGGAGAACCACACATACTCGCAGTTATGAGTCACTTGCCGGGCGAGGAGAACCACACATACCCGCAAGTGTAATCTGCTGCCGGGCGAGGAGAACCACACATACCCGCAGCCACAATCACTTGCCAGGCGAGGAGAACCACACATACCTGCAAGTATCAGTCTAGGGATTCCAGAATCCACTTTCACATCTCAAGGGTTCATCATTACCCTATATAGTAAACCTCTTCTGGGTTCATATTGCCATGTCTAAGTGGTAAACCTACCACTATATTTTCCAACCTATGTTCAATGACACTAGGTTCGATGTCCTGTTTAAGTGATCTTCCTATCACTATGTTATCTCAACCTAGGTTCAACGACTCTAGGTTCACATACATTCCGACCTATGTTTAATAACACTAGGTTCATTTCACATTCCAACCTATGTTTAATAACACTAGGTTATGTACCATCACATTCCAACCTATGTTTAATAACACTAGGTTATGTACCATCACATTCCAACCTATGTTTAGTAACACTAGGTTATGTACCATCACATTCCAACCTATGTTTAGTAACACTAGGTTATGTACCATCACATTCCAACCTATGTTTAGTAACATTAGGTTTAACATGCATGCATCATCTCTCAAGTATATATATTATTATGAAATACTTAGATTCTTTTACATGCAAGGTGAGCCCATGGCTCAAATTATTTTGATATATAAATCTATGCCAACATGCACATTATAGTTCTTTCTTATCCTAGTTGTCCATATCTAGGATTTCCAAGTCACATGGCCTCTAGCCCTTGTTGGACCTCATGTCAAATTCTCTATCATGTAGAGAAACTAGCTCCCCGCTATGTTCACATCTAGGCATACACATGTCCATTTGTAACAATATGATCCACATGCCTACAATTCCAATCCATGGTAGTTAATGGTATTAACATCATATGATCTACTCATTCATATATATATATACCATTTGTCAATTAACCTACCATTACATGCATCAAGTAAAATAATTATACTTTACTCTTTCGACATGGAAGTGACCTAATCACTTCGGTAAACACAAACCCACCTCACAAGATCCCTAATTGCTTGTAGACACTTGCAATTAGGCTCTT
Source organism: Puya raimondii (assembly GCA_016920855.1). Classification (NCBI taxonomy): domain Eukaryota; kingdom Viridiplantae; phylum Streptophyta; class Magnoliopsida; order Poales; family Bromeliaceae; genus Puya; species Puya raimondii. The sequence continues at coordinate 52,480,130 of JABWPP010000049.1, forward strand.
TTCCTTGGCCTCAAACTTAGTCTTCAAGCTCCTTGCCCTATCACACATGAAGGATTCGTTAATCCGAGTCGAACTCATAACGATCCCATCTCTTGGAATCACTCAAAATGGAGTTGTCCCACATGTTCTACTAACCCCCAACTAGGGTTCTATGGGGTCAAAATATTTTTAAACCCCTCCATAAGAAAATCCCTCTTTCAACTTAGGGTTTACATGCATGCATGTAATAGCCTAAAATCATATTGCCAATCCCCACCATTTGTGGTCTAGATTGCCAAGGGTTTCTAAAAACTTCAAAACAAGAGATCAATTTCAAGGTTTAAACCCAAATCATCAAGAACTCACCTCTTGCCCAAGCTCCTTTAGCTTATTCTTGCTCCAAGAAGCTCTTTCCCCACCTTGGAAGCCTTTTCCAAGCTCAAATCCCTCATGTCTCCAAGTTTTGGAGAGGTCTCTAGAGAGAGAAAGTAGATGAGAGGGAGAGGAGAAGTAGAGGAAGAAGAGGGAAAATGAAGAAGACAAGCCCCCAACCTCCCCTCATAAGCCTACCACTTGAAATGACCAAAATACCCCCATTCTGGAGTTTCTGGGTCCGTGGGGTCCGGACCTTGCATCCCGGGTCCGGAACCCGTAAGCAATTTCAGCATTTTCGCAGCTGGGGTCCGGACCCCAGATCTGCGGTCCGGACCCGGTGAACAGTAATTTCAGCCTTTTTTATTTTCTTCTCATTTTCGCTCTAAAACTCCGTTTTTCATTCCGTTTTCTCTCCAAATCAAATCCAACACAACCGAAACCCTTTTACACATAAGAACACTTCCTAAGTTGGAGAATTATAGTTTATCCCTTACGGAATAATTATATTCCAACATACAATCGTAATCTCAAAATTCTCCCAACTTTTTCCTAATCATTCCAACACTTTCGGGACACAACGTGGACTCACCAAATCCACTTCTAACCGTTCCGAAACCCTCGGAACTCAATTCTAAACACGTTCAACTTGCTCTTGAACTAAACTTTGTCCAACTTGGCCAAAGTTCAATATGCTTCCGAATTGCGGTTCTCTACACGACATCCATTCCGGAATAAACTAAATCTGTTCCGGAATCTAAAAGCACATTCCGTAATACAGTGCAAAATCTACACCTTTTACAGATTTCGCTCTCCGGAGTCCGTTTTCGCACTCTCCAAGTCCCGAGAACACTCCCAAGCTCACCAAACTCAACCCGAATCTCCATAATAGTATAAGGCACTATCCTCTCACTAGAACCCCACAATTTGCTAAAGTTCAGTGTGCTACATTCTCCCTTCCTAAAAAGAAGTTTCGTCCGCGAAACTACGGATCCACCATCAGCAACCAAACAGCAAAACTGAAAGGGATGAGAACATCGCCCTCGCAGTGTAGCCTCCAGCTCACACATAACCTTGCATCCAGGATGTTTGCTCCAAAGCACCTTGTAGTAGGAATAGTGATAATTCCAAATTCCTACATTCCACGAATCCAAATCGCAACAACTGCTCCTTGAAGTTTAGATCATCATGTAGCTCTAATGAAGCGACATCCACCATCGGGGTAGAATCCAAAACACTTGCTCGGAGCGTCATTAGCTGAAACACATCATATACCTCCAACAGGTCCGGAGGTAAGACAAACCAATACGCCACTAGGCCCATTTGCCTTAGAGTCTCAAATAGTCCAATGAATCTGAAGCTTAGATTCCTCATACACATAACTCTTGGATTCCTTTAGCTAGGTATCACATTCCAAACATCTGATTTCACGCTTGAAATCCTATTTCTTACCGAGAATTATCCATTGAGCTCAAATTCCAAAACAGTAGAGTTAAGCGATATTCAAAGTCGCACAATTCACCAAGGTATACTTGTGTGAACTTTTCCTCAACCCAAATCATGTGAATAGCGGTGATTGAGCTAGCTTAGCACCTTATTCACAATCTCCCCAACTAACACCATGTCTAGCTTGGAAGCGAGACAATCCAATACCAGAATCTCCAGTAATCATCCTTTATCCATACGAGGGTAGATAGTCTTCACTACTTGCCCTCGGGAAAATAATATTCGGTCATCGCTTGTTGTTACATCCAACATTACAACAAAACTTTCCAGCGATGACTTCAATCCTGCCACAAGTGTGACACATCTGGTCTATACACCATCTTCAATGCCGCTCATACGCATCACATGCGTTGCTCAAAGAGCTTCACTTAGCATATCTCATAAATCCTGTTATCACAGGTATAACTTGTCAGTTCCACAACCAAGGCACTTTCTGACTGTCCACTTGGAATTCATCAGCCGCTGCATTCTTAACCTTTGATTGCACCATTTACGAGTCGGGATCAAGGCTAGCTTCCGTGATCCGATCCAAAAAGGACAGATATCATTTCATTTTTACCAGTCTTATTGATATCTCCAGTACATCACCCTCTAACCTGTCTTCATTGCTTCAACTCATTTTCTTGAGTGAAGAGGTATCCCAAACTTTAAGATCCGTGTGTACCTCACACCACTGGCTAAACATAATATTGCCATAGTTTCCTAGTAAAGGCTATGGCGGCCATTCCAATTCGTGGGTTGGCGATTCTTCTCATAATCCCTCGATTGCTGAAAGGTCAGTACTACCTTTCCATTTAGCATCGAAACACAACTTAGTCCACGGAGAAGACATAATTGCAAACCATATAACCCACCTTCGGGTAGACAAGGTTGGCGGTTGTCAACCACGCCAACAATTCCAAGAAACTCCTCTCACACAAATTATCCCAAAACAGCTTAACCCTTCATGTGTGAGTCAATTAAAGGGAGCGGATAACTTAACAAATCTCTCCGCAATTATCCACAACATCCGATCAAACTAAGGAGTTTGAACTTCGGTTACATCTGCTTGTCCAAATCAACTATGAATTGCTTGATTTCTTGGAAACTTCAATCACATCTGCTTTGACATCACTTGTCAAATAATGCTAGTCCTCACGACCAAACAGCACTTCTTCAACTTGAAGCACTTGCAACACTTACATCAGGAAATCTTCACGGTCTTCATCGCCTCTCGACTTCCAATACGTCGTCGATGCGCACAGGGACAAAGACACCCAAAAGGGCCAAACATCACAACACACTACACGAGCAACTACCAGCCCGCATGACATCACGACATTTCGTAATGTCCAAACCGAGTACGAAAAGTCATCCTCGGTACACTCTCAAGCTCGATCAAACCAGAGTGGTACTCAGATTGTAAACCAATCTCGAGTAAAACCAGAATCCATGGAGCTGATCAAACAGATCAACAGATCAACATATCTCGGCTGCGGTTACTCACTCATGATCGTGACCTTGCTGAGTCCACGATAGTCGACATATAGTCGAAGTAACCCCACCACTCAAAACAAATGAGACCGATGCTCCATAAAAGAAACCCTAGACAGAAGGAGGTCTCAAGACCAAACCTCCGATTCTCACAATGCAACCGGGATTGCACAAGCAATTCCCTCACGAGAGACATCCTCACTTTTGAGGGTTCTCAATCATTCTCAAGGATGCTGGCCTAAAGGCCACGAGTCCACTCAGCCAACAACTAGGCTCGGGCAGGTGAAACAATCATCGCAAATAGCGAACCTTCACGCCCCCTAAAAACACTATTTTGTTTCCAGGTTTCCAAGACACTACAGCTCGACTCACTCAATCATCGGTAACAAAATACCCGAGGAGCCAGCCCAAATCCAAACATAGCCAATCAGTTCGTTGGCGCACAGAAACCTCCAATCTACATGGAGCACGAAAACAATACTCCCAAAAATCCACAAAATCGGTGCCAACTCATTCTGTAATCAACAAGGAATGAGTTCCCTGCCCCACACTCGGCAAACAGCGATCCAGAACTACAGTCAACGTAATCATAACAAACAACGAACTAGCTCCAATATCACGAGCTGCGACAACCTCCATCGTCGCTGCTTCATCCTCCGCCTGACATACAGGCATGCATTCACCCGGTGCCAGCTGCACGAAGTTGGTATCGACATTGTCGACATTGTTCTCCACGAACACTCCAACTGGGAATGGCCCGCCTGGCCACGAAAAAAGCACTCGCCTCTACGTCGAGGGTATTGCAAGGTACATGCGGATTCCACCGCTCGCACATCGTAATAGTGATGACGATTTGATATCCTTCTTCCAACTAAGGAACCACGTCCTCGAGATCAATTTTTCTTTGAATTCCTTGATAGTCTCTTACACTTGACTTGTCACTCTTAGTGACTTCTCTTACTGTCCCGACGGTCTCCACGTCTCTCGCCCTTATCAAGGTGCGATCCGCATTTTTATAGAGTTTCCCTGATGTCGGCTGCCTGCTCGATCAACAAGCCCTCCAGCCGCTTAGTTTCCTCGTCTTGTTGGCGTAAAGCCTCAACTGGGAGTAACATCATAAATGATCGCTGCTCCACCGTGCTCGCTGAAATTGCCAGTTGTATTCACAACTTCAGGATCTCACCAGATCCGGAGGATGCAGAATTCCCGTCTCGACTGCCTCGGCCGCTATCGAGTGCGTCGTCCACCACTCAAGCTGCAACAAGCATAACATGCGCAGGTGAAACACCCCACGCCAACGCATCCCCACACGAAACTACAACCCCAATCATGCCAAAGTAATAAAGTGGACTTCCACTATTCCCCGATGTCACGTTGTCGGCCGCCAACGTGACCCTCCAAAGGTATAGAAGTGGTTCACTTCGATCTAGCTCCAACACTTTTGGAGCTGAAGATAAGACCCAATCATGATACTTTCGCCAATAAGTCATAAGAGACCCCGTCTCTCACGTTCCTATTCCTTATCGTCCAACTGGCCTAAGGTTCACTAGGTCCACTAAGACTCAACCCTAGACTCTGATACTAAAATAATCTGTCACGCCCCGGGCCCTAGTGGGAGCCTACCAGGCACGTGCACAGACCCGCCGTGTACACCAAAACAACACACAATGTACACAAGACGTCTACAACAATAATAATCAAGTAGTAGAAGGAATACATCCTAAACAAGGTGATCAGAGCGAGAACATAATTCTACAACTAAAACAAGTTGACATAAAGCCACAATCTCAAGATATACAATAAAATTATACATCTTATATGCTAACAGATCATCCATGTCACGCCCCGGGTTACCACTTCCCAGGCGCATGACCAGATCCGCCGCATACATAGTATCTCTACCATGTATACGAAGCGAAAACAACATCCACAATAATCACACAGAGCTAAAGGTCCCAACAGAGCTGCTATATAAATATATCAAAAGATCACTGTACATACATCATTCATAACTCTCATATATAACTCACATATACAACAACTGATATCACAATCTATCTCACTGTATGTACAGACTCAACCATCTATCAAAATGGGTATACCTCTAGCCAAGTATCCGGGGAATAGCTCTACCCGACGGTCTCCTTTCCGCGCTCAGTATGCACAACTGGGGAAGAAGACTCTGCAAAAAGATGTCACCAATGGGTGTGAGAACTACTATCAAACAAGTAGTCCTCAGTGGGTACCGCCACCAGCCTCAGCGGTCTGCCCACTAAGTCCTCAATCTCAAGAGATATGTATAGAGCAATAAAAGAGTAGGAGATATACTACCACTACTATGCACAAAGCTCAACTGTCAGTATGAATACCAATGAACTGAATACACCAAATGAGGACTATCATACAATATACAATACCTGCGAACCAGCTAGTACAGGAACCCCATCTGTACCTAGCTCTCGCCATACGATACCTCACAATACCATACCTCACAATACCAAACCTCACAATACCATACCTCACAATACCATACCTGCGGCCTGATCACGCTCAACCCTCCAGGGAGCCGACTAGTACAGGAAGCCCGTCTGTAACTAGCCCCTCGTACAATCCTCTGTACGGAACATGCCAACTCTAGAGTGGTACTCGTGGGAGCGACCCAACCGAGTAAAGTACAACCATAGTATACGCCAAGCACCCGCAGGTATATGATCGACACGACTGGGTCAACAAAGGATCGTGTGCCCTCGGCACCTCAAAGAATAGTCAACAAGTAAGACCCAATCCACTGTGCCCTCGGCACCACAAAGGATAATCAACAAGTGTGACCCAATCAATGCTCTCACAAAGAATCACGTGCCCTTGGCACAATCAATGCTCCAGTGCTCACAATCAATCTCAACTCTATCACAAGAGGAGGCTCTCAACTCTACCACAAAGAGGAGGTACAATAACATAGCACGAGCCACAACTTGATCACCTACACTACATGTACAACAACTGGTACAAAGGATATCAACATAATAGGTGTAGGTCCAAATCATGCAACATGAATACAAAGGAAATGCATGCTCATATATATATCATTAGCACATCTAAGATCATAACATGCCCATGCGGTCTATAGATCAGTCTCAATCTAACATGGCATCTCTAACATAATCTTAGCATGGCATACTATCATAATCCCAATATCATAATCCAATATCCACATATCATAATCCAATCGTCATATCATGCTAACATAATCCAAGCAACATCATATCATATTATGCTAACATGAGATAAAACACGTAGGAGGAAGTCCACTGAATCTGGCAAACATCAACCCACCTGAAAAGCTAATCCAACCACGGTGGGGAAAGAACAATATCCTCAGATCCAACCCTCCAGGATAACGAACTCTGGCAGCACTCCGATCTGTCTAAACCTCCAAGGAACTGCTAACTCCAGCAGAATAACAGCTCGGCACTGGATCAGATCAGCAGAGTAGAGGAGAGCAAGGAGGGTTACAAACTAATGCCAACACATGGCCCTAAACCCACTTTCTCTCTCTAGAAAATAGGATCTCGAAGTGGAAAATGAGCCAAAGTGATCAGGGACTCGCCTATTTATAGGCTCCCAAAATCCCACATTCGGGCGCCCACTTCCCAACTTCCGGGCGTCCGGAAATGCTGCAGTCCAGGTGTCGTCGTGCGGTCAAGCGGTCGGTCGACGGTCAGCAGGCGGTGGGGCGGCGTGTCTCCGGCGATCGACACGTGTCCTGCGTCGCGACACGTGGCTCTCCACGTCACAACTCAAACCGGATCCTCAATCCGGGCGTCCGGTTCATGCATCCAGATCCGATTTCCGTCGGCCACAACCGGATCGTCCACAAAGTGCAACAGGGTCCACATCTTTCGGGCGTCCACTTCACCACTTCCGGGCGCCCGAATCCCGCCAAGTCCAGAAACCCTAATTCATGAAAATTTCCGAGTACTACATTCTCCCCTCCTTAGAATAGTTTCGTCCTCGAAACTAAAGCACTCACCTCAAGATGTAAACAGGTGGGGATAAGATCTCTGCATAACAGTCTCCAACTCCCATGTCGCCTCTCTATCATCATGAAAATCCCACTGTACCTTAACATAAGGTATGACTCGATTACGCAATTCCCTCGTCTCACGAGCAAGAATTCGTATCGGTCGCTCCTCGTACTGCAAATCCTCAGTAAGCTCCAGTGGAGAAAAATCTATCACATGGGAAGAATCATGCATGTATCTCCTCAGAACAGATACATGGAAGACATCGTGCACTCCTGCTAGTCGAGGCGGAAGGGCTATCCGATAAGCCACGGGTCCTACTCTCTCTAAGACCTCAAAAGGACCAATAAACCGCGGACTAAGCTTTCCGCGAATCCCAAATCTCCGTATGCCCTTCGATGGTGAGACCTTCAAGAATACATGATCACCAACATGAAACTCTAGATCTCGCCTCCGAGTATCAGAATAACTCTTTTGCCTACTCTGAGCCGTCTCAATATGCCGTCGTATCAACTTAACTTTCTCTTCGGCTTCAAGCAAAAGGTCTGGTCCCAACGTCTTCCTTTCACCAACATCATCCCAATACAGAGGTGATCGACATTTGCGTCCATACAATGCTTCAAACGGAGCCATCTTAATGCTCGCTTGATAGCTATTGTTGTACGCAAACTCTACCAATCCCAGATGTCGATCCCAACCTCCACCAAAATCCAAGACACAAGCTCTCAACATATCCTCGAGTGTCTGAATAGTGCGCTCGGACTGACCATCAGTCTGGGGATGAAATGCAGTGCTGAATCGAAGCTGAGTCCCCAAAGCTGTTTGTAAACTCTTCCAAAAATGAGAAACAAACCTTGGGTCTCTATCAGATACTATTGAGATTGGCACTCCATGCAATCTCAATATCTCATCCATATACAGCTGTGCAAGTCGCTCACGTGACCAAGTAATCTGCATAGGCAGAAAATGAGCAGACTTCGTCAGCCTATCAACAATCACCCAAATAGAATCATAGCCGCTCGAAGTCCTCGGCAATCCTACGATGAAATCCATCGTAATATGATCCCATTTCCACTCAGGTATTGGAAGACTCTGTAGCTTACCAGCTGGTACACGATGTTCAGCCTTAACTTGCTGACATGTCAAACATTGAGCTACAGCCCTACCAATATCCCGCTTCATACCATTCCACCAGAAGTGAGTCTTCAGATCCTGGTACATCTTTGTCCCTCCAGGATGTACAGAATAAGGAGAATAATGTGCTTCCTTCAATATCTCCTCTCGAATCTCCTGATCTGCTGGTACACATAGACGTCCTCTATAGCGAAGAGTCTCGGAATCATCATAAGTAAAATCTTCAAGATCACCACTCCTCAGTTGATCTCGCACTTTCATCAGATAAGGATCAACACTCTGTTTCTCTCGAATCCTTTCTAACAGAGTGGGCTGTATGATCAGAGTCATCAGTTTTGCCGTCATCCCAGAAGTAACCACTTCAAGGGACAACCTCCGCATCTCCTCCACTAGGACAGGCTGTTGAGTAATACACATACTCAAAGTTGCCACAGCCTTCCTACTCAAAGCATCGGCAACAACGTTCGCCTTACCGGGATGGTATAATATAGAAATGTCATAATCCTTCAATAATTCTAACCATCTCCGTTGCCGTAGATTCAACTCTTTCTGTGTAAACAGATACTTGAGGCTCTTGTGATCTGTATACACTTCACAATGCTCTCCATAAAGATAGTGGCGCCATAGCTTCAGAGCAAAGACTACCGCCGCCAACTCCAAATCATGAGTGGGGTAGTTCTTCTCATATTCCTTTAGTTGTCTTGAAGCATATGCAATCACTTTGCCATGTTGCATCAGCACGCAACCCAAACCACTATGCGAAGCATCACTATAAATTACAAATCCTTCGCCCATCACAGGTAGCGCAAGAATAGGGGCTGTCATCAAACTCTGCTTAAGCTCATCAAAGCATTCTTGGCACTCATCACTCCAAACATACTTAACTCCTTTCCTGGTTAACCGAGTGAGAGGCGTAGAGAGTTTCGCAAAACTCTCCACGAATCGTCGATAATACCCGGCTAGACCAAGAAAACTTCGCACCTCAGAAATGGTCGTCGGTCTAGGCCAATCACGAATTGCCTCAATCTTCTTAGGATCAACAGCTACTCCCGAAGCTGAAATCACATGGCCTAAAAAGGCAACCTCTCTCAACCAAAACTCACACTTCTTCAACTTTGCATACAACTCCTTCTCTCGCAAGAGTTATAGCACTAATCTCAGATGCTCCTCATGTTCCGCATCATCACGAGAGTAAATCAAGATGTCATCAATAAAGACTACCACAAACTTGTCCAAGAAGGACTTAAAGACTCGGTTCATCATATCCATAAATGCAGCTGGGGCATTAGTCAACCCAAACGGCATGACCGTGAACTCATAATGCCCATACCGAGTTCTAAAAGCGGGCTTAGAAATATCCTCGGCCTTCACCTTCAACTGGTGGTAACCGGACTGAAGATCAATCTTAGAAAAGACACACGCTCCCTGCAATTGATCAAACAGATCATCGATACGTGGGAGGGGGTATCTATTCTTGATGGTCACTTTATTCAATTCTCGATAATCCACACACAACCTAAGTGAACCATCCTTCTTCTTCACAAATAGTACAGGCGCTCCCCAGGGCGACACACTGGGTCTAATAAAACCTTTATCCATCAAATCCTGCAATTGCGCCTTCAACTCTCTTAACTCAGCTGGTGCCATTCTATAGGGTGTCTTCGAGATTGGCGCGGTTCCTGGTACCACATCAATCACGAATTCAATCTCCCTATCAGGAGGCATCGAGGATAACTCAGAAGGAAATACGTCCAGAAATTCACGGACAATAGGAATATCCTCGAGTCCTGGTACAACAGTAGGCACCTCAGTTACTGTTGCAAAATAGGCCATACATCCACTATTTAACATCTGTCTGGCCTTAGAAGAAGAGATCGTCACTGCGAACAGTGAGCTCTTACAACCTTCATAAACATACTCCTCATGTCCAGGCTCACGAAAGATTACCGTCTTAGATCCACAATCGATCGTAGCAAAGTATCGAGATAACCAATCCATGCCTAGGATTACATCAAAATCTTGCAATTGTCTCAATACCAATAAGTCAACAGGCATGATCCAAGGTCCTACTTGCACAGGACATCCTAAACAACCCTCAATCACCTGTAAATTATGGTCAGGTACCCGCACCTCCTGTGCCTGGGGTAACAATCCTATCTCTAGACCATGATGCAATGCAAATGTCCTACTAACAAAGGAATGCGATGCACCAGTATCGAATAAAGTACGCGATCTAATGCCACAAATCAAAACTATACCTGCCACCACTCGATTAGCTATCGCAGGATCCTCAATCTGAGCGGCATAAACTCGCCCGCTCGCCGGTGGCTGGCGTCGATCCTGCTGTCGTGGCATAGAAGATCGCTCCTGAGAAAATACCGGGGAGACTCCAGAATACTGCGGTGGAGTAAAAGGTACGGATGCCATAGAAGGAGTTGCTACAAGTCTGGGACAAGCCCTCCTGATGTGTCCTGGCTGTCCACACTCATAACATCGGCCCTCTCGTCTATTACAGAGATAAGCGAAATGAGGTCCTCCACAAATCACGCATCGGGGAGATCCCCTCGACTGCTGCTGCTGCTGTCGCTGCTGGCGATATCCTCCAGACTGCTGGCGAAATCCTCCAGACTGCTGGCGACTAGAAAATCCACGTCCCTGGAAACGCGATTGCTGAGGAGGTTTAGGTGGCCGTCTGCTACTTGATTGCCCTCCATCATCAGGCGCCGGGCGCTTCCTTTCCTGACCCTGAGCTGGGTCCATAGGCTGTCCTCTCGTCACAAATGCCCCTCGCTCTACCCACAGAGACTGCTCGATAGTAGCATCCAAAGTCTGAAGTCTCTGCGAGTGGACAAATGAAAAGATATCGGGTCTCAAACCCTTCTCATAAAGATAGACCTTCTGTATCTCATCTCTCGCTGCTGAGGGAACACAGTTAAGCAACCTAGTAAATTCCCTCGCATACTCCTGTACTGAGCGATTCCCTTGCTTCAGGTTCTTCAAGTCTTCCTCTATCTTCATTTTCACGCTACTGGGAAAATACGCCCCATATATAATCCCCCGAAACTCACTCTAAGTCATCTGTAGAGGATTCAAGGACCTATGATCACGGGTCCTCCTCCACCAGACATGTGCATCACCAGATAAACAATGCACTGCCATATGCACCTGCTCCCGTGCTGGCACAAAGAGATCCTCGAACAACTTCTCCATCTCACAAATCCAGGCTTCTACCACCCATGGTTCTATACTACTACCATTGAATCGTGGTGGATCAAACCTACAGAAGCGAGCCAATCTATCCGCCATCCGCTCCTGCTCCTCTTCAGAAAGCACTTGACTAGGCTGAGTACTTCCTTCTCTGGGTTGAGATGTAGTTGGAGTCGTCGTCGCCTGAGGTTCCATAGCTCGAGGCGTAGAGAAAGCATCACACATCTTCTGTAACAAGGCACTCTGCTACCTTCCAACTGCAGCTATGTCTGCTAGCTGTTCCTGCAAATCGGGCCTTTCACTAGGACCCGTCTGCTCAGGCATATCCGAAGGCGTCGGATGCGCTCGCGTCGATGGTCGTCGAGGAGGCATAGTAACAACCTGCAACAGAATACCCGCTTAAGACCACAAACAATCTCACGACCCAATCTAGCGAAAGTCTAGAAGGACACTTCTTTTCTTCTCAGATTATTATGTCGTCTGCAGCCAACATAATTCATCCGATAAGAGAAGGCATAATCCCTCAATCACTCTTCCTACACAAGGAAGGATTCAAAACCCAATCTTTGACTTTCGCGATCAATCACGTCTCTCTCGTCATTCTTAGGTCTGTTTATCTTAGGTTTTTTAGGTCCTCATGACCTATTCCTAAGCTCTGATACCAACTTAATCTGTCACGCCCCGGGTTACCACTTCCCAGGCGCATGACCAGATCCGCCGCATACATAGTATCTCTACCATGTATACGAAGCGAAAACAACATCCACAATAATCACACAGAGCTAAAGGTATCAACAGAGCTGCTATATAAATATATCAAAAGATCACTGTACATACATCATTCATAACTCTCATATATAACTCACATATACAACAACTGATATCACAATCTATCTCACTGTATGTACAGACTCAACCATCTATCAAAATGGGTATACCTCTAGCCAAGTATCCGGGGAATAGCTCTACCCGACGGTCTCCTTTCCGCGCTCAGTATGCACAACTGGGGAAGAAGACTCTGCAAAAAGATGTCACCAATGGGTGTGAGAACTACTATCAAACAAGTAATCCTCAGTGGGTACCGCCACCAGCCTCAGCGGTCTGCCCACTAAGTCCTCAATCTCAAGAGATATGTATAGAGCAATAAAAGAGTAGGAGATATACTACCACTACTATGCACAAAGCTCAACTGTCAGTATGAATACCAATGAACTGAATACACCAAATGAGGACTATCATACAATATACAATACCTGCGAACCAGCTAGTACAGGAACCCCATCTGTACCTAGCTCTCGCCATACGATACCTCACAATACCATACCTCACAATACCATACATCACAATACCATACCTCACAATACCATACTTCACAATACCATACCTCACAATACCATACCTGCGGCCTGATCACGCTCAACCCTACAGGGAGCTGCTCAACCCTCCAGGGAGCCGACTAGTACAGGAAGCCCGTCTGTAACTAGCCCCTCGTACAATCCTCTGTACGGAACATGCCAACTCTAGAGTGGTACTCGTGGGAGCGACCCAACCGAGTAAAGTACAACCATAGTATACGCCAAGCACCCGCAGGTATATGATCGACACGACTGGGTCAACAAAGGATCATGTGCCCTCGGCACCTCAAAGGATAGTCAACAAGTAAGACCCAATCCACTGTGCCCTCGGCACCACAAAGGATAATCAACAAGTGTGACCCAATCAATGCTCTCACAAAGAATCACGTGCCCTTGGCACAATCAATGCTCCAGTGCTCACAATCAATCTCAACTCTATCACAAGAGGAGGCTCTCAACTCTACCACAAAGAGGAGGTACAATAACATAGCACGAGCCACAACTTGATCACCTACACTACATGTACAACAACTGGTACAAAGGATATCAACAGAATAGGTGTAGGTCCAAATCATGCAACATGAATACAAAGGAAATGCATGCTTATATATATATCATTAGCACATCTAAGATCATAACATGCCCATGCGGTCTATAGATCAGTCTCAATATAACATGGCATCTCTAACATAATCTTAGCATGGCATACTATCATAATCCCAATATCATAATCCAATATCCACATATCATAATCCAATCGTCATATCATGCTAACATAATCCAAGCAACATCATATCATATTATGCTAACATGAGATAAAACACGTAGGAGGAAGTCCACTGAATCTGGCAAACATCAACCCACCTGAAAAGCTAATCCAACCACGGTGGGGAAAGAACAATATCCTCAGATCCAACCCTCCAGGATAACGAACTCTGGCAGCACTCCGATCTGTCTAAACCTCCAAGGAACTGCTAACTCCAGCAGAATAACAGCTCGGCACTGGATCAGATCAGCAGAGTAGAGGAGAGCAAGCAGGGTTACAAACTAATGCCAACACATGGCCCTAAACCCACTTTCTCTCTCTAGAAAATAGGATCTCGAAGTGGAAAATGAGCCAAAGTGATCAGGGACTCGCCTATTTATAGGCTCCCAAAATCCCACATTCGGGCGCCCACTTCCCAACTTCCGGGCGTCCGAAAATGCTGCAGTCCAGGTGTCGTCGTGCGGTCAAGCGGTCGGTCGACGGTCAGCAGGCGGTGGGGCGGCGTGTCTCCGGCGATCGACACGTGTCCTGCGTCGCGACACGTGGCTCTCCACGTCACAACTCAAACCGGATCCTCAATCCGGGCGTCCGGTTCATGCATCCAGATCCGATTTCCGTCGGCCACAACCGGATCGTCCACAAAGTGCAACAGGGTCCACATCTTTCGGGCGTCCACTTCACCACTTTCGGGCGCCCGAATCCCGCCAAGTCCAGAAACCATAATTCATGAAAATTTCCGAGTACTACAATCCAACTAACACAACTATACACCTTTCACACAAAATAAAAGAAAGGCATCAAGGGTCCATCTATAACGTCATCGTAGAGGCTCTAGTTAGCTGCTAACCCCTCGCCACGATCCCAAGCCTCTCCCGCTGCGGAAGGCTCTGAAAAAAAAACCCAACAACCATGGGGGTGAGAACTATTAAACAATAGTTTCCAGTGGGTAAGCCGCCGAGAGTGGCGAAATACACCGCTAGGTCAGCTGAGGCAAAGATAGTATAAGCTGAAATATAAAGCAATAAGCAGTAAATGCTAAACAATCATACTACTACTATCATGCCTCCAAATGACTAAATCATCCACATGAATTTGATTTCTACTATCATAAGCACAATATGTTATTCTCACTAGTTTACATGCATGTCAAATTAATGCCATGGATACTTGTTAAAAGATTCTCTTTATTATCATCATAATACCGTGCCTCTATACTAATCCTCATGAGTATAGGTTAATGCTACTATGGATGCCCATGCAAATAATGACTAAAACGAATGTCCAACTATGGTGTATGCATCCAAAAGGTGTCAAGCTAAGTAATACCACCAAATAACAACTCACTACTATGTCCATACACTACATGTATATGCATCAACCGACTGTGATGTACTATGACCAGTTTACTTAGTTTTTACCCAATCCACGAGGGACTTACACATGGTAACGTCCCGGCTTGTGCCATGCCAAATGGCTCCGTGGTAGTCACCACCCTAACGCTAAGGATGAGCCTTGCCCACGGCGGTTCCATTTCGGCGTCTCAATACTGTGCGGGCAAAATAACTGTCGCAAGCGAAATAACTGTCGCATTGGCTAACTCCGGAGTGCCGGCTTGTAGGGAGCGACCCTCACAAGCATGTGCGCATGAGCACAATGGCAAACAAGCATAATCAACCACATAAAATTCTGCTCGTCATGTCTAAACATGGAATAGGCAACCACTGTCCAAAGGGGTCTAACACTATATCATAATGTCAACCTTGTTGTTCACCTAAGTGAAGTGTAATATACTTAACCTCACACTATGTCAAGAACATACAATGTGTCATGTTTACTACTCTCAATGGGAAGTATATCAAATGTCATGTTGTCCTCAAATTACTCGTTGGTATGTCTCTACCAATATGCAACATGCCTCTAACATGTACATGCTCACATCTCAATTTACCAAGTCCATATTCACTGCATTCTACAATGCCATAATTAATGCATTATTCCAATGCTATATTCCATGCATTCTACAATGCCATAATCCAAGCATTATTCTAATGCCATATTCAATGCATTCTACACTGCCATCCAAATCATAGTTAATGATGTGTAAATGCCATGCTACATAAGCCTCAACTACATGGAGTATAAAATCATCATGCAAGTGATCTATCTCTTATTTAACTAAGCAAATATATGCTTTTGCCGTTTACACAATCAAGTAAGTAGGTAACCCCTTTCATCATGTCTTAAACATGGAGTCATTCAACGACCTAAAGGTCGAGTACAATATCACAATACCCGTCATAGTTGCTCACCTAGATAAGGTGCGACGCACTTCTTTTGCATTTAGCATGTCCTTTCTTTTCTATATAGCAAGCATACTTTAGTATGCGTAAGTAAATTCACTAATCCATTAACCAAGTAGTGTCTCATATGACACTCCTCACTAGCATGCATATCTCAAATAGCATTTCATTAATGCGTCATCACAATACTAGTGCAAGTACTCTAGCATGCTTATCATTCTCATAATACTCTACTATATGGAGTATGCCACTTTTCACATGCAACATGTATATATCATGGATTTACAATTCCTACCATGTCATAATTAGCACAATTATGCATCTAATCAATCCTATAATAAAATAGGAGACATAGGGGGAGTTCACCCATTTCGGTGAGGTCAGACCCACCGGAAACCCAACGAAACCTCGTCGTTCCTTCGCACGAAGTTGTCCCCTAAGCTTCTCATGCCCTAAGATAATTTTCCAAGGGGTAAGAAGTTTCGAACGATAACATCTCAAAAAATCACCATAATACAAGAGGAAAATAGGTGAAAATTACCTTTGATCAAGTAGAACTTGTCCAAAGTCCAAATCAAGGTTAGGGATCTTCAAATCCAACCTAAAGCATCATTCTACACCCATCAATTCCAATTCAAGGGCTCATAATCAAGAAACCCTAAATCAAACCCTAGTTTCTACCAAACTAGGTTTACATCCAAAATTTCATGCAATACTCATGAAAAGAGGTTGCTAGAGAGCCACTCACCACCTCAAGAGCTCCAATCCAAGCTAGCAAGGGCTAGGGTTGAAGTTTGATCCACAAACAAGCTCATCTCTACCATCCCGAGCTCCTACCAAAGCCTAGGAGCAAGCCTCCAAGGAGAAAATGGAGAAAAAGAGATCAAATCCATGATCTAGAGGGTTGGAGAAGAGAAAATCTAGAGAGAGAGAGAGAAAAACCCACCTTCCATCTTCTCCCAAGCCTCAGCCAACAACAGCAATGAGGGAGGTGTGGGGTAAGTTATATTAGATGTAACAATATCCCCAAAAGCCCCTCCAAAGTTCAAAATTGCAAAACTGCTCGAAAACACATTCTGCAGCACTGTATTCAGGTATACGAATAGGCATTCCGGAATCAGCCTAAAAAATTCGCTAAACCCGAGCCTCGGCCAAAATAGATTTTTATACAGCATTCCGGAATCCCGACATCCATTCCGGAATAAACTAAATCTGTTCCGAAATCTAAAAGCACATTCCGTAATACAGTGCAAAATCTACACCTTTTAAAGATTTCGCTCTCCGGAGTCCGTTTTCGCACTCTCCAAGTCCCGAAAACACTCCCAAGCTCACCAAACTCAACCCGAATCTCCAGAATAGTATAAGGCACTATCCTCTCACTAGAACTCCGTAATTTGCTAAAGTTCAGTGTGCTACATTCTCCCCTCCTAAAAAGGAGTTTCGTCCGCGAAACTACGGATCCACCATCAGCAACCAAACAGCAAAACTGAAGGGGATGAGAACATCGCCATCGTAGTGTAGCCTCCAGCTCACACATAACCTTGCATCCAGGATGTTTTCTCCAAAGCACCTTGTAGTAGGAATAGTGATAATTCCAAATTCCTACATTCCACGAGTCCAAATCGCAACAACTGCTCCTTGAAGTTTAGATCATCATGTAGCTCTAATGAAGCGACATCCACCATCGGGGTAGAATCCAAAACACTTGCTCGGAGCGTCATTAGATGAAACACATCATATACTGTAGTACACTGAACTTTAGCGAATTGCAAGGTTCTAGTGTGGGATTAGTACTCCGTACTAATCTGGAGGTTTTGGTTTTGCTTTGAGCCCTTGGGAGCGTTTTCGGGACTTGAGAAGTGCGAAAACGGACTCCGGGAGTCGAAATCTGCAAACTGCAGATTTGGCATTGTATACCGGTATTCACCTATGGGATACCGGAATACTGTGATAAACCGATTTTCGCAGCTCTCGGGTTCTGCGGAATCCTGCTGGAAATACCGGAATGGGCTGGCATTCCGGTATGTGCTATCGCATACCGGTATTGGAGTAGACATACCGGTATTGGCAATGCGCATACCGGAATCCCCTCGCGTGGCCTGGTTGGCCGAGGCTCGGGTTGCGGGATTTCTGGCCGGATACCGGTATGCCCATACGCATACCGGTATACAGAGCCGAAAATCCTGTTTGAGCTGTTTTGCGAATGTTGGCTTTTGGAGGGGTGTTGGGGCAATTGTTACAACATACAACTTAACCCTCACACCCTCCCCTCTCAGCCATTTGAGCTGAGGACTTGGAGAAAAGAGGTAGGCTTTTTCCTCTCTTTCTCTCTCTAGATTCTTGTGATTTCTTGGTGATTAAACCTAGGGTTGATCTCCATTTTCTTCTCTTTTGCTCTCAAGCTTGTTAGCTTGTTCTTGGTGGACTTGGTGGAGGAAGAGAAGAGCTTGGTTGAGGTTTATCTCCAAACCTAGCCTCCTTTGATCTTGTTTGGAGCTATAAAGAGGTGAGTTCTCCTCTCTTGAACCCTCTATTGTAGTTTATTTGGGTTTTTTGTTGGAGAAATCCCATAATGGGAAACCTAGGGTTTATTTTTAGGGTTTCTTAATTTCGGGATTTTGAATGGGATTTGATGGGTGTAGATTGTTGTGTTAGGTTGGATTTGAGGCCTCCTAACTCTAATTTGGACTTTGGACAAGAAATTCTTGGTCTAAGGTATTTTCACCCTTTTTCCCCTTTGTTGTATGTCGTTTTTCGATTTTGGTTGTTCGATGTTCTAACCCCTTAGGGATCTCCTTTAGGGCGCTAGAAATCGAGGGGACAACTCTGTTTTCGGATACTGCGAGGTTCCGAAGGGCTTCGGGTGGGTTTGACCTCACCGAAATGGGTGAATTCCCTCTATGTCATCGTTGTAGCTTAAGAGCTTAATTTAATGCATTTTCATACCAATTATGGCATAGTAGAATTTTAGAATGCATAAAATTCATGTGCTTTATAGATGCAAATTATATGCCCTATGTAGTAGGAGATTTGCATAGTATTTGAACATAGCGCATCATGGTTGGCTATGGGAAGTAAATATTTCATTCAAGCAATGGTTTAATTGCTTACTTGAAGGACTAGAGACGTGTGTAATGGTAGATGGACAATGGACTAGAAAACACTCTTAACACTTAGCTTGTTGGACTAGTGTAGAGTATATGTGACATATGACATGTTAGAATCACAATGTGAAGTTAAACTCATGACATTCCACTTAGTTGAACATCTAGAATGACATTAGTTGGTTTTCCATGTTATAGATATGATGCATGATGTTATATTATGGTTGATTGTTGCTTGTTGGCCATTATGCTCGTTTACACATGCTTGTGAGGGTCACTCCCTACAAGCCGGCACTCCGGAGTTGGCCTCGCGACAGTTGTTTCGCACGTGTGGTTGAGAGCGCCGAAATGGAACCGCCGTGGGTAAGGCTCACCGAAGCGTGAGGTGTTGACTACCACGGAGCCATTAGGCACGGCACAAGTGAACATCCCGCTATTGTACTCTTCATGACTACATACTTATAATTATATGCAAAGGTGGACATTCTTTTAATGTACTCTTTATGACTACACATTTAATGTAATATGCCAAATGAACATTCATATCGTAAAAGGTTGCATACTTATACATGTGCGTGAGTAGTTTAGTTCATGTTAATATGATTAAATCTTGAGGCATTGTAGCATTGAAGTTTCATTATAAAATATGCTTTTATTATCTAACCCTACTTTGCCTCAGTTGGCCTAGTGGTGTACTCCGCTCCTCTCGGCGGCTTACCCACTAGGAACTATTGAATAATAGTTCTCATCCCCCTGGGGTTTGTTGTTTTATTTCAGAGCCACCCACTGCGGGAGAGGCTAGGGACCGCGGCAAGGGCATTGCGAGTAGCTAGATCGCGAGGGTGCTAGCGACTAGGTGGCGCACCTTTCTTTATGTTTTTAGTTGAGAGGTGTTTTTGTATCGACCACTTTTGTAGAGACTACCCTTCGTCCTTTTTTGGGTTTATGTTGTACTAAACTCTTGTAGTAACCTTACTTTTATAGTATTTCATGCTTTTATCTTGAGACCTTACTTGTTTAGTATGTATGCTCTGATTATCATGATAGGATAGGTTACCTTATTCTTTTCTTTCATGCTTGTTATTAGACGCCTTGTGTGCATGTTGGTTCTTTGTGTACACGGCGGGTCTGTGCATGCGCCCGGGTGGGCTTCCGTTGGGGCCCCGGGGCGTGACATATACCTTCAACAGGTCCGGAGGTAAGACAAACCAATACGCCACTAGGCCCATTTGCCTTAGAGTCTCAAATAGTCCAATGAATCTGAAGCTTAGATTCCTCATACACATAACTCTTGGATTCCTTTAGCTAGGTATCACATTCCAAACATCTGATTTCACGCTTGAAATCCTATTTCTTACCGAGAATTATCCATTGAGCTCAAATTCCAAAACAGTAGAGTTAAGCGATATTCAAAGTCGCACAATTCACCAAGGTATACTTGTGTGAACTTTTCCTCAACCCAAATCATGTGAATAGCGGTGATTGAGCTAGCTTAGCACCTTATTCACAATCTCCCCAACTAACACCATGTCTAGCTTGGAAGCGAGACAATCCAATACCAGAATCTCCAGTAATCATCCTTTATCCATACGAGGGTAGATAGTCTTCACTACTTGCCCTCGGGAAAATAATATTCGGTCATCGCTTGTTGTTACATCCAACATTACACCAAAACTTTCCAGCGATGACTTCAATCCTGCCACAAGTGTGACACATCTGGTCTATACACCATCTTCAATGCCGCTCATACGCATCACATGCGTTGCTCAAAGAGCTTCACTTGAGCATATCTCATAAATCCTGTTATCACGGGTATAACTTGTCAGTTCCACAACCAAGGCACTTTCTGACTGTCCACTTGGAATTCATCAGCCGCTGCATTCTTAACCTTTGATTGCACCATTTACGAGTCGGGATCAAGGCTAGCTTCCGTGATCCGATCCAAAAAGAACAGATATCATTTCATTTTTACCAGTCTTATTGATATCTCCAGTATATCAGCCTCTAACCTGTCTTCATTGCTTCAACTCATTTTCTTGAGTGAAGAGGTATCCCAAACTTTAAGATCCGTGTGTACCTCACACCACTGGCTAAACATAATATTGCTATAGTTTCCTAGTAAAGGCTATGGCGGCCATTCCAATTCGTGGGTTGGCGATTCTTCTCATCAACCCTCGATTGCTGAAAGGTCAGTACTACCTTTCCATTTAGCATCGAAACACAACTTAGTCCACGGAGAAGACATAATTGCAAACCATATAACCCACCTTCGGGTAGACAAGGTTGGCGGTTGTCAACCACGCCAACAATTCCAAGAAACTCCTCTCACACAAATTATCCCAAAACAGCTTAACCCTTCATGTGTGAGTCAATTAAAGGGAGCGGATAACTTAACAAATCTCTCCGCAATTATCCACAACATCCGATCAAACTAAGGAGTTTGAACTTCGGTTACATCTGCTTGTCCAAATCAACTATGAATTGCTTGATTTCTTGGAAACTTCAATCACATCTGCTTTGACATCACTTGTCAAATAATGCTAGTCCTCACGACCAAACAGCACTTCTTCAACTTGAAGCACTTGCAACACTTACATCAGGAAATCTTCACGGTCTTCATCGCCTCTCGACTTCCAATACGTTGTCGATGCGCACAGGGACAAAGACACCCAAAAGGGCCAAACATCACAACACACTACACGAGCAACTACCAGCTCGCATGACATCGCGACATTTCGTAATGTCCAAATCGAGTACGAAAAGTCATCCTCGGTACACTCTCAAGCTCGATCAAACAAGAGTGGTACTCAGATTGTAAACCAATCTCGAGTAAAACCAGAATGCATGGAGCTGATCAAACATATCAACAGATCAACATATCTCGGCTGCGGTTACTCACTCATGATCGTGACCTTGTTGAGTTCACGATAGTCGACATATAGTCGAAGTAACCCCACCACTCAAAACAAATGAGACCGATGCTCCATAAAAGAAACCCTAGACAGAAGGAGGTCTCAAGACCAAACCTCTGATTCTCACAACGCAATCGGGATTGCACAAGCAATTCCCTCACGAGAGACATCCTCACTTTTGAGGGTTCTCAATCATTCTCAAGGATGCTGGCCTAAACGCCACGAGTCCACTCAGCCAACAACTAGGCTCGGGCGGGTAAAACAATCATCGCAAATAGCGAACCTTCACGCCCCCTAAAAACACTATTTTGTGTCCAGGTTTCCAAGACACTACAGCTCGGCTCACTCAATCATCGGTAACAAAATACCCGAGGAGCCAGCCCAAATCCAAACATAGACAATCAGTTCGTTGGCGCACAGAAACCTCCAATCTACATGGAGCACGAAAACAATACTCCCAAAAATCCACGAAATCGGGGCCAACTCATTCTGTAATCAACAAAGAATGAGTTCCCTGCCCCACACTCGGCAAACAGCGATCCAGAACTACAGTCAACGTAATCATAACAAACAACGAACTAGCTCCAATATCACGAGCTGCGACAACCTCCATCGTCGCTGCTTCATCCTCCGCCTGACATACAGGCATGCATTCACCCGGTGCCAGCTGCACGAAGTTGGTATCGACATTGTCGACATTGTTCTCCACGAACACTCCAACTGGGAATGGCCCGCCTGGCCACGAAAAAAGAACTCGCCTCTACGTCGAGGGCATTGCAAGGTACATGCGGATTCCACCGCTCGCACATCGTAATAGTGATGACGATTTGATATCCTTCTTCCAACTAAGGAACCACGTCCTCGAGATCAATTTTTCTTTGAATTCCTTGATAGTCCTCTTACACTTGACTTGTCACTCTTAGTGACTTCTCTTATTGTCCCGACGGTCTCCACGTCTCTCGCCCTTATCAAGGTGCGATCCGCATTTCCATAGAGTTTCCCTGATGTCGGCTGCCTGCTCGATCAACAAGCCCTCCAGCCGCTTAGTTTCCTCGTCTTGTTGGCGTAAAGCCTCAACTGGGAGTAACATCATAAATGATCGCCGCTCCACCGTGCTCGCTGAAATTGCCAGTTGTATTCACAACTTCAGGATCTCACCAGATCCGGAGGATGCAGAATTCCCGTCTCGGCTGCCTCGGCCGCTATCGAGTGCGTCGTCCACCACTCAAGCTGCAACAAGCATAACATGCGCAGGTGAAACACCCCACGCCAATGCATCCCCACACGAAACTACAACCCCAATCATGCCAAAGTAATAAAGTGGACTTCCACTATTCCCCGATGTCACGTTGTCGGCCGCCAACGTGACCCTCCAAAGGTATAGAAGTGGTTCACTTCGATCTAGCTCCAACACTTTTGGAGCTGAAGATAAGACCCAATCATGATACTTTCGCCAATAAGTCACAAGAGACCCCGTCTCTCACGTTCCTATTCCTTATCGTCCAACCGGCCTAAGGTTCACTAGGTCCACTAAGACTCAACCCTAGGCTCTGATACCAAAATAATCTGTCACGCCCCAGGCCCTAGTGGGAGCCTACCAGGCACGTGCACAGACCCGCCGTGTACACCAAAACAACACACAATGTACACAAGGCGTCTACAACAATAATAATCAAGTAGTAGAAGGAATACATCCTAAACAAGGTGATCAGAGCGAGAACATAATTCTACAACTAAAATAAGTTGACATAAAGCCACAATCTCAAGATATACAATAAAATTATACATCTTATATGCTAACAGATCATCCAACTAACACAACTATACACCTTTCACACAAAATAAAAGAAAGGCATCAAGGGTCCATCTATAACGTCATCGTAGAGGCTCTAGCTAGCTGCTAACCCTCGCCACGATCCCAAGCCTCTCCCGCTGCGGAAGGCTCTGAAAAAAAAACCAAACAACCATGGGGGTGAGAACTATTAAACAATAGTTCCCAGTGGGTTAGCCGCCGAGAGTGGCGAAATACACCGCTAGGTCAGCTGAGGCAAAGATAGTATAAGCTGAAATATAAAGCAATAAGTAGTAAATGCTAAACAATCATACTACTACTATCATGCCTCCAAATGACTAAATCATCCACATGAATTTGATTTCTACTATCATAAGCACAATATGTTATTCTCACTAGTTTACATGCATGTCAAATTAATGCCATGGATACTAGTTAAAAGATTCTCTTTATTATCATCATAATACCGTGCCTCTATACTAATCCTCATGAGTATAGGTTAATGCTACTATGGATGCCCATGCAAATAATGACTAAAACGAATGTCCAACTATGGTGTATGCATCCAAAAGGTGTCAAGCTAAGTAATACCACCAAATAACAACTCACTACTATGTCCATACACTACATGTATATGCATCAACCGACTGTGATGTACTATGACCAGTTTACTTAGCTTTTACCCAATCCACGAGGGACTAACACATGGTAACGTCCCGGCTTGTGCCATGCCTAATGGCTCCGTGGTAGTCACCACCCTCACGCTAAGGATGAGCCTTGCCCACGGCGGTTCCATTTCGGCGTCTCAATACTGTGCGGGCGAAATAACTGTCGCAAGCGAAATAACTGTCGCATAGGCTAACTCCGGAGTGCCGGCTTGTAGGGAGCGACCCTCAGAAGCATGTGCGCATGAGCACAATGGCAAACAAGCATAATCAACCACATAAAATCCTGCTCGTCATGTCTAAACATGGAATAGCCCACCACTGTCCAAAGGGGTCTAACACTATATCATAATGTCAACCTTGTTGTTCACCTAAGTGAAGTGTAATATACTTAACCTCACACTATGTCAAGAACATACAATGTATCATGTTTACTACTCTCAATGGGAAGTATATCAAATGTCATATTGTCCTCAAATTACTCGTTGGTATGTCTCTACCAATATGCAACATGCCTCTAACATGTACATGCTCACATCTCAATTTACCAAGTCCATATTCACTGCATTCTACATTGCCATAATTAATGCATTATTCCAATGCTATATTCCATGCATTCTACAATGCCATAATCCATGCATTATTCTAATGCCATATTCAATGCATTCTACACTGCCATCGAAATCATAGTTAATGATGTGTAAATGCCATGCTACATAAGCCTCCACTACATGGAGTATAAAATCATTATGCAAGTGATCTATCTCTTATTTAACTAAGCAAATATATGCTTTTGCCGTTTACACAATCAAGTAAGTAGGTAACCCCTTTCATCATGTCTTAAACATGGAGTCATTCAACGACCTAAAGGTCGAGTACAATATCACAATACCCGTCATAGTTGCTCACCTAGATAAGGTGCAACACACTTCTTTTGCATTTAGCATGTCCTTTCTTTTCTATATAGCAAGCATACTTTAGTATGCGTAAGTAAATTCACTAATCCATTAACCAAGTAGTGTCTCATATGACACTCCTCACTAGCATGCATATCTCAAATAGCATATCATGAATGCGTCATCACAATACTAGTGCAAGTACTCTAGCATGCTTATCATTCTCATAATACTCTACTATATGGAGTATGCCACTTTTCACATGCAACATGTATATATCATGGGTTTACAATTCCTAGCATGTCATAATTAGCACAATTATGCATCTAATCAATCCTATAATAAAATAGGAGACATAGGGGGAGTTCACCCATTTCGGTGAGGTCAGACCCACCGGAAATCCAACGAAACCTCGTCGTTCCTTCGCACGAAGTTGTCCCCTAAGCTTCTCATGCCCTAAGATAATTTTCCAAGGGGTAAGAAGTTTCGAACGATAACATCTCAAAAAATCACCATAATACAAGAGGAAAATAGGTGAAAATTACCTTTGATCAAGTAGAACTTGTCCAAAGTCCAAATCAAGGTTAGGGATCTTCAAATCCAACCTAAAGCATCATTCTACACCCATCAATTCCAATTCAAGGGCTCATAATCAAGAAACCCTAAATCAAACCCTAGTTTCTACCAAACTAGGTTTACATCCAAAATTTCATGCAATACTCATGAAAAGAGGTTGCTAGAGAGCCACTCACCACCTCAAGAGCTCCAATCCAAGCTAGCAAGGGCTAGGGTTGAAGTTTGATCCACAAACAAGCTCATCTCTACCATCCCGAGCACCTACCAAAGTCTAGGAGCAAGCCTCCAAGGAAAAATAGAGAAAAAGAGATCAAATCCATGATCTAGAGGGTTGGAGAAGAGAAAATCTAGAGAGAGAGAGAGAGAAAAACCCACCTTCCATCTTCTCCCAAGCCTCAGCCAACAACAGCAATGAGGGAGGTGTGGGGTAAGTTATATTAGATGTAACAATATCCCCAAAAGCCCCTCCAAAGTCCAAAATTGCAAAACTGCTCGAAAACACATTCTGCAGCACTGTATTCCGGTATACGAATAGGCATTCGGGAATCAGCCTAAAAAATACGCAAAACCCGAGCCTCGGCCAAAACAGATTTTTATACAGCATTCCGGAATCCCAACATCCATTCCGGAATAAACTAAATCTGTTCCGGAATCTAAAAGCACATTCCGTAATACAGTGCAAAATCTACACCTTTTACAGATTTCGCTCTCCGGAGTCCGTTTTCGCACTCTCCAAGTCCCGAAAACACTCCTAAGCTCACCAAACTCAACCCGAATCTCCAGAATAGTATAAGGCACTATCCTCTCACTAGAACTCCGCAATTTGCTAAAGTTCAGTGTGCTACATTCTCTCCTCCTAAAAAGGAGTTTCGTCCGCGAAACTACGGATCCACCATCAGCAACCAAACAGCAAAACTGAAGGGGATGAGAACATCGCCCTCGCAGTGTAGCCTCCAGCTCACACATATCCTTGCATCCAGGATGTTTGCTCCAAAGCACCTTGTAGTAGGAATAGTGATAATTCCAAATTCCTACATTCCACGAGTCCAAATCGCAAAAACTGCTCCTTGAAGTTTAGATCATCATGTAGCTCTAATGAAGCGACATCCACCATCGGGGTAGAATCCAAAACACTTGCTCGGAGCGTCATTAGCTGAAACACATCATATACCTCCAACAGGTCCGGAGGTAAGACAAACCAATACGCCACTAGGCCCATTTGCCTTAGAGTCTCAAATAGTCCAATGAATCTGAAGCTTAGATTCCTCATACACATAACTCTTGGATTCCTTTAGCTAGGTATCACATTCCAAACATCTGATTTCACGCTTGAAATCCTATTTCTTACCGAGAATTATCCATTGAGCTCAAATTCCAAAACAGTAGAGTTAAGCGATCTTCAAAGTCGCACAATTCACCAAGGTATACTTGTGTGAACTTTTCCTCAACCCAAATCATGTGAATAGCGGTGATTGAGCTAGCTTAGCACCTTATTCACAATCTCCCCAACTAACACCATGTCTAGCTTGGAAGCGAGACAATCCAATACCAGAATCTCCAGTAATCATCCTTTATCCATACGAGGGTAGATAGTCTTCACTACTTGCCCTCGGGAAAATAATATTCGGTCATCGCTTGTTGTTACATCCAACATTACACCAAAACATTCCAGCGATGACTTCAATCCTGCCACAAGTGTGACACATCTGGTCTATACACCATCTTCAATGCCGCTCATACGCATCACATGCGTTGCTCAAAGAGCTTCACTTAGCATATCTCATAAATCCTGTTATCACGGGTATAACTTGTCAGTTCCACAACCAAGGCACTTTCTGACTGTCCACTTGGAATTCATCAGCCGCTGCATTCTTAACCTTTGATTGCACCATTTACAAGTCGGGATCAAGGCTAGCTTCCGTGATCCGATCCAAAAAGGACAGATATCATTTCATTTTTACCAGTCTTATTGATATCTCCAGTACATCAGCCTCTAACCTGTCTTCATTGCTTCAACTCATTTCCTTGAGTGAAGAGGTATCCCAAACTTTAAGATCCGTGTGTACCTCACACCACTGGCTAAACATAATATTGCCATAGTTTCCTAGTAAAGGCTATGGCGGCCATTCCAATTCGTGGGTTGGCGATTCTTCTCATAATCCCTCGATTGCTGAAAGGTCAATACTACCTTTCCATTTAGCATCGAAACACAACTTAGTCCACGGAGAAGACATAATTGCAAACCATATAACCCACCTTCGGGTAGACAAGGTTGGCGGTTGTCAACCACGCCAACAATTCCAAGAAACTCCTCTCACACAAATTATCCCAAAACAGCTTAACCCTTCATGTGTGAGTCAATTAAAGGGAGCGGATAACTTAACAAATCTCTCCGCAATTATCCACAACATCCGATCAAACTAAGGAGTTTGAACTTCGGTTACATCTGCTTGTCCAAATCAACTATGAATTGCTTGATTTCTTGGAAACTTCAATCACATCTGCTTTGACATCACTTGTCAAATAACGCTAGTCCTCACGACCAAACAGCACTTCTTCAACTTGAAGCACTTGCAACACTTACATCAGGAAATCTTCACGGTCTTCATCGCCTCTCGACTTCCAATACGTCGTCGATGCGCACAGGGACAAAGACACCCAAAAGGGCCAAACATCACAACACACTACACGAGCAACTACCAGCTCGCATGACATCACGACATTTCGTAATATCCAAACCGAGTACGAAAAGTCATCCTCGGTACACTCTCAAGCTCGATCAAACAAGAGTGGTACTCAGATTGTAAACCAATCTCGAGTAAAACCAGAATCCATGGAGCTGATCAAACAGATCAACAGATCTCAGCTGCGGTTACTCACTCATGATCGTGACCTTGCTGAGTTCCCGATAGTCGACATATAGTCGAAGTAACCCCACCACTCAAAACAAATGAGACCGATGCTCCATAAAAGAAACCCTAGACAGAAGGAGGTCTCAAGACCAAACCTCCGATTCTCACAACGCAACCGGGATTGCACAAGCAATTCCCTCACGAGAGACATCCTCACTTTTGAGGGTTCTCAATCATTCTCAAGGATGCTGGCCTAAAGGCCACGAGTCCACTCAGCCAACAACTTGGCTCGGGCGGGTGAAACAATCATCGCAAATAGCGAACCTTCACGCCCCCTAAAAACACTATTTTGTGTCCAGGTTTCCAAGACACTACAGCTCGGCTCACTCAATCATCGGTAACAAAATACCCGAGGAGCCAGCCCAAATCCAAACATAGCCAATCAGTTCGTTGGCGCACAGAAACCTCCAATCTACATGGAGCACGAAAACAATACTCCCAAAAATCCACGAAATCGGGGCCAACTCATTCTGTAATCAACAAGGAATGAGTTCCCTGCCCCACACTCGGCAAACAGCCGATCCAGAACTACAGTCAACGTAATCATAACAAACAACGAACTAGCTCCAATATCACGAGCTGCGACAACCTCCATCGTCGCTGCTTCATCCTCCGCCTGACATACAGGCATGCATTCACCCGGTGCCAGCTGCACGAAGTTGGTATCGACATTGTCGACATTGTTCTCCACGAACATTCCAACTGGGAATGGCCCGCCTGGCCACGAAAAAAGCACTCGCCTCTACGTCGAGGGCATTGCAAGGTACATGCGGATTCCACCGCTCGCACATCGTAATAGTGATGACGATTTGATATCCTTCTTCCAACTAAGGAACCACGTCCTCGAGATCAATTTTTCTTTGAATTCCTTGATAGTCCTCTTACACTTGACTTGTCACTCTTAGTGACTTCTCTTACTGTCCCGACGGTCTCCACGTCTCTCGCCCTTATCAAGGTGCGATCCGCATTCCCATAGAGTTTCCCTGATGTCGGCTGCCTGCTCGATCAACAAGCCCCCCAGCCGCTTAGTTTCCTCGTCTTGTTGGCGTAAAGCCTCAACTGGGAGTAACATCATAAATGATCGCCGCTCCACCGTGCTCGCTGAAATTGCCAGTTGTATTCACAACTTCAGGATCTCACCAGATCCGAAGGATGCAGAATTCTCGTCTCGGCTGCCTCGGCCGCTATCGACATGCGCAGGTGAAACACCCCACGCCAACGCATCCCTACACGAAACTACAACCCCAATCATGCCAAAGTAATAAAGTGGACTTCTACTATTCCCCGATGTCACGTTGTCGGCCGCCAACGTGACCCTCCAAAGGTATAGAAGTTGTTCACTTCGATCTAGCTCCAACACTTATGGAGCTGAAGATAAGACCCAATCATGATACTTTCGCCAATAAGTCACAAGAGACCCCGTCTCTCACGTTCCTATTCCTTATCGTCCAACCGGCCTAAGGTTCACTAGGTCCACTAAGACTCAACCCTAGGCTCTGATACCAAAATAATCTGTCACGCCCCGGGCCCTAGTGGGAGCCTACCAGGCACGTGCACAGACCCGCCGTGTACACCAAAACAACACACAATGTACACAAGGCGTCTACAACAATAATAATCAAGTAGTAGAAGGAATACATCCTAAACAAGGTGATCAGAGCGAGAACATAATTCTACAACTAAAACAAGTTGACATAAAGCCACAATCTCAAGATATACAATAAAATTATACATCTTATATGCTAACAGATCATCCAACTAACACAACTATACACCTTTCACACAAAATAAAAGAAAGGCATCAAGGGTCCATCTATAACGTCATCGTAGAGGCTCTAGCTAGCTGCTAACCCCTCGCCACGATCCCAAGCCTCTCCCGCTGCGGAAGGCTCTGAAAAAAAAAACCAACAACCATGGGGGTGAGAACTATTAAACAATAGTTCCCAGTGGGTAAGCCGCCGAGAGTGGCGAAATACACCGCTAGGTCAGCTAAGGCAAAGATAGTATAAGATGAAATATAAAGCAATAAGCAGTAAATGCTAAACAATCATACTACTACTATCATGCCTCCAAATGACTAAATCATCCACATGAATTTGATTTCTACTATCATAAGCATAATATGTTATTCTCACTAGTTTACATGCATATCAAATTAATGCCATGATTACTAGTCAAAAGATTCTCTTTATTATCATCATAATATCATGCCTCTATACTAATCCTCATGAGTATAGGTTGATGCTACTATAGATGCCCATGCAAATAATGACTAAAACGAATGTCCAACTATGGTGTATGCATCCAAAATGTGTCAAGCTAAGTAATACCACCAAATAACAACTCACTACTATGTCCATACACTACATGTATATGCATCAACCGACTGTGATGTACTATGACCAGTTTACTTAGCTTTTACCCAATCCACGAGGGACTTACACATGGTAACGTCCCGACTTGTGCCATGCCTAATGGCTCCGTGGTAGTCACCACCCTAACGCTAAGGATGAGCCTTGCCCACGGCGGTTCCATTTCGGCGTCTCAATACTGCGCGGGCGAAATAACTGTCGCAAGCGAAATAACTATCGCATAGGCTAACTCCGGAGTGCCGGCTTGTAGGGAGCGACCCTCACAAGCATGTGCGCATGAGCACAATGGCAAACAAGTATAATCAACCACATAAAATCATGCTCGTCATGTCTAAACATGGAATAGCCAACCACTGTCCAAAGGGGTCTAACACTATATCATAATGTCAACCTTGTTGTTCACCTAAGTGAAGTGTAATATACTTAACCTCACACTATGTCAAGAACATACAATGTGTCATGTTTACTACTCTCAATGGGAAGTATATCAAATGTCATGTTGTCCTCAAATTACTCGTTGGTATGTCTCTACCAATATGCAACATGCCTCTAACATGTACATGCTCACATCTCAATTTACCAAGTCCATATTCACTGCATTCTACAATGCCATAATTAATGCATTATTCCAATGCTATATTCCATGCATTCTACAATGCCATAATCCATGCATTATTCTAATGCCATATTCAATGCATTCTACACTGCCATCCAAATCATAGTTAATGATGTGTAAATGCCATGCTACATAAGCCTCCACTACATGGAGTATAAAATCATCATGCAAGTGATCTATCTCTTATTTAACTAAGCAAATATATGCTTTTGCCGTTTACACAATCAAGTAAGTAGGTAACCCCTTTCATCATGTCTTAAACATGGAGTCATTCAACGACCTAAAGGTCGAGTACAATATCACAATACCCGTCATAGTTGCTCACCTAGATAAGGTGCAACACACTTCTTTTGCATTTAGCATGTCCTTTCTTTTCTCTATAGCAAGCATACTTTAGTATGCGTAAGTAAATTCACTAATCCATTAACCAAGTAGGTCTCATATGACCCTCATCACTAGCATGCATATCTTAAATAGCATTTCATGAATGCGTCATCACAATACTAGTGCAAGTACTCTAGCATGCTTATCATTCTCATAATACTCTACTATATGGAGTATGCCACTTTTCACATGCAACATGTATATATCATGGGTTTACAATTCCTACCATGTCATAATTAGCACAATTATGCATCTAATCAATCCTATAATAAAATAGGAGAAATTGGGAGAGTTCACCCATTTCGGTGAGGTCAGACCCACCGGAAACCCAACGAAACCTCGTCGTTCCTTCGCACGAAGTTGTCCCCTAAGATAATTTTCCAAGGGGTAAGAAGTTTCAAACGATCACATCTCAAAAAATCACCATAATACAAGAGAAAAATGGGTGGAAATTATCTTTGATCAAGTAGAACTTGTCCAAAGTCCAAATCAAGGTTAGGGATCTTCAAATCCAACCTAAAGCATCATTCTACACCCATCAATTCCAATTCAAGGGCTTATAATCAAGAAACCCTAAATCAAATCCTAGTTTCTACCAAACTAGGTTTACATCCAAAATTTCATGCAATACTCATGAAAAGAGGTTGCTAGAGAGCCACTCACCACCTCAAGAGCTCCAATCCAAGCTAGCAAGGGCTAGGGTTGAAGTTTGATCCACAAACAAGCTCATCTCTACCATCCCGAGCTCCTACCAAAGCCTAGGAGCAAGCCTCCAAGGAGAAAATAGAGAAAAGAGATCAAATCCATGATTTAGAGGGTTGGAGAAGAGAAAATCTAGAGAGAGAGAGAGAGAGAAAAACCCACCTTCCATCTTCTCCCAAGCCTCAGCCAACAACAGCAATGAGGGAGGTGTGGGGTAAGTTATATTAGATGTAACAATATTCCCAAAAGTCCCTCCAAAGTCCAAAATTGCAAAACTGCTCGAAAACACATTCTGCAGCACTGTATCCGGTATACGAATAGGCATTCCGGAATCAGCCTAAAAAATCCGCAAAACCCGAGCCTCGGCCAAAAAAGATTTTTATACAGCATTCCGGAATCCCAACATCCATTCCGGAATAAACTAAATATGTTCCGAAATCTAAAAGCACATTCCGGAATACAGTGCAAAATATGCACCTTTTACAAATTTCGCTCTCTGGAGTCCGTTTTCGCACTCTCCAAGTCCGTAAAACACTCACAAGCTCACCAAACTCAACCCGAATCTCCAGAATAGTATAAAGCACTATCCTCTCACTAGAACTCCGCAATTTGCTAAAGTTCAGTGTGCTACAGCTATCGACAGTGCATAGCGCGCCGCTACTGGTACGACCGCCGTGGCCACCCCCTCCGCTACATTCGAAACGGGAATCTGGGGCGAAGCTGCTCCTGACCCACACGGGCCGCGGCCGCCTTCTACGCCACGATCTCTTGGAGCCTCTTAATCTGCTCCTCCTGACACTACGCAGTCTCAGCTTGCCGCCGCACTACCCCCATGAGTGCGGTCAACTGCTCGTGGAGATCCATGTCCCCGCTCGCCCCAAATTGCTCGGGGGCCATGCTCAGCTCCTCTGGCCTTGCCCTCGTCGGAGGCCTATCGCATGTCATCACCTCCTGAAACGCAACGACCTTGGTCAATATTATGACCCTCATGGTCGAACACAAGATAATATTCGAAAAACAAAATTAATTTAGGCGAAAGTTACACAAGGGCGCTTACTCCCCTCACTTGGTTTCATGTTGTCGGCCGCCAACATAAACACCCTCGGCTGAGAATAAAACACGCCTTAAATCTAACTCTAACATTCTATTAGAGGCATACACAAGTTGACCCAATTGATTCAATTTCGGCCACAAGTCATAGATCCTTGTCACTCACGAGCCTAGGTCCTTATGGTTATCCATCCGAGGGTCTCCTAGGTCCACCTAGACCATTTCTACACTATGATACCATCTTAATCTGTCACGCCCCGAGCCCGCAACGGAAGCACTCATCGGGCATATGCACCAGACCCGCCGAACGGACAGAGTTTTTCCTATCCGCCCAAGATGTCACAAGCATATATACACAAGATATTCCAAACAGGAATTGAATACATGGATTGTATAAGAAAAGCATCACAAGACATTAAAGTAAATACTACTTCTATTACATCATTTTTTCATTCAATAAATACAAATTATCTTTCCAAAATACAACCCAAAATGAACTTTACATTTGGTTTACCCTATCTTTATATTATCTCCCTATGATTACATTATCTAAAATAGGGTACATCTATAAAAACAATAAAATATGAAAAATGCTGCTATCTATTGTGCAACGCCCTTTCCACTCTGCGCCGCCTCATCTACGGGTTGTCACGCCCGGGGCTACAGCGGAAGCTCGCCCGATGCGTGCACAAACCCGCCGTGCGCACTAGGCATCCCGGTGCACACAAGGCGTCTACTTTAAACATTCAACATAAGAAGCATGGAATAAAATCATAACATGGTAATCAGAGCACAAGCATCAACTAACAACTAGACATAATAAACAAAAGGAAACACCAAGATAAAGTACAATAATAGAGAGAAATACTACAACAAAAGATTACAAAAGTTATCAAACCAAAACACCCTAATACATAAGGTGGTCTCTAAACAAAAGTGGTCGCTACACCTTTCAACTAAAAACAAAAGAAAGGTGTCTACCTAGACGGGTAACTCGTGGAAAGCTCTAGCTAGTCGCAACACCCTTGCCGCGATCCTCGGCCTCTCCCGCAGTGGAAGGCTCTGTAAACAAAAGCAACAAACACATGGGGGTAAGAACTATTAAACAATAGTTTCCAATGGGTAAGCCGCCGAGAAAAGCGAAATACACCACTAGGTCGACTGAGGCAAAAGTAGAATAAACTAGAACTAAAGCATGATTAGAAATAAAGCTTCTAATGCTACTATGCCTCCAAATGTCATGCTACCAAATTTTGTAATGGGTTTACATTATTGTATGATTGAATATCCAGTTATGTTCCAAATAGCATGCTATATGTCATGCAAGAATTCTACACTATCATATGATTGAAGATGCAATATCAACCACTCATGTTCATATATTATGATCTATTTAGTTGTAATGTCAAATATTACATTGATTACAATTTCCCTACCATAGGGGACTTCCCGAAGGTATAGTCCCGGCTTGTGTCGTGCCTAATGGCCCCGTGGTAGTCAACATTCTCACGCTGAGGATAAGCCTCGCCCACGGCAATCCACTTCGGCGCCCAATCCCGCACGGCGAGCATGATGTCGCAAAAGGCCAACTCCGGAGTGCCGGCTTGTAGGGAGCGACCATCACAAACTTGTGCGAATGAGCACAATAGCAAGCAAGCATAGTCAACAGCATAGGGAAAACATTCATCATGTCTTAACATGGATAGTGAACTAGCGACCAAAGGGTCGGGTACGATGTCATAATGCCAACATTTAATGTTCACCTAAGTTAGGTGCTACATTCCAGATTCTATATTATGTCATGAACATGCAAAGTGTCATGTTTACTTTTACTACTACAACAATAGCAAATGTATTACATAGCATACAAGTTGGGACTAGTGGTCTACTCATTTCAACCATGCATTCCTATCTTTAAATAAAAGAAATTGTTATCACAATGCACTAGTCAATGGCATAACATGCATGTCATTATCATGAACACTTACTACATAGGGTATGCCAAGTCCATATATGATATGTGTACATCATGTATCCAAAATTCTCTCATGTCCTATTTAACAAGAATATGCACCAAATTGAGCTCTATAATAATGAAGAGGACATAGGGGGAGTTCACCCATTTCGGTGAGGTCAGACCCACCAGAAATCCGTCGAAACCCGTTCGTAACTTCGAACGAAGTTGTCCACATCACTCCTAGCACCCTAAGAGAAATTTCTAGCGGGTTACAAGCTTCGAAGAAAGTCACCTCGAAATTCACCAAAAATCCTAAGGAAAATAAGTGAAAATTACCTTTGGTCAAGGAAAACTTGTCTAGGGCTCAAACCAAGGCTAGGAAGCTTCAATTCCAACCTAAGAGAAGGTTCAACACTAATCAATTCAACTCCAAAGGCTCATAATCAAAAGGTCCCAAAATAAACCCTAGTTTTTCCAAAACTAGATTTTATCCCACAAATCTTGCAAAATTCGAAATTGAAGGTTGCAAGAAGGCTACTAACCTCAAAGAAAGCTCCACACCAAGTTAATTGATGCTAGGGTTGGAGTTTTGTGGTACACTGAACTTTAGCAAATTGCAAGGTTCTAGTGTGAGATTAGTATTTCGTGCTAATCTGGAGGTTCTGGTTGTGTTTCGAGCTCTTGGGAGCGTTTTCGGGACTTGAGAAGTGCGAAAACGGACTCCGGAAGCCTAATCTGTAAAAATTGCATGTTTGACATTGCATACCGGTATGTGACCTTGGGATACCGGAATCCAGTGAATAACTGGTTTGCGCAGCTCTCGGGTTCTGCGGAATCCCGCTGGAGATACCGGAATGGGTTGGCATTCCGGTATGTGCAAATCGCATACCGGTACTGAAGTGATTAGTACCGGTACTGCGATTTCTAGTACCGGAATCCCTTCGCGTGGCCTGTTTGGCCGAGGCTCGGGTTTGCGGGATTTCTGGCCAGATACCGGTATGCCCATACGCATACCGGTATACAGTGCCGAAATTCTGTTTTGTGCTGTTTGCAAATGTTGGCTTTTGGAGGGGTGTTAGGGCAATTGTTACAACATGTAACTTAACCCTTCACAACCCCCCCCTCATAGCCATTTGTGCTGTGGACTTAGGAGAAAGAGGTAAGGGTTTTTCTCCCTTTCTCTCTCTAGAATCTTGTCTCCATGGTGATGGAAACCTAGGGTTTGATCTCCTTTTCCTTCTCCTTTGCACTCAAGCTTGCTAGCTTGCTCTTGGAGGAACGTGGTGGAGGAGAGGAGAGCTTGTTTGAGGTTTTGTCACGCCCCGCCGGTCCGTTAACACCAACTAGGTGGAAAGAATAACCGCACGGGCGCATGCCCCAGACCCGCCGAACGGATAGAGTCCTTTCTACCCGCCCAAGGCGTCACAACACAAGCTTATCCACAATGTTCCAACTAGGAACGGAGTACAAGAGTTGCACAAGGAAAGCATCAACATAAAGAAGTTTTACTTCTATTACATCACAAGGCACAATATACATGTCCAAATTTTTCTTTTCTTTCACTTTCATTCCATACATCATGTTCCAAAACTATGGAATATACAACATTCATACAAGAATGAAAATCCCCTATGCTATCATAGTCCAAAATAGGGGTACAATTCTATGTATCACCAAAATGGAAGGGCCGCTATCTAAAGAGCCAAACCCTTGCCTCGCTCCGCCGCCTCACTCGCGGAAGGACCTGGAAAATGGGGGGGTGAGAACTATAAACATAGTTCCCAGTGGGTAAGGCCACCCAAGAGAGAAGCTCGACCCACCAGGTCCAAAGAAACACCACATGCATAAGTTAGATCATATATAACTATGCAACAATTATTTACATGCTTAGTAAATAAACATAAAGGATGCAACCAAATGAAATATAATTTATCATTCTCTCCTAGGTTCATCCTATGTTCCACATTGACTAAGTTCTTTTACTTGTCATTTACTTATGGTTTCGGAATCGCCGTCTCACCATATTTGTTCCAACATTCAAGGAGTGAGCTTGTCACCTCCTAGTTCGAGTAGCGAAATCGTCGCATACTCGGGATAGCGAAATCGTCGCATAGCCCGTCTCAACACCGCCATCACATGGCATGGTAGCGAAATTGTCGCATACCCGGGATGGCGACCTTGTCGCACAACTCCCCCTCGACACCGCCAACACGTGGCGCGGTAGCGAAATCGTCGCATACCCGGGATCGCGAAATCGTCGCCTATCCCATGTCGGCACCGCCAACTCGTGGCATGGTAGCGAAATCGTCGCATACCCGGGATAGCAAAATCGTCGCACATCCCGTTGTTCACATTTCTCACTTGCCAACCTAAATCTCATGATCTTAGGTTCAAGTCACTAAGTCTCGCCTATGTCCGATAACACTAGGCTTACTTTCTCATTGCCAACCTAGGTTCCATGACTCTAGGTTCCAAATCACATGTCCAACCTATGTTCAATGACACTAGGCTTCAATCTCACATGTTCCAACCTATGTTCAATAACACTAGGTTTAAATCTCACATGTTCCAACCTATGTTCAACAACACTAGGTTTAAATCTCACATGTTCCAACCTATGTTCAACAACACTAGGTTTAAATCTCACATGTTCCAACCTATGTTCAATAACACTAGGTTTAAATCTCACATGCAACCATGCAACAAGTATCAATAATTGAATTGTACTTGAAATATACATCATGCAATAGGAGTTCATTGTTCTACCTATCATGATTTTACCTTTGCCAACATGCAAAATGCTAGGGTTCTCAACACATACCATTTTATTTTTAAATGGATAATTACCCTAGACATGGAAGTGACCTAATCACTTCGGTAAACACAAACCCACCTCAAGAGCTTTCAAATCTTGGTGTTCTTCAAGCTCCTAAGTGTCCAAGCTTTGAGTTCTTGCTTCAACCCAAGCTTCTACAAGAAAACGGTTCGTTACTCGTTACGAACCCTAAAATCAACTCAATATATGAAATCAAGTGCTCCAACATGATTTCCTATGCCTCAATTGCAATTATCGAAGGTCCAAATATTTTTAGAACCTCACATTGCAAAAGCCCTCATTCTACCTAGGGTTTGCATGCATGCAAGCCAAACCCTAGATTTCATGGCCAAACACCCACCATTTGTGGTTTAGGTTGCCAAGGGTTCCCAAAAACCTCATTTCAAAGGATTAAATCCAAGGTTTGAACCCAAAACGTGAGGTACTAACCTTAATCACGAAATCCCCAAGCTCCTTCTTGCACCAAGAAGCCTCTTTTCTCCTTTGGAAGCTTTTTCCAAGATCAATCCACCTTTTCTCCAAGTTTTGGAGAGATCTCTAGAGAGAGAAAGTGGGAGAGATGGAGAGGAGAAGTGGAGAAGATGACAATGAGAAGGGAGAGGCCTCAGCCATTCATACACCCCTTCAATCAAGTGAAAAGACCATTTTGCCCCTCTCCACAAACAACACAATCAACCAGCCAAAAATCTGGACATTGTATACCGGTATGCGCATATGCATACCGGTATACCTCAGGAATCCTGCAGAATCCCGAGAGCTGGTCTCACTGTTTCGCACGTTGTATACCGGTATACCATTTCTCATACCGGTATACCTCAGAAAATTCCGCAAACCCGAGAGCTGGGTTTCTCGGTTTCAACATGGCATTCCGGTATACCATTTCACATACCGGTATACCAAGCTCTAATTTCGGTATTGGAGTTCACATACCGGAATCCAGTGCAGACTTCCCAAGTTCGCAGTTTTTAACTTCTCGAAGTCCATTTTCGCGCCTCAATTGCGCCGAAAACACTTCGCACAGTCCCGAACTTGGCCAAAGCTTCACATATAGCCTCTTATGCCATTTTCTCACTAGAACTCTACAATTTGTAGAAGTTCAGTACGATGCACTGAAATTCAGTGTACTACATTCCACCCCCCTTAAAGAGAGTTTCGGCCGCGAAACTAAAATCATACCTCAGCTGGACGCAGCGAAGAGGTAAGGAAACCGCTCTTTCATCGAGCTTTCCAATTCCCATGTAGCCTCGCGCTCACCGTGATTCGTCCATTGTACTTTTACATAAGGAATCTCACGGTTCCTCAAACTTTTCACCTCGCGATCCATGATACACAAGGAAAATTCCTCATAAGTCATATCCTCGTGGAGCTCTATAGGCACATACTCGAGGACGTGCGCCGGATCATGCACATACTTGCGGAGGGTCGATACGTGAAACACATTGTGTATCCCCGCAAGTTTAGGCGGCAAGGCTAGCCGATATGCCACGGATCCCACACGCTCCAAAACCTCATAGGGTCTAATGTAACGGGGACTCAACTTACCCCGAATACCAAATCGCTTCACCCCTCTCATGGGTGATACTTTCAAGAAGACGTGGTCTCCTACCGCGAACTCCAAATCTCGTCGACGTCGATCCGCATAACTCTTTTGTCTAGATTGCGCCGTCGATAAGCGTTCGCGTGCCAAGCGGACCTTTTCCTCCGCTTCACGCAACACGTCCGGTCCTAAGACCCTTCTCTCGCCGACTTCACTCCAATGAATAGGAGAGCGGCATTTTCTTCCATACAAAACCTCAAAAGGTGCCATACCAATGCTAGCTTGATAGCTATTATTGTAAGCAAATTCAGCCATCGGCAAATGAGTAGGCCACGCACCTTTGAAGTCCAACACACACGCTCGTAGCATATCCTCCAAAATCTGAATTGTCCTTTTCGATTGACCGTCAGTTTGAGGATGAAATGCTGAACTGAAATCGAGTCGTGTACCCAAAGCTTCTTGCAAGCTTTTCCAAAAATGCGATGTGAAACGG
The DNA here is from genome assembly GCA_016920855.1 of Puya raimondii. NCBI lineage: Eukaryota > Viridiplantae > Streptophyta > Magnoliopsida > Poales > Bromeliaceae > Puya > Puya raimondii. The sequence continues at coordinate 52,521,048 of JABWPP010000049.1, forward strand.
GGATCTCGATCTGAAACTATCGAGGTCGGAACCCCGTGCAATCGCACAATCTCGTCCAGGTAGACTTGTGCTAACTTGTCTCCCGACCAAGTGGTGTGGATTGGCAAAAAGTGTGCCGATTTTGACAAACGATCCACCACCACCCATATCGCATCGTGGCCACCTAGCGCTCGAGGTAAGCCCACAACAAAGTCCATTGCGATATTCTCCCACTTCCAAACTGGAATGGGCAATCCTTGCCGTTTTCCCACCGGAAAGCGACGCTCGGCCTTCACTTGTTGGCACACTAAGCATTGTGCCACAAAGCGTCCCACATCAAGTTTCATCCCCGGCCACCAATTGTAAAGACCGAGAATTTTACTATGCAATTTAACTCTCTGTTGATGATGTTTATGTGTGTATTTTAATTACATAGTCACTCGTCAAGTTCCAGGTGAAAACGAGTTGAAATGAAAGAGTTACGCGATTTTTAATATTCACTTAAGTGAATAGTAACTCTGGTTTTCTGGTAACGCCAACTGAGAGTAATGGCTTCTGGATTGTATCGGACTCCGTTCCTGGTGGTCCAATAGCTCGTTTTAAACCGTCTGATTATTCCGGACTCGATGGCACTGATAGATTTTGGATCTGACGAACGGTTTCGGAGAAAAGCCTACTTAATGGTTGAGGGACCCAATTGTAATTATACATGTGAACCGTAAAGGAGATTATTGATCGGCGAATCAGCAATCAAATCGAACTAAACAAAAGCGTGAGTTCGATGTCTCGGCAATGCTGATCGCGCTGGCGCAATCCGTTCAGAAATCCGACGGACGGATCGCAAGATATAACACGTTTCCCGAGGAAGGGTCAAAATGTCATTTTTGGTATTCCGAGAAAAGTGCCAATATTTTATGTACCAAATTGTACGAAATTGGACTGGGGGGTACCTACGCGCATAATACACGCGCTGCGAGGGACTTAGTTAATAATTATTAACTTTGGTGGGCTATGTTGCAAAGTGACCAACTTGTATATATACACCACTTAGGGTTTTCTCATGTGAAACCCTAACCCTAGCCTTCTACACCCTCCACAGCCACCCCAGCCGACACCCCCACCTCCTGCTCCTCCTTCTGCGCGCGGCTGCCGCAGCCGGCGAGCCCCTTGCCGGTCTTCGCCGTCCCTGCGCGCCGCCGCGGCCGCTGTGAGCAGACTGCACCAAGTTTTGTGCAGATATGGCCGGACCCGCGTGGTTTCCCTCTCCCCGCGTCGCCGCCGTCCAAGATCCGTCGGGCCGCTCTCCTCCGGCCTCAGGCAACCCGCCGCCGCCGCCGCCTCGGAGTGCCCCGGCCGCCGCCGTGGCCGCTGGACCCCTGGAACCCCAGCCCTAACCCGTGCGGGCTCGGTTTGTGCCAGCGCCGCCACTGCCGCCCTCCGCCGTCGACCAACCGGAGCGCCGGCCTCCCTGGCCCTCCCGCATACATCGTCTGCCGACGGGACCGCCGCCGGAGCCGCCGATCGCCGGGAGACGAAGGCTCGGCCTAGAGAATCACCGAGTTAGGGCATCACCGCCGCCGCCTCTGGCCGCCTCCCGCCGTCGGCCACCGCACGCGCCGACCTCCCCTGACCGGCAGCAACCCCTTGCCGCCGGAGAACCGCCGCCGGCCGTGCCCTAGCTCCCTCTGCCCGGTAAGCCCTATTTACTGCAGTCTGTGCATGGATCTGAGTTCGGGTCATTATTTTCATGATCCGGAGGCTGTTCCGATGCTTCCGGAGGTGAGCACGGTGATCGTCTGTCAGTGCTGAACGCGATGCTCACCTCCATTGTTGCCAGTGCCTCCCGGATCTGCGGAATAAGCGCGATCATCGTGCAGTGCGCATAGTTCGCTGTAGTTCGCGTCGCACCCGCGCGCTCCACAGTGTCCGGTTGTGCTCCGAAGTGTGAGCACGGCCTCCGGCACGTCGAGACCTATCGGTGCGTGTCTCGGCTGACCCCGTAGACCCTCAGTTTGTCGTAACGACCCATAATGTCCGTTAAATCACATAAAATAATGTGATTTTATGGAAAGTTGAGGGCTTTTATGTAATTTTACACCGCGTGATTCTTGTGGGCAGTATGTAGGAACTACGTGTGACCTGTGGACTGATTGTCCAAGGTCCGCTGTCCTTCGGTTGTCCGAAAATGGATTTTCGGAGCGTTTCCCGACGAAATCCGTCGGCGAAACGTGGTTTTCGGCTCGGAAACTCCGACGCAATGTGTGTGACTTACGGGCTGCCGCTGAGCCTTGTTGGCTGGTTGTCTCGGCCGTCTCGTGTATTCGGAGATGCCCGGTGAACGGCAGCGGGTTCCGGTGTCGAAATCGACACTTAAGGGAACTCGGATCGGAACGATTGTCCGACGATGATTATTCTGATGTTTGATCTTGTGTCTGCTGCCAAGACACCCAAATGGATGTGTTTTGGGGCAGCGGTTGACTCGTGGATCGAGTCGGTACATTTCGGGACTATTCGTGTGTCCCGGGGACGTCCCGGTGCGATTTTGGGAGTTCCGGTGATTTACGGAGATCGGTTTGGGAAACCGAGTCTCGGGTTTTGGGGGTTTGTGTGAGATGCATTTGTAGAGTCCTTTGGGACATGTCTCTGACTCGTGGACCTATCGTAGGTCCGGTTGATCTGCTTCGCGTCCAGGTTCCCGACGCGAGTACGACAGGTGGGTGAGCCTACGGAGTAGTCGGTATCGCTATTCCCTGTCCCTTCCTTGATATAGCTCTACATGTCGATTCCTTCTTTACAGCATTCGTTCATACTTACCTTACTTGCATAGTATATTTGTGGTCATGGACATGTAGAGCAGGATTATGCATTGATGATTTGTGGACTTCTTGTCCAGGCAACACATTGACTCTCTTGTCGTGTGTTTCGATCTGTTGTGGCTTCGGCCAGGTACCGGCCTCTTGCCGGTTTGGATTTGATCTGTGGATCAGGATGCGGCGTTCCTTTCGCCTGTGGCTTCGGCCAGGTATCGGCTTCTTGCCGACTATGATTTGATCTATTTGATCAGGATGCGGCGTTCCTTTCGCCTGTGGCTTCGGCCAGATATCGGCTTCTTGCCGGCTTTTTATTGAGCATATCGCATGATCGGTCACTGCACAGCGTGTATTCATGACACCAGTTCGGTTTGGCCACCGATCAGAGGTGTACTATCCGGATGAGTCGACCTGCGGGCGCATGAGTGAGATCGGGTGCAAGCAAAGTGACAAGCACGCATGAGGTCTGCGGACCAATATGGCAAGCACCAGATTGGGTATTTTGAGTTTTCATTCCATTGATGCATATGCAGCTTAGTTTTTCCTGTACAGCAGCATTTTGATTATTTATTTTATTCATACTGACACAGCTACTGTAGATCTCTGATTATATTATCATCATATATCCTTTGATTCTCAGTGATTACGACATGCCCCTGTGGCTCAGTTGTACCCACTGAGAAACCTCGTTGTGGTTTCTCACTCCCTGTTTTTCAGGTGGATCGGGCAAGGAGCCAGTTCGTGGTTCGATGCGAGGACGATCTAGCTAGACTGCATTAGCGGTCATCACCCTGGTTATGTTTTTCCTTATCTGCATTAGTAGTCAGATAGATATATAAATGGTTCAGTTAGATGATCAATATTGAATGCTTATGACTTGTATGAGATGATGACTTATTATGCATGAGATTGGGTTTTAGTTTTGATTATTAGCATCTGATTCGGATTTCTTCGTGTGGGTGTCTACCCTTCGTGGTAGCTGATTTTCAAAATGATGTTCCGTGTGGGAACAGTTTTCAAAGATTTTTCTTGGATTCTTCTAATGCTTATTAGAGTTTGAAAATAAAGCTTTCGAGTGGGAAGCACTTTTAATAGGATGCTTGTTGTACTGTGCATTGCATCATCCTTCGCTTAAGGAGTGCTTAGAAGCATGTAGGGATAGCTGAATGCAAATGTACTCTATGTTGTATTGTATGGATTATCGTGAATGTAAATGTGATTGTGATCCTGTTGTATGTTGTTGGTACGCCGTGCAAATACAGGGGAGACTCTGTCCGTGTAGACAGAGGTGCCTGTATTTGTGGCGGGTCTGTTCACTGCGCGGGCTAGACTTTCAAAAAAAAAAAAAATTTGACCCGTTTTCCGCATTTAAACTAGCCCGGGGCGTGACACCAATAATGCAATTTGAGGTCCTTATACATTTTGGTGCCGCCCGGGTGAATCGCATAGGGAGAAGTGTGAGCTTCTTTCAAGATCTCCCTATGAATGTCCTCAACTTTCGGCACGCACAATCGATTTCGAAATCGAATTGCGCCCATCGAATCTACATGATAATCACCGGCGCGCCCGCTCTCGATAGTACCCCGCACCTTTTGGAGCTCCGGATCACCGGATTGCTTTTCCTTTATTTGCTCCAACAAGGTCGGCCACACCTCGAGACTCATAAGTTTAGCGGGGACGCCCGGGGCCACGACCTCCAAGTCAAACCGGCCCATTTTCTTGATTAACGGCATTTGTCCCGTCATCTCAATCGCGAAGTTCTCCACGGATTTTCTACTGAGCGCATCGGCCACCACATTGGCTCTACCGGGGTGGTACAAGATGGTCAAGTCGTAATCTTTTATCAACTCCAACCACCTCCGCTGCCTCAAATTCAACTCCTTCTGAGTGAATAGATACTTTAAGCTTTTGTGATCCGTGTAAACCTCACAATGCTCCCCGTACAAGTAGTGTCTCCACAACTTGAGTGCGAAAACCACCGCCGCAAGCTCTAAGTCGTGGGTGGGGTAATTCTGCTCATAGCTTTTCAATTGTCGAGAGGCATAAGCTATTACTTGTCCTCGTTGCATAAGCACACACCCAAGACCACGATGTGATGCATCGCTATACACCACAAAACCCTCCCCCGCAATCGGCAAGGCGAGTACCGGAGCCGAAGTCAACCTTTCCTTTAGCTCCTTAAAGCTTTGGTCGCATTCCTCGCTCCAAACATATTTGGCTCCCTTGCGGGTAAGACGCGTTAGTGGACCGGAGATTTTTGAAAATTCCTCCACGAACCGCCGATAGTACCCCGCAAGACCCAAAAAGCTTCGTACTTCCGTGACATTGGTCGGGCGAGGACAATCCTTGACTGCCTCTACTTTCATAGGGTCCACAGATACTCCTCCTGCGGAAATTACGTGACCCAAGAAAGCGACCTCACGGATCCAGAATTCGCACTTTTTCAATTTGGCGAATAACTTGTTCTCTCGAAGAACTTGAAGCACAATCCTTAGGTGCTCATTATGTTCCTCTTCACTCCGAGAGTAGACAAGAATGTCATCAATGAACACAACCACAAATTGATCCAATAGTGGTTTGAACACACGGTTCATTAGGTCCATGAACGCTGCCGGGGCATTGGTAAGCCCAAAAGGCATAACCGTGAATTCATAATGTCCATACCGCGTTCTAAACGCGGTCTTATGCACATCCTCCGGTTTGATCTTCAATTGGTGATAACCGGATTGCAAATCAATCTTTGAGTACACCCGAGACCCTTGCAACTGATCGAACAAGTCATCAATTCGGGGTAACGGGTACTTATTCTTGACGGTCACTTTGTTCAACTCGCGGTAATCCACACACAACCGCAGCGAACCGTCCTTTTTCCTTACAAATAGAACAGGGGCTCCCCAAGGTGACACACTTGGCTTCACGAAACCCTTGTCCATCAAATCTTGCAATTGTGCTTTCAATTCCTTCAGTTCCGCGGGTGCCATCCTGTACGGGGCCTTAGAGATCGGCGCCGTACCCGGGAGCAAATCTATCACAAATTCTATTTCCCGGTCCGGTGGCATTCCGGGCAACTCCGCCGGAAACACATCCGGAAACTCTTGGACTATTGGAATGTCCTCAAGTCCCAACACTTCCTTTCGGTCATCCACTACCGTCGCCAAGTAGGCAATGCATCCACTAGCAATAAGCTTCCTTGCTTGCGACGTGGACACCATTGAAGCAAAGAGCGAACTCTTACACCCACGGTACACAAACTCTTTGTGCCCGGGTTCTCTAAACCTCACTATCCGGCTCTTGCAATCGATAGTAGCATGATACCTCGAGAGCCAATCCATTCCTAGGATCAAATCATATTCATTCATTCGATTTAATACCAGCAAATCGGCTGGCATGATCCAGTTCTCAACCCTCACAGGGCAATCCATACACACATGATGTATACAAAAAGTGTGTTCAGGTACTTGCACAGTTCTTGCATGCGTGGCATCTATAATTTCTATTCCATGTGCAATAGCAAAAGATCGAGCAATGAATGAATGCGATGCACCAGTATCAAACAAAGCTCTACATCGAATGCTTTTAATTATCACAATACCTGCCACGACGTCCTCCTGGGTAGCAGGCTCCTCCACCTGAGAGGCAAATACCCGACCACTGGGCGCTGGTCGCTGGCCCTCCACTGGTCTCGGCGGCTGTGCACGGCCTGCCGACATCGCCGCGGGTGGGATGCCCGCAAGCTGCCTCGGCGATGCAAATGCCGATGCCGATGACGGTGCTCGGCCATCATCCATCGGACAGTTGTACCGCATGTGCCCTTGCTGTTCGCACTTGTAGCACCGACCCTCACGATAGTCACATTGTTGAGGGCCGTGGGGGCCGCTACAAATCGGGCATTGGGTCGCGGATCGATTCCGTCGGGACCCTCGGGATTGATTTTGCGGCTGCGAGTGCTTCGGGGGCCGCTTAGAGCTAGATTGCCCCCCCGAGCCACTCGCCGGTCGCTTCTTTCCCTTCTCTTTATCTTTTTCTTTCTCCCAAAACTCGCGCTCCTCGCGCGCACATGCATTCCCGTGCTCCACCCAAAGAGCACGGTCCAAGACCTCCGCAAAGGTCCGTAGCTTAAGGGCGTGCACCGCCCGAAAGATATCCGGTCGAAGTCCGCGCACGAAACAATCGACCTTGTCCAACTCTCCGCGGACAACGTGCGGCACGCAATTAATGATGTACGAGAACTCCCTCTCGTACTCGCGCACCGAGCGGTTCCCCTGCTTCAACTTGCGGAACCTTTCTTGAAGCTTTCTTTTCTCGCTATCGGGGAAATAGGTGGCGAACACCATACCCCGAAACTCTTCCCACGACGGTGGCGGAAGGCTAGAGAGTCGATCACGTCGGACCCCCTTCCACCACACCTTCGCCGACCGCTCTAGACAATGAACGGCGAGGTGCACCTTGTCCCTCTCCAAGGTATAAAGGTCCTCGAAGAGCGTCTCGATAGCGTCGATCCATGTCTCTACGTCCCACGGATCCACGTTCTCCCCGCTAAAGATGGGCGGGTTGAACTTTTTGAACCTCATTAGCGCCGCAAGCGCGCGCTCTCGCTCCGTATCCTCCATCTCGGAGTCGGGCATAGGGGCACCCGACCCCTCGGCCACAACCGGTGCCGCGGGTGGCACCACGGCCGGCGCCGGTGTCACCTCCTCGGCCGGTGCCGAAGCAGAGGCCGGATGTACTCCCGTCCTCTCCTCCCGAATCGCAGCCGCTTGCTGCGCCATCTCATCTTGGAGCTTTTTAATCTGCTCCTCTTGTCGTTGCATGGCTTCGGCCTGTCGCCGAACCACGCCCATCAACTCGGTCAACTCATTACGAAGACCCGAGTTCTCGCCCTCCCCGAGTTGTTCGGGAGCCGCGCTCGCTCTCCCGAGCCCAGCCCTCAAAGGAGGCCGTCCACGTACCATTATCCTGAAAACACAATGACTTTGGTCATTTCGTGACATTCAAAGTCATTTGCGACATAACATTTCACGAAAATAAACGTGAACCCAATCTAGGCGAAAGTCACATAAGGGTCCTTATTCCCCTCACTTGGTTTTCATGTTGTCGGCCGCCAACATGAACACACTTGGTGAAGAATAAGACACACCTCGAATCTACCTCTATTTCCAACTAGAGGCATAAGGACATAACCCAATCTCTTATCTTTCGCCACATCAAATATCTCGTCACTCACGAGCCTACACTCCTAGGTCATTTCCATCCTAGGGTTTCTTAGGTCAACCTAGACCGTTTCTATGCTCTGATACCACCTCAGTCTGTCACGCCCCGCCGGTCCGTTAACACCAACTAGGTGGAAAGGATAACCGCACGGGCGCATGCCTCAGACCCGCCGAACGGATAGAGTCCTTTCTACCCGCCCAAGGCGTCACAACACAAGCTTATCCACAATGTTCCAACTAGGAACGGAGTACAAGAGTTGCACAAGAAAAGCATCAACATAAAGAAGTTCTACTTCTATTACATCACAAGGCACAATATACATGTCCAAATTTTTCTTTTCTTTCACTTTCATTCCATACATCATGTTTCAAAACTATGGAATATACAACATTCATACAAGAATGAAAATCCCCTATGCTATCATAGTCCAAAATAGGGGTACAACTCTATGTATCACCAAAATGGAAGGGCCGCTATCTAAAGAGCCAAACCCTTGCCTCGCTCCGCCGCCTCACTCGCGGAAGGACCTGGAAAATGGGGGATGAGAACTATAAACATAGTTCCCAGTGGGTAAGGCCACCCAAGAGAGAAGCTCGACCCACCAGGTCCAAAGAAACACCACATGCATAAGTTAGATCATATATAACTATGCAACAATTATTTACATGCTTAGTAAATAAACATAAAGGATGCAACCAAATAAAATATAATTTATCATTCTCTCCTAGGTTCATCCTATGTTCCACATTGACTAAGTTCTTTTACTTGTCATTTACTTATGGTTTCGGAATCGCCGTCTCACCATATTTGTTCCAACATTCAAGGAGTGAGCTTGTCACCTCCTAGTTCGAGTAGCGAAATCGTCGCATACTCGGGATAGCGAAATCGTCGCATACCCCGTCTCAACACCGCCATCACATGGCATGGTAGCGAAATCGTCGCATACCCGGGATGGCGACCTTGTCGCACAACTCCCCCTCGACACCGCCAACACGTGGCGCGGTAGCGAAATCGTCGCATACCCGGGATTGCGAAATCGTCGCCTATCCCATGTCGGCACCACCAACTCGTGGCATGGTAGCGAAATCGTCGCATACCCGGGATAGCAAAATCGTCGCACATCCCGTCTCAATACGGCCAACTCATGGCATGGTAGCGAAATCGTCGCCTACCCGGGATAGCAAAATCGTCGCACATCCCGTTGTTCACATTTCTCACTTGCCAACCTAAATCTCATGATCTTAGGTTCAAGTCACTAAGTCTCGCCTATGTCCGATAACACTAGGCTTACTTTCTCATTGCCAACCTAGGTTCCATGACTCTAGGTTCCAAATCACATGTCCAACCTATGTTCAATGACACTAGGCTTCAATCTCACATGTTCCAACCTATGTTCAATAACACTAGGTTTAAATCTCACATGTTCCAACCTATGTTCAACAACACTAGGTTTAAATCTCACATGTTCCAACCTATGTTCAACAACACTAGATTTAAATCTCACATGTTCCAACCTATGTTCAATAACACTAGGTTTAAATCTCACATGCAACCATGCAACAAGTATCAATAATTGAATTGTACTTGAAATATACATCATGCAATAGGAGTTCATTGTTCTACCTATCATGATTTTACCTTTGCCAACATGCAAAATGCTAGGGTTCTCAACACATACCATTTTATTTTTAAATGGATAATTACCCTAGACATGGAAGTGACCTAATCACTTCGGTAAACACAAACCCACCTCAAGAGCTTTCAAATCTTGGTGTTCTTCAATCTCCTAAGTGTCCAAGCTTTGAGTTCTTGCTTCAACCCAAGCTTCTACAAGAAAACGGTTCGTTACTCGTTACGAACCCTAAAATCAACTCAATATATGAAATCAAGTGCTCCAACATGATTTCCTATGCCTCAATTGCAATTATCGAAGGTCCAAATATTTTTAGAACCTCACATTGCAAAAGCCCTCATTCTACCTAGGGTTTGCATGCATGCAAGCCAAACCCTAGATTTCATGGCCAAACACCCACCATTTGTGGTTTAGGTTGCCAAGGGTTCCCAAAAACCTCATTTCAAAGGATTAAATCCAAGGTTTGAACCCAAAACGTGAGGTACTAACCTTAATCACGAAATCCCCAAGCTCCTTCTTGCACCAAGAAGCCTCTTTTCTCCTTTGGAAGCTTTTTCCAAGATCAATCCACCTTTTCTCCAAGTTTTGGAGAGATCTCTAGAGAGAGAAAGTAGGAGAGATGGAGAGGAGAAGTGGAGAAGATGACAATGAGAAGGGAGAGGCCTCAGCCATTCATACACCCCTTCAATCAAGTGAAAAGACCATTTTGCCCCTCTCCACAAACAACACAATCAACCAGCCAAAAATCTGGACATTGTATACCGGTATGCGCATATGCATACCGGTATACCTCAGGAATCCTGCAGAATCCCGAGAGCTGGTCTCACTGTTTCGCACGTTGTATACCGGTATACCATTTCTCATACCGGTATACCTCAGAAAATTCCGCAAACCCGAGAGCTGGGTTTCTCGGTTTCAACATGGCATTCCGGTATACCATTTCACATACCGGTATACCAAGCTCCAATTCCGGTATTGGAGTTCACATACCGGAATCCAGTGCAGACTTCCCAAGTTCGCAGTTTTTAACTTCTCGAAGTCCATTTTCGCGCCTCAATTGCGCCGAAAACACTTCGCACAGTCCCGAACTTGGCCAAAGCTTCACATATAGCCTCTTATGCCATTTTCTCACTAGAACTCTACAATTTGTAGAAGTTTAGTACGATGCACTGAAATTCAGTGTACTACAGGTTTATCTCCAACCCTAGCTTCCTTGGACCTAGCTTGGAGCTTTAAAGAGGTGAGTCTTCCTCTTGTTAACCCTCTTTTGTAGATAAATTGGGTTTTGTTGATGAAACCTTGTTATGGTAAACCTAGGGTTTATTTTAGGGTTTCTTGATTCTAGACTTTTGAATGGGAATTGATGGGTGTAGAATGTTATGTTAGGTTGAATTTGAAGCTTACAAACTTCATTTTGGGTTTTGGACAAGAAATTCTTGATCTAAGGTAATTCCACCCTTTTTTCCCCATTTATTATGACGTTTTTCGAAAATGTTCGTTCGATGTTTCTAACCCCATAGAAATCTTCTTTAGGGTGCTAGAAATCGAGGGGGCAACTTTGTTTTCGGATACTGCGAGGTTCCGAAGGGTTTCCGGTGGGTTTGACCTCACCGAAATGGGTGAATTCCCCCTATGTCTTCATTGTAGCTTAAGAGCTTAAATTAGTGCATATTCATACTAATTATGACATGGTAGAATTTTAGAGTGCATATTATCCATGTGCTATATATATGAAAATTAGACATCCTATGTAGTAGGAGGTTTGCATAGTTTATGCATAGTGCATCATGAATGGCTATGGGAATAGAATATTTCACTTATGTACTTGTCGAAATACTTACTTAAATGAGTAGAGACATGTGTGGCATTAGATGAACAACGAACTTGGAAATACTCTTTGACACTTGATATGTTGGACTAGTTGTAGTGTATATTTGACATATGACATTCCACCTAGATGAATAACAAGATTGACATTATGATCTAGTCTTGGACATTAGTTGGTATTCCATGTTTTTAGACATGACGAGAGATTTTATGTGGTTGATTGTTGCTTGTTTGCCACTATGCTCGTTTATACATGCTTGTGAGGGTCGCTCCCTACAAGTCGGCACTCCGGAGTTGGCCTCGCGACAGTTATTTCGCCCGTGTGTTAGAGAGAGCGCCGAAATGGAACCGCCGTGGGTAAGGCTCACCAAAGCGTGAGGGTGTTGACTACCACGGAGCCATTAGGCTCGGCACAAGTGAACATCCCCTTATTGTATTCTTTATAACTACATAATTATAGTTATATGCAAAAGTGAATATTCATATAGTAAGAGGTGAAATATTGCATACTTACACATGTGCTTGGGTAGAATAGTTCATGTTTATATGATCGCATCTTGAGGCATTGTAACATTGAAATTTCAATTATAATTATGCTTATTTGTACCTAACCCTTACTTTGCCTCAGTTGACCTAGTGGTGTACTCCGCTCCTCTCGGCGGCTTACCCACTGGGAACTATTGAATAATAGTTCTCATCCCCCTGGGGTTTGTTGTTTTATTTCAGAGCCTTCCACTGCGGGAGAGGCTAGGGATCGCGGCAAGGGCATCGCGTCTAGCTAGTGCGTGAGGGAGCTAGCGACTAGGTGGAGCACCTTTCTTGTATTTTATTTGAGAGGTGTTTTTGTATCGACCACTTTTGTAGAGACTACCCTATGTCCCGTTTTGGGTATATTGTTGTATTAAACTTATGTTGTGGTTTTACTCTTTTATGGTATTTCATACTTCCACCTTGAGACCTTACTTGTTTAGTATGTATGCTCTGATTATCATGATAGGATTACTCGCTTTATTCCTTTCTTGTATGTTGTTTTAGACGCCTTGTGTGCATTGGGTTACTTGTGTACACGGCGGGTCTGTGCATGCGCCCGGGTGGGCTTCCGCTGGGGCCCCGGGGCGTGACAAGTTTACTCCTCAACAAGCTTCTCTCCCTACACCCAAGCTATCCCCAAGGTCCAAGATGCAAGCCTTCATGGAGGAGAAGGAGAAAAAGAGATCAAAACCCATGATCCATGGGTTTGGGGAGAAGAATTCTAGAGAGAGAGAGGAAGAGCTTACCTAGGCTCTCTCCAACTTCAGCACAACCAGAGACAAAAGAGGGAGATGAGGGTTAAAGGTAAGTGATGTAACAATTGCCCTTAAGTCCCTCAAGAACCCAGAAATTGCAAACTTCACGAAATGTGATTCTGCAACACTGCGTACCGGTACACGAATTGGCGTACCGGTACCAGACAGTTCCGGTACCAAAAGCCTGGTTCCGCAGAACCCGAACGTTGGATTGGCAGATTTTGTACTGCGTTCCGGTACCTCAAAAATCAGTATCGGTACTAACTAAATCAGTACCCGTACCCCAAATCCAGTACCCGTACTCAATACAAATTCTGCAGCTTAGGCAGATTTTGATCTCCGGAGTTTGTTTTCGTACTTTTTAAGCCTCGAAAACACTCATAAACTCTCGAATCTCGACCAAAACCTTCCGATTAGTATAAAACACTAATCTTACACTAGAACCTTGCAATTTGCTAAAGTTCAGTGTGTTACACGGGTGGACCTGAAAAATATGGGGGTGAGAACTATAAATATAGTTCCCAGCGGGTACGGCCACCTATGGAAAAAGCTCGACACACTAGGTCCAAAGGAAAACAACATAAGCATGGGTTATTTCACATATATACACATATAAGAAATAACATGCTTATACCATAACACATAACAATAAAACCTACTTGTGTGATGTAACTACGTTTACTTACTAGGTTCATTATTCTAGCCATGTTGTCCGACTCAATCTTGAGTCAATCAGATGCGGAATCGACACTCTCATCTTGGCATTAGATAGCGGAATCGCCGCGCTCATTGGGTGCCGGGGCATAGAATCGCTATCCCCTTTACTTGCCCCAACATCATTGGTAGCGAAATCACCGCTTTCATGGTCTCATTAAAGGTCCATACGTTCCACCCTTTATGTTAACCTTTCTAGGTTTAAGGTCAATCATGCCCAAGTGGTTTTCTACCCACTGTGTTCTCCAACCTATGTTCCATAGGCACTATCTTTTTTACATTCATGTGTTGAGTTCTCTAATGACCCTAGAGAAGTCAATCAATTATTAGTCCATAAAATAGGTATACCAAATAATCATGCATGCATTCATCCATTCATGAGGCATATATACATATGCAAAGAGTCATGCATAATATCATTTATTCATAAGTTATAACGTAAGTATGAAGAATAGTCAAACATGCATACATTCATTCACAAGAGGTAGTATTCCTAAACTCATATATATCACATGCATGCACTTTCTCTTATACAAGATAACAAAATTAACGAGTCCAACTAGCATATGCTTCTAACATGCATACCTAGCATTTAGATTAACATGCAACTATAAATAACATAATTTAGTTATTTCACCCTAAACATGAAAGTGACCTAATCACTTAGGTGCAACATAACCCACTTCAAAAGCTCCTAATTGCTTGTAGTCACTTGCAATTAGGCCACTTTTCCTTCTGCTACAAGCTTAGCCCCAAGCTTCTTTGTCCTAACACAAGAAAAAAGGTTTGTTCTCATTTTCGAATCCTTAAACGATTTTATCTCATGAAATCAAGTTGTCGCACATAATTTTCTACTCTCTAATTAGGATTTTAAAGAGTCAAATAATTTTTAAACTCATCCAAAACAAAAGCCCGCTTTTAAACTAGGATTTTTCAATATAATGGCAAAATCCCCAAATCTCATGACAAATCTCCACCATTTGTGGTCTAGATTTGCCTAGTGTTTGCTAAAACCTCAAAAAAATTATCAACCCGAAACTCTAACTTAAAACCCCAAGAACTCACCTCAAGCCCAAGCTCCCCAAGCTTCTCCTTCCTCCTAGAAGCTTGCTTGTCACTTCCAAAGCCTTCTCCAAGATCAATCCCTTACTTCTCCAATGATTCGAGTTTCTAGAGAGAGAAAAGGGAAAAGAGAGTGAGAGAGAGGGTGTGGTTCTTATGTAGGAGTGTGGGGAGAAAGGGACTAAAGTTCCCCTTTAATAGGTTCAGTCAAAATTATCGAAATACCTTTTAACTGGGCATTCTGCGAGTGAAGGGTCCGGATCCTGAAGCAAGGTCCGAACCCCGTAAGCAATTTCAAGATTTTTTGCAGCCGGGGTCCGGATCCTGCACCAAGATCCGGACTTTGAAACTCTGGCCCATTTCAAGGTTCGGATCCTGAAGTCAAGGTCCGGACCCCGAGAGTCCAGCAGCTCAAAAATGAAATTTTCAAAAATTCTCATTTTCGCTCTTTGGAGCTCTAATTCAATTCTAATTGTTCTGAAACCCTCGAAATTCATTTCCAAACACGTTTAAACCATTTCTCAACTATACTTCACCCAATTTGGTCAAAGTTCAGTATATTATACCGAAACTTGGTACACTACAACGCATGCTTCTCCACATATACTTTTATGCATTCATGGAACGGAAAAAAAAAACTCATCACGCCAATCAGTGCATTGTCACTTGATATGATAAGTAATTGCCATTCGCTGGCTCCCATTGGACATCGAACCTTTATGCGGAGACGGTCTTCCGCTCGATCATAGTTAGTAACCTTGTATATTTCCGTCTCGAATTTCTAAAATGTCATATCGCGTCGAATGCCAACTAATTTTTTATGGCCACCAATGTATTATGGTACATTATTGTTTACGACTAAATTTTCGTCCTAATGAATACAGAAAGGAACACTTCAGTGGACATAGAGTTCTAACGTAAATAATATTACCAAACATATACATGAGTTGTCTCTTTTTATAAAAAATCTCTAAAAAATTTAAATAAATATGCAAGAACTTTTACGAAATAATAAATTGTAAGAAATTTTATGCAAGTGATTTTATAAAATAACAAAATGTACATAAGCATTGAACATTCAGAACATGTTATTAGGTGACATCTAACATACAATAAAGGGGAGGGTGAGATATGGAATTACCATTTTGCCAACAAGGTCGGCGCGACTTCTAGATGGAGGGCACTGGAGGGGGGAGTGATGACAAAGAGAGAGATAGGAGAGGGTCTCGAGTGTGTGAGAAAGAGATCTGGGAGGAGAGGGGCACAGACAGTGGTCTTTGAGGGGCAGAGAGAGAAGGGTCTGGGGGACAAGAGAGAGCGGGGTCTGTGAAGGGGGGCAGAGAGAGAGAGGGGGGGGGGAGGGGGGCAGAGAGAGAGAGAGAGAGGGGTCTGTGAGGGGGGCAAGAGAGAGGGGGGGTCTGAGAGGAGGGGCAGAGAGAGGGGTTCGATAGGGGGGCAGAGAGAGAGGGGTCTGGTGGGGACTTGAGAGAGAGAAAGAGTGTGGGGGGTTGCGAGAGAAAGAGGGTGGCGTCGGCGGTAGTCGCAGGTGGCGACGGCGGCGACAGAAGGGAAATCGGGGTGGGGGCAGAGAGCGAGAGAGAGAGTGAGAGAAAGAGAGGGTGGGGGGCTGAGAGAGGTGCAGGGGCGGCGGCAGTCGCCGACGGGGGCGGCGGCGGGGGGGAACTCGGGTTGGGGCAAAGAGATAGAGAGAGAGAGAGAGAGAGAGAGAGAGAGAGAGAGAGAGAGAAAGAGATAGAGAGAGAGAGAGAGAGCGAAAGAGAGGAGATTGTGGGGAACTAGGCTCGGGGAGAGGGAGGGAGTATATATAAAAGGAACACGGTGAATCGGTGAATCATTCACTGTGTTTAGACACAGGAAATGGTTTACTGTGTTTGAACACGGTGAATCATTTATCGTCTCCAGACGCGGTGCATGATTCATCGTGTTCCATTATTTTCCTACTAAGGTTTTAAGTAATATATGAAAAGGACACAGTGAACCATTCACCGTATTAAAAAACGGTGAATGTTTCACCGTGTTCAACTTAACCTAGACCACCAGCCACACTCACGTGACGCTCGCGTGGCACCTGCGTGTTAGGGATAGTGCCAATCTTGTAAATATAAATTTTGTGGGGCTATTTGTGGACAAAAATTTCTGAAGGGGATAAATGAAAAGAAAGCCCTACAAAATATTTATTTCCTCCTCGAGATACTCGACTTGTATCACATACATCACTATGAATCAATTCGAGTAAATCAGAATCTCTATCTACACTTCTGAACGGTTGTCGAGGACGTTTAGCTTGTACACATATTTGACATTTTTCTTGATTTATTTCTACTTTTGGAATTAAATTTAATTCATCATATTACATAATGATTTAAAATTTATATGTCCAAGTCTAGCATGCCAAATTTGAGAAGAGCACTCAACATTCAAAACTTGAGAATCCATATATATTGCGGAGAAATTACATTCAACTTAAACAAACCATTACATAATAATTCTTTCCCTATAAAATTTATTTCTCGACTAATTACAATTTTATTACATTAAAAAACTAGCTTAAAACCTCTCTGTACAAGTAAGGATCAACTTATTAGGTTTCTTCTAATCTCCGGGACATGATAAATATCGTGAAGGGTTAAAGTCTTGCCAGAAGTCAACTTCAGATCCACTCGATCAATTCCCAACACGTTTGCTATAGTGTATGTGCCCAAAATCACAGTTCCTATACTTGAGACCTGATAGGTGGAAAACCAAGACGACGACCATTACGGTGTGTGAGCGATGGAGTCCGCATGTACCTACAATGCCCTCGACGTGGAGGCGAGTTCTTTCTTCTTCGTGGCCAGGCGGGCTATTCGCAGTCGGAGTGTTCGGGGAGAAAAACGTCGACAATATTGGAATCGACTTCGCGCGGCTGGGCACTGGGTGAAGGCTTGCCTGCGGATCAGGCAGAAGGATGATGTAGCGACGAAAGAGGCTGTCGCAGTTTGTGGGTGTTGGAACTTGAGCACACTGGTTGCTGTGATTGCGTTCCTTATGCTTTTCTGGACCGGCTGTTCGCCGAATTGCATGGCATTGAGTTTATTTCTTGCTGTAGGATGAGCTCGGTCTCGATTACACAGGTATTTGGGGGTACTGTCTTTGTGCCCCATTCGAATTGGAAGTTCCTGTGCGCCAACAGATTGATTGGCTTTGTTAGTTTGAGGGGGTGGTGGCTTTGATTTGGACTTGGGCTAACTCCTCCGGTATCATGTTACCGATGATTGTATGAGTCAAGCTGTGGTGTCTTGGGAATCTGGACACGAAATAGTGTTTCTAGAGGGTGTGAAGATTCGCTGTTGCGATAATTATTTCACCTACCCAAGCCTAGTTATTGGCTGAGTGGACGCGGGGGCCTTTAGGCCAGCATCCTTGAAGATGGTTGAGAATCCTCAAAAGTGGGGATGTCTCTTGCGAGGGAGTTGCTTGTTGCAATCCCGGCTGAGTTGTGAGAACCGAAAGCTTGTCTTGAGACCTCCTTCTGCCTAGTTTTTTCTCTTGTGGAGCGCCGATCTCATTTGTCTTGAGGGGACGGGTTACCTCGACTATGTTGTGTCGATTGTCGTGAACTCAGCAGGTCACGATCAAGGATGAGTACCCGTAGCCGAGATCTGATGATCTGTTTGATTAGCTCCATGGATTCTGAAATTTCTCGAGATTGGGTTGCAATCTGAGCACTACTACTCTCGTTGGTTTGAGTTGAGGTTGTACCGAGGTGACTTTTCGTACTCGTTTGGACATTACGAAATTGTCGTGATGTAGTTCGAGCTGGTTGATGCTCTTGATGTGTTTGTGTATATCTGACTCGTTTTGAGTGTCTTTGCCTTTGTGCGCATCGACGACACCTTGGAACAAATCATGAAGTGATGAAGACCATGAAGATTCTTGAATATAAGTATTGCAAGTGCTTCAAGTTGAAGAAGTGCTGATTGGTTGTGAGGACTAGCATCCTTTGACAGTGATGTCAAAGCGGATATGATTGCAGATCTCAAGAAATCAAGCAATCCATAGTTGGTTTTGACGGACGGATGTAATCGAAGTTCAAACTTCTGAGTTTTGACTGGATATTATAGATGGATTGTGGGGAGATGTGTCAAGTTATCTACTCCCTTTACTTGACTCACACATGAAGGAACTGGCTGACTTGGAATGATATGCGTGTGAGAAGTTTCTTGGAATTGTTGGCGTGGTTGACAACCGCCAACCTTGTCTACCCCGAAGGTAGGTTTGTAGTTGCAGCGATGTTCCTCTTAGTGGACTAAGCTGTATTTTGATGCAAGATGGAAAGGTAGTACTAACCTTTCAGCAATTGAAGGAATGTGAGAAGAATCGCAACCCATGATTTGGAATTGGCTGCCATAGCCCTTACCTGAAAACTATGGCAATGTTGTTCTTGGCGAGTAGTGTGAAGTACACACAGATCTTAAGGTTTGAGATACTTCTTCACTCAAGGAATTGAGTTTGAAGCAGCGAAGACAGGTCAGGGGTTGTTGTACTGGGGACATCAATAAGACTGATGATAGTGAAATGATATCTGTCCTTTGGATTGAATCACGAAAGCTGGCCTTGATCCAGACTGTAATGGTGCAATCAAAGGTCAAGAATGCAATGGCCAATGAATTCTTTGCGGATAGACGAAAAATGCTTGGGTTGTTGGGAACCGACAATTTGTACCTGTGGACAACAGGATTAAGGAGACACTCTAAGTGAAACTCTTTGAGCCCCTCATGCTAATGCATTTGGGCAGTATTGAAGAGTACATGGACCAGATGGGTCACACCAGTGGCAGGAATGATGATGACACTGGAGAATTGTGGTGTAATACTTGAGGTAACAACAAGCGAAGACCGAGCATCAGCTTGCTGAGAGCAAGTTGCGAAGGCTGTCTACCCTCCTGGTTGGTAGAGGATGATTACCGAAGATTTTGGTATTGGATTATCTCGCTCCCGAGCTAGACGTGATGTTAGTTGGGAGATTGTGAATAGGGTTGCTAAGAAGCCAGCTCATCTACCCCTATTCACTTGGTTTGGTTTGAGGAAAGATTCACGCAAGTATTTTGATGAAGTGCGTGACTGCGTGGTGCGCCTAGCTCTATCGTTTTGGAATATGAGCTATATGGAAAATTTCTTGGTGAGAATTAGGATTTCGAGCATGAATTCGGGTGTTTTGAAGGTAATACCTGGTTAAGAGAAATCCAGAAATTGTATGCATGAGGAATCTAAGTCCTAAGTTCATTGGACAATTTGAGATCTTGGATGCGAAGCATTGTGAAGCTGG
Organism: Puya raimondii; assembly: GCA_016920855.1. Classification (NCBI taxonomy): domain Eukaryota; kingdom Viridiplantae; phylum Streptophyta; class Magnoliopsida; order Poales; family Bromeliaceae; genus Puya; species Puya raimondii. The sequence goes on from JABWPP010000049.1 coordinate 52,540,898, forward strand.
AGGCTTCACTGCGGGGGCGATGTTTGCATCTCCTTCAGACTTGCTGTTTGATTGTTGATTGTTGATCCGTAGTTTCGCAGACGAAACTCCTTTTTAGGAGAGGAGAATGTAGCACACTGAACTTTAGCAAATTGCGGAGTTCTAGTGAGAGAATAGTGCTTTATACTATTCTGGAGATTTGGATTGAGTTTGGAGAACTTGGGAGTGTTTTCGGGACTTAGAAAGTGCGAAAGCGGACTTCGGGGATCGAAATCTGCAAAAGCTGCAGATTTTGTATTGGGTACCGGTACTGGCTTGGGTGTCACGCCCCGGATTACTCGTTTCCCCGGGCTCGCCAACAGATCCGCCGTATACATAGATTTTTCTATGTATACGAAGCGATAGCTAACCTGTAAACAAACATACAAGCCACTACAAGAGATATATAGAGCTGAAATAAAACATACTAATAACAAAAGCCACCTGTACATATAGAGTCCAAAATACAACAGGTCCACCACAACCAAAATAGGTACAAGTCCACAGTATATGTACATGGCACAACTCAAAATAAACTATCTCCAGTAGGGTCCTCCTCTAGGGACAACAGGGACAGGTAGGGATCTAGCTCGCGACTCCCTTACCTCGATCCGCGGAAACAGGTGCAGCAGCCGCAACAGAAGAAGGCTCTGCAAAAAGGTGGCAACAAAGGGTGTGAGAACTACTATCAAAAGAAGTAGTCCTCAGTGGGTACCGATACTGTCACGCCCCGCCGGCCCTTTAACACCGACTAGGTGGAAAGGATAACCGCACGGGCGCATGCCCCAGACCCGCCGAACGGATAAAGTCCTTTCTACCCGCCCAAGGCGTCACAACACAAGCTTATCCACAATGTTCCAACTAGGAACGGAGTACAAGAGTTGCATAAGGAAAGCATCAACATAAAGAAGTTCTACTTCTATTACATCACAAGGCACAATATACATGTCCAAATTTTTTTCTTTTCTTTCACTTCCATTCCATACGTCATGTTCCAAAACTATGGAATATACAACATTCATACAAGAATGAAAATCCCCTATGCTATCATAGTCCAAAATAGGGGTACAACTCTATGCATCACCAAAATGGAAGGGCCGCTATCTAAAGAGCCAAACCCTTGCCTCGCTCCGCCGCCTCACTCGCGGAAGGACCTGGAAAATGTGAGGTGAGAACTATAAACATAGTTCCCAGTGGGTAAGGCCACCCAAGAGAGAAGCTCGACCCACCAGGTCCAAAGAAACACCATATGCATAAGTTAGATCATATATAACTATGCAACAATTATTTACATGCTTAGTAAATAAACATAAAGGATGCAACCAAATGAAATATAATCTATCATTCTCTCCTAGGTTCATCCTATGTCTCACAAAGACCAAGTTCTTTTACTTGTCGTTTACTTATGGTTTCGGAATCGCCGTCTCACCATATTTGTTCCAACATTCAAGGAGTGAGCTTGTCACCTCCTAGTTTGAGTAGCGAAATCGTCGCATACTGGGAATAGCGAAATCGTCGCATACCCCGTCTCAACACCGCCATCATATGGCATGGTAGCGAAATCGTCGCATACCCGGGATGGCAAAATCGTCGCACATCCCCCTCGACACCACCAACATGTGGCGCGGTAGCGAAATCGTCGCCTACCCGGGATCGCGAAATCGTCGCCTATCCCATGTCGGCACCGCCAACTCGTGGCATGGTAGCGAAATGGTCGCATACCCGGGATAGCAAAATCGTCGCACATCCCATTCATCACATTACTTGCCAACCTAAATCTCATGATCTTAGTTTCAAGTCACTAAGTCTCGCCTATGTTTGATAACACTAGGTTAACTTTCTCATTGCCAACCTAGGTTCCATGACTCTAGGTTCCAATCACATGTCCAACCTATGTTCAATAACACTAGGTTTCAATCTCACATGTTCCAACCTACGTTCGATGACACTAGGTTTAAATCTCACATGTTCCAACCTATGTTCGATGACACTAGGTTTAAATCTCACATGTTCCAACCTATGTTCAATGACACTAGGTTTAAATCTCACATGCAACCATGCAACAAGTATAATTAATTGAATTGTACTTGAAATATCCATCATGCAATAGGAGTTCATTGTTCTACCTATCATGATTTTACCTTTGCCAACATGCAAAATGCTAGGGTTCTCAACACATACCATTTTATTTTTAAATGGATAATTACCCTAGACATGGAAGTGACCTAATCACTTCGGTAAACACAAACCCACCTCAAGAGCTTTCAAATCTTGGTATTCTTCAAGCTCCTAAGTGTCCAAGCCTAGAGTTCTTGCTTCAACCCAAGCTTCTACAAGAAAACGGTTCGTTACTCGTTACGAACCCTAAAATCAACTCAATATATGAAATCAAGGCTCCAACATGATTTCCTATGCCTCAATTGTAATTATCGAAGGTCCAAATATTTTTAGAACCTCACATTGCAAAAGCCCTCATTCTACCTAGGGTTTGCATGCATGCAAGCCAAACCCTAGATTTCATGGCCAAACACCCACCATTTGTGGTTTAGGTTGCCAAGGGTTCCCAAAAACCTCATTTCAAAGGATTAAATCCAAGGTTTGAACCCAAAACGTGAGGTACTAACCTTAATCACGAAATCCCCAAGCTCCTTCTTGCACCAAGAAACTTCTTTTCTCCTTTGGAAGCTTTTTCCAAGATCAATCCACCTTTTCTCCAAGTTTTGGAGAGATCTCTAGAGAGAGAAAGTGGGAGAGATGGAGAGGAGAAGTGGAGAAGATGATCTCTGAGAAAGGGGAGTGTTCCCAGCCTTTCTAATACCCCCACGCATGTGAAAAGACCAAAATGCCCCTCTCCACAAACAACACAACAACCAGCCAAATCTGGACATTGTATACCGGTATGTGCATTTGCATACCGGTATACGGGTGCTGATTCCGTAATACCTCAGGGATTCCGCAGAACCCGAGAGTTAGGTTCACTGTTTCGACCAACGTATACCGGTATACCATTTCACATACCGGTATACCCCGAAGAATTCCGCAAACCCGAGAGCTGGGTTTCTCGGTTTAACACAGCATTCCGGTATACTATTTCACATACCGGTCTACCAAGCTCCAATTCCGGTATCGGAGTTCACATACCGGAATCCAGTGCAGACTTCCCAAGTTCGTAGTTTTAACTTCTCGAAGTCCATTTTCGCGCCTCAATTGGGCCGAAAACACTTCGCACAGTCCCGAACTTGGCCAAAGCCTCACATATAGCCTCTTATGCCATTTTCTCACTAGAACTCTACAATTTGTAGAAGTTCAGTACGATGCACTGAAATTCAGTGTACTACATTCCACCCCCCTTAAAGAGATTTTCGGCCCGCGAAACTAAAATCATACCTCAGCTGGACTCAGCGAAGAGGTAAGGAAACCGCTCTTTCATCGAGCTTTCCAATTCCCATGTAGCCTCGCGCTCACCGTGATTCGTCCATTGTACCTTTACATAAGGAATTTCACGGTTCCTCAAACTTTTCACCTCGCGATCCATGATACACAAGGGAAACTCCTCATAAGTCATATCCTCATGGAGCTCTATAGGCACATACTCGAGGACGTGCGCCGGATCATGCACATACTTGCGGAGGGTCGATACATGAAACACATTGTGTATCCCCGCAAGTTTCGGCGGCAAAGCTAGCCGATATGCCACGGATCCCACACGTTCCAAAACCTCATAAGGTCCAATATAACGGGGGCTCAACTTACCCCGAATACCAAATCGCTTCACCCCTCTCATGGGTGATACTTTCAAGAAGACGCGGTCTCCTACCGCGAACTCCAAATCTCGTCGACGCCGATCCGCATAACTCTTTTGTCTAGATTGCGCCGTCGATAAGCGTTCGCGTGCATGGTTATAAAGCGGACCTTTTCCTCCGCTTCACGCAACACGCCCGGTCCTAAGACCCTTCTCTCGCCGACTTCACTCCAATGAATAGGAGAGCGGCATTTTCTTCCATACAAAACCTCAAAAGGTGCCATACCGATGCTAGCTTGATAGCTATTATTGTAAGCAAATTCAGCCATCGGCAAATGAGTAGGCCACGCACCTTTGAAGTCCAACACACACGCTCGTAGCATATCCTCCAAAATCTGAATTGTCCTTTCCGATTGACCGTCAGTTTGAGGATGAAATGCTGAACTGAAATCGAACCGTGTACCCAAAGCTTCTTGCAAGCTTTTCCAAAAATGCGATGTGAAACGGGGGTCTCGATCTGAAACTATCGAGGTCGGAACCCCGTGCAATCGCACAATCTCGTCCAGGTAGACTTGTGCTAATTTGTCTCCCGACCAAGTGGTGTGGATTGGCAAAAAGTGTGTCCGACTTTTGACTCAAACGATCCACCACACCAAAAATCGCATCGTGGCCACCTATGCGATCGAGGTAAGCCCACAACAAAATCCATCGCGATAATTGATCCCGGTCTGGGGTGGACCCATACAGGGCAATTTAAGATAACCTTTACCATTTTGATGCCGCAGGGTGGCATCGCATAGGGCGATGTGTGAGTTCTTTCAAGATCTCCCCACGATGTCCTCGACTTTAGGCACTGACTCAATCGATTTCGAATCGAAGGATGCGCCCTATATAATGCATATGAAAATGACACGGCGCGCCGGCTCTGGAAGCATTCCGCTACCTTTTGAGAGTACCGGCATCTCGGAATCGAAATTTGCAACCAACAAGAGACGGCAAACCTAATTAGGATTTAATACGTGTGGCGGGGAAAAAAGAAAAAAAAAAAAAAAAATGTCCGAAGGAAAATAATAAAATTAGAAATAAAAAATAAAAAAAAAATAAAAAAAATCCACATTCCCGTGCATCCTTTCCATTGCGACGGTGACTCCGAATTAGCTCGAGCTGAGCGTACATGGCTAACACATAAACTGGCTTCACCCAGGCAACGTGTACAAGTATAATTTAAGTCGTAATCCTTTATCAACTCATGACCATCTCCGTTGGCCTCAAGTTGAAACTCCTTGCTGAGTGGAATAGAGTACCTTAAACTTTTATGGTCCGTGTACACCTTGTAGCAATGTTTCCCGTAAAGTAATGTCTCACAACTTAAGCGGTGAAGACACCGCTGCAAGCTTAGATTCGTGGGTGGGGTTGTTAGTTTGATCCAGAGCTAGTTCAGCTGACGATGAGGCATTATGATTATCATTGTCCTCTTTGATTATGCACACACCAAGATCGCTTCCGAGAAGCATCATCTGGTGTTACCACTAGATTTTCTCCCCTTTCGCAACCGGCAAGGTGGATTGTATACCGGAGCCAAAGATCAACCTATTCCTCTTAAGCTCCCCTAAAGCTTGGTCGCCTTCCTCGTTCATCCAAAGCAATTTTATTGATATTTCATCACTTGCGGATAAGGCGCGTCTAATGGACCGGAGAATTTGGTATGAAAATCCTCACAGTTAAAGCCGATAGTACCCCGCAATTTTTACCCAAAAGCCTTCGAATTTTTAGGTACATTGGATCGTGTATGCGAGGTAAAATCTGGTATTGCTCAAATATTGATTAGGGTCCACGCTTTTACTCCGCCCGCGAAAATCACATGCCCTAATCAAAGCGACCTCACGAAATAAATTCGCACTTAGTAGATACTTGACGACTAACATTGTTTCTCGAAGAACCTGGAGCATCAATCACTTGATGTCTATTATGTTCTCCTTCACTCGATTAGTACAAAGGATGTCATCTATGAACTACACACAATATGATGTATTACTAGCTACCTAGTTTGAATACACGGTTCTGGGCAAAATCATACATCCATGAACGCTGCCGATTTATGGTAAGAAAGGATACAAAAAAAGCCCGATGAAGGTCAGATAACCGTAAATTCAGTGTCCATAGCATCCATAAATTGAAGGTCTTATGCACATCTCGATTTTGGAAGCAGTTCTTCAACTTCCCTGATAACGCATTATGTGCAATCATCTGTGAGATACACCGAGACCCTTGCAACAGATCAAATAAGTCATCAATCTGCTGGCAACGGGTATTTGATCGTATGTACAGTTATATATTCATGCTCTCGTCCACGGAAAAGTCCAATCATAACCTGACTAGATGCACTTCGTCTCTTCTTCCCCCAGCAAATAACATGGGCTGTCCCAAGTGTGCACACCTAGTGCTAAAAATTACGTAATAACCCATTGTCAACAATACTTTGAGCATTATCATGCTTTCAATTCCTATAAAGTTCTGGAATTTCTTTATCCCACAAGCGAGTTATCCAGATCCCACTTCAAGAGGCAGCCTGAAATCCCCCTGATTCTGCCCCACTCACCTCAACACAAACCCCTCAAACTCTTCCAACCTGTTCCCCCACCCTCCTGGGTCCCCACCCCCCCACCTTTTCCCCACAAGGACCTACGCAATTCCCATTGAAAACACTCTACCGGCCCCCCACAACTTGGTGAAAGGTGATGGCCAACCTACTCACTACCTCCCATCCCCAGGCATGCAAGAGAGGTCTGCAAAACAATCAATATCCATAGATACTCCCCCAATCATCCCCTCTCCCTCACCCAATGATCCCCCCCCCCTACTCGAAGTACCAGCAGACCTATCACTGTTAACCAACCCCCCACCCACACTTTTCAACTCCCCCATCTAACGACTACTCTATCACACATGCCTCTCTTCCCAGCTCCCAACACGTTGGTGTTACCATCAAACCCAACCCAACCTCAACCCCCCCCCTCCCCCCCACCCCTAACTCCATCACCCTGAAGATACCCACCACCCCATTTGTGACATTGATAGTATAGGGGTTTACATTAAATGTATGCAACTTGTATATTCCATAATTTTGGAACTTGATGTATGGAATGGAAATGAAAGAAAACAAAATTTTGGGCATGTGTAATGTGCAAATGTGATGTAATAGAAGTAGAACTTCTTTATGTTGATGCTTTCCTTGTGCAACTCTTGTACTCCGTTCCTAGTTGGAACCTTGTGGATACGCTTGTGTTGTGACGCCTTGGGCGGGTAGGGGAGACTCTATCCGTTTAGCGGGTCTGGGGCACGCGCTCGTGCGGTTTGTCCTTCCACCTAGTTGGTGTTAAGGCACGGCGGGGCGTGACAGACTGAGGTGGTATCAGAGCATAGAAACGGTCTAGGTGGACCTAAGAAACCCTATGATGGAAAAGACCCTAGGAGTGTAGGCTCGTGAGTGACGAGATCTTTGATTGTGGCGAAAGATAAGTGATTGGGTTATGTCCTTATACCTCTAGTTGGAAGTAGAGGTAGATTCGAGGTGTGTCTTATTCTTCACCAAGAGAGTTCGTGTTGGCGGCCGACAACATGAAACCAAGTGAGGGGAATAAGAGCCCTTGTATGACTTTCGCCTAGATTGGGTTCACGTTTATTTTCGTAAAACATTATGTCGTAAATGACTTTGAATGTCACGAGATGACCAAAGTCGTTGTGTTTTGAGGAGATAATGGTACGTGGACGGCCTCCTACGAGGGCTGGGCTCGGAGGATCGAGCGCGGCTCCCGAACAACTCGGGGAGGGCGAGAACTCGGGTCTTCGTGACCAGTTCACCGAGTTGATGGGCCTGGTTCGGCGACAGGCAGAAGCCATGCAGCGACAGGAGGAGCAAATTAAAAAGCTCCAGGACGAGATGGCGCAGCAAGCGGCTGCGGTTAGGGAGGAGAGAACGGGAGCGCCTCCAGCCTCTGCTTCGGCACCGGCCGAGGAGGTGACACCGGCGCCGGCTGTGGCGCCACCGGCATCACCGATTGTAGCCGATGGGTCGGGTGCTCCTATGCCCGACTCCGCGGTGGAGGATGCGGAGCGAGAGCGCGCACTTGCGGCTCTCATGACGTTTAAGAAGTTCAACCCGCCTATCTTTAGCGGGGAGAACGTGGATCCATGGGACGTAGAGACATGGATCGATGCAATGGAGACGCTCTTCGAGGATCTATATACCTTGGAGAGGGACAAAGTGCACATTGCCGCTCATTGTTTAGAGCGATCGGCGAAGGTGTGGTGGAAGGGAGTCAGGCGTGATTGACTCTCTAGCCTTCCGCCACTGGCGTGGGAGGAGTTTCGGGGCATGGTGTTCGCCGCCTACTTCCCCGATAGTGAGGGTTGAAAACTGGATCATGCCAGCTGATTTGCTGGGGTTAAATCGAATGAATGAGTATGATTTAATCCTAGGAATGGATTGGCTCTCGAGATATCACGCTACTATTGATTGTGAGAGCCGGATAGTGAGGTTTAGAGAACCCGGGCACAAAGAGTTTGTGTACCGTGGGTGCAAGAGTTCGCTCTTTGCGTCAATGGTGTCCACGTCGCAAGCAAGAAAGCTTATTGCTAGTAGTTGCATCGCTTACTTGGCGACGGTAGTGGATGACCGAAAGGAAGTGTTGGGACTCGAGGACATTCCTGTGGTCCAAGAGTTCCCGGATGTATTTTCGGCGGAACTACCCGGAATGCCACCGGATCGGGAAATAGAATTCGTGATCGATTTGCTCCCGGGTATGGCGCCGATTTCTAAGGCCCCGTACAGGATGGCACCCGCGGAGCTAAAGGAATTGAAAGCACAATTACAAGATTTGATGGACAAGGGTTTCGTAAAGCCAAGTGTGTCACCTTGGGGAGCCCCTGTTCTATTTGTGCGGAAAAAGGACGGTTCGCTGCGGTTATGTGTGGATTACCGCGAGTTGAACAAAGTGACCGTCAAGAATAAGTACCCGTTATCCCGAATTGATGACTTGTTCGATCAGTTGCAAGGGTCTCGGGTGTATTCAAAGTGGAACAACAGGGACAGGTAGGGATCTAGCTTGCAACTCCCTTACCTCGATCCACAGAAACAGGCGCAGCAGCCGCAACAGAAGAAGGCTCTGCAAGAAAAAGTGGCAACAATGGGTGTGAGAACTACTATCAAAAGAAGTAGTCCTCAGTGGGTACCAATACCGACCTCAACGGTCCACCCACTAAGTCTACGAGACTAACAGTATAGCTGGTAGGTAAACAACAACAAAGTAAGCTGGAATAAACTCTACAGCCGTAATGCCACTACCCTACCACTATCCAAGTCACACTCTCAAGTAAGCATCACCAAAGTGAAAGGTCACCCCTGACCCAATCTAACGGAACCGCCCTAAACGGGCTCGTCCAGCCAACTCTCAAAGTAAAAGCATCCCCAACCAATAGGTAACCAGCACTGACCCAATCCACAGGGACTGCAATACGCCCGTCCCGCCTGTCTAAGCAACACCGTACGCTACCTCAAAGGCACTGGGTGGAGAGCGAGAGTCCCACCGGGACTAAGACGACATCAACGCAAGTAGCCAGGCTCCGGAGAGGCACTCATGGGCGCTACCCAAACGAGTATGCAAGCGTGTCTCTGTCGAGCTCAATCAGGCTCATACAGGCTAAGTCACTATAATGGGTCAAGTCGGTCTAACAACCAAGGCTCACGTACCCTCAGTACAATCTGATACCAGAAAAGGGATCTGGGTCCACCGTCAGCCCCGACGGCACCCGAAAACACAAAACAGCCTAACCCTGCTGTAAATACAAGCTCGGCATCCCAGCACAAGCGTAAACTCGTCCTACAACGAACTAAGTATCCACCTCGCACTAACAGCGGTGATACAAGAACAGAAACGGCTCCTAGAGCTAAATCTGATAATAGTTCGAAAAGTGACGGTTGTTTGTTCGCGAGTTTTCTCCTAAGTCAATTCCCAGTTCAGCATGTAAAGTCATGTCTATAAACTATCAATTTATGCTCCAAATTCAGATTTCATAATAATACATGCAAATTCATGAATTCGAGCTACTAACATGATTTAACAGATGATAAAACAGCATGCTGCACTCTCTACAACTTAGGAGGAAATCCGACGATTTCGGTAACATTAACCCACCTCGAAAGCTATCCAACAACGGCTAGGAGTCGAGTGGAAGGCATCCAAACAACGCCGGCTGAAATCGAGTTCAAAACTGCAACCTCGAGATTCGGACCCACCTGCTCAACGTTCTGGGCGCCCAGAACATCAGCCCAGAACTGCAGCCTGGCAGCACAACCCACATGGATTCAACATGCGATATAATCCAAATTCTAAGTCCAAATGTAGTGAAATTTGGCTCAACTCACCAGTAGGGGCTCAAGAACACACTCTCCAAATTTCAGCCAAAACGGAGTTCGACTCGATGTCCAAAAGGTCCACACACTGAACCGGATTCACTTCTGGACCCTCCTGCACATGGATCCAGAAGTTCCAGCACTTAAGCACATCTCAAAAAAAGTAAGAATTCAGGGATTCCAACGAATCTAGCTCATGGAAAAGGGTCACAAACCTCTCAAATACAGTGATGGAACAAACCAAAACCTCTCCAAAGATCCTCACAAAGATCCGGATCTAAAAATCCAAGAAATTCCATCAATGACCCAAAAATTCAGCACTTAAGCAATTACTCAAAATCTGAGCTAGAACTCACCTTTGAATCCTCAATTCAGGTGGGAAGAACCTCCAAACCAGTAAGGAATGAGGAAGGACTAATCTTCACTTTGTAATTCCAGCTCCCAAGAGATTGGATCCAAAAGATCAAAGGAAAAACCCAAGTTTCAGCTCAAGAACACAAGGGGTCCAGTGAAACATCAACTGTAGCTTACATACCTGTCCAACTCGCGATTGAAAGGGTTCCACGTCTTCCTCTACGAGTCTTCTATCCAACAAACCAAGTTTCGAAGGATTTGGACACTCCCACACTGCACACGAGCCAGAACACCACGGGTTACGATGCAGTTCCAGCAGGAATCCAAGGTCTTCAATGGAGGAAGATGAAATTTGGGAGAGAAGAGAGGGTTTCCTTGCAAAATCCTGGGTTCACCATGAAGAGGAGAGAAAAAGCCTCAGGGGAGGTCGTCCACTGCTCTTATAGACAAAGGATCTCGGTGCAATGGGCCTCAAGAACAGAAATGCTCTAACCTGTTTCTCAGCAGGAAATCCACATTCGGGCGCCCGAAACCCAAGAAGCGGGCGCCCAGTTCTTCAGCCAGCACAAGCCCAGAACATCGGACTCTCCGCCGCGGTCCGGTGCGCCCTAACCTGGTCCGGCGGATTTCACCAACCAACCACCACGTGTCAAGCGGATCGATAATCACGAGGTAGGATTTCCGGACACACTTTCTGGGCGCCCACAACCTAGATCCGAAATGACTTAGCAGTTTCAGAAAACGAGCACTCAACATCTGGGCGCCCAAAACAAGACTTCCGGGCGCCCTAAAGTTCAAAAGCCCAAAACTCCAGTTTTGGCTTACTTCGGTGCTCCGAGTCCGTTTTCGCGTCTATTTGACGCCGAAACGACTCCGACTTGTCTCGACCTTCTCTAGAAGCGTCGAACAGTCTAGGATGCTACAGTCATTCCGTCAGTTAGGCCCCAGGGGTACTACATCCTTTCCCCCTACGGAAAGTTTCGTCCTCGAAACTCAAACTCATACCTCAAGAAGGCAGCTCGAAAAGGTAGGGATAGGATTCCCGCATCACCGTCTCCGGCTCCCAAGTCGCCTCACGCTCCTCGTGATTACTCCACTGCACTTTCACATACGGTATGACTCGGTTGCGCAATTCTTTCGTCTCGCGAGCAAGAATCCGTACCGGTCGCTCCTCGTACTGCAGGTCCTCAGCCATCTCAAGTGGGGTGAAGTCAATCACGTGGGAGGGGTCGAACACATATCTCCTCAGGGCCGAGACATGAAACACATCGTGGACTCCAGAGAGTCGCGGTGGTAGGGCGATCCTATATGCTACCGGCCCCACTCGCTCTAACACCTCGAACGGGCCAACAAACCGTGGACTGAGCTTTCCACGAACTCCAAAACGGCGAATCCCTTTGGACGGCGAGACTTTCAGAAACACATGATCTCCAATCTGGAACTCCAAGTCTCGTCTCCTAGTATCCGCATAGCTCCTCTGTCGACTCTGGGCGGTCTCAAGACGTCGTCGAACCATCTTGACCTTCTCTTCCGCTTCCAACAGGATATCGGGACCCAAAGTCTTCCTCTCACCCACATCGCTCCAATGCAAGGGCGAACGACACTTGCGTCCATACAATGCCTCAAACGGAGCCATCTGGATGCTCGCTTGATAGCTATTGTTGTACGCAAACTCAACCAGTCCTAAGTGTTGATGCCACCCTCCACCAAAGTCTAGGACACATGCCCTCAACATGTCCTCCAGAGTCTTAATGGTCCGCTCAGACTGACCATCTGTCTGTGGATGAAAAGCCGTGCTAAACCGCAGCTGAGTACCCAATGCTGTCTGTAGACTCCTCCAAAACTGTGAGACAAATCGGGTGTCTCGATCAGACACAATCGAGGTAGGCACTCCATGCAGTCTCACTATCTCGTCCAAATATAACTGAGCGAGTCTGTTCCTGGACCAAGTTGTCTGCACTGGTAAGAAGTGGGCAGACTGAGAGATACGGGGTGCCCTAGGATCTATCTAGAGTATATCAATCACCTAGAGGGGGGTGAATAGGTGTAACGACAAAAATCACAAATCTCAATGCGATAAAGTAATGCGGAAAATAAAATCAGCACACCGAGATTTACATGGGAAACTCCACTTTGGAGAAAAACCCACGGGACCAACACGCGATAACAATCCACTAAGAATAAAAGATTACAAGGTGATTACCGACTCCACGGACTTAACCTCTCTTTTATCTTCTCCGGATCTCGCGCACACCACCGGGTTGTCCACGCCCCACGTTCGAATCCACGAACGCCACGCCTCGAATCCACGAGACGCCCAACTTCGAATCCACGAAGCCTTCAACACGTCGAATCCACGACGCCCACTCGAATCCACGAGCACACTCCGTCCGGAACAAGAACAATAAAGTTGATGATGGTTTATTGCTTAGAATATCATTGAAGATCTGTGGGAATAATCTCTAAGCAATTCTCAAATTGATTCTAAAAGAATATTAGAAATTAGGGCACCATGAATCAATTTGAGAGAAGCTTGATGTAGAAGATGAGGAAAACGGTCACCTACAAGCTTCTAGGGTTTCTAAAAGATAATCTATGCTTCACCACGTTTTAGAGACACCCCCACATCATACTTATAGGTTAGAAGCAATCCGAAATAGATTAGGATTAAAAAACAGTTTTTAGAAAGGTTTGGAAGCAAACTGATTTCGACTAGGATTGAAAAACTGATTTTAGAAAGGTTTGGAACCAAATTAGGATTGCAAAGATATTTTAAGGAATATACCATCTTATTTACATGTTTGGGAGACATTAGAATCAAAGTAGGATTGAAAAATAACTTTCCAAAACTTCGCAACGGGTCGGGGTCCGGACCGCGGGTATGGGGTCCGGACCTTGACACTCTCCAGGCGTTTCATTGTCCGGACCCCAGCTACCAGGATCCGGACCCGGTCTGTGAAACAGCCTGGGGTCCGGACTTCAGCCCTCAGGGTCCGGACCTCCGCCCTCAAGGTCCGGACCTCATCCTCAGGGTCCGAACCCTCCCTGCGTGACAGCCAGGGAGGCGTACGGGTTCCGGACCTCATCCTCAGGGTTCGGACCTCGGAAGTTGGAAAACTCATTTTTTATATTTTAAAATATTTTTTATCCATTCTAATGTCTTCCAAACACTTGTAAATATTTATAAATCATCATCAAGATTATTTAAACTTTACCAAGCATCGTGAATTCATACGTGGAGTCTTCGAGTCTTTGTTCTTCGTCTTTTCTTCTTCGAACCTTCAAGACTCCGACTCACTTCACGAAATATGCCAACATAAAATCCGTAACAATCTCCCCCTTTGGCAATTTCATGACAAAACTCAAAATTACATAAAACACTCATGATGCTCATCTCTCCAAAAATGAGATTCATTGCCATCACCAAAACAATGAACTTCTCGCGTGAAAGATCCAAATAAAATCCAAAATTACAATTTTGTAACTCCTAAAACAAACTCTATAACTTAGACAAACATGGAGTCTGAAGTCTTGAAAGATCTGCAAAAATTTGCATTCTCCACAAACAAAGTTAGTAGAAAAAATATCAAAATCGCTCCCCCTTTGTTCATGCGTCTAAGTTCATCACCTATCTAAATCTCTCCCCCTTTGTTCATGCGTCTAAGTTCATCACCTCTCTCCCCCTTTGTTCATGCGTCTAAGTTGCGTCTAAGTTCTCATTACCTCTCTCCCCCTTTTTGTCAAAAATTGCCAAAAGAAAATACCAAAAAAAAATAGAGAGAGTTGAGAGAAATTAAATACAACACAAGTTCAAAACATTTTTCAATTTTGAAACCACTTGTGATAAAAACGTCAAATATTGTTAGTGCATGAGGAGTATAAATTCACATTGACTTCTTTCAATCCCTATTAATTTCATAAGAATTAAGAACTTTACTACACAATCATCATAATGTAGATAAAATATTATCCGATTTCTTAATTCATATAAACTTCAAAATCAAGTCATCAAAAATAATCTAAAGGCTCAAAAGCTATCAAGATGTAAACGGATTATGAAGATGACTTAAGGGATTCATCAAAGAGACAGAAATTTGTTGCATAAACATTCAAATTTGAGATAAAACAAATATCGCACAGGGGGTGGCTCTTTGAGCATCTTTCATGTATGTGGACCACCTTATAACACCGAAAAAATAAAATTCTGTGATATTTTCCTTTTGCATCCTTTTGCACTTATATATTTTTTCCGGATATGCAATTCAATTCTCATGTGGTAGCTGCACACACTAACCGGACGACCGGGGTGGTAGCTCTTTCCTCCATGTGGTGGTAGTTTTCACACTCCTTTTAAGGATGTAACTCTTTCCACATCTTTCAAAGCATATGAGCATTATTTTCTAAATATAATAATAACTCCCCCTCGCTTATGCAATCTCTTAGTTGAAAGAACATGTGACAAATTTTAGTCCATAAGCGAATGACTATTCATCAAATTCAACACACACAACCGAGATAGGTTAAGCTCCTAGAGATTACACATGATTGCCTAAATTTGATGAATATAAGTATTAAGAATTCTCATAATAAATTATCTTCAAATATAATAAAAATAAAGTAAAACCGATAATTAATATGAGATTAATTAAGAGTGAATGAAAGTGAACCTATTGATGTTCAAGGCACTATTTAATGTTCTAATCATTCAAAGAATCTAAAAATCGTAACAATGAAAGCACCAAAATGTGTAATGCAATAAATAAGAGATATGCAATAGAAACCGATCAAAGCACTACACTAAGTCAAAAACAAATTAAAACTTTAGAGAAGGAAAGATATCACCTTTACGAATCCAAACTTGTCGGATTGTTGGTTGTCTTGATTTGTTGACGTTAGGCACGGTTTGTTTTGACTTTTGATCAACCATGGGTCTTACCACCGCATTCCTCTTTGGAGTATTTAAGTGTTGTGGCTTTGACTTTCGGTTGACCTTGGGTACTCGACCTTTTTGATGTTGCTTTTGAAACCGTGAGGGTTGTCGAGTGTTGGAAGATGTCGATAGATGTTTAGAAGATGCCTCTTGAGTTTTCTTATCTTTTCTAGGGCATGTCTTCTTGATGTGTCCTTTCTTTCCACATCTATGACATACTTTCTCTTTTACACTTGTTGAGACTTTAGGAATAGAATTTTTAACCTTCTCAACAAATTTTCGCTCATATCCAACACCAAGTTTATCCGTTTGACCCAATCCGAGCATGTCATCAAGTTTCTTTGATCCGAAGGAGAATTTTTGTATGTCGGACTTGAGTTCATGGACTTGTCTAGTCAAGACTTGATTAGAAGTATGAATTTCCTTGACTTGATGTTCTAGAAAACCAATATTTTCTTGATGTGATTTAATCGTCGTCTCCGATTGGTCTAGCTTTTCTTGGAGGATCTTATTGTTCTTCAAAATTTGTTCCCTTTCCTCCGCAAGAGCTTTAGTTGTGGTCTTCAACATTTTATTTTCATCCTCAAGTTCCAATAGACGGTTCCTCAACTTCTTATTGTACTTAGCCATCTTCTTTGATTGCTTAAAAAGTTGTTGATACGCCACTACGAGATTTTCCTCGTCCGACTCTTCTTCGCTCTCATCAAATAGAGGAGGCCGACTAATATTACTACATTTTTCACCCATAATGATAGATAAAGCCTAGATCCTGCTCGGATACCAATTGAGAGATACGGGGTGCCCTAGGATCTATCTAGAGTATATCAATCACCTAGAGGGGGGTGAATAGGTGTAACAACAAAAATCACAAATCTCAATGCGATAAAGTAATGCGGAAAATAAAATCAGCACACCGAGATTTACGTGGGAAACTCCACTTTGGAGAAAAACCCACGGGACCAACACGCGATAACAATCCACTAAGAATAAAAGATTACAAGGTGATTACCGACTCCACGGACTTAACCTCTCTTTTATCTTCTCCGGATCTCGCGCACACCACCGGGTTGTCCACGCCCCACGTTCGAATCCACGAACGCCACGCCTCGAATCCACGAGACGCCCAACTTCGAATCCACGAAGCCTTCAACACGTCGAATCCACGACGCCCACTCGAATCCACGAGCACACTCCGTCCGGAGCAAGAACAATAAAGTTGATGATGGTTTATTGCTTAGAATATCATTGAAGATCTGTGGGAATAATCTCTAAGCAATTCTCAAATTGATTCTAAAAGAATATTAGAAATTAGGGCACCATGAATCAATTTGAGAGAAGCTTGATGTAGAAGATGAGGAAAACGGTCACCTACAAGCTTCTAGGGTTTCTAAAAGATAATTTATGCTTCACCACGTTTTAGAGACACCCCCACATCATATTTATAGGTTAGAAGCAATCCGAAATAGATTAGGATTAAAAAACAGTTTTTAGAAAGGTTTGGAAGCAAACCGATTTCGACTAGGATTGAAAAACTAATTTTAGAAAGGTTTGGAACCAAATTAGGATTGCAAAGATATTTTAAGGAATATACCATCTTATTTACATGTTTGGGAGACATTAGAATCAAAGTAGGATTGAAAAATAACTTTCCAAAACTTCGCAACGGGTCGGGGTCCGGACCGCGGGTATGGGGTCCGGACCTTGACACTCTCCAGGCGTTTCATTGTCCGGACCCCAGCTACCAGGATCCGGACCTGGTCTGCGAAACAGCCTGGGGTCCGGACCTCAGCCCTCAGGGTCCGGACCTCCGCCCTCAAGGTCCGGACCTCATCCTTAGGGTCCGGACCCTCCCTGCGTGACAGCCAGGGAGGCGTACGGGTTCCGGACCTCGGAAGTTGGAAAACTCATTTTTTATATTTTAAAACATTTTTTATCCATTCTAATGTCTTCCAAACACTTGTAAATGTTTATAAATCATCATCAAGATTATTTAAACTTTACCAAGCATCGTGAATTCATACGTGGAGTCTTCGAGTCTTTGTTCTTCGTCTTTTCTTCTTCGTACCTTCAAGACTCCGACTCACTTCACGAAATATGCCAACATAAAATCCGTAACACAGACTTGGTCAGTCTGTCCACTATCACCCAAATAGCATCGAAACTAGCCTGCGTCCTCGGTAATCCCACGACAAAGTCCATGGCGATCTGGTCCCACTTCCACTCGGGTATTGGGAGACTCTTAAGCTTGCCAGCAGGTACTCGGTGCTCCGCCTTTACCTGTTGACAAGTCAAACACTGAGCCACAAACCTCCCAATATGCCGCTTCATTCCATTCCACCAGAAGTGTGCTTTCAAGTCCTTATACATCTTGGTTCCACCGGGGTGAACCGTATAAGGCGAGTAATGTGCCTCTCTCAAAATCTCCTCTCGGATCTCTGAATCCATAGGCACACACAGTCCCCTGTACCGTAGTACTCCCGAGCTGTCAACACCAAAATCCCCTGTCTGCCCGCTGGCAATTTGATCTCGAATCCTCATCAAATAGGGGTCCACACTCTGTTTCTCTCGGATCCTATCCAACAGAGTGGGTTGCAAAACCAAAGACATAAGTTTTGCAGTAACCCCAGGGGATACCACCTCAAGCTCAAGCTGCCTCAACTCCTCAAGTAATGGCGCCTGCTGAGTGATCATCATACTAAGGCTCTGCACTGATCTCCTGCTCAACGCATCTACCACTACATTCGCCTTGCCGGGGTGATACAGGATGGTAACATCATAATCCTTCAGTTGTCGTGAGGCATAGGCAATTACCCTACCATGCTGCATCAACACACATCCCAAGCCACTGTGTGATGCATCACTATAAATCACAAATCCTTCCCCCATAACTGGAAGGGTAAGGATGGGAGCAGACATCAGTCTCTCCTTCAGCTCCTCAAAGCTATGCTGGCACTCAGCACTCCAAACAAATCTAATCCCCTTTCTCGTCAGACGAGTGAGGGGTGTGGAGAGCTTCGTAAAGCCTTCCACAAATCGACGGTAATATCCAGCTAACCCGAGGAAACTCCTCACCTCGGTAACCGTCGTCGGTCTGGGCCAATCCCGCACAGTCTCAATCTTCTGCGGGTCCACCGCCACTCCAGTGGTTGAAATCACATGGCCCAAAAAAGCTACCTCTCGAAGCCAGAACTCGCACTTCTTCAGCTTGGCATACAACTTCTTCTCCCTCAGAAGTTGCAGCACTATCCTCAAGTGCTCCTCATGCTCAGCATCACTCTGAGAGTAGATCAGGATATCATCAATAAACACCACCACAAACCGGTCCAAGAACGGCTTAAACACTCAATTCATCAAATCCATAAACGCGGCAGGGGCATTAGTCAATCCAAACGGCATCACCGTAAACTCATAATGCCCGAACCGAGTCCTAAAAGCCGTCTTGGGAATATCCTCGGCTTTCACCTTCAGTTGGTGGTAACCAGACTGCAAGTCAATCTTCGAGAAGACACAAGATCCTTGCAGCTGATCAAACAGATCATCAATGCGCGGCAAAGGATACCTGTTCTTGATGGTCACTTTATTCAACTCTCGGTAATCCACACAAAGTCTAAGTGAACCATCCTTCTTCTTCACGAATAACACCGGCGCTCCCCAAGGCGATACGCTGGGTCTCACAAACCCCTTATCCATCAAATCTTGAAGCTGCGCCTTAAGCTCTCTCAGCTCAGCCGGTGCCATTCGGTAGGGTGTCTTTGAGATTGGCGTAGTTCCTGGGACTACGTCAATCACAAACTCGACCTCCCTGTCTGGTGGCATCTCAGTCAACTCGGGGGGAAACACGTCCGGGAACTCGCGGACTACAGAGATGTCCTCGAGCTCAGGTGCTACGCAGATACCTCAACAACAGTCGCAAGAAATGCGGTACATCCTCGACTCATCATCTGTCTCGCTCGTGCCGACGAAATCCACGTCGCAAACAACGTGCTCCTGCAGCCTCGATACACGTACTCCTCCTGGCCTGGCTCGCGAAACGTCACGGTCCTCTCGCCACAGTCGATCGTCGCGAAGTAGCGCGTCAGCCAATCCATGCCGAGCACCACATCAAAATCCTGCAATCGCCCCAAGACCAACAGGTCTGCGGGCATCACCCAAGGTCCAAGCTGCACAGGGCAAGCCCGACAACAGTCCTCCACACGCAAAACGTGCTCGGGAATCTGCACCTCTCGTGCACAAGGTAACGGCCCTAACACTAGCCCATGCAAGGATGCAAATGCTCGACTGACAAAAGAATGTGATGCGCCTGTATCAAATAATGCACGAGCTCTAATGCCAGAAATTAAAATAATACCTGCCACCACATGATCAGCCGCCGTGGAGTCCTCCAGTTGAGCCGCGGAGACTCTGCTGCTCTGTGCCTGCTGTCGCCGCTCACCTGGACGGGGTATAGAAGCCCAATCCATCTGGCTATAAGTCGGTGAAGCTCCATAGGTCTGCTGATGAACAGGGGGTGCCGATGCGATCGATGGTACATGCGACGCTGCTCGGGGACAAGCTGCCCGCAGATGTCCGGACTGACCACATCCAAAACATCGGCCCTCGCGCTGTACACATTGCCTAGGCCAGTGTGGTCCTCCGCAGATGACACATCTCGGTGCCCCCCTCTGCTGCCGTCCCTGCTGATGGGATCCACCAGACCTCTGTCGCCCCGAAAACCCACGACCCTGAGAACGTGATCGTGGAGGTCTCGGTGGGCATCTGCCGCTGGTCTGTCCTCTGTCGTCTGGAATCGGGCGCTTCCTATCCAAACCCTGACTCAGAGTGGCCGCCCACTCACTCGCCGTCAAGGCTCCACGCTCCACCCATAGCGCCTGCTCGATCGACGCGTCCAAGGTCTGCAACCTCTGCGCCTGAACTAAGACAAATATCTCCTGTCTCAATTCTCGCTCGAACAAATAAACTCTGTGAGCCTCATCTCTCGCAGCAAAAGGAACACAGTTCAGGAGTCTGGTAAACTCCCGGGTATACTCCTGCACTGTGCGATCTCCCTGCAGTAACTTCTTCAGATCCTCCTCGAGTTTCTGCTTCACGCTGTTAGGGAAATAGGACCCATACAGCATCCTGCAGAACTCGGCCCAACTCAAACGCAGCGCATCCAGCGACCTGCTCGATCTCGTCCTCGTCCACCAGATGCGTGCATCACCCGTCAAGCAGTGAACTGCCAAGTGAACCCGCTCCCGCTCTGGCATGAAGAGATCCTCGAATAACTTCTCCATCTCGCCTACCCAGGCCTCCACCACCCATGGCTCGGCGTGGCTACCATCAAAACGGGGTGGATCAAATCGACAAAAACGAGCCAGTCTCTCGGTCATCCGCTCCTGCTCAGCCTCCGACATCTGTCCACCTGACCGGGAAGTGTCGCCAACCGGTGCGGCCGGAACTGCCGCTGCTGGGGGCACGGCTGCAGCTGGAACGTCAGCTGGAATAGCAGGAGGTGGCTCCTGCGACTCCGTCGCTCTAGGTGCTGCACTCCACGTGTGAGTAATGGTATCACACATCCTCCGCAAAAGTGCACTCTGCTGCCTAGCTGACTCGGCTAGCGCAGTCAACTGCTCACACACATCAGGGGGTGCACTAGGTCCCGCATGCTCAGGCACCACAGAAGGCGCGGGGGTAGCCCGCGTCGGGGGTCGACCTCGGTGTCGTGGAGGCGTCATGCTCACCTGCGCAACACACAGATCAGTCAACACACAAACAACTCAAGACCCAATCATGCGAAAGTCCAGAAGGTCGTCTCTTTTCCCTCGCTGCTTGACGTCGTCTGCAGCCAACGCAAGTTCGCGACAGGAAAGGACACACGCCTTCGATCACTCCCTCCACTTAAGGATGAGTTCAACAGTCAAATCGATGACTTTCGCGGCAAGTCACGTCTCTCACGTCTTGCATTCCTAGGGTCTGCCATAGCCTAGGGTTTACTAAGTCCCAACGACCTATTCCTAAGCTCTGATACCAACTTAATCTGTCACGCCCCGGATTACTCGTTTCCCCGGGCTCGCCAACAAATCCGCCGTATACATAGATTTCTCTATGTATACGAAGCGATAGCTAACCTGTAAACACACATACAAGCCACTACAAGAGATATATAGAGCTGCAATAAAACATACAATAACAAAAGTCACATGTACATATAGGATCCAAGATACAACAGTCCCTCCAGAACCAAAATAGGAACAAGTCCACAGTATATGTACATGGCTTAACTCAAAATAAACTATCTCCAGTAGGGTCCTCCTCTAGGAACAACAGGGACAGGTAGGGATCTAGCTTGCAACTCCCTTACCTCGATCCACAGAAACAGGCGCAGCAGCCGCAACAGAAGAAGGCTCTGCAAGAAAAAGTGGCAACAATGGGTGTGAGAACTACTATCAAAAGAAGTAGTCCTCAGTGGGTACCAATACCGACCTCAACGGTCCACCCACTAAGTCTACGAGACTAACAGTATAACTGATAGGTAAACAACAACAAAGTAAGCTGGAATAAACTCTACAGCCGTAATGCCACTACCCTAGCACTATCCAAGTCACACTCTCAAGTAAGCATCACCAAAGTGAAAGGTCACCCCTGACCCAATCTAACGGAACTGCCCCAAAAGGGCTCGTCCAGCCAACTCTCAAAGTAAAAGCATCCCCAACCAATAGGTAACCAGCACTGACCCAATCCACAGGGACTGCAATACGCCCGTCCCGCCTGTCTAAGCAACACCGTACGCTACCTCAAAGGCACTGGGTAGAGAGCGAGAGTCCCACCGGGACTAAGACGACATCAACGCAAGTAGCCAGGCTCCGGAGCGGCACTCATGGGCGCTACCCAAACGAGTATGCAAGCGTGTCTCTGTCGAGCTCAATCAAGCTCATACAGGCTAAGTCACTATAAATGGGTCAAGTCGGTCTAACAACCAAGGCTCGCGTACCCTCAGTACAATCTGATACCAGAAAAGGGATCTGGGTCCACCGTCAGCCCCGACGGCACCCGAAAACACAAAACAGCCTAACCCTGCTGTAAATACAAGCTCGGCATCCCAGCACAAGCGTAAACTCATCCTACAACGAACTAAGTATCCACCTCGCACTAACAGCGGTGATACAAGAACAGAAACGGCTCCTAGAGCTAAATCTGATAATAGTTCGAAAAGTGACGGTTGTATGTTCGCGAGTTTTCTCCTAAGTCAATTCCCAGTTCAGCATGTAAAGTCATGTCTATAAACTATCAATTTATGCTCCAAATTCAGATTTCATAATAATACATGCAAATTCATGAATTCGAGCTACTAACATGATTTAACAGATGATAAAACAGCATGCTGCACTCTCTACAACTTAGGAGGAAATCCGGCGATTTCGGTAACATTAACCCACCTCGAAAGCTATCCAACAACGGCTAGGAGTCGAGTGGAAGGCATCCAAACAACGCCGGCTGAAATCGAGTTCAAAACTGCAACCTCGAGATTCGGATCCACCTGCTCAACGTTCTGGGCGCCCAGAACATCAGCCCAGAACTGCAGCCTGGCAGCACAACCCACATGGATTCAACATGCGATATAATCCAAATTCTAAGTCCAAATGCAGTGAGATTTGGCTCAACTCACCAGTAGGGGCTCAAGAACACACCCTCCAAATTTCAGCCAAAACGGAGTTCGACTCGATGTCCAAAAGGTCCACACACTGAACCGGATTCACTTCTGGACCCTCCTGCACATGGATCCAGAAGTTCCAGCACTTAAGTAAATCTCAAAAACAGTAAGAATTCAGGGATTCCAACGAATCTAGCTCATAGAAAAGGATCACAAACCTCTCAAATACAGTGATGGAACAAACCAAAACCTCTCCAAAGATCCTCACAAAGATCCGGATCTAAAAATCTAAGAAATTCCATCAATGACCCAAAAATTCAGCACTTAAGCAATTACTCAAAATCTGAGCTAGAACTCACCTTTGAATCCTCAATTCAGGTGGGAAGAACCTCCTAACCAGTAAGGAATGAGGAAGGACTAATCTTCACTTCGTAATTCCAGCTCCCAAGAGATTGGATCCAAAAGATCAAAGGAAAAACCCAAGTTTCAGCTCAAGAACACAAAGGGTCCAGTGAAACATCAACTGTAGCTTACATACCTGTTCAAATCGCGATTGGAAGGGTTCCACGTCTTCCTCTACGAGTCGTCTATCCAACAAACCAAGTTTCGAAGGATTTGGACACTCCCACACTGAACACGAGCCAGAACACCACAGGTCGACGATGCAGTTCCAGCAGGAATCCAAGGTCTTCAATGTAGGAAGATGAAATTTGGGAGAGAAGAGAGGGTTTCCTTGCAAAATCCTGGGTTCACCATGAAGAGGGAAGAAAAAGCCTCAGGGGAGGTCGTCCACTGCTCTTATAGACAAAGGATCTCGGTGCAATGGGCCTCAAGAATAGAAATGCTCTAACCTGTTTCTCAGCAGGAAATCCACATTCGGGCGCCCGAAACCCAAGAAGCTGGCGCCCAGTTCTTCAGCCAGCACAAGCCCAGAACATCGGACTCTCCGCCGTGGTCCGGTGCGCCCTAACCTGGTCCGGCGGATTTCACCAACCAACCACCACGTGTCAAGCGGATCGATAATCACGAGGTAGGATTTCCGGACTCACTTTCCGGGCGCCCACAACCTGGATCCAAAATGACTTAGCAGTTTCAGAAAACGAGCACTCAACATCTGGGCGCCCAAAACAAGACTTCCGGGCGCCCTAAAGTTCAAAAGCCCAAAACTCCAGTTTTGGCTTACTTCGGTGCTCCGAGTCCGTTTTCGCGTCTATTTGACGCCGAAACGACTCCGACTTGTCTCGACCTTCTCTAGAAGCGTCGAACAGTCTAGGATGCTACAGTCATTCCGTCAGTTAGGCCCCAGGGGTACTACACACTATTTGTACGGGGAGCATTGTGAGGTGTACACGGATTATAAAAGCTTAAAGTATTTGTTCACTCTAAAGGAGTTGAACTTGAGGCAGCGGAGATGGCTGGAGTTGATAAAAGATTACGACTTAACCATCTTGTACCACCCCGGTAGAGCCAATGTGGTGGCCGATGCGCTCAGTAGGAAATCCGTGGAGAACTTCGCAATTGAGATGATGGGACAAATACCGTTGATCAAGGAAATAGGCCGATTTGACTTGGAAGTCGTGGCCCCGGGCGTCCCCGCTAGACTCATGAATCTCGATGTGTGGCCGACCTTGTTGGAGCAAATAAAAGAAAAGCAATCTGGTGATCCGGAACTCCAAAAGGTGCGGAGTGCTATCGAGAGTGGGCGCGCCGGTGATTTTCATGTGGACTCGTAGGGCGCCATTCGATTCCGAAATCGATTGTGCGTGCCAAAAGTCGAGGACATTCGTAGGGAGATCTTGAAAGAAGCTCACACTTCTCCCTATGCGATTCACCCGGGCGGCACCAAAATGTATAAGGATCTTAAATTGCATTATTGGTGGCCGGGGATGAAACTTGATGTTGGACGCTTTGTGGCACAATGTTCAGTATGCCAACAGGTGAAGGCCGAGCGTCGCTTTCCAGCAGGGAAGTTGCAAGGGCTGCCCATTCCAGTTTGGAAGTGGGAAAATATAGCAATGGACTTCGTTGTGGGCCTACCTCGATCGCTAGGTGGCCACGACGCGATTTGGGTGGTGGTGGATCGTTTGACAAAGTCGGCATACTTTTTGCCAATCCACACCACTTGGTCGGGAGACAAGTTAGCACAAGTCTACCTGGACGAGATTATGCGGTTGCACGGGGTCCCGACCTCGATAGTTTCAGATCGAGATCCCCGTTTTACATCGCATTTTTGGAAAAGCTTGCAAGGAGCTTTGGGAACACGGCTCGATTTCAGTTCAGCATTTTATCCTCAAACTGACGGTCAATCGGAAAGGACAATTCAGATTTTGGAGGATATGCTGTGAGCGTGTGTGTTGGACTTCAAGGGTGCGTGGCCTACTCATTTACCGATGGCTGAATTTGCTTACAATAATAGCTATCAATCTAGCATCGGTATGGCACCGTTTGAGGCCTTGTATGGAAGAAAATGCCGCTCTCCTATTCATTGGAGCGAGGTCGGCGAGAGAAGGGTCTTAGGACCGGATGTGTTGTGTGAAGCGGAGTAAAAGGTCCGCTTGGCACGTGAACGTTTATCGACGGCGCAATCCAGACAAAAGAGTTATGCGGACCGGCGTCGACGAGATTTGGAAATCGCGGTAGGAGACCGTTTCTTCTTGAAAGTATCACCCATGAGAGGGGTGAAGCGATTTGGTGTTCGGGGTAAGTTGAGTCCCCATTACATTGGGCCTTATGAGGTTTTGGAGCGTATGGGATCCGTGGCATATCGACTAGCTTTGCCGCCAAAACTTGTGGGGATACACAATGTGTTTCATGTATCGACGCTCCGCAAGTACGTGTATGATCCGGCGCATATCCTCGAGTATGTGCCTATGGAGCTTTATGAGGATATGACTTATGAGGAATTTCTCTTGTGTATCATGGAACGCGAGGTGAAAATTTTGAGGAACCGTGAAATTCCTTATGTAAAGGTGCAATGGACCAATCACGGTGAGCGCGAAGCTACGTGGGAATTGGAAAGCTCGATGAAGGAGCGGTTTCCTTACCTCTTCGCTGAGTCCAGCTGAGGTATGATTTAGTTTCGCGGCCGAAACTCTCTTTAAGGGGGAGGAATGTAGTACACTAAATTTCAGTGCGTCGTACCGAACTTCTACAAATTGTGGAGTTCCGGTGGAAAAATAGCATGTGAGGCTATATGTGAGGCTTCGGCCAAGTTTGGGACTTGTGCGAAGTATTTTCGGCGCAAATGAGGCGCGAAAACGAACTTCGAAAAGCTAGAACTGCTGTACTTGTGAAGTCTGCAGTGGATTCCGGTATGAGGATATTCATACCAGTACTGAAGTGATTAGTACCGGTATGTGGTGTGGTATACCGGAATGCGACGGCTGAATCCGAGAAACTAGCTATCGGGTTTTGCGGAATTCCTCGGGGTATACCGGAACTAACACTCGTATACCGGTATGCAAATGCGAATACCGGTATACAGTGTTGCGAAATGCCAGTTTTGACTGGTTGGAAGTGTTGATTGTTGAGAGGGGCAAAAGGGTCTTTTCACACTCGAGGGAGTGTTAGAAAGGCAGGGAACACCTTCCCTTCTCAGTCATCTTCCTCCTCTACTTCTCCTCTCCATCTCTCTCACTTTCTCTCTCTAGAGATCTCTCCAAAACTTGGAGAGAAGGGTGGATTGAGCTTGGAAAAGGCTTCCAAATGGGAGAAGAAGCTTCTTAGTGCAAGTAGAAGCTTGGGGAACTCGTGATTAAGGTTAGTTCCTCATAATTTGGGTTCAAACCTTGGATTTAATCCTTTGCTATGAGGTTTTTGGAAACCCTAGGCAATCTAAACCACAAAACGTGAAGATTGGCCAAGAGATTTTGAGGTTCTACATGCATGCATGTGAAACCTAGGTAAAATGAGGGTTTTTGCAATGTGAGGTTCTAAAAATATTTGGACCTTCGGGAATTGCAATTGAGGAATAGAAAATCATGTTAGAACACTTGATTTTATGTATTGAGTTGATTTAAGGGTTCGTAATGAGTAACGAACCATTTTCTTGTAGAAGCTTGGGTTGAAGCAAGAACTCAAGGTTTGGAGACCTAGGAGCTCAAAGAATACAAGAATTTGGAAGCTCTTGAGGTGGGTTTGTGTTTACCGAAGTGATTAGGTCACTTCCATGTTTAGGGTAAATATCTATTTAAAGATAAAATAATATGTATTGTGAACCCTAGGACTTGCATGTTCGCAAAGATGAAAATCATGATAGGTAGAGCCATGAGCTCCTATTGCATGTTATAGAATTCAAGTATATTTCTATTAGCTATACTTGCTATGTGATTGCATGTATGATTGGAACCTAGTGTTGAGAACTTAGGTTGGAACATGTATGATTGGAACCTAGAGTCATTGAACATAGGTTGGAACATGAGAATGAAACCTAGAGTCATGGAACCTAGGTTGAGAATGAAAAAGTGAACCTAGTGTCATTGAACATAGGTGAGACTTAGTGACTTGAACCTAGGGTCATGAGACTTAGGTTGGCAAGTGTGAAATGTTGAGATGGGATGTGCGACGAGGTTGCTATCCCGGGTATGCGACGAGTTCGCTACCCGTGCCATGTGATGGCGGTGTTGAGATTGGGATGTGCAACGAGGTTGCTATCCCGGGTATGCGACGAGTTCGCTACCCGTGCCATGTGATGGCGGTGTTGAGATTGGGATGTGCGACGAGGTTGCTATCCCGGGTATGCGACGAGTTCGCTACCCGTGCCATGTGATGGCGGTGTTGAGATGGGATGTGCGACGAGGTTGCTATCCCGGGTATGCGACGAGTTCGCTACCCGTGCCATGTGATGGCGGTGTTGAGATGGGATGTGCGACGAGGTTGCTATCCCGGGTATGCGACGATTTCGCTACCCGTGCCATGTGATGGCGGTGTTGAGATGGGGTATGCGACGATTTCGCTATCCCGAGTATGCGACGAGTTCGCTACTCGAACACGGAGGTGACGATTTCACTCCTTGGATGTTGGAACTATAATGGTGATGCGGCGATTCCGAAACCATAAGTAAATGACAAGTAGTTGAACTTGGTCATGTGAAATATAGGATGAACCTAGGAGAAAATGAAAATGGACATTTTATTTGGTTGCATCCTTTATGTTTATTTACAAGCATGTAAATAATTGTTGCATAGTTATTTGTGATCTAACTTATGGATATAGTGTTTCTTTGGACCTGGTGGGTCGAGCTTCTCTCTTGGGTGGCCTTACCCACTGGGAACTATGTTTATAGTTCTCACCTCACGTTTTTCAGGTCCTTCCGCGAGTGAGGCGGCGGAGCGAGGCAAGGGTTTGGCTCTCTAGATAGCAGCTGTCACGCCCCGGGCCCTTGTAAAAGCCTACCAGGCACGTGCACAGACCCGCCGTGTACCCCAAACAACACACAATATACACAAGGCGTCTATAACAACAACAATCAAGTAGAATGAGAAATACATCCTAAACAAGGTGATCAGAGCGAGAACATAATTCTACAACTAATACAAGATCATCACAACTAAAATCTCAAGATATACAATAAAATTATACATCTTAACAATACTAGGAGATCACTCTCTAGAAAATAACTATACACCTTTCATACAAAATACAATGAAAGGTATCCAGGGTATGTCTATAACAACATCGTAGAGGCTCTAGCTAGCTGCTAACCCCTCGCCACGGTCCCAAGCCTCTCCTGCTGCGAAAAGCTCTGAAATAAAAACCCAACAACAATGGGGGTGAGAACTATTAAACAATAGTTCCCCGTGGGTAAGCCGCCGAGAGTGGCGAATTACACCGCTAGGTCAACTGAGGCAAGATAGTATAAGCTGAACATAAAGCATATAACATTAAATGCTAAACAGATAATTCTACTACTATCATGCCTCCAAATGACTAAAACATCTACATGAACATGAATATGATCCTACTGTCATATGTTCAACATTTAATTACACAAATTACATGCATGTCAAATTAATGCCATGATCAATCACATATACTCTATTGTAATAAACTCACTATATGTCAAGTTTACTATTACACATATGACTTGTCTCAACTACAAGTATGAACTATATAACCAACTTCCCACTACATGTATGAACTATATGACTTGTTCCCAACTACATGAGTGTTATGTTCACTAACCACTAGTGTGCCAAGTCATGTCAATGTTTCACTACAAGTAATGCCACAATGTCACCACCCAATACTACGTCCATCAGCTACATCTATATGTACCGATTAATTAGGGTGTCAAATGTCATATTCCTCACCATATTTCCTACCATAAAGGACTTTTCAAGTCTCGGCTTGTGCCGTGCCTAATGGCCCCGTGGTAGTCAAAATTCTCGCTAGAATGAGCCTCCCCCACGGCAATCCACTTCGGCGCCCATATAACCTGCACACAGGCGATCAACATCGCGAAAGGCCTACTCCGGAGCTGCCGGCTTGTAGGGAGCGACCCTCACAAGCATGTGCGAATGAGCACAATGGCATAACAAGCATAGTCAACAGCATAGGAAATACGTTCGTCATGTCTCTAACATGTAATAGCCAACCGATGTCCAAAGGTCTAACATTATGTCAAAATGTCAACCTAATTATTCACCTAAGTGAAATACAATATGTTTAACCTCACACTATGTCAAAACATGTCATAATTATGTTTACTACGTTCAATAGCCAAGATGCTAAATGTCAACAATATCATGTTGTTCTCAATTTGTCCGTTGGTATGTCCCTACCAATATACACATGTCTCTAACATGTAAATGCTCATCTCTCAGTTTACTAAGTTCATAAACCATGCATTACTCTAATGCCATATATTGTGCATTCTACAATGCCAAAACCATGCATTATTCTAATGTCATATATCATGCATTCTACAAATGCCAAACCATGCATTATTCTAATGCCATATATCATGCATTCTACAAATGCCAAAACACTAAATCCATGCCATGCATGAGCTACAACAACCTCTACTACATAGAGTATAAAGCTATCATGCAAGTATTTATTTCGCCCAGTACAACTATCACATATAACTAGAATCCCTTTCCTCATGTCTTAAACATGGAATCATTTCCACGACCAAAAGGTCGAGCCAAAGCCAACAATGCCCGTCAAAGTTGCTCACCTAGATAAGGTGCAACAACTTATCCTGCATATGCCATAACTTCTCTTTTCTCTATATAAGCATACTCTAGTATGCAAGAGAATTCACTAATTCAACAACCAAGTAGTGTCTCCTATGATGCTCATTTCTAGCATGCATAACCTAATTAGCATTTCATAATGCATCATTACACTACTAGCACAAATACTCTAGCATGCATATTATTCTCATAATGCCATACTATATGAAATATGCAGTTTTCATACACAACATGTATGTCTCATGCAATCACAATTCTCATCATGCCATAATTATTCTAATTATGCATCTAATCAATCCTATAACAAGATAGGAGACATAGGGGGAGTTCACCCATTTCGGTGAGGTCAAACCCACCGGATACCCGTCGAAACCTCGTAGTACTTCGAAACGGAGTTGTCCCCCGAGCTTCTCATACCCTAAGATAATTTTCCAAGGGGTTAAAAGCTTCGAACGAACAAATTCGAAAACCACCAAAAACTATGAGGTAAATGGGTGAAAAATACCTTGAGCAAGTAAAACTTGTTCTAAGTCCAAATTGAGGTTAGGGATCTTCAAATCCAACCTACAACAACATTCTACACCCATCAATTCCACCTCAAGAGCTCCTAATCAAGAAACCCTAAATAAAATCCTAGTTTTCAAGAAACTAGGTTTTCATACTAATCTCAAGCAAAAACACAATTTAGAGGTTGTAAAAGGGTTTATTAACCTCAAATCAAGCTTCCAACCGAGCTCAACATGCTAGGGTTGAAGCTAAGCCCACCAACAAGCTCATCTCCTCAGCCCCAAGCTCCCTCCAAGCCTAGGAGTACTCCTCCATGAAGAAAATGGAGGAAAAAGAGATCAAAACATGATCTAGAGAGGTTGGAGAAGAGAAAATCTAGATAGAGAGAGAGAAAAACCCTACCTCATCTCCTCCCAAGCCTCAGCCAACAATGGATGTGAAGGGGTGAAGGGGTACTTAACCCAATGCACAAAATCCACTTAGGCCCCTCAAAGAGCCAAAATTGCAAAACTGCACAAAATGCACTCTGCGGCACCGTATACCGGTATACGCATGTGCATACCGGTATACTGCACAAATCCTGCAAAACCCGAGCCTCGGCCAAGCAGGCCGCGCAACAGGATTCCGGTATGCAAAATTTCCAGTACCGGTACTAATCGCTTCAGTACCGGTATGCGAAGCACATACCGGAATGCCAACCTATTCCGTTATCAATTGCTGGATTCCGCAGAACCCGAGAGCTGCGCACAACCAGTCTTCACTGGATTCCGGTATCCCAAGCCAGATACCGGTATACAATTGCAAAATCTGCACTTTTGCAGATTTCGACTTCCGGAGTCCGTTTTCGCACTTTTCAAGTCCCGAAAACACTCCGAAGCTCACCAAACTCAACCCAAAACTCCAGAATAGTATAAGCCACTATTCTCTCACTAGAACTCCGCAATTTGCTAAAGTTCAGTGTACTACATACTCCCCTCCGTTTTCGCACTGCGAAACTACGGATCAAACAACAACTCCCGAAAACAATCACCAAAAAGTACTCAAAAATGCATCCTCGACCAGTGAAACTCCAGAACCATTTCCAAGCATTTCTCTGCAGATCAGTGCAATAACTATCAAACAAAATCTGAAAACACTCAGATCTCCGCAAACTCTCCACTTGGATTAAGCAACGAAAACGAATGGTTTACAATACGATGCCTCACGAAAAGTAAACAAGTCCAAAGACTTTTCAAACTCAAATCCACAAGGACTCCACGAATCCCTCTCACTCCGAAATCTCACCAAACACAACTCACATCCTTAAAGTTATGCATACTCCGAAAAACAACGTCCGAAACAAAAGTTCGTGATACTTCCATACAAGGGCAAAAACAGAACAACAACCCAAACAGGGGAAGTCAAAGGAGCAAGAATCGCCCTCGAAGTGAAGCCTCCAACTCTCACACCATGCGTCGTGTCCAAGATGTTGCTCCGAAGCATCTGGTAGTAGGAATAGTGATAATCCCAGATTCCTACAATCCACAAGTCTAATCCATAACATGCTCCTTGAAGTTTAGATCTTCATGTAGCTCTAAAGAAACGACATCCACCATCGGGGTAGAATTCAAATACTAGCTCGGAGCGTCAACACACTTCAAATACCTTCAACAGAATTGAAGTAAAAGAACAGCTCGACATGCCACTAAGCCCATTTGCCTCAGGGTCTCAAATAATCCAAAGGATCTGAAACTTAGATTCCTCACACACAAAGTTCTTGGATTCCCTAACCCAAGTATCACACTCAGATCATCAGATTCAGGTGCCAAAATTTCTATCTCTCACCGAGAATCATCCAAGGGCTCAACTTCCAAAGCGATAGAGCTAGATGCCCTACGCAATCACACAAAATTCCAAGGTATACTTGCGCAAAATTTCCTCAAACCAACTCAGGCGAATAGTTACTCCTATTCAGAACCTCTCAACAAACATCACGTCTAGCTTAGAAGCGAGACAATCCAATTCCGGAGCCTCCGGTAATCCTCTATCCATACCAGGTAGATAGCCTTTACATAGCATATCACATAAATCCTGCCATCACAGGTACAACTTGTCGGTTTCACCGTCAAGGCACTTTCTGACAGTCCATAAGGAATTCATCCGCTGCAGCACTCTTGATCTCAATTGCACCATTTACTAGTCGGAATCAAGACTAACTCCCGTGATCCGATCCAAGGGTCGATATCACATCATATTACTCATCTCATCGATATCTCTAATACACCAGCCTCTAACCTGTTTTCACAGCTTCAACTCATTTCTTGAGTGTAGAGATATCTCCAACAAATAAGATCTGGGTGCACTTCACACCGCTAACAATGCATGAACTTGCCACATTTTCCAAGTAAATGCTATGGCAATCAATTCCAAGTCACAATTTGGCGATTCCTCTTGCATTCTCTCACTTGCTGAAAGGTCAATACTACCTTTCTATTCCACACCAGAGTGCAACTCAATCCGTGGAGAGAAACATAACTACAAAACACATAACCCGCCTTCGGGGTAACCAAGGTTGGCGGTAGTCAACCATACCAACAGTTCCAAGAAACTTCTCTCACACATATCTTTCCAAAAGGTTTAATCCCTTTATGTGTGAGTCAAATGAAGGGAGTAGACAACTCAGTAACCTCCCCACCATTATCCATAACATCCAATCAAACTAGGAAGTTTGAACTTCGATCACATCCGCTTGTCCAAATCAACTATGGATGGTTGATTTCCTTGAGATCTCCACTCATATCCATTTTGGCATTAACTGCCAAGGGACGCTAGTCCTCACAACCGAATCAGCACGTCTTCAACTTGAAGCACTTGCAATCCTCGTTCAAAGGAATCTTCATGGTCTTCATCGCCTCTCGACTTCCAATATGTCGTCGATGCGCACAGAGATAAAGACACCCAGAAGGGCCAAACATCACAACACACAAGAGCATCAGCCAGCTCAAACGACACCACGATAATTTCGTAATGTCTACACCGAGTGAACAAGTCACCCCCGGTCCAAACTCAAACTCGATCCAACGAGAGTAGTACTCAGATTGCAACTACCCTCGAGTAAAACCAGAATCCATGGAGCTTGATCAAACAGATCAACCGATCTCAGCTACGGGTACATATTCTCGATCGTGACCATACCAGTTCACGATAGTCGACCCACAGTCGAAGAGACCCGTCCACACAAAACAAATGAGATCTATGCTCCACAGGAGAAAACACAAGGCAAAAGAGGTCTCCAGACCAAGCCTTCAATTCTCACAACTCAACCGGGATTGCACCAGCAACTCCCTCACAAGAGACATCCTCACTTTTGAGGATTCTCAACACTCACCAAAGATGCTGGCCCAAAGGCCACGCGCCCACTTAGCCAACAACCAGGCTTGGGCGGGTGAAACAATCATCGCAATTAGCGAATTTCCAAGCCCTCTGAAAACACTATTTCGTGTTCAAGCTCCCAAAGCACTACAGCTCGGTTCACACACTCGTCGGCAATCAGATAGCCGAAGAGCCAGCCCAAGTTCAAATTAGAACTATACGCTTTCAGCCAAATAAAGCCAATCGCTTCGTTGGCGCACAAAACACCAAAGACTAACGGAGTACAAGAACAGTACTCTCAAGTCCAAGCAATCAGGACCACTCAATCTGCAACAACAAGGAATGAGTTCCCTGCCATGCATTCGGCAAACAAACCAAAACCACAATCATAACAGACCACAAACAAGCTCCAATACTAAGAGCTGCGACAACCTCCATCGTCGCTGCGTCATCATCCGCCCGTCATACAGGCACGCACACATCCAAAGCCGGCCGCACACAAAGTCGGTCCCAATATTGTCGACACTGCTTTTCTCAAACACTCCAACTGGGAATGGCCCACCTGGCCACGAAGAGAGCACCTGCCTCAATTCCAAGAGCATCATCGGGTACATACGGACTCCACCGCTCACACGTCACAATAGTCGATGATGATTTGACGTCCCATTAACATCCTGCTAGAGGTCCACCTTCTCACTATCAATTCCTCTTACGATAGACTTGCCACTTTTAGTAGCTTCTTTTGCCGTCCCAACGGTCTCCACATCTCTTGCCCTTACCAAGGTGCGATCCGTATTCTCATAGAATTTCTCAAGGTCGACTGCCAACCGGATCGACAAATCCTCTAGTTGCTTAATCCTCTCGTCTGCCGGCGCAAAGCCTCAACTTGGAGTAGCATCATAAATGATCGCCGTTCCACCATACTCGCTGAATTTGCCAGTTGTTCTCCCCACTTAATATCTCACCAAATCCGGAGGATGTAGGGTTCCCGCCTTGGCTGCCTCGGCCGTCATCGAGCGCGTCGTTCACCACTCAAGCTGCAACAAGCAAAACATGTGCAGGTAAAACACCCCACGCCAATGCATCCCCACACAAAACTATAACCCCAATCATGCGAAAGTAATGAAGTGGACTCCCACTATTCCCCGATGTCACATTGTCGGCCGCCAACGTGACCCTCCAAGGGTATAGAAGTGGTTCACTCCGATCTAACTCCAACTCCTTTGGAGTCTTAGAAATGACCCAATCATAATACTTTCGCCAATAAGTCATAAGAGATCCCGTCTCTTACGTTCCTATTCCTTATCGTCCAACCTGCCTAAGGTTTACTAGGTCCACTACGACTCAACCCTAGGCTCTGATACCACAATAATCTGTCACGCCCCGGGCCCTTGTAAAAGCCTACCAGGCACGTGCACAGACCCGCCGTGTACCCCAAACAACACACAATGTACACAAGGCGTCTATAACAACAACAATCAAGTAGAATGATAAATACATCCTAAACAAGGTGATCAGAGCGAGAACATAATTCTACAACTAATAGAAGATCATCACAACTAAAATCTCAAGATATACAATAAAATTATACATCTTAACAATACTAGGAGATCACTCTCTAGAAAATAACTATACACCTTTCATACAAAATACAACGAAAGGTATCCAGAGTATGTTTATAACAACATCGTAGAGGCTCTAGCTAGCTGCTAACCCCTCGCCACGATCCCAAGCCTCTCCTGCTGCGGAAGGCTCTGAAATAAAAACCCAACAACAATGGAGTTGAGAACTATTAAGCAATAGTTCCCAGTGGATAAGCCGCCGAGAGTGGCGAATTACACCGCTAGGTCAACTGAGGCAAGATAGTATAAGATGAACATAAAGCATATAACATTAAATGCTAAACAGATAATTCTACTACTATCATGCCTCCAAATGACTAAAACATCTACATGAACATGAATATGATCCTACTGTCATATGTTCAACATTTAATTACACAAATTACATGCATGTCAAATTAATGCCATGATCAATCACATATACTCTATTGTAATAAACTCACTATATGTCAAGTTTACTATTACACATATGACTTGTCTCAACTACAAGTATGAACTATATATCCAACTTCCCACTACATGTATGAACTATATGACTTGTTCCCAACTACATGAGTGTTATGTTCACTAACCACTAGTGTGCCAAGTCATGTCAATGTTTCACTACAAGTAATGCCACAATGTCACCACCCAATACTACGTCCATCAGCTACATCTATATGTACCGATTAATTAGGGTGTCAAATGTCATATTCCTCACCATATTTCCTACCATAAAGGACTTTTCAAGTCTCGGCTTGTGCCGTGCCTAATGGCCCCGTGGTAGTCAAAATTCTCGCTAGAATGAGCCTCCCCCACGGCAATCCACTTCGGCGCCCATATAACCTGCACACAGGCGATCAACATCGCGAAAGGCCCACTCCGGAGCTGCCGGCTTGTAGGGAGCGACCCTCACAAGCATGTGCGAATGAGCACAATGGCATAACAAGCATAGTCAACAGCATAGGAAATACGTTCGTCATGTCTCTAACATGTAATAGCCAACCGATGTCCAAAGGTCTAACATTATGTCAAAATGTCAACCTAATTATTCACTTAAGTGAAATACAATATGTTTAACCTCACACTATGTCAAAACATGTCATAATTATGTTTACTACGTTCAATAGCCAAGATGCTAAATGTCAACAATATCATGTTGTTCTCAATTTGTCCGTTGGTATGTCCCTACCAATATACACATGTCTCTAACATGTAAATGCTCATCTCTCAGTTTACTAAGTTCATAAACCATGCATTACTCTAATGCCATATATTGTGCATTCTACAATGCCAAAACCATGCATTATTCTAATGCCATATATCATGCATTCTACAAATGGCAAACCATGCATTATTCTAATGCCATATATCATGCATTCTACAAATGCCAAAACACTAAATCCATGCCATGCATGAGCTACAACAACCTCTACTACATAGAGTATAAAGTTATCAGCAAGTATTTATTTAGCCCAGTACAACTATCACATATAACTAGAATCCCTTTCCTCATGTCTTAAACATGGAATCATTTTCACGACCAAAAGGTCGAGCCAAAGCCAACAATGCCCGTCAAAGTTGCTCACCTAGATAAGGTGCAACAACTTATCCTGCATATGCCATAACTTCTCTTTTCTCTATACAAGCATACTCTAGTATGCAAGAGAATTCACTAATTCAACAACCAAGTAGTGTCTCCTATGATGCTCATTTCTAGCATGCATAACCTAATTAGCATTTCATAATGCATCATTACACTACTAGCACAAATACTCTAGCATGCATATTATTCTCATAATGCCATACTATATGAAATATGCACTTTTCATACACAACATGTATGTCTCATGCAATCACAATTCTCATCATGCCATAATTATTCTAATTATGCATCTAATCAATCCTATAACAAGATAGGAGACATAGGGGGAGTTCACCCATTTCGGTGAGGTCAAACCCACCGGATACCCGTCGAAACCTCGTAGTACTTCGAAATGGAGTTGTCCCCCGAGCTTCTCATACCCTAAGATAATTTTCCAAGGGGTTAAAAGCTTCGAACGAACAAATTCGAAAACCACCAAAAACTATGAGGTAAATGGGTGAAAAATACCTTGAGCAAGTAAAACTTGTTCTAAGTCCAAATTGAGGTTAGGGATCTTCAAATCCAACCTACAACAACATTCTACACCCATCAATTCCACCTCAAGAGCTCCTAATCAATAAACCCTAAATAAAACCCTAGTTTTCAAGAAACTAGGTTTTCATACTAATCTCAAGCAAAAACACAATTTAGAGGTTGTAAAAGGGTTTACTAACCTCAAATCAAGCTTCCAACCGAGCTCAACATGCTAGGGTTGAAGCTAAGCCCACCAACAAGTTCATCTCCTCAGCCCCGAGCTCCCTCCAAGCCTAGGAGTACTCCTCCATGAAGAAAATAGAGAAAAAAGAGATCAAAACATGATCTAGAGAGGTTGGAGAAGAGAAAATCTAGAGAGAGAGAGAAAAAAACCCTACCTCATCTCCTCCCAAGCCTCAGCCAACAATGGCTGTGAGGGGGTGAAGGGGTACTTAACCCAATGCACAAAATCCACTTAGGCCCCTCAAAGAGCCAAAATTGCAAAACTGCACAAAATACACTCTGCGGCACCGTATATCGGTATACGCATGTGCATACCGGTATACTGCACAAATCCTGCAAAACCCGAGCCTCGGCCAAGCAGGCCGCGCAACAGGATTCCGGTATGCAAAATTCCCAGTACCGGTACTAATCGCTTCAGTACCGGTATGCGAAGCACATACCGGAATGCCAACCTATTCCGGTATCAATTGCTGGATTCCGCAGAACCCGAGAGCTGCGCACAACCAGTCTTCACTGGATTCCGGTATCCCAAGCCAGATACCGGTATACAATTGTAAAATCTGCACTTTTGCAGATTTCGACTTCCGGAGTCCGTTTTCGCACTTTTCAAGTTCCGAAAACACTCCGAAGCTCACCAAACTCAACCCAAAACTCCAGAATAGTATAAGCCACTATTCTCTCACTAGAACTCCGTAATTTGCTAAAGTTCAGTGTACTACAGCAGCCCTTCCATTTTGGTGATACATAGAGTTGTACCCCTAGTCTTGGACATTGATAGTATAGGGGTTTACATTAAATGTATGCAACTTGTATATTCCATAATTTTGTAACTTGATGTATGGAATGGAAATGAAAGAAAACAAAAATTTGGGCATGTGTAATGTGCAAATGTGATGTAATAGAAGTAGAACTTATTTATGTTGATGCTTTCCTTGTGCAACTCTTGTACTCCGTTCCTAGTTGGAACCTTGTGGATATGCTTGTGTTGTGACGCCTTGGGCAGGTAGGGGAGACTCTATCCGTTTGGCGGGTCTGGGGCACGCGCTCGTGCGGTTTGTCCTTCCACCTAGTTGGTGTTAAGGCACGGCGGGGCGTGACAAAATCCCTCCACG
The DNA here is from genome assembly GCA_016920855.1 of Puya raimondii. Classification (NCBI taxonomy): domain Eukaryota; kingdom Viridiplantae; phylum Streptophyta; class Magnoliopsida; order Poales; family Bromeliaceae; genus Puya; species Puya raimondii. Next base: position 52,580,116 of record JABWPP010000049.1, read on the forward strand.
AACCTTAGATAGTACCCCGCAAGACCCAAAAAGCTTCGCACCTCCGTGACATTGGTCGGGCGAGGCCAATCCTTGATTGCCTCAACTTTCTTAGGGTCCACCGATACTCCGCCATCGGAAATCACATGACCCAAGAAAGCTACCTCACGAATCCAAAATTCGCACTTCTTTAACTTGGCGAACAGCTTGTTCTCTCGAAGAACTCGAAGCACAATCCTTAGATGCTCTTTATGTTCCTCGTCACTCCGAGAGTACACAAGAATATCATTTATGAACACCACCACAAATCGATCCAGTAGTGGTTTGAATACACGGTTCATTAAGCCCATGAACGCTACCGGGGCATTTGTAAGCCCGAAAGGCATAACCGTGAACTCATAGTGTCCATACCGCATCCTAAACGCGGTCTTATGCACATCCTCCGGTTTAATCTTCATTTGGTGATAACCGGACTACAGATCTATCTTTGAATACACCCGAGATCCTTACAACTGATCAAATAAGTCGTCAATACGGGGCAACGGGTACTTGTTCTTGACGGTCACCTTATTCAACTCACGGTAGTCCACACACAACCGCAGTGAACCGTCTTTCTTTCGCACAAATAGAAGAGGGGCTCCCCAAGGTGAGACACTTGGCTTTCCGAAACCTTGTCCAACAAATCTTGTAGTTGTGCTTTCAATTCCTTTAGCTCCGTCGGTGCCATTCTATATGGAGCTTTAGAAACCGGTGTTGTCCCCGGGAGTAGGTCTATCACAAACTCTATCTCCCGGTCCGGTGGCATTCCGGGTAACTCCGCCGGAAACACATCCGGAAACTCTTGGACCACAGGGATGTCCTCGAGCCCAACACCTCCTTTCGGTCATCCACAACCGTCGCTAAGTAAGCAATGCACCCACTAGCAATGAGCTTTTTTGCTTGCGACGTGGACACCAATGATGCAAAGAGCGAACTCTTGCACCCATGGTACACAAACTCCTCGTGCCCGGGTTCTTGAAATTTTACTATCCGACTCTCACAATCGATAGTAGCGTGATATTTAGAGAGCCAATCCATTCCCAGGATTAAGTCATACTCACTCATTCGATTCAGCACCAGCAAATTAGCTGGCATAATCCAGTTTCCAACCCTCACTGGGCAATTAACACACGCTTGATGTACACAAAAGGCGTGTTCTGGCACTTGCACAGTTCTTGCATGCGTGGCTTCTATAATTTTTATTCCATGTGTAGTAGCAAATGATCGAGCAATGAATGAATGCGATGCTCCGGTATCAAACAAAGCTCTACATCGAATGCCATTAACCAACACAATACCTACCACAACGTCATCCGGGGCAGAAAGCTCCTCCACCTGTGAGGCGAACACACGTCCACTCGTGTCACGCCCCGGGCTAGTTTAGATGCGGAAAACTAGTCAAATTTTTTTTTTTTTTGAAAGTCTAGCCCGTGCAGTGAACAGACCCGCCACAAATACAGGCACCTCTGTCTACACGGACAGAGTCTCCCCTGTATTTGCACGGCGTACCACCGATCATGCAACAGGATCACAATCACATATACCTTCACGATGATCCACAAAATACATCACAGAGTATATTTCATTCAGCTATTCCTACATGCCTCTAAGCACACCTTAGGCGAAGGATGATGCAATGCACAGTACAACAAACATCCTATTAAAGTTGCTTCCCACTCGAAAGCTTTATTTTCGAATTCTAATATGCATTCAAGAAATCCATGAAAACCTTTTAAAGTTGTTCCCACACGGAGCTTCATTTGAAATCAAGCTACCACGAAGGGTAGACACCCACACGAAGAAATCCGAATAAAAGCGAATAGTACCACGAAGGGTAGACACCCACACGAAGAAATCCAAACAAATGCGAACGGTAGAAACCGAGTCCAAATCTCATGCATAAGGAAAAACATCATCCATACAAGTCATGATTATTCAACATTCATAGAGATCGTCTAAACTGAACCAGTTTGTTTATTTTAAAACTAAAGCAGATAAAGAGATGACCGGGTGAGGATCACTAATGCCGACTAGCTAGCTCGTCCTCACGTCGCACCCCGACCTGAAAAACAGGGAGTGAGAAACCAAAACGAGGTTTCCCAGTGGGTATACAACTGAGCCACAGGGGCATGTCGTAACCACTGAGAAACAAAGGAGATATGATAATAATATAATCAGAGATCTACAGTAGCTATGTCAGTATGAAGAGAATAAATGATCAGAACGCTACTGTACAGGAAAAGCTAAGCTGTATATGCATCAATGGAAAGAAAACTCCAAATACCCAATCAGTATCCCACCATATTGGTCCGCAAACCTCAGGTGCATTCGTCACTCCTCCGCACTCCTCCGCATTCGATCCATTCATGCGCCCGCAGGTCGACCTATCCGGATAGTACACCTCGGATCGGTGGCCAAACCGATCGGTGTCATGAATAAATGCCGTGCCATGACTGGTCATGCAATATGCTCAATAACAACTCGGCAAGAAGCCGATACCTGGCCGAAGCCACAGGCGAAAGGAACGCCTCATCCTGATCAAACGGATCAAATCGAAGTCGGCAAGAAGCCGATACCTGGCCGAAGCCACAGGCGAAAGGAACGCCTCATCCAGATCAAACAGATCAAATCCAAACCGGCAAGAGGCCGGTACCTGGCCGAAGCCACAACAGATCGAAACACACGACCAGAGAGTCGATGTGTTGCCTGGACAAGAAGTCCACAAATCATCAATGCATAATCCTGCTCTACATGTCCATGACCACAAATATACTATGCAAGTAAGGTAAGTATGAACGAATGCTGTAAAGAAGGAATCGACATGTAGAGCTATATCAAAGAAGGGACAGGGAATAGTGATACCGACTACTCCGTAGGCTCACCCACCTGTCGTACTCGCGTCGGAAGTCTGGACGCGACGTCGATCAACCGGACCTACGATAGGTCCACGAGTCAGATATAAACTATCAAACGACTCAACGTATGCATCTCACACAAATCCCAAAACCCGAGACTCGGTTTCCCAAACCGATCTCCGAACAACACCGGAAGTCCCGAAATCGCACCGGGACGTCCCCGGGACACATGAACAGTCCTGAATGATACCGACTCGCTCCACGAGTCAACCGCTGCCCCAAAACACATCCGTTTGGGTGTCTTGGCAGCAAGCACAAGATCAAACATCGAAACGATTATCGTCGGACAATCGTTCCGATCCGGGTTCCCGTAAGTGTCAATTTTGACACCGGAACCCACTGCCGCTCACCGGGCATCTCAGAATACACGAGACAGCCGAGACAACCAGCCAACAAGGCTCAGCGGCAGCCCACAAGTCACACACATTGCGTCGGAAGTTTCCGAGACGAAAACCACGTTTCGCCGACGGATTTCGTCGGGAAACGCTCCGAAAATCTATTTTTGAACAACCGAAGGACAGCGGACCTTGGACAATCAGTCCACAGGTCACACGTAGTTCCTACATACTGCCCACAGGAACCACGCCATGTAAAATTACATAAAAGCCCTCAACATTCCATAAAATCACATTACTTTATGTGATTAAACGGACATTATGGGTCGTTACGATAAACTGAGGGTATTCGGGGTCAGCCGAGACACACACTGATAGGTCTCGACATGCCGGAGGCCGTGCTCACACTTCGGAGCACAACCGGACACTGTGGAGCGTGCGGGTGCGACGCGAAGTTCAACAAACAATGCGCGCTGCACATAAACCGCGCTAACACCGCTAACCAGTGACTCGCTGACCCAGAGGGAGGTGGGCATGATGATCGGCACTGATCATAGATCACCGTGCTCACATTTGGAGGCATCGGGGTGGCCCCAGATTGCCGGAACGGCGAGCCGAACCCCAAGGCAGTGCGCTGTCAGCGAAATAAAAGCTTACCAGGACTGGGGCAGCACGGGGTTGGCCGGCGGCGGCCGGACAGCAGATTCACCGGCGGCAGAGGGGCGCGGCCGGTGGAGGAGGGTCGGGGCTTGCGTCGGCCGGCGGTGGGAGGCAACCGAAGGGGCGGCGGACCAAGCTCGGGCCGCCATGCACCATTCAGGCCGAGCTTGGGTTTCCGGCCAACGGCGGCTCCGGCGGCGGCGGCTGCGGCAGGGACGGGTACGGCCGGCGAGGGGAAGCCGAGGCTCGCCTCAGGTGGCGGCGGGACGTAGCGCCGGCGATGGGCCATGGTGCCCTAGCCCGCAGCCAACCAGGCCGGGCTCGGGTTGGACTTCCAGGCGACGGCGATGGCCGGGGATGGGCCTGACGGCGACGGGGACCTCGCCGGGGTCACGAGGGAGCAGAGGGAGGCCAGTCCGAGCAGCGGCAGCGGCGCGCGAGGTCGCACGGCCACCCGCACTGTTGCTGGTTCCGAGAGGCCGCGGCGGCGCTCGGCCCGATCGGCGGCGACGGCGACGCCGGGGATCGGGTGCGGCGGTGCCGGGGAGTCGACTGTGGTCGACGATGGGCCAGGGGAGGCGGCGGCTGGTGGTCTTCTACTCCACCAGCCCGCACGGGTCCAGGGTGGCCCAGCCGGGGTTGCCGGGCGGCGCCGGCGCGCAGGGACGGCCGGGGACGACGGGGCGGCGTCACGGAGGTCGGTTGATGTGGCAGCAACCCGCAGAGATCGTCCATTCACCTCCTGGGTGGATCCAAACCAAGAAGGAGGATGGAGAGGGAGAGTTGGAAGGTGGAGATGGAGGAGCAGCCGGCAGCAGCTCCGGCCGGCCGGCGGTGGGTCAGCGGCGGCGGCAGCTGCGTGCAGGGAGCAGAGCCCGAGGAGGGGGAGGCGGCTGGAGGTCAGCTGGGGGAATCTAGGGTCTAGGGTTAGGGTGAGCATGTGAAAAACCCTAGAGGCCTTTATGTATGCATGTGTAAATTTGCATATAAGTCCACCAAAACCCAGATTTTCATACTAGGTCCCTCACAGCGCGTGGAATACGCGCGTGAGCACCTCCACGCCAAGTTTCACGCGAATTGACCCATAAAATATCGGGACTTTTAGCAAAATTACCATTTTGCGAACTTCGACCCCTTCACGAACATGATGGAATTCCAAGAGATCTGTTCACCGGATTCGCGAACGGACGGCACCAGTGCGTTCAGCACTGCCGAATTATCGAGCTCACGATTTTGTTTCGTTCGATTTGATTGTCGATTCACGACAAACCCATTGTCGATCCGATCCATCTATACATCATATGTATAACCACCAACGATCGCTTTCAATCTCCTCGATTAGCGAACTCGCGACTAAAATCCATCGACACTAACTTTCTTTCACATGATAGATCCCTGTCAGGGGGTTCGTACGCAAGGCGGAGCTACGATAAGCTTTGCGAGGTTAAAACAATGAAGTATAAAAGTCTACTTTTCGACAAGGTCCAGTTTTCTCGAAAACCGTGCATCAAATCCAAAATCCGTCAGTGCCATTGAGTCCAAAATAGTCGGACGGTTGAAAACGAGCTATTGGACCACTATGGACGGAGTCCGATGCACTCCGAAATCCATCTCTAATCATCGGCCTATCCGGAAAACCAGAGTTACTATTCACTTAAGTGAATTTTCGAGATCGCGTAACTCTTTCATTTTAAATCATTTTCTCCCGAAACTTGACGAGTGATTATGTAATTGAAATACACACATAAACATCGTCAACGGAGAGTTAAATTAAATATGAGAAAAATCTCGGTTCTTACAACTCGGCGCCGGCCGCTGTCCCTCAACTGGTCTCGGTGGCGGAGTACGGCCTGCCGACATCGTCGCGGGTGGGATGCCCGCAAGCTGCCTCGGTGATGCGAACGCCGATGTCGACGACGGTGCCCGGTCATCACCCATCGGGCAATCAAACTGCATATGTTTCGGCTATCCGCACTTGTAGCACCGGCCCTCACGGTAATCACACTGCTGAGGTCGATGGGGTCCGCTGCAAATCGGGCACCGGCTCAAGGGTCGATTCTGCTGAGACCCTCGAGATCGGTTCTGCGACTGCGAGTGCTTCGGGGGTCGTTTGGAGCTAGACTGACCACCCGAGCCACCCGCCGGACGCTTCTTTCCTTTCTCCTTCTCCTTTTCTTTCTCCCTTTCCCAAAATTCGCGCTCATCGCGCGCACATGCATTTGCGTGCTCCACCCAAAGAGCACGATCTAAGACCTCCGCAAAGGTCTGCAACTTGAAGGCGTGAACCGCCCGAAAGATCTCCGGTCGTAGCCCGCGCACGAAGCAATCGACTTTGTCCAATTCTCTGCGGACCACATGCGAAACACAATTAATGATATACGAGAACTCCCTCTCGTACTCCCGCACGGTTAGATTTCCTTGCTTCAATTTTCGAAACTTCTCCTGGAGCTTCCTTTTCTCACTATCGGGGAAGTAGGCGGCGAATACCAAACCCCGAAATTCCTCCCAAGTCGGTGGCGGAAGGCTAGAGAGTCGATCACGCTTGACTCCCTTCCACCACACCTTCGCCGATCACTCCAAACAATGAGCGGCGAGGTGTACCTTGTCCCTCTCCAAGGTATACAGATCCTCGAAGAGCGTCTCCAACGCATCGATCCACGTCTCCACGACCCATGGATCCGCGTTCTCCCCGTCGAATGTCGGAGGGTTGAACCGCTTGAACGTCATGAGAGCCGCAAGTGCGCGCTCCCGCTCCGCATCCCCCGCCACGGGATCGGGCATAGGAGCACCCGACCCAGCAGCCGCAATCGGTGGTGCGGGTGGCGCCACAGCCGGCGCCGCAGCCACACCTACTGCCGGACCTGAAGTAGAGACCGGAGGTACACTCGGTCTCTCCTCCCCAGTCGTAGCCGCTCGCTGCGCCATCTCGTCCTGGAGCTTTTTAATCTGCTCCTCCTGTCGCTGCATGAACTCGGCCTGTCGCCGAACCACGCCCAACAACTCGGTCAACTGCTCGTGAAGACCCGAGTTCTCGCCCTCCCCGAGTTGCCTGGGGGCCACGCTCGGCTCCCCGGGCCTAGCCCTCGTAGGAGGCCTTCCACGTACCATTGTCTTCTGAAAACACAACAACCTTGGTCAATTCATGACAATCAAGGTCATCTACAACATAATATTACACGAAAACAAACGTGAACCCAATCTAGGCGAAAGTCACACAAGGGCTCTTATTCCCCTCACTTGGTTTCATATTGTCGGCCGCCAACATGAACTCTCTTGATGAAGAATAAGACACACCTCGAATCTACCTCTACTTCCAATTAGAGGTATAAGGACATAACCCAATCACTTATCTTTCGCCACAATCAAAGATCTCATCACTCACGAACCTACACTCCTAGGGTCTTTTTCCATCCTAGGGTTTCTTAGGTCCATCTAGACCGTTTCTATTCTCTGATACCACCTTAGTCTGTCATGCCCCGCCGTACCTTAACACCAAGTAGGTGGAAGGACAAACCGCACGAGCGCGTGCCCCAGACCCGCCGAACGGACAGAGTCTCCCCTACCCGCCCAAGGCGTCACAACACAAGTATTTCCACGATGTTCCAACTAGGAACGGAGTACAAGAGTTGCACAAGGAAAGCATCAACATAAAGAAGTTCTACTTCTATTACATCACATTTGCACATTTATACATGCCAAATTTTTCTTTTTCTTCATTCCTATTCCATACATCAAGTTTCAAAACTATGGAATTACAAGTTGTATACATTTAATAAAAACCCCTATGCTACCATTGTCCAAAACTCGGGGTACAACTATACATGACACCAAAATGGAAGAGCCGCTATCTACAGAGCCAAACCCTTGCCTCGCTATGCCGCCTCACTCGCGGAAGGACCTGAAAAATGTGGGGTGAGAACTATAAACATAGTTCCCAGTGGGTAAGGCCACCCAAGAGAGAAGCTCGACCCACCAGGTCCAAAGAAACATTATAAGCATAAGTTAGATTTCAATTAACTATGCATACAAATATTTACATGCTTGTAAATAAACATAAAGGATGCAACAAAATAAAATGACAACTTTTATTTTCTCCTAGGTTCATCCTATATCTCACATTGTCCAAGTTCAACTACTTTTCATTTATTTATGGTGTCGGAATCGCCGCATCACCAATTTGGTTCTCAACCAAAGCGGAATCGCCACAAGTATTGGGCACCGGGCAATGGAATCGCCATCCCCATTATGGTCCCAATCTCCAAAGAGTGAAATCGCCATCTCTTTATCCGGGTAGCGAAATCGCCGCATACCCGGGGTAGCGAAATCGCCGCATACCCCAATGTGTTCACTTTACACAATATAGTGTTGGGCACCGAGCAATGGAATCGCCATCCCCATCATGGTCCCAACCTCCAAGGAGTGAAATCGCCATCTCCTTATTCGAGTAGCGAAATCGCCGCATACCCGGGATAGCAAAATCACCTATGTTCAATGACACTAGGTTCCAATCTCATGTTCCAACCTATGTTCAATGACACTAGGTTCCATTTGCACTTTTCAACCTATGTCCCACAACACTAGGTTCTAATTCATATATGCAATCATATAACAAGCATAATTAATAATGAAATACTTGAATTCATTAACATGCAAGATGAGCCCATGGCTCAATTCATCATGATTCTCATTTTGCCAACATGCAAATTCTAGGGTTACATACTTTTACACCATTTTAATTTCAAATAGTTATTTACCCTAGACATGGAAGTGATCTAATCACTTCGGTAAACACAAACCCACCTCAAGAGCTCCCAAGTCTTGAATTCCTTGAGCTCCTAGGTCATTAAGCCTTGAGTTCTTGCTTCAACCCAAGCTTCTACAAGAAAATGGTTCGTTACTCACTACGAACCCATAAATCAACTCGATACTTGAAATCAATTGTTCTAACATGATTTTCTATGCCTCAATTGCAATTCTCGAAGGTCCAAATATTTTTATAACCTCCCATGGCAAAAGCCCTCATTTCACCTAGGTTTCACATGCATGCATGTACAACCCCGAATTTCTTGGCTAGTCTCCACGTTTTGTGGATTAGATTGCCTAGGGTCTCCAAAAACCTCAAAATACTAGATAAATTCCAAGGTTTGAACCCAAATCATGAGGAACTCACCTTAGTCACGAGTTCCCCAAGCTTCTTCTTGCACCAAGAAGCTTCTTCTCCACTTTGGAAACCTTTCCAAGCTCAATCCACCCTTTTCTCCAAACTTTGGAGAGATCTCTAGAGAGAGAAAGTGAGAGAGAGGGAGAGGAGAAGTAGAGGAAGAAGAAGATGAGAAGGGGAAGGTGTCTCAGCCTTTCATACACCCCCACTCATGTGAAAAGACCAAACTACCCCCCTCACAGATCACTACACACAGCCAGCCAAAGATGGCATCTCGCAGCTCTGCATTCCGGTATGAGCACTGGAATACCGAAATACGGGCGTCTATTCCGGTATCAACAGGCAATTCCGCAAAACCCGAAAGCTGGTTGTCCAGATTTCCCACTGCATTTCGGTATCTCCCAAATCCATACCGGAAGCAGGCGAATCCATACCGGTATGAACACATCCATACCGGAATCAAGTGAGTTTATTCCGATTTCAACACTTGATTCTGCAGAACCCGAGAGCTGGATTTTCAGCTCAACCACGCCATTCCGGTATCAACACATCCATACCGGAATGAGCCGCAGAATTTTGCAGTTTGGCAGATTTGATTTTTTTTCGAAGTCCGTTTTCGCGCCTCCCTTGCGCCAAAAACACTTGTATAAGTCCCAAGCTTGGCCGAAGCCACTCACATAGCCTCTCATGCCACTTTCCACCAGAACTCCACAATTTGTAGAAGTTTGGTACAACACACTGAAGTTCAGTGTACTATAAGTGCCGCTTCGGAGCTTGGCCATTACTGCGTTGATGTTGCAGCAGCCCTTTTAGGCGGCCTACGTTGGACCAGTTACCCCACAGGTAGTGCGTGGTGGGAGGTTGGCGCAGGCTTGATCGGCCTTGTGGCAGTCATTTAGATTGCATTAGTTGGTTCTTCTCGGTAGATAGTTGATGCATAATTTTTGCAGTATTAGTGTGACTCGAGCATTAGTAGTGTAGTGGCATATTAGCTGTAGTTTTCTTTCCAGCTATACTACTTTTGATCCTTCGCTTATCCTGTTCTACCATTCTGTTTCATAGACTTAGTGGGTAGGCCGTTGACGTCGGTAATGGTATCCACTGAGGACTACTTTATTTTATAATAGTTTTCACGCCCGTTGTTACCCTTTTTTTCTTACAGAGTCCCCTGTTCCTGCTGCCACCGCTGAGCGAAGTAAGGGAGTCACGAGCTAGATCCCTGTCTACCCCGATTATCGAGCTAGAGGAGTACCTTTTTGGAGTTAGTTCTTTTGCTTATAGTTATGTACATACAGTTTTTTTTATTTTACTGTTCAGAGTTGTGGGAGAGGTGGTGTTGTACTTATGGTTTATTCTTTTGTACACCTTGGATATTTTGTATGTACAGTGGACTATATTTCTATTTTAGTAGCTTTTTACCACTCTGTTACTTGCTTGTAGTTGTTTCCATATACTTTACAGGTACTACTATCGCTTCGTATATACAGGGCATCCTGTGTATGCGGTAGATCTATTGGCATGCCGAGTTGGGCTGAAACTCGGGGCGTGATAGATTAAGTTGGTATCAGAGCTTAGGGATAGGGCGTTGGTAGGAAACCCTAGGCTTTTGGCAGACTTTAGAAAAGTTAAGCATAAGAGACGTGATTTACAGCGTAAGTCGGCAATTGAATTGTCAGAAACTCTCCCATGGGTGTGGAAAGTGATCGAAGGATATGTGTCTTTTCCTACCAGATAGTTATGTCGGCTGCAGACGACATAATATCATGGGGGAAAAGAGATGACCTTCTAGACTCTTGCTTGGTCGAGAGTTGTTGTGCAGTGTGTGACTGATATGTGTTTTATTGCAGGTGATCAAAATGCCTCCCAGACGCCGAGGTCGACCACCGACGCGGGCTAACCCCGCGCCAACTGATGTGCCAGAGCAGGCGGGACCGAGTGCACAGCCAGACTTGAGGGAGCAGTTAGCTGCCCTGACTGAGGTGACCAGGCAGCAAGGTGCACTACTAGAGAGGATGTGCGACGCCTTCACACAGTAGCCGAGTGCAGCGCCTCGAGCGTCAGAGCTGCAGGCACTACCTTCGACTACCCCCATAGGTGTTCTAGCCACAGTCACGCCCCTACCAGTGACAGCACCAGTCGCACCCAGGCCTAGTGGAGAGACTTCATGGTAAGGCAAGCAGTTGACAGAGGCCAAGCAGGAGCGGATCACTGAGAGGTTGGCCCATTTCTGCAGATTTAATCTGCCCTGGTTTGACGGTAGTAGTACCGAGCCGTGGGTTGTTGAGGCATGGCTTTGCGTGATGGAGAAGTTATTTAAGGACCTCTTCATATCAGAGTGGGAGCAGGTCCACTTGGCGGTCCACTGTTTGGCAAGTGATGCACATATTTAGTGGAGGAGAATGCGGGATGACAGATTCTTGGATGAGCTGCAGATGTTATGGAGCGAGTTTCGAGGGATGCCATACGAGGCCTATTTTTCAAACAGCATGAAGCAGAAACTCGAGAAAGACCTAAAGGACCTATAGCAGAGGGACCGATCGGTGCAGGAGTACACCCGAGAGTTCACCGGATTGTTGAACTGTGTGCCCTTCACGGCGAGAGACGAGGCTCATAAGGTCTACATGTTTGAGCGGGGATTGGACAAGAGATCTTCACTTTGGTGCAAGCGCAGAGGTTGCAGACCTTGGATGTCGATTGAGCAGGCGCTCTGGATTGAGCGAGGAGCGACAGTGGTCAGGGAGCAGGCGGCAGCATTTGGGCAGAGTCAGGGTAGGAAGCGCCCGACGTCAGACGACGAAGGACAGACCAGTGGGAGACGACCATCGAGGCCCCCATGATCACGTTCCCAGGATCGTCGGTCCTCAGGGCGACAGCGGTTTGGTGGATCCTGTCAGTAGAGACAGCAGCAGAAAATGCCACAAGCGATGTGTCATTTGTGGAGGACCGCATTGGCCACGACAATGTAAGTAGAGAGAGCCGGTGTTATTGATGTGGGCAGTCAGGGCACATGCAGTCAGTTTGTTCTCGAGCAGTATCGCCAGCACCATCGACGGCGTCGGCCCCTTCCACATCTCAGCAGATGTTGGGAGCTCCACCAACCTACAGCTAGGTAGATAGAGCTTCAACGCCGCGCCAGGCCGAGCAGCGATAGCAGGTGCAGAGTGGCCGAGTCTATGCAGCCCAGGTTGAGGATTCCACTGCAATAGACCATGTAGCTGTAGATATCATTTTGAGTTCTGGCATTAGAACACATGCATTATGTCACGCCCCGGATTACTCGTTCCCCGGGCTCGCCAACAGATCCGCCGTATACATAGACATTTCTATGTATACGAAGCGATAGCTAACCTGTAAACAAACATACAAGCAACTACAAGAGATATAGAGCTGAAATAAAACATACTAATAACAGAAGACACGTGTACATATAGGATCCAAAATACAACAGTCCCTCCAGAACCAAAATAGGAACAAGTCCACAGTATATGTACATGGCTCAACTCAAAAATAAACTATCTCCAGAAGGGTCCTCCTCTAGGAACAATAGGGACAGGTAGGGATCTAGCTCGCGACTCCCTTACCTCGATCCGCAGAAACAGGCGCAGCAGCCGCAACAGAAGAAGGCTCTGCAAAAAAAAGTGGCAACAATGGGTGTGAGAACTACTATCAAAAGAAGTAGTCCTCAGTGGGTACCACTACCGACCTCAATGGTCAACTCACTAAGTCTACGAGACTATCAGTATAGCTGGTAGGTAAAGAACAATAAAATAAGCTGGAATAAACTCTACAGCTGTAATGCCACTACCCTACCACTATCCCAGTCAAACTCTCAAGTAAGCATCACCAAAGTGAAAGGTCACCCCTGACCCAATCTAACGGAACCGCCCAAACAGGCTCGTCCAGCCAACTGCCTAGCCACACCGCACACTACCAAAAAGGGTAGCCGGTCCAAATACCAGATTCAACTAATCTGTAGCGACATCAACGCAAAAGAGGCCTCACTCCGGAGCGGCACTCGGGGGAGCTACCCAACCGAGTTAAAAGCGTATCTCTATCGAGCACAAACAGGTTCTGGCAGGCTATAATCAAATGGAAAGGGGTCAAAATGGGTCGAAGACTCCAAGTTCACGTGCCCTCAGCACAAACAGAAGCTAAAACAAGAGTCTGGGTCCACCGTCAACCCCGACGGCACCCGGTAATACAGAACAGCCTAACCCTGCTGTAAATACAAGCTCGGCATCCCCGCACGAGCGTAAACTCGTCCTACAACAAACTAAGTATCCACCTCGCACTAACAGCGGTGATACAAGTACAGAAACGGCTCTTAGAGCTAAATCTGATAATAGTTCGAAAAGTGACGGTTGTAGTTTCGCGAGTTTTCTCCTAAGTCAATTCCCAGTTCAGTATGTAAAGTCATGTCGATAAATTATCAATTTATGCTCCAAATTTAGATTTCATAATAATACATGCAAATTCATGAATTCGAGCTACTAACATGATTTAATAGATAATAAAACAGCATGCTGTACTCTCTACAACTTAGGAGGAAATCCGGTGATTTCGGTACATTAACCCACCTCAAAAGCTATCCAACAACGGCTAGGAGTCGAGTGGAAGGCCTCCAAACAACACCGGCTGAAATCGAGCTCAAATCTGCAACCTCGAGATTCGGACCCACTTGCTCAAGTTCTGGGCGCCCAGAACATCAGCCCAGAACTGCAGCCAGGCAGCATGACCAACATAGATTCAATATACGATAAAATACAAATCCTAAGTCCGAATGCAGTGAAATTTGGCTCAACTCACCAGTAGGGGCTCAAGAACACACCCTCCAAATTTCAGCCAAAACGGAGTTCGACTCGATGTCCAAAAGGTCCCCACATAGATTCGGATTCACTACTGGACCCTCCTGCACATGGATCCAGAAGTTCCAGCAACTAAGCAAAAATCACATTAAGCAAGAATTCTGGAATTCCAACGAATCTAGCCCATGGAAAAGGGTTACCAACCTCCCAAATACAGTGATGGAACAAACCAAACCTCTCCAAGGATCCTCACAAAGATCTGGATTCAAAAATCCAAGAAATTTCATCAATGGTCCAAAAATTCAGCACTTAAGCTAATTACTAAAAATCTGAGCTAGCACTCATCTTTGAATCCTCAATTCAGGTGGGAAGAACCTCCAAACCAGCAAGGAAAGTGGAAGGACCAATCTTCACGTCGAAATTCCAGCTCCCAAAAGATTTGGATCCATAAGATCAAAGGAAAACCCAAGTTTCAGCTCAAGAACACAAGGGGTCCAGTAAAACATCAACTGTAGCTTACATACCTGTCCAAATTGCGATTGGAAGGATTCCACGTCTTCCTCTACGAGTCCTCTATCCAACAAACTAAGTTTCGTAGAATTTGGACACTCTCACACTGCACACGAGCATGAACACCACAGGTCGACGTTGTAGTTTCAGCAGGAAACCAAGGTCTTCAATGGAGAAAGGTGGAATTTGGTAGGGATTGGAGGGCTTCCTAGCAAAAATCCTGGGTTCACCATGAAGAGGGGAGCCTCAGGGGAGGTCGTCCACTTCTTTTATAGACAATGGGTTAGGGTAAAATGGACTTCAAGAACAACAAGCTGCTAACCTGTTTCTCAGCAGGTTAACACACTTTCGGGCGCCCTGAACTCAAGAAGTGGACGCCCGGTTCTTCAGCCTGCACAAAACTCGAGCATCGGACTCTCCGCCGCGGTCCGGTGCACCCTAACCTGGTCCGGCGGAGTTCACCAACCAATCAACACGTGTCAAGCGGATCGATATTCACGAGGTAGGGTTTCCGGACTCACTTTCCGGGCGCCCGATACTGGATCCGAAATGACTTAGCAGTTTTAGCAAATGAGCACTCAACATCTGGGCGCCCAAAACATAACTTCCGGGCGCCCTAAAGCCCTAAGCGCCCAAAACTTCAGTTTTGGCTTACTTTGGTGCTCCGAGTCCGTTTTCGCGTCTATTTGACGCCGAAACGACTCCGACTTGTCTCAACCTTCTCCAGAAGCGTCGAACAGTCTAGGATATTGCAGTCATTCCGTCAGTTAGGCCCCAGGGGTACTACACATTATTTGATACCGATGCATCACATTCATTATTATTCGAGCATTTGCATTACTGTATGGACTAGAGATAGGGTCGTTACCACATGCATAAGAGGTGCAAATTCCTTATCATGTTTTGCATGTGGCGGAGTGTTGTTGGGCTTGTCCAGTGCAGTTAGGATCAAGGATCATGCCTGCAGACCTTTGATCTTAAGATAATTGCAGGATTTTGATGTAGTACACGGGATGGATAGACTGGCACGTTACTTCGCGACGATCGATTGTGGGGTTAGGACAGTGACGTTTCGCAAGCCTGGTCGGGAGGAGTTTTTCTACAAGGACTACAGGAGCATGCTGTTTGCGACCATGATTTTCACTTTTGGAGCCAGACAGATGATGAGTAAAGGATGTACTGCCTTTCTGGCGACTGTTGTAGAGGTGCCTACGGCGGCACCGGGACACGAGGATATTTTCAATAGTCCGCGAGTTTCCGGATGTGTTTTCTGTAGAGTTGACTACGATGCCGCCGGATAGGGAGGTCGAGTTTGTGATTGATGTGGTCCCTGAAACTGCGCCAATCTCGAAAGCACCCTATCGAATGGCACCGGCTGAGCTGAGAGAGCTAAAAATGCTGCTTTAGCATCTGATGGAAAAGGAGTTTGTGAGACCCAATGTATCGCCTTGAGGAGCGTCAGTGTTATTCGTGAAGAAGTTGCCTATATTATCGAAAGTTGAATAAATTGACCATCAAGAACAAATATCCTTTGCAACGCGTTGAAAATCTATTTGATTAGCTACAAGAATCTTGTGTCTTCTCGAAGATTGATCTACAGTCTGGTTACCATCAGTTGAAGGTGAGGGCCAAGGACATTCCCAAGACGACTATCAGGATATGGTACGGGCATTATGAGTTTACAGTGATACCTTTTGGATTGATTAATGCCTCTGCCGCATTTATGGATTTGATGAACCGAGTGTTCAAGCCGTACTTGGAAAGATTTGTAGTGGTGTTCATCGATGATATTATGATCTACTCCCGGCGTGATGCTGAACACGAGGAGCACTTGAGGATAGTGCTATAGCTTCTGAGAGAGAAGAAGTTGTATGCCAAGTTAAAGAAGTGCGAGTTTTGGCTTCGGGAGGTTACTTTCTTGGGCCATGTGATTTCAGTCGCAGATGTGGCAGTTGACCCGAAGAAGATCGATGCGATTCGGGATTGGCCCAGACCGACGACAATCACGGAGGTGAGGAGTTCACTTGGATTGGCCGATTATTACTGTCAGTTCGTGAAAAGTTTTGCGAAACTTTCCACATCCCTCACTCGATTTACTCAGAAGGGAATCAAGTTTATCTGGAATGAGGATTGCCAGAGGAGCTTCGAGGAGTTAAAGCAGAGGCTGATGTCGACTCTAATCCTTTCCTTCCCAGTTATAGGGGAAGGATTTGTGATCTACAGTGATGCGTCACATAGTGGCTTGGAATGTGTGTTGATGCAGCATGGTAAGTGTCACGCCCCGGATTACTCGTTTCCCCGGGCTCGCCAACAAATCCGCCGTATACATAGATTTTTTTTTCTATGTATACGAAGCGATAGCTAACCTGTAAACAACATACAAGCAACTACAAGAGATATAGAGCTGAAATAAAACATACTAACAGAACCAAAGCCACCTGTACATATAGAGTCCAAAATACAACAGTCCCTCCAAAACCAAAATAGGAACAAATCCACTGTATATGTACATGGCTCAACTCAAAAGAGACTATCTCCAGTAGGGTCCTCCTCTAGGAACAACAGAGACAGGTAGGGATCTAGCTCGCGACTCCCTTACCTCGATCCGCAGGAACAAGAGCAGCAGCCGCAACAGACGAAGGCTCTGCAAGAAAAAGGTGGCAACAATGGGTGTGAGAACTACTATCAAAAGAAGTAGTCCTCAGTGGGTACCAATACCGACCTCAACGGTCCACCCACTAAGTCTACGAGACTAACAGTATAGCTAGTAGGTAAAGAACAACAAAGTAAGCTGGAATAAACTCTACAGCTGTAATGCCACTACCCTACCACTATCCCAGTCAACTCTCAAGTAAGCATCACCAAAGTGAAAAGTCACCCCTGACCCAATCTATCGGAACCGCCCAAAAAGGCTCGTCCAGCCAACTGCCTAGCCACACCGCACACTACCAAAAAAGGTAGCCGGTCCAAAATCAGATCCAACTAATCTGCAGCGACATCAACGCAAGAGAGGCCTCACTCCGGAGCGGCACTCGGGGGAGCTACCCAACCGAGTTAGTACGCGTATCTCTGTCGAGCACAATCAGGCTCCGGCAGGCTATAATCAAATGGAAAGGGGTCAAATGGGTCAAAGACTCCAAGCTCACGTGCCCTCAGCACAAACAGAAGCTAAAACAAGAGTCTGGGTCCACCGTCAACCCCGACGGCACCCGGTAATACAAAACAGCCTAACCCTGCTGTAAATACAAGCTCGGCATCCCCGCACAAGCGTAAACTCGCCCTACAACAAACTAAGTATCCACCTTGCACTAACAGCGGTGATACAAGAAGAGAAACGGCTCCTAGAGCTAAATCTGATAATAGTTCGAAAAGTGACGGTTGTAGGTTCATGAGTTTTCTCCTAAGTCAATTCCCAGTTCAGCATGTAAAGTCATGTCTATAAATTATCAATTTATGCTCCAAATTCAGATTTCATAATAATACATGCAAATTCATGAATTCGAGCTACTAACATGATTAAACAGATTATAAAACAGCATGCTGCACTCTGTACAACTTAGGAGGAAATCCGGGGATTTCGGTAACATTAACCCACCTCAAACGCTATCCAACAAAGGCTAGGAGTCGAGTGGAAGGCCTCCAAACAACACCGGCTGAAATCGGGCTCAAAACTGTAAACTTGAGATTCGGACCCACCTGCTCAAGTTCTGGGCGCCCAGAACATCAGCCCAGAACTGCAGCCTGGCAGCACGACCAATATGGATTCAACATGCGATAAAATCTAAATCTTAAGTCCAAATGCAGTGAAACTTTGCCCAACTCACCAGCAGGGGTTCAGGAACAAACCCTCCAAATTTCAGCCAAAACGAAGCTCGACTCGATGTCCAAAAAGTCCTCACACTGATTCGGACCCACTTCTGGACCCTCCTGCACATGCATCCAGAAATTCCAGCAACTAAGCAAATAACACTCTAAGCGTGAATTCTGGAATTCCAACGAATCTAGCCCATGGTAAAGGGTCACAAACCTCTCAAATACAGTGATGGAACAACCCAAATCCTCTCCAAGGTTCCTCAAAAAATCTGGATTCAAAAATCCAAAAAATCTGGATTCAAAAATCCAAGAAATCCATCAAATGTCCAAAAATTCAGCACTTAAGCTAATTACTCAAAATCTGAGCTAGAACTCACCTTTAAATCCTCAAATCAGGTGGAAGGGACCTCCAAACTAGCAAGGAATGAGGAAGGACCAATCTTCACTTCGAAATTCCAGCTCCCAAGAGATTTGGATCCAAAAGATCAAAGGAAAACCCAAGTTTCAACTCAAGAACACAAGGGGTCCAGTAAAACAGCAACTGTAGCATACATACCTATCCAAATTGCGATTGGAAGGATTCCACGTCTTCCTCTACGAGTCCTCTATCCAACAAACCATGTTTCGTGGGATTTGGACACTCTCACACTGCATACGAGTAAGAACACCACAGGTCGACGTTACAGTTCTGCAGGGATCCAAGGCCTTCAATAGAAAAAGGGAGAATTTGGGAGGAATTGGAGGGCTTCCAAGCAAAATCCGAGGTTCACCATGAAGAGGGGAGAAAAAGCCTCAGGGGAGGTCGTCCACATCTTTTATAGACCAAAGGTTAGGGTAAAATGGACCTCAAGAACAAACATACACCTAACCTGGTTCTTCAGTCTGCACAAGTCCAGAACTTCGGACTCTCCGCCCGCGGTCCGGTGCACCCTATCCTGGTCCGGCGGAACTCACCTACCATCCAACACGTGTCAAACGGATCGATACTCACGAGGTAGATTTCTGAATCCACTTTCCGGGCGCCCGATCCTGGATCCGAAATGACTTGCAGTTTCAGGAAACGAGCACTCAACATCTGGGCGCCCAAAACACAACTTCCGGGCGCCCTAAAGTCCATACGCCAAAAACTTCAGTTTTGGCTTGCTTCAGTGCTCCGAGTCCGTTTTCGCGTCTATTTGGCGCCGAAACGACTCCGTCTTGTCTTAACCTTCTCCAGAAGTGTCGAACAGTCTAGAATACTGCAGTCACTTCGTCAGTTAGGCCCCAGGGGTACTACATCCTTCCCCCCTACGGAAAGTTTCGTCCTCGAAACTTAAACTCATACCTCAAGAAGGCAGCTCGAAAAGGTAGGGATAGGATTCCCGCATCACCGTCTCCGGCTCCCAAGTCGCCTCGCGCTCCTCGTGATTACTCCACTGCACTTTCACGTACGGAATGACTCGGTTGCGCAATTCTTTCGTCTCGCGAGCAAGAATCCGCACCGGTCGCTCCTCGTACTGCAGGTCCTCAGCCAACTCAAGTGAAGTGAAGTCAATCACGTGGGAGGGATCGAACACATATTTCCTCAGGGCCGAGACATGAAACACGTCGTGGACTCCAGAAAGTCGCGGTGGAAGGGCAATCCTGTACGCTATCGGCCCCACTCGCTCTAACACCTCGAACGGGCCAACAAACCGTGGACTGAGCTTTCCACGAACTCCAAAACGGTGAATTCCTCTGGACGGCGAGACTTTCAGAAACACATGATCTCCAATCTGGAACTCCAAGTCTCGTCTCCTAGTATCCGCATAGCTCCTCTGTCGACTCTGGGCGGTCTCAAGACGTCATCGAATCATCTTGACCTTCTCTTCCGCTTCCAACAAGATATCGGGACCCAAAGTCTTCCTCTCACCCACAGCGCTCCAATGCAAGGGCGAACGACACTTGCGTCCATACTATGCCTCAAACGGAGCCATCTGGATGCTCGCTTGATAGCTATTGTTGTACGCAAACTCAACCAGTCCTAAGTGTCGATGCCACCCTCCACCAAAGTCTAGGACACATGCCCTCAACATGTCCTCCAAAGTCTGAATGGTCCGCTCAGATTGACCATCGGTCTATGGATGAAAAGCCGTGCTAAACCGAAGCTGAGTACCCAGTGCTGTCTGAAGACTCCTCCAAAACTGCGAGACAAACCGTGTGTCTCGATCCGACACAATCGAGGTAGGCACTCCATGCAACCTCACTATCTCGTCCAAATATAACTGAGCGAGTCTGTCCCTGGACCAAGTAGTCTGCACTGGTAAGAAGTGGGCAGACTTGGTCAGTCTGTCCACTATCACCCAAATAGCGTCGAAACCAGTCTGTGTCCTCGGTAATCCCACGACAAAGTCCATGGCGATCTGGTCCCACTTCCAATGACCAGATCCGCCGCACACACAGTATTTCTACCATGTATACGAAGCGAAACAACATCCACAACAAACATGTAGAGCTAAAGGTATCAACAGAGCTACTATATAATATATCAAAAATCACTGTACATACAACATCCATAACATAATACAACAAAAATCACTATCTCTGTCTCTCTGTATGTACAGACTCATAACCAACTACCAAAATGGGGTATACCTCTAGCCAAATGTCCGGGGATCCACTCTACCCGACGGTCTCCTTTCCGCGATCAGTATGCACGACAGGGGAAGAAGACCCTGAAAAAGATGTCACCAAAGGGTGTGAGAACTACTATCAATCAAGTAGTCCTCAGTGGGTACCGCCACCAGCCTCAGCGGTCGGTCTGCCCACTAAGTCCTCAATCTCAAGAGATATGAATAGAGCAATAAAAGAGTAGGAGATATACTACCACTACTATGCACAAAGCTCAACTGTCAGTATGAATACTAATGAACTGAATATACCAAATGAGGACTATCATACACAATACAATACCTGCGAACCAGCTAGTACAGGAACTCCATCTGTACCTAGCTCTCGCCATACAATACCTCACCATACCATACCTCATAACATGATACCTGCGGCCTGATCACGCTCAACACAATAGGGAGCTGCTCAACACAATAGGGAGCCCAACTAGGACAGGAACACCATCTGTCACTAGTTCATCGTACGCCTCTCAGTACGGAACATGCCAACTCTAGAGTGGTACTCGTGGGAGCGACCCAACCGAGCAAAGTAAAACCATAGTAACCGCCAAGCACCCGCAGATATATGATCGACACGACTGGGTCAACAAAGGATCAAGTGCCCTCGGCACCTCAAAGAATAGTCAACAGGTAAGACCCAATCCAATGTGCCCTTGGCACTACAAAGGATAATCAACAAGTATGACCCAATCCATGCTCTCACAAAGAACCACGTGCCCTCGGCACAATCAATGCTCCAGTGCTCACAATCATCTCTACTCTACCACAAAGAGGAGGTACGACTCTACCACAAAGAGGAGGTACAACAACATAGCACGAGCCACAACATGATCACCTACACTACATATACAACAACTGGTACAAGGAATCAACAGAATAGGCGTAGGTCCAATCATGCAACAATATGATACAAAGAAATGCATGCTCATATACATATCATTAGCACATCTAAGATCATAACATGCCCATGCAGTCTATAGATCAGTCTCACCCTAACATGGCATTTCTACATAATCTTAGCATGGCATACTATCATAATCCCAATATCATAATCCAATATCCACATATCATAATCCAATCATGCTAACATAATCCAAACAACATCATATCATATTATGCTAACATGAGATAAAACACGTAGGAGGAAGTCCACTGAATCTGGCAAATATCAACCCACCTCAAATGCTAATCCAACCACGGTGGGGAAAGAACAAGCCTCAGATCCAACCCTCCAGATAGCGAACTCCGGCAGCACTCCGATCTGTCAAAACCTCCAAGGAAACTGCTATCTCCAGCAGAATAACAGCTCAGCACCAGATCAGATCAGCAGAGTAGAGGAGAGCAAGCTGGGTTACAAACTATGCCAACACATGGCCCTAAACCCACTTTCTCTCTCTAGAATCGGATCACACGAAGTGGAAATTACATCAAAACTCAACAGGTACACGCCTATTTATAGGCTGCCAAAACTCCCACTTTCGGGCGCCCACTTCTCAATTTCCGGGCGTCCGGAAATGCGCCGTACAGGTGTCGTCGCGCGGCTAAGCGGCCGGTCAATAGTCATCAGGCGGTGGGGCGGTGTGTCTCCGGCGATCGACACGTGTCCTCTGTCGCGACACGTGGCCCTCCACGTCAACAGCTCAAACCGGATCCTCGTCCGGGCGTCCGAATCGTGCGTCCAGATCCAAACTCCGTCAGCCACAACCGGATCGTCCACAACAAGCAGTAGGGTCCGGAACATTCCGGGCGTCCACTTCTCCTCTTCCGGGCGCCCGAATTCCCCTAAGCCCAGAAACCCTAAATCTCAAAATTTTCCGAGTACTACATTCTCCCCTCCTTACAATAGTTTCGTCCTCGAAACTAAGGTAAAATACTCACCTCAAGATGTAAACAAGTGGGGATAAGATCTCAGCATAATAGACTCCAACTCCCATGTCGCCTCTCTATCATCATGAAAATCCCACTGTACCTTAACATAAGGTATAACCCGATTACGCAATTCCCTCGTCTCACGAGCAAGAATTCGTATCGGTCGCTCCTCGTACTGCAAATCCTCAGAAAGCTCCAGTGGAGAAAAATCGATCACATGGGAAGGATCATGCATGTATCTCCTCAGAACAGATACATGAAAGACATCGTGCACTCCTGCAAGTCGAGGCGGAAGGGCTAACCGATATGCTACAGGTCCAACTCTCTCCAAGATCTCAAAAGGACCAATAAATCGCGGACTAAGCTTTCCGCGAATCCCAAATCTCCGTATGCCCTTCGATGGTGAGACCTTCAAGAATACATGATCACCAATCTGAAACTCTAGATCTCGCCTCCGAGTATCAGAATAACTCTTTTGTCTGCTCTGAGCCGTCTCAATATGCCGTCGTATCAACTTAACTTTCTCTTCGGCTTCAAGCAAAAGGTCTGGTCCCAATGTCTTCCTTTCACCAACGTCATCCCAATACAGAGGTGATCGACATTTGCGTCCATACAACGCTTCAAACGGAGCCATCTTAATGCTCGCCTGATAGCTATTGTTGTACGCAAACTCTACTAATCTCAGATGTCGATCCCAACCTCCACCAAAATCCAAGACACAAGCTCTCAGCATATCCTCGAGTGTCTGTATAGTGCGCTCGGACTGACCATCAGTCTGGGGATGAAACGCAGTGCTAAATCGAAGCTGAGTCCCCAAAGCTGTTTGTAAACTCTTCCAGAAATGAGAAACAAACCTTGGGTCTCTATCAGATACTATTGAGATTGGCACTCCATGCAATCTCAATATCTCATCCATATACAGCTGCGCAAGTCGCTCACGTGACCAAGTAATCTGCATAGGCAGAAAATGAGCAGACTTCGTCAGCCTATCAACAATCACCCAAATAGAATCATAGCCGCTCGAAGTCCTCGGCAATCCTACGATGAAATCCATCGTGATGTGATCCCATTTCCACTCAGGTATTGGAAGACTCTGTAGCTTACCAGCTGGTACTCGATGTTCAGCCTTAACTTGCTGACATGTCAAACATTGAGCTACAGCTCTACCAATATCCCGCTTCATACCATTCCACCAGAATTGCGTCTTCAGATCCTGGTACATCTTAGTCCCTCCAGGATGTACAGAATAAGGAGAATAATGTGCTTCCTTCAATATCTCTTCTCGAATCTCCTGATCTGCTGGTACACATAGACGTCCTCTATAGCGAAGAGTCTCAGCATCATCATAAGTAAAGTCTTCAAGATCTCCACTCTTCAGTTGATCTCGAATCTTCACCAAGTAAGGATCCACACTCTGTTTTTCTCGAATCCTATCCAACAGAGTGGGCTGTATGACTAGAGTCATCAACCTCGCCGTCATCCCAGAAGTAACTACCTCAAGAGATAACCTCCGCATCTCCTCCACTAGGACAGGCTGTTGAGTAATACACAAACTCAAAGTTGCCACAGCCTTCCTACTCAAAGCATCGGCGACAACGTTCGCTTTACCGGGATGGTACAAAATAGAGATGTCATAATCCTTCAATAATTCTAACCATCTCCGTTGCCGTAGATTCAACTCTTTCTGTGTAAACAGATACTTAAGACTCTTATGATCTGTATACACCTCACAATGCTCACCATAAAGATAGTGACGCCATAGCTTCAGAGCAAAGACTACCGCCGCCAACTCCAAATCATGAGTGGGGTAGTTCTTCTCATATTCCTTTAGTTGTCTTGAAGCATATGCAATCACTTTGCCATGTTGCATCAGCACGCAACCCAAGCCACTATGTGAAGCATCACTATAGATGACAAATCCTTCGCCCATCACAGGTAGTGCAAGAATAGGGGCTGTCATCAATCTCTGTTTAAGCTCATCAAAGCATGCTTGGCACTCATCACTCCAAACATACTTAACCCCTTTCCTGGTTAGTCGAGTAAGTGGCGTAGAGAGTTTCGCAAAGCTCTCCACGAATCGTCGATAATACCCGGCTAAACCAAGAAAACTCCGCACTTCAGATATAGTCGTCGGTCTAGGCCAATCACGAATCGCCTCTATCTTTTTAGGATCAACAGCTACTCCCGAAGCTGAAATCACATGGCCTAAAAAGGCAACCTCTCTCAACCAAAACTCACACTTCTTGAGCTTTGCATACAACTTCTTCTCTCGCAAGAGTTGTAGCACTAATCTCAGATGCTCCTCATGCTCTACATCACTACGGGAGTAAATCAGAATGTCATCAATAAAGACTACCACAAACTTGTCCAAAAAGGACTTAAAAACTCGGTTCATCATATCCATAAATGCAGCTGGGGCATTAGTCAACCCAAACGGCATGACTGTAAACTCATAATGCCCATACCGAGTTCTAAAAGCAGTCTTAGAAATATCCTCGGCCTTCACCTTCAACTGGTGGTAACCGGACTGAAGATCAATCTTAGAAAAGACACACGCTCCCTGCAATTGATCGAACAGGTCATCGATACGTGGGAGGGGGTATCTATTCTTGATGGTCACTTTGTTCAATTCTCGATAATCCACACACAACCTAAGTGAACCATCCTTCTTCTTCACAAATAGTACAGGCGCTCCCCAGGGCGACACACTGGGTCTAATAAAACCTTTATCCATCAAATCTTGTAATTGCGCCTTCAACTCTCTTAACTCAGCTGGTGCCATTCTATAGGGTGTCTTCGAGATTGGCGCGGTTCCTGGTACCACATCAATCACGAATTCAATCTCCCTATCAGGAGGCATCGAGGATAACTCAGAAGGAAATACGTCCGGAAACTCACGGACAATAGGAATATCCTCGAGTCCTGGTACAACAGTGGGCACCTCAATCACTGTTGCTAAGTAGGCCATACATCCACTATTTAACAACTGTCTGGCCTTAGCAGAAGAGATCGTCACTGCGAACAGTGAACTCTTACAACCTTCATAAACATACTCCTCATGTCCAGGCTCACGAAAGATTACCGTCTTTGATCCACAATCAATCGTAGCAAAGTATCGAGATAACCAATCCATGCCTAGGATTACATCAAAATCCAGTAATTGTCTTAATACCAATAAATCAACAGGCATGATCCAAGGTCCTACTTGCACAGGACATCCTAAACAACCCTCAATCACTTGCAAATTATGGTCAGGTACCCGCACCTCCTGTGCCTGGGGTAACAATCCTATCTCTAGACCATGATGTAATGCAAATGTCCTACTAACAAAGGAATGCGATGCACCAGTATCGAATAAAGTACGCGATCTAATGCCACAAATTAAAAAACTATACCTGCCACCACTCGATCAGCTATCGAAGCATCCTCAATCTGAGCGGCATAAACTCGCCCGCTCGCCGGTGGCTGGCGTCGATCCTGCTGTCGTGGCATAGAAGATCGCTCCTGAGAAAATACCGGGGAAGCTCCAGAATACTGCGGTGGAGTGAAAGGTACAGATGCCGTAGAAGGAGCTGCAACTAATCTGGGACAGGCTCTCCTGATATGTCCCCGCTGTCCACATTCAAAACATCGGCCATCTGGTCGATCACAAAGATAAGCAAAATGAGGTCCTCCACAAATCACACATCGAGGAGGTCCCCTCGACTGCTGCTGCTGCTGCTGCTGTCGCTGCTGGCGATATCCTCCAGGCTGCTGGCGAAATCCTCCAGACTGCTGGCGACTAAAAGATCCACGTCTCTGGAAACGCGATTGCTGAGGAGGTTTAGGTGGCCGTCTGCTACTTGATTGCCCTCCATCATCAGGCGCCGGGCGCTTCTGACCCTGAGCTGGGTCCATAGGCTGTCCCCTCGTCACAAATGCCCCTCGCTCTACCCACAGAGACTGCTCAATAGTAGTAGCATCCAAAGTCTGAAGTCTCTGCGAGTGGACAAATGGAAAGATATCGGGTCTCAAACCCTTCTCATACAGATAAACCTTCTGTATCTCGTCTCTCGCTGCTGAGGGAACACAGTTAAGCAACCTCGTAAATTCCCTCGCATACTCCTGTACTGAGCGATTCCCTTGCTTCAAATTCTTTAGATCCTCTTCTATCTTCATCTTCACACTACTCGGAAAATACACTCCATACATGATTCCCCGAAATTCACTCCAAGTCATCTGTAGAGGATTCAAGGACCTATGATCACGGGTCCTCCTCCACCAGACATGTGCATCACCAGATAAACAATGCACTGCCATATGCACCTGCTCTCGTGCTGGCACAAAGAGATCCTCGAACAACTTCTCCATTTCACAAATCCAGGCTTCAACCACCCACGGTTCTATACTACTACCATTGAATCGTGGTGGATCAAACCTACAGAAGCGAGCCAATCTATCCGCCATCCGCTCCTGCTCCTCTTCAGAAAGCACTTGACTAGGCTGAGTACTTCCTTCTCCAGGTTGAGATGTAGTTGGAGTCGTCGCCGCCTGAGGTTCCATGGCTCGAGGCGTAGAGAAAGCATCACACATCTTCTGTAACAAGGCACTCTGCTGCCTTCCAACTGCAGCTATATCTGCTAGCTGCTCCTGCAAAGCGGGCCGTTCACTAGGTCCCGTCTGCTCAGGCATATCCGAAGGCGTCGGATGCGCTCGCGTCGATGGTCGTCGAGGAGGCATAGTAACAACCTGCAACAGAATACCCGATTAGGACCACAATCAACTCACGACCCAATCCAACGAAAGTCTAGAAGGACACTTCTTTTCTTCTCAGATTATTATGTCGTCTGCAGCCAACATAAGTCATCTGATAAGAGAAGGCATAATCCCTCAATCACTCTTCCTACACAAGGAAGGATTCAAAACCCAATCTTTGACTTTCGCGATCAATTACGTCTCTCACGTCATCCTTAGGTCTGTTTATCTTAGGTTTCCTAGGCCCTCTTGACCTATTCCTAAGCTCTGATACCAACTTAATCTGTCACGCCCCGGGTTACCTCTTCCCAGGCGCATGACCAGATCCGCCGCACACACAGTATTTCTACCATGTATACGAAGCGAAACAACATCCACAACAAACATGTAGAGCTAAAGGTATCAACAGAGCTACTATATAATATATCAAAAATCACTGTACATACAACATCCATAACATAATACAACACTGAAAATCACTATCTCTGTCTCTCTGTATGTACAGACTCATAACCAACTACCAAAATGGGGTATACCTCTAGCCAAATGTCCGGGGATCCACTACCCGACGGTCTCCTTTCCGCGATCAGTATGCACGACAGGGGAAGAAGACCCTGAAAAAGATGTCACCAAAGGGTGTGAGAACTACTATCAATCAAGTAGTCCTCAGTGGGTACCGCCACCAGCCTCAGCGGTCTGCCCACTAAGTCCTCAATCTCAAGAGATATGAATAGAGCAATAAAAGAGTAGGAGATATACTACCACTACTATGCACAAAGCTCAACTGTCAGTATGAATACTAATGAACTGAATATACCAAATGAGGACTATCATACACAATACAATACCTGCGAACCAGCTAGTACAGGAACTCCATCTGTACCTAGCTCTCGCCATACAATACCTCACCATACCATACCTCATAACATGATACCTGCGGCCTGATCACGCTCAACACAATAGGGAGCTGCTCAACACAATAGGGAGCCCAACTAGGACAGGAACACCATCTGTCACTAGTTCATCGTACGCCTCTCAGTACGGAACATGCCAACTCTAGGGTGGTACTCGTGGGAGCGACCCAACCGAGCAAAGTAAACCCAAGTAACCACCAAGCACCCGCAGGTATATGATCGACACGACTGGGTCAACAAAGGATCAAGTGCCCTCGGCATCTCAAGAATAGTCAACAGGTAAGACCCAATCCAATGTGCCCTTGGCACTACAAAGGATAATCAACAAGTATGACCCAATCCATGCTCTCACAAAGAACCCCGTGCCCTCGGCACAATCAATGCTCCAGTGCTCACAATCCATCTCAACTCTATCACACAAGAGGAGGCTCTCGACTCTATCACAAAGAGGAGGTACAACATCAACATAGCACGAGCCACAACATGATCACCTACACTACATATACAACAACTGGTACAAGGAATCAACAGAATAGGCGTAGGTCCAATCATGCAACAATATGATACAAAGAAATGCATGCTCATATACATATCATTAGCACATCTAAGATCATAACATGCCCATGCAGTCTATAGATCAGTCTCACCCTAACATGGCATTTCTACATAATCTTAGCATGGCATACTATCATAATCCCAATATCATAATCCAATATCCACATATCATAATCCAATCATGCTAACATAATCCAAACAACATCATATCATATTATGCTAACACATGAGATAAAACACGTAGGAGGAAGTCCACTGAATCTGGCAAACATCAACCCACCTCAAATGCTAATCCAACCACGGTGGGGAAAGAACAAGCCTCAGATCCAACCCTCCAGATAGCGAACTCCGGCAGCACTCCGATTTGTCAAAACCTCCAAGGAAACTGCTATCTCCAGCAGAATAACAGCTCAGCACCAGATCAGATCAGCAGAGTAGAGGAGAGCAAGCTGGGTTACAAACTATGCCAACACATGGCCCTAAACCCACTTTCTCTCTCTAGAATCGGATCACACGAAGTGGAAATTACATCAAAACTCAACAGGTACACGCCTATTTATAGGCTGCCAAAACTCCCACTTTCGGGCGCCCACTTCTCAATTTCCGGGCGTCCGGAAATGCGCCGTACAGGTGTCGTCGCGCGGCTAAGCGGCCGGTCAATAGTCATCAGGCGGTGGGGCGGTGTGTCTCCGGCGATCGACACGTGTCCTCTGTCGCGACACGTGGCCCTCCACGTCAACAGCTCAAACCGGATCCTCGTCCGGGCGTCCGAATCGTGCGTCCAGATCCAAACTCCGTTAGCCACAACCGGATCGTCCACAACAAGCAGTAGGGTCCGGAACATTCCGGGCGTCCACTTCTCCTCTTCCGGGCGCCCGAATTCCCCTAAGCCCAGAAACCCTAAATCTCAAAATTTCCCGAGTACTACATACTCGGTGCTCCGCCTTTACCTGTTGACAAGTCAAACACTGAGCCACAAATCTTCCAATATGCCGCTTCATTCCATTCCACCAGAAGTGTGCCTTCAAGTCCTTATACATCTTGGTTCCACCGGGGTGAACCGTATAAGGCGAAAAATGAGCCTCTCTCAAAATCTCCTCTCGGATCTCAGAATCCATAGGCACACACAGTCGGTCCCGGTACCGCAGTACTCCCGAACTGTCAACACCAAAATCCCATGTTTGCCCGCTGGCAATCTGATCTCGAATCCTCATCAAATAGGGGGTCCGCACTCTGTTTCTCTCGCATCCTATCCAACAGAGTGGGTTGCAAAATCAAAGACATAAGTTTTGCAGTAACCCCAGGGGATACCACCTCAAGCTCAAGCCGCCTCAACTCCTCAAGTAACGGCGCCTGCTGAGTGATCAACATACTAAGGCTCTGCACTGATCTCCTGCTCAACGCATCTGCCACTACATTCGCCTTGCCAGGGTGATACTGGATGGTAATATCATAATCCTTCAACAACTCTAACCACCGGCGTTGACTCAGGTTCAATTTCTTCTGAGTGAACAGATACTTAAGACTTTTATGATCCGTGAAAATCTCACAGTGCTCACCATACAAATAGTGCGGCCACAGCTTCAGTGCAAACACTACAGCTGCCAGCTCCAAATCATGAGTAGGATAATTCTTCTCATAATCCTTCAATTGTCGGGAGGCATAGGCAATTACCCTACCATGCTGCATCAACACACATCCCAAGCCACTGTGTGATGCATCACTATAAATCACGAATCCTTCCCCCATAACTGGAAGGGTAAGGATGGGAGCAGACATCAGTCTCTCCTTCAGCTCCTCAAAGCTATGCTGGCACTCAGCACTCCAAATAAATCTAATCCCCTTCCTCGTCAGACGAGTGAGGGGTGTGGAGAGCTTCGCAAAGCCTTCCACAAATCGACGGTAATATCCAGCTAACCCGAGAAAACTCCTCACCTCGGTAACCGTCGTCGGTCTGGGCCAATCCCGCACAGTCTCAATCTTCTGCGGGTCCACCGCCACTCCAGTGGCTGATATCACATGGCCCAAGAAAGCTACCTCTCGAAGCCAGAACTCGCACTTCTTTAACTTGGCATACAACTTCTTCTCCCTCAGAAGTTGCAGCACTATCCTCAAGTGCTCCTCATGCTCAGCATCACTCCGAGAGTAGATCAGGATATCATCAATAAACACTACCACAAACCGGTCCAAGAACGGCTTAAACACTCGATTCATCAAATCCATAAACGCGGCAGGGGCATTAGTCAATCCAAACGGCATCACCATAAACTCATAATGCCCGTACCGGGTCCTAAAAGCTGTCTTGGGAATATCCTCGGCCTTCACCTTCAATTGGTGGTAACCGGACTACAAATCAATCTTCGAGAAGACACAAGATCCTTGCAGCTGATCAAACAGATCATCAACGCGCGGCAAAGGATACCTGTTCTTGATGGTCACTTTATTCAACTCTCGGTAATCCACACAAAGTCTAAGTGAACCATCCTTTTTCTTCACGAATAACACCGGCGCTTCCCAAGGCGATACGCTGGGTCTCACAAACCCCTTATCCATCAAATCCTGAAGCTGCGCCTTAAGCTCTCTCAGCTCAGCCGGTGCCATTCGGTAGGGTGTCTTTGAGATTGGCGCAGTTCCTGGGACTACGTCAATCACAAACTCGACCTCCCTGTCTGGTGGCATCTCAGTCAACTCCGGGGGAAACACGTCCGGGAACTCGCGGACTACAGAGATGTCCTCGAGCTCAGGTGCTACCGCAGATACCTCAACAACAGTCGCAAGAAATGCGGTACATCCTCGACTCATCATCTGTCTCGCTCGTGCCGACGAAATCCACGTCGCAAACAACGTGCTCCTGCAGCCTCGATACACGTACTCCTCCTGGCCTGGCTCGCAAAACGTCACGGTCCTCTCGCCACAGTCGATCGTCGCGAAGTAGCGCGTCAGCCAATCCATGCCGAGCACCACATCAAAATCCTGCAATCGCCCCAAGACCAACAGGTCTGCGGGCATCACCCAAGGTCCAAGCTGCACAGGGCAAGCCCGACAACAGTCCTCCACACGCAAACGTGCTCGGGAATCTGCACCTCTCGTGCACAAGGTAACGGCCCTAACACTAGCCCATGCAAGGATGCAAATGCTCGACTGACAAAAGAATGTGATGCGCCGGTATCAAATAATGCATGAGCTCTAATGCCAGAAATTAAAATAATACCTGCCACCACATGATCAGCCGCCGTGGAGTCCTCCAGTTGAGCCGCGAAGACTCTGCCGCTCTGTGCCTGCTGTCGCCGCTCACCTGGACGGGGTATAGAAGCCCGATCCATCTGGCTATAAGTCGGTGAAGCTCCATAGGTCTGCTGATGAACAGGGGGTGCCGATGCGATCGATGGTACATGCGACGCTGCTCGGCGACAAGCTGCCCGCAGATGTCCGGACTGACCACATCCAAAACATCGGCCCTCGCGCTGTACACACTGCCTAGGCCAGTGTGGTCCTCCGCAGATGACACATCTCGGTGCCCCCCTCTGCTGCCGTCCCTGCTGACGGGATCCACCAGACCTCTGTCGCCCCGAAAACCCACGACCCTGGGAACGTGATCGTGGAGGTCTCGGCGGGCGTCTGCCGCTGGTCTGTCCTCCGTCCTCTGGAGCCGGGCGTTTTCTATCCAAACCTTGACTTAGTGTGGCCGCCCGCTCACTCGCCGTCAAAGCTCCTCGCTCCACCCATAGCGCCTGCTCGATCGACGCATCCAAGGTCTGCAACCTCTGCGCCTGAACTAGGACAAAGATCTCTTGTCTCAATCCTCGCTCGAACAAGTAAACTCTGTGAGCCTCATCTCTCACAGCAAAAGGAACACAGTTCAGGAGTCTGGTAAACTCTCGGGTATACTCCTGCACTGTGCGATCACCCTGGAGTAAATTCTTCAGATCCTCCTCGAGTTTATGCTTCACGCTGTTAGGAAAATAGGACCCATACAGCATCCCGCAGAACTCGGCCCAACTCAACCGCAGCGCATCCAGCGACCTGCTCGATCTCGTCCTCGTCCACCAGATGCGTGCATCACCCGTCAAGCAGTGAACCGCCAAATGAACCTGCTCCCGCTCTGGTATAAAGAGGTCCTTGAATAACTTCTCCATCTCGCCTACCCAGGCCTCCACCACCCATGGCTCGGTGTGGCTACCATCAAAACGAGGTGGATCAAACCGGCAAAAACGAGCCAGTCTCTCAGTCATCCGCTCCTGCTCGGCCTCAGACATCTGTCCACCTGACCGTGAAGTGTCGCTAGCCGGTGCGGCCGAAACTACCGCCGAAGAGGGTACGGCTGCAGCTGGAACGTCCACTGGAATAGGAGGAGGTGGCTCCTGCGACTCGACGTGTGAGTAAAGGTATCACACATCCTCCGCAGTAGTGCACCCTGCTGCCTAGCTGTCTCCACTAGCGCAGCCAACTGCTCACTCAAATCAGGGGGTGTAGGCCTCGCCTGCTCAGGCACCTCAGATGGCACGGGGGTAGCCCGCGTCGGGGGTCGACCTCGGTGTCGGGAAGGCATCATGCTCACCTGCGCAACACACAGATCAGTCAGCGAACACAAACAACTCAAGACCCAATCAAGCGAAAGTCTAGAAGGTCGCCTCTTTTCCCTCGCTGCTTGACGTTGTCTGCAGCCAACGCAAGTTCGCGACAGGAAAGGACACACGCCTTCGATCACTCCCTCCACTTAAGGATGAGTTCAACAGTCAAATCGACGACTTTCGCCGCAAGTCACGTCTCTCACGTCTTGCATTCCTAGGGTCTGCCAAAGCCTAGGGTTTACTAAGTCCCAATGACCTATTTCTAAGCTCTGATACCAACTTAATCTGTCACGCCCCGGATTACTCGTTTCCCTAGGCTCGCCAACAGATCCGCCGTATACATAGATTTTTTTTTTCTATGTATACGAAGCGATAGCTAATCTGTAAACAACATACAAGCAACTACAAGAGATATAGAGCTGAAATAAAACATACTAACAGAACCAAAGCCACCTGTACATATAGAGTCCAAAATACAACAGTCCCTCCAAAACCAAAATAGGAACAAATCCACTGTATATGTACATGGCTCAACTCAAAAAAGACTATCTCCAGTAGGGTCCTCCTCTAGAAACAATAGGGACAGGTAGGGATCTAGCTCGCGACTCCCTTACCTCGATCCGCAGGAACAAGAGCAGCAGCCGCAACAGACGAAGGCTCTGCAAGAAAAAGGTGGCAACAATGGGTGTGAGAACTACTATCAAAAGAAGTAGTCCTCAGTGGGTACCAATACCGACCTCAACGGTCCACCCACTAAGACTACGAGACTAACAGTATAGCTGGTAGGTAAAGAACAACAAAGTAAGCTGGAATAAACTCTACAGCTGTAATGCCACTACCCTACCACTATCCCAGTCAACTCTCAAGTAAGCATCACCAAAGTGAAAAGTCACCCCTGACCCAATCTATCGAAACCGCCCAAAAAGGCTCGTCCAGCCAACTGCCTAGCCACACCGCACACTACCAAAAAGGGTAGCCGGTCCAAAATCAGATCCAACTAATCTGCAGCGACATCAATGCAAGAGAGGCCTCACTCCGGAGCGGCACTCGGGGGAGCTACCCAACCGAGTTAGTACACGTATCTCTGTCGAGCACAATCAGGCTCCGGCAGGCTATAATCAAATGGAAAGGGGTCAAATGGGTCAAAGACTCCAAGCTCACGTGCCCTCAGCACAAACAGAAGCTAAAACAAGAGTCTGGGTCCACCGTCAACCCCGACGGCACCCGGTAATACAAAACAGTCTAACCCTGCTGTAAATACAAGCTCGGCATCCCCGCACAAGCGTAAACTCGCCCTACAACAAACTAAGTATCCACCTCGCACTAACAGCGGTGATACAAGAACAGAAACGGCTCCTAGAGCTAAATCTGATAATAGTTCGAAAAGTGACGGTTGTAGGTTCACGAGTTTTCTCCTAAGTCAATTCTCAGTTCAGCATCTAAAGTCATGTCTATAAATTATCAATTTATGCTCCAAATTCAGATTTCATAATAATACATGCAAATTCATGAATTCGAGCTACTAACATGATTAAACAGATAATAAAACAGCATGCTGCACTCTGTACAACTTAGGAGGAAATCCGGCGATTTCGGTAATATTAACCCACCTCAAACGCTATCCAACAAAGGCTAGGAGTCGAGTGGAAGGCCTCCAAACAACACCGGCTAAAATCGGGCTCAAAACTGCAAACTCGAGATTCGGACCCACCTGCTCAAGTTCTGGGCGCCCAGAACATCAGCCCAGAACTGCAGCCTGGCAGCACGACCAACATGGATTCAACATGCGATAAAATCTAAATCTTAAATCCAAATGCAGTGAAACTTTGCCCAACTTACCAACAGGGGTTCAAGAACAAACCCTCCAAATTTCAGCCAAAACGGAGCTCGACTCGATGTCTAAAAAGTCCTCACACTGATTCGGACCCATTTCTGGACCCTCCTGCACATGCATCCAGAAATTCCAGCAACTAAGCAAATAACACTCTAAGCATGAATTCTGGAATTCCAACGAAGTTAGGCAATGGAAAAGGGTCACAAACCTCTCAAATACAGTGATGGAACAACCCAAATCCTCTCCAAGGTTTCTCACAAAAATCTGGATTCAAAAATCCAAGAAATCCATCAAATGTCCAAAAATTCAGCACTTAAACTAATTACTCAAAATCTGAGCTAAAACTCACATTTAAATCCTCAAATCAGGTGGAAGGGACCTCCAAACCAGCAAGGAATGAGGAAGGACCAATCTTCACTTTGAAATTCCAGCTCCCAAGAGATTTGGATCCAAAAGATCAAAGGAAAACCCAAGTTTCAACTCAAGAACACAAGGGGTCTAGTAAAACAGCAACTGTAGCATACATACCTGTCCAAATTGCGATTGGAAGGATTCCACGTCTTCCTATACGAGTTCTCTATCCAACAAACCAAGTTTTGTGGGATTTGGATACTCCCACACTGCATACGAGCAAGAACACCACAGGTCGACGTTGCAATTCTGCAGGGATCCAAGGCCTTCAATGGAAAAAAGGAGAATTTGGGAGGAATTGGAGGGCTTCCAAGCAAAATCCGAGGTTCACCATGAAGAGGGGAGAAAAAGCCTCAGGGGAGGTCGTCCACATCTTTTATAGACCAAAGGTTAGGGTAAAATGGACCTCAAGAACAAACATACACCTAACCTGTTTCTCAGCAGGAAAACCCACATTCGGGCGCCCGAAACCCAAGAAGTGGGCGCCCGGTTCTTCAGTCTGCACCAGTCCAGAACTTCGGACTCTCCGCCCGCAGTCCGGTGCACCCTATCCTGGTCCGGCGGAACTCACCTACCATCCAACACGTGTCAAACGGATCGATACTCACGAGGTAGATTTCCGGATCCACTTTTCGGGCGCCCGATCCTGGATCCGAAATGACTTGCAGTTTTAGGAAACGAGCACTCAACATCTGGGCGCCCAAAACACAACTTCTGGGCGCCCAAAACACAACTTCCGGGCGCCCTAAAGTCCATACGCCCAAAACTTCAGTTTTGGCTTGCTTCGGTGCTCCGAGTCCGTTTTCGCGTCTATTTGGCACCGAAACGACTCCGACTTGTCTCGACCTTCTCCAGAAGTGTCGAACAGTCTAGAATACTGCAGTCACTCCGTCAGTTAGGCCTCAGGGGTACTACAGTAAGATAATTGTTTATGCGTCATGGCAATTGAAGGATTATGAGCAGAATTATTCTATGCATGACTTAGAACTTGTCGATGTGGTGTTTACACTGAAGTTGTGGCATCACTACTTGTATTGAGAGCAACTGAAAGATTTTCACTGATCATAAGAGTCTCAAGTATCTGTTCATGCAGAAGGAGCTGAATTTGAGGCAATGCGGGTGGTTAGAGTTGTTAAAGGATTGTGATATTAGCATTCAGTATCATCTCAGTAAGTCGAATGTGGTAGCAGATGCGTTGAGCAGAAAGTTAGTGCAGAGTCTGAGTATGATAATCACGCAGCATATGCCACTACTTGAGGAGTTGAGGCAGTTTGGATTGGAGATTCTGTCTCCTGAGATTACTAGAAGACTTATGTCTATGGTCTTGTAGCCTACTCTGTTAGACAGGATTAAGGAGAAGCAGAGTGTGTGTAGCACACTGAACTTTAGCAAATTACGGAGTTCTAGTGAGAGAATAGTGTCTTATACTATTCTGAAGATTTGGGTTGAGTTTGGAGAGCTTTGAGGTATTTTCGTGGCTTAAAAAGGGCGAAAACGGACTCCGGAGATCAAATTTTGCAAAAGGTGCATAATTTGTATTGGATTCGGGTACTGGAATCTGGGCTCCGGAAGAGATTCAATTAGTTCCGCAATTAGTACCGGAATGCAGTGCAACCGAAGCTGTTTCGTGCAGTTTTGTAATTTTGGCTTTTTGAGGGGTCTAAGTGGATTTTGTTGCACGGGATTAAGTACCCCTTCACCCCTCTCATGTTGCCATTGTTGGCTGAGGTTGGAGAAGAAGAAGAGGTGGATTTTTTCCTCTCTCTCTCTCTTGGATTTCTTGCTTCCAAACCCTAGATTTGTAGTTTTGATCTCTCTTTTCTCCATTTTCTCCATGGAGCTTGCATCTTGGACCTTGGAGGAAGCTTGGATGTGAAGAGGAGAGCTTGATTGAGGATAGATCTCCAACCCTAATATCTTTGGGCTTTGATTAGAGCTCTTTTAGAGATGAGTAGCTCTCTTGCAACCTCTCTATGAGTATTGCTTGGATTTTTGGTAGAGGAAACCTAGTATGATGAAACTAGGATTTTATTTGGGGCTTTTCTATTGTGAGCTCTTGGGGTTAAATTGATGAGTGTAGAACACTCTTGTAGGTTGGATTTGAAGCTTCAATGGGTCGATTTGAAGTTTGCACTAGTTTTGCTTGGATTAAGGTAATATTCACCTATTTTTCTTCATAATTTTGGTGAATTTCGTGGTGAGCTTGTTCGATGCTTCTAATCCCTTGGAAAATTTTCTTAGGGCATGAGAAGCTTAGGGGACAACTTCGTTTTGAAGTACTGCGAGATTTCGATGGGTATCCGGTGGGTCTGACCTCACCGAAATGGATGAACTCTCCCTATGTCTCCTATTTTATTATAGGATTGATTAGATGCATAAATGTGCTAATTATGACATGGTAAAAATTGTGAACACATGACTTATGTATGTTGCATGTGAATTTTAGCACACTCTATATAGTAGAGGTTTATGAGAATGATATGCATGCTAGGGTCCACACAATGATGTTGTGACGATATATTCTCGTTACGCTATTTAAGATATGCATGTTAGAGATTGGTAGTATCATATGACACACTATATGACTAGTGAGGCTATTGGACTTGAGCTAGCATGACGTTGGATGTGACATTGATTCATGTTGCCATAGATAGTGGAAAGAACATGACATATTGCATGTTAATGACAAGATGTGAAGCTATGAACGTTTTACCTCATCTAGGTGAGCAACTAAGATTGGCATTGTTGACATTAAGCCCGACCTTTAGGTCGTTGAATAATTCCATATTTAAGACATGATGAAAGGGGTTTTCCTACTTATTTGATTATGTAAATGGCAAAAGCATAAAATTGCTTAATTAAATAAGAATAGAGTACTTGCATGATGATCCTTATACTCCATAAAGTGGAGGTTCAAATAGTATGACCTATATATATTATGAATGATGACTTATCGGCATTTGTAGAATGCATGGATCATGGCATTAGAATAATGCATGGGTTATAGCATTGTAGAATGCATGAATTATGGCATTAGAATAATGCATGGATTATGGCATTTGTAGAATGCATCGAAAATAGCATTAGTACAATGCATTGAGTATGGCTTTGGTTATAGCATATGATAGTAACCCGTTGGGGTCATGAATGAGACGTAGGTCCATTCCTATTGGTAGAGTGAGATGTAACCACTTGCATGTTAGAGACATGTTACATATTGGTAGAAACATATCAGCGTGAAATTTGAGAACAAGTATGGCATATATGTTATGATTCCGACCCTCGAGTCGATGTTGTGATTTCATATTTTAGACATGATGATTGGGACTTGTTGGCCTTGGATACGATGCTTATGATCTGCGCTTGTTTGCCCTTGTGCTCATTCGCACATGCTTGTGAGGGTCGCTCCCTACAAGCCGGTACTCCGGAGTTGGCCTTGCGACAGTTATTTCGCCCGTGCGGGATTGGGCGCCGAAGTGGATTGCCGTGGGAGAGGCTCATTCTCAGCGTGGGGATGTTGACTACCACGGGGCCATTAGGCATGGCACAAGTCGGGACGTTACCTTGTGTAAGTCCCCTCGTTGATTGGGTAAAAGCTAAGTAAACTGGGCATAGTACATCACAGTTGGTTGATGCATATACATGTAGTGTATGGACATAGTAGTGAGTTGTATTTTGTGACGTTACTTAGCTTGACACCATTTGGATGCATACATCATAGTTCGACATTCATGTTAGTCACTAGTTGCATTGGCATCCATAGTGGCATTAAATCTATACTCATGATGATTAGTGTAGTGACATGATTAATGGTGATAATAGAAAGTTTCCTTTCAACTAGTAATCATGGCATTAATTGGACATGCATGTAAACTAGAGCAAAAGACACATTTGGGCATATGATAGTAGGAATCATATTCATATAGATGATATAGTCACTTGGAGGCATGATAGTAGTAGAAAAATTATTGTTTAGCATTTATTGCTTTATGCTTTATGTTTAGCTTATACTATCTTTGCCTCAGTTGACCTAGCGGTGTATTTCGCCACTCTCGACGGCTTACCCACTGGGAACTATTGTTTAATAGTTCTCACCCCCATTGTTGTTGGGTTTTTATTTCAGAGCCTTCCACAGCAGGAGAGGCTTGGGATCGTGGCGAGGGGTTAGCAGCTAGCTAGAGCCTCTACGATGATGTTATAGATGTACCATGGTCACCTTTCTTTGTATTTTGAGCGAAAGGTGTATAGATGTTTCTAGTTGAGCGATCTCCTAGTGTGGATGTGATGTACTTTAAAGCATATTTTATTGTATATCTTAAGATTATAGGTTGTGACAACTTATTTTAGTTGTAGAATTATGTTCTTGCTCTGATCACCTTGTTTAGGATGTATTCTTTCTACTACTTAATTATCGTTGTTGTAGACGCCTTGTGTACATTGTGAGTTATTTTGGTGTACACGGCGGATCTGTGCACGTGCCTGATAGGCTCCCACTAGGGCCCAGGGCGTGACAGATTATTTTGGTATCAGAGCCTAGGGTTGAGTCTTAGTGGACCTAGTAAACCTTAGGCCGGTTGGACGATAAGGAATAGGAACAGGAGAGACGAGATCTCTTGTGACTTATTGGCGAAAGTATCATGATTGGGTCATATCTTTAGCTCCAAAAGTGTTGGAGTTGGATTGGAGTGAATGACTTCTATACCCTTGGAGGGTCACGTTGGCGGCCGACAACGTGACATCGGGGAATAGTGGAAGTCCACTTCATTACTTTCGCATGATTGGGGTTTTAGTTGTGTGTGGGGATGCGATGGCGTGGGGTGTTTTACCTGCGCATGTTATATTTGTTGCAGCCTGAGATGGGGACGACGTACTCCATAGTGGCCGAGGCAGCCGAGGCGGAAATTCTGCATCCTCCGGATCTGGTGAGATCCTTATGTTAAGAGAACAGTTAGCTATTTCAGTGAGCACGGTAGAGCAGCAGTTACCTGCGATGTTACTCCAAGTTGAGGCTTTACGCCGACAAGACAAGGGAATTAAGCGGTTGGAGGACTTGTTGATCCAGTTGGCAGCCGACCTCAAGAAACTCTATGAGAACGCGGATCGCACCTTGATAAGGGCGAGAGACGTGGAGATCGTTGGAATAGTAAGAGAAGTCACTAAGGGTGACAAGTAAAGTATTAGAGGACAATCAAGGCATTCAAAGAGAAACTGATCTCGAGGACGTGGTTCCTTAGCTGGATGAAGGACATCAAAACATCAGCGACTATCACGATGTGTGAGTGGTGGAGTCCGCATGTACCCGACGATGCCCTGGATGTGGAGGCGAGTGCTCTCTTCGTGGCCAGGTGGACCATTCTCAGCTGAGTGTTCGAGGAAAATAATGTCGACAATATCGGTATCGACTTCGCGCTGCTGGCACCGAGTGAACGCCTGCCTGTACGACAGGCGGAGGATGAGGCAGCGACGATGGAGGTTGTCGCAGCTCGTGGTATTGGAACTAGTTGCTGTTTGTTATGGTTGCGTTGATTGTAGTTCTGGATCGGCTGTTTGCCGAGTGTATGGCTGGGAACTCATTCTTTGATTGTAGAACGAGCTGGTCCCGATTACGTGGATTTTCGGGAGTACTGTTTTTGTGCTCCATGTAGATTGGAGGTTTTTGTGCGCCAACGAACTGATTGGCTATGTTTGGACTTGGGCTGGCTCTTCGAGTATCAGATTACCGATGATTGTATGAGCCGAGCTACAGTGCCTTGGGGATCTGGACATGAAATAGTATTTCCAGAGGGCGTGAAAGTTCGCTAGTTGCGATGACTGTTTCACCTGCCCAAGCCTAGTTCTTAGCTGTGTGGACGTGTGGCCTTTGAGCCTGCATTCTTGAGAATGGTTGAGAACCCCCAAAGTGAGGATATCTCTCGTGAGGGAGTTGCTTGTGCAATCCCGATTGCGTTGTGAGAATCGAAGGCTTGGTCTTAAGACCTCCTTCTGCCTGGTATTTCTTTTGTGGGGCATCGGTCTCATTTGTTTGAGTGGTTGGGTTACTTCGACTATGTGTCGACTATCGTGAACTCACCAAGGTCACGATCAGGGATACGTACCCGTAGCCGAGATTTGATGATCTGTTTGATCAGCCCCATGAATTTTGGATCCGCTCAAGATTGGTCTGCAATCTGAGCGCTACTCTCGTTGGTTTGAGTTGAGGTTGTACCGAGGGTGACTTTTCGTACTCGGGTTGGACATTACGAAATTATCGTGGTGTCATTCGAGCTGGTTGATGCTCTTGTGTGTTGTGATGTTTGGCCCTTTTGGGTGTTTTTGTCCCTGTGCGCATCGACGACATGTTGGAAGTCGAGAGGCGATGAAGACCGTGAATTTTTCCTGAAGTAAGTGTTGCTAGTACTTCAAGTTGAACAAGTGCCGATTTGGTTGTGAGAACTTGCATTCTTTGACAAATGATGTCAAAGTGGATATGACTGAAAATCTCAAGAAATTAAGCAGTCCATAGATGATTTGGATAAACGGATGTAATCGAAGTTCAAACTTCTTAGTTTGATTGGATGGTTGTGGGGAGATTTGCTAAGTTACCTACTCCCTTTATCTGACTCACACATAAAGGAACTAAGCTGGTTTGAGATAGTATGTGTGAGGAAAGTTTCTTGGAATCGTTGGCATGGTTGACAACCGCCAACCTTGTTTACCCCGAAGGCGGGTTATGTGCTTTGTAGTTATGTTTCGCTCCGCGTACTGAGTTGCACTTTGGTGTGAAATAGAAAGGTAGGGCTGACCTTTCAGCAATTGAGGGAATGTAAGAGGAATCGCCAATTTGTGAATTGGAATTGGCCGCCATAGCCTTTACTTGGAAACTATGGCAATATTATGTATAGCCAGTGTTGTGAGGTACACATAGGTCTTAAAGTTTGAGATGTCTTTTCACTCAAGGAAATGAGTTGAAGCAGCAAAGACAGGTTAGAGGTTGTGTACTGGAGATATCAATAAGATTGGTAACAATGAATTGATATTTATCCTTTCGGATCAGATCACGGAAGCTAGCCGTGATCCAGACTTGTAATCGGTGCAATCATGATCGAAAAGGGAACGGCTGATGAATCCCTTGCGGATCGCTAGAGGGTGCCTTGGTTGTGGAACTGACAATTTGTACCTGTGATAACAGGATTGAGGAGACACTTTATGTGAAGCTTATTGAGCCCCTCATGCTATGCATTTGGAAGGATTTGAAAGGTACATAGACCAGATGGGTCGTACCAGTGCCAGGGACGAAAATGACGCTGGGAAATTTATGGTGTAATGTTGGATGTAACGACAAGAGAAAACCAAGCATCAGCTTGCTGAGAGCAAGTTGCGAAGGTTGTTTACCCTCTTGGTTGGTAGAGGATGATTACCGAAGATTTTAGTGTTGGATTATCTCACTCCCGAGCTAGACGTGATGTTAGTTGGGAGATTGTGAATAGGGTGCTAAGCCTGCTCTATTGCTGCTATTCACATGATTTGGGTTGAGGAAAGGTTCACACAAGTATACCTTGGTGAATTGTGCGACTTCGAAGAGCGCTTAGCTCTATTGTTTTGGAATATGAGCTAAATGGATAATTCATGGTGAGAAATAGGATTTCAAGCATGAAATCAGACATTCTGGATGTGATACCTGGTTAAGGAAAATCCAGGAGTTATGTGTATGAGGAATTTAAGTCCTAAGTTCATTGGACAATTTGAAATCTTGGAGCGAATGAGCTTAATGGCGTATTGACTTGTTTTACCTCCGGACCTGTTAGGGGTATTTGATGTGTTTCAGCTATCGACGCTCCGAGTAAATGTTTTGGATCCTACCCCGATGGTGGATGTCGCTTCGTTAGAACTACATGAAGATCTAAGTTTCAAGTAGCATTTGTCGTGGACTTGACTTGTGGAGTGTAGATAAGCGGAACTATGATCGTTCCTATACGAAGGTATTTTGGAGCAACTGTTTTGGATGCGAAGTTATGTGAGAGCTGGAGGCTTCACTGCGAGGACGATATTTTCTTTTATCTCCTTCAGATTTGATTGCTGATTGTTGATCCGTAGTTTCGCGGACGAAACTCCTTTTTAGGAGGGAAGAGTGTACCACACTGAACTTTAGCAAATTGCGGAGTTCTAGTGAGAGAATAGTGTCTTATACTATTCTAGAGATTTGGGTTGAGTTTGGAGAGCTTTGAGGTGTTTTCGTGGCTTAAAAAAGGCGAAAACGGAC
The DNA here is from genome assembly GCA_016920855.1 of Puya raimondii. Classification (NCBI taxonomy): domain Eukaryota; kingdom Viridiplantae; phylum Streptophyta; class Magnoliopsida; order Poales; family Bromeliaceae; genus Puya; species Puya raimondii. The sequence goes on from JABWPP010000049.1 coordinate 52,624,108, forward strand.
TCCGGAGATCAAATTCTGCAAAAGGTGCAAAATTTGTATTGGATTCGGGTACTGGAATCTGGGTTCCGGAATCGATTCAATTAGTTCCGGTACTGATTCAATTAGTACCGGAATGCAGTGCAACCAAAGCTGTTTCATGCAGTTTTGTAATTTTGGCTTTTTGAGGGGTCTAAGTGGATTTTGTTGCACGGGATTAAGTACCCCTTCACCTCTCTCATGTTGCCATTGTTGGCTGAGGTTGGAGAAGAAGAAGAGGTGGATTTTTTCCTCTCTCTCTCTTGGATTTCTTGCTTCCAAACCCTAGATTTGTGGTTTTGATCTCTCTTTTCTCCATTTTCTCCATAGAGCTTGCATCTTGGACCTTGGAGTGTCACGCCCCGGGCCCTAGTGAGAGCCTACCAGGCACGTGCACAGACCCGCCGTGTACCTCAAAACAACACACAATGTACACAAGGCGTCTATAATAACAACAATCAAGTAGAAGAAGGAATACGTCCTAAACAAGGTGATCAGAGCGAGAACATAATTCTACAACTAAAATAAAATCAACACAACTAAAATCTTGAGATATACAAAAGAATTTATACATCTTATGTACTAACAGATCAACCAACAATATAACTATACGCCTTTCACTCAAAATACAATGAAAGGACACCATGGTATGTCTATAGCAACATCGTAGAGGCTCTAGCTAGCTGCTAACCCCTCGCCACGATCCCAAGCCTCTCCTGCTGCGGAAGGCTTTGAAACAAAAACCCAACAACCATGGGGGTGAGAACTATTAAACAATAGTTCCCAGTGGGTAAGCCGCCGAGAGTGGCGAATTACACCGCTAGGTCAACTGAGGCAAGTTAGTATAACTGAAACATAAGGCATAAAACATTAAATGTTAAACAAATAGTTCTACAACTATCATGCCTCCAATGACTAAATCATCTACATGAACATGAATATGTTCCTACTATCATATGCTCAACATCTAATCACACCAGTTTACATGCATGTCAAATTAATGCCATGGATACTAGTTAAAAGATTTTCTTTGTTATCATCATAATACCATGCCTCTATACTAATCATCATGAGTATAGGATAATGCCACTACGGATGCCCATGCAAATAATGACTTAAATGAATGTCCAACTATGATGCATGCATCCAAAAGGTGTCAAGCTAAGTAATACCACCAAATAACAACTCACTACTATGTCCATACACTACATGTATATGCATCAACCGACTGTGATGTACTAGGACCAGTTTACTTAGCTTTTACCCAATCCACGAGGAACTTACACATGGTAACGTCCCGACTTGTGCCATGCCTAATGGCTCCGTGGTAGTCACCACCCTCACGCTAAGGATGAGCCTTGCCCACGGCGGTTCCATTTCGGCGTCTCAATACTGCGCGGGCGAAATAACTGTCGCAAGCAAAATAACTGTCGCATAGGCTAACTCCGGAGTGCCGGCTTGTAGGGAGCGACCCTCACAAGCATGTGCGCATGAGCACAATGGCAAACAAGCATAATCAACCACATAATACCATACTCGTCATGTCTAGACATGGAATAGCCAAAGTCACGCTCGTCATGTCTAACATGGAATAGCCAACCAATGTCCAAAGGATCTAACACTATGTCACAATGTCAACCTAGTTATTCACCTAAGTGAAATATAATATGCTTAACCTCACACTATGTCAAAACATGTCATATCATGTTTATTACATTCAATAGCCAATATTCTAAATGTCAACAATATCATGTTGTTCTCAAATTGTCCGTTGGTATGTCCTACCAATATGTACATGTCTCTAACATGTAAATGCTCACCTCTCAGTTTACTATGTTCATAAACCATGCATTATTCTAATGCCATGTCTAATGCATTACACTAATGCTATAACCAATATATTTCCATGCCGTAATCGATGCATTCTACAAATGCTATAATCCATGCATTATTCTAATGCTACAATTCATGCATTCTACGAATGCCATGACAATGCATTCTATGATGCCAACAAGACCATAATCCATGCCATGCATGAGCTACAACAACCTCTATTACATAGAGTATAAAAGTTATCATGGAAGTATTCATTTAACCAAGTAAATTCATATTTAGCCAATTACAATTATCAACACAAAAGAATCCCTTTCCACATGTCTTAAACATGGAACCGTTCAACGACCAAAAGGTCGAGCTCAATGTCAACAATGCCCGTCATAGTTGTTCACCTAGATGAGGTGCAACAAACTTATTTTGCCTTGTCATATCCTCTCTTTTCTCTATACAAGCATACTTTATTATGCGAAGAGAATTCACTAATCCAACAACCAAGTAGTGTCTCATATGACACTCCTTTCTAGCGTACAGATCTTAATTAGCATTTCATAATGCATCATTACACTACTAGTACAAATACTCTAGCATGCATGTTATCCTCATAATGCCATTTTATATGGAATATGCACTTTTCATATACAACATATATATCCCATGCAATCACAACTTCCATCATACCATAATTATCATAATTATGCATCTAATCAATCTTATAACAAGATAGGAGACATAGGGGGGGGAGTTCACCCATTTCGGTGAGGTCAGACCCACCGAAAAACCGTCGAAACCTCGCAGTACTTCAAAACGAAGTTGTCCCCCGAGCTTCACATACCCTAAGATAATTTCCCAAGGGGTTACAAGTTTCGAACGAACAAATTTGAAAACTATCAAAATCTATGAGGTAAATGGGTGAAAAATACCTTGAGCAAGTAGAACTTGTTCTAAGTCCAAATTGAGGTTAGGGATCTTCAAATCCAACCTACAACAATATTCTACACCCATCAATTCAACCTCAAGAGCTCCCAATCACGAAACCCTAAATAAAACCCTAATTTTCATGAAATTAGATTTTCATGCAAATCTCAAGCAAAATCACAAATAGAGGTTGTAAAAGGGTTTACTAACCTCAAATCAAGCTCCCAACCAAGCTCAAACATGCTAGGTTGAAGCTAAGCCCACCAACAAGTTCCTCTCACCCATCCCGAGCTCCCCACAAAGCCTAGAAGCACTCCTCCATGAAGAAAATGGATGAAGAAGGGATCAAAACCAAGTTTCTAGGGTTTGGGAGCAAGAAAATCTAGAGAGAGAGAGAGAAAACCTAACTCCACTCCAAATTCTTCCTCAGCCAACAATGGCTGTGAATGAAGGTGAAAGGGTACTTAACCCAAAGCAACAAAGTCCACTTAGACCCCTCAAAAAGCCAAAATTGCAAAACTGCACAAAATACACTCTGCAGCACTGTGTACCGGTATACGCACATGCGTACCGGTATACTGCACAAATTTTGCAAAACCCGTGCCTCGGCCAAAAGGCCACGAAACAGTATACCGGTATACCAAACATCAGTACCGGTATACATTGCATCTTTTCCGGTATCACATGCCGGATTCCGCAAAACCCGAGAGCTGCGAAAAATCCAGTTTTCCACTGGATTCCGGTATCCCAAAACCAGATACCGGTATGCAATTGCAAAATCTGCACTTTTGCAGATTTTGACTCCCGGAGTCCGTTTTCGCACTTTCCAAGTCCCGAAAACGCTCCGAAGCTCACCAAACTCAACTCAAAAATCCAGAATAGTACAAGCCACTATTCTCTCACTAGAACTCCGCAATTTGCTAAAGTTCAGTGTGCTACATGGAGGAAGCTTGGATGTGAAGATGAGAGCTTAATTGAGGATAGATCTCCAACCCTAACATCTTTGGGCTTTGATTAGAGCTCTTTTAGAGGTGAGTAGCTCTCTTGCAACCTCTCTATGAGTATTGCTTGGATTTTTGGTAGAGGAAACCTAGTATGATGAAACTAGGATTTTATTTGGGGCTTTTCTATTGTGAGCTCTTGGGGTTAAATTGATGAGTGTAGAACACTCTTGTAGGTTGGATTTGAAGCTTCAATGGGTCGATTTGAAGTTTGCACTAGTTTTGCTTGGATTAAGATAATATTCACCTATTTTTCTTCATAATTTTGGTGAATTTCGTGGTGAGCTTGTTCGATGCTTCTAACCCCTTGGAAAATTTTCTTAGGTCATGAGAAGCTTAGGGGACAACTTCATTTTGAAGTACTGCGAGGTTTCGATGGGTATCCGGTGGGTTTGACCTCACCGAAATGGGTGAACTCTCCCTATGTCTCCTATTTTATTATAGGATTGATTAGATACATAAATGTGCTAATTATGACATGGTAGAAATTGTGAACACATGACTTATGTATGTTACATGTGAATTTTAGCACACTCTATATAGTAGAGGTTTATGAGAATGATATGCATGCTAGGGTCCACACAATGATGTTGTGACGATATATTCTCGTTATGCTATTTAAGATATGCATGTTAGAGATTGGTAGTATCATAGGACACACTATATGACTAGTGAGGCTATTGGACTTGAGCTAGCATGACGTTGGATGTGACATTGATTATGTTGCCATAGATAGTGGAAAGAACATGACATATTGCATGTTAATGACAAGATGTGAAGCTATGAACGTTGCACCTCATCTAGGTGAGCAACTAAGATTGGCATTGTTGACATTAAGCCCGACCTTTAGGTCGTTGAATAATTCCATGTTTAAGACATGATGAAAGGGATGTCCTATTGATTATGTAAATGGCAAAAGCATAAAATTGCTTAATTAAATGAGAATAGAGTACTTGCATGATGATCCTTATACTCCATAAAGTGGAGGTTCAAATAGTACGACCTATATATATTATGAATGATGACTTATCGGCATTTGTAGAATGCATGGATCATGGCATTAGAATAATGCATGGGTTATAGCATTGTAGAATGCATGAATTATGGCATTAGAAAAATACATGGATTATGGCATTTGTAGAATGCATCGAAAATAGCATTAGTACAATGCATTGAGTATGGCTTTGGTTATAGCATATGATAGTAACCCGTTGGGGTCATGAATGAGACGTAGGTCCATTCCTATTGGTAGAGTGAGATGTAACCACTTGCATGTTAGAGACATGTTACATATTGGTAGAAACATATCAACGCAAAATTTGAGAACAAGTATGGCATATATGTTATGATTCCGACCCTCGAGTCGATGTTGTGATTTCATATTTTAGACATGATGATTGGGACTTGTTGGCCTTGGATACGATGCTTATGATCTGCGCTTGTTTGCCCTTGTGCTCATTCGCACATGCTTGTGAGGGTCGCTCCCTACAAGCCGGCACTCCGGAGTTGGCCTTGCGACAGTTATTTCGCCCGTACGGGATTGGGCGCCGAAGTGGATTGCCGTGGGGGAGGCTCATTCTCAGTGTGGGGATGTTGACTACCACGGGGCCATTAGGCATGGCACAAGCCGGGACGCTACCTTGTGTAAGTCCCCTCGTTGATTGGGTAAAAGCTAAGTAAACTGGACATAGTACATCACAGTTGGTTGATGCATATACATGTAGTGTATGGACATAGTAGTGAGTTGTATTTTGTGACATTACTTAGCTTGACACCATTTGGATGCATACATCATAGTTGGACATTCATGTTAGTCACTAGTTTCATTGGCATCCATAGTGGCATTAAATCTATACTCATGATGATTAGTATAGTGACATGATTAATGGTGATAATAGAAAATTTCCTTTCAACTAGTAGTCATGGCATTAATTGGACATGCATGTAAACTAGAGCAAAAGACACATTTGGGCATATGATAGTAGGAATCATATTCATATAGATGATATAGTCACTTGGAGGCATGATAGTAGTAGAAAAATTATTGTTTAGCATTTATTGCTTTATGCTTTATGTTTAACTTATACTATCTTTGCCTCAGTTGACCTAGCGGTGTATTTCGCCACTCTCGACGGCTTACCCACTGGGAACTATTGTTTAATAGTTCTGACCCCCATTGTTGTTGGGTTTTTTATTTCAGAGCCTTCCGCAGCAGGAGAGGCTTGGGATCGTGGCGAGGGGTTAGCAGCTAGCTAGAGCCTCTACGATGATGTTATAGATGTACCATGGTCACCTTTCTTTGTATTTTGAGCGAAAGGTGTATAGATGTTTCTAGTTGAGCGATCTCCTAGTGTGGATGTGATATACTTTAAAGCATATTTTATTGTATATCTTAAGATTATAGGTTGTGAAACTTGTTTTAGTTGTAGAATTATGTTCTTACTTTGATCACCTTGTTTAGGATGTATTCCTTCTACTACTTGATTATCGTTGTTGTAGACGCCTTGTGTACATTGTGAGTTGTTTTGGTGTACACGGCGGGTCTGTGCACGTGCCTGGTAGGCTCCCACTAGGGCCCGGGGCGTGACAGTGTGCAACTCCACTTGATGAGGATTCGAGATCAGGGTGTGAGTGACCAGATGGGACACTTTAGTGTTGACCGCTCGGGGGTACTGACATACAGGGACCGATTGTGCATGCCTATTGATTCAGAGATCTGAGAGGAGATTTTGCGAGAGGCTCACTGCTCGCCTTATACTATTAATCCCGGTGGCCCTAAAGTGTATAAGGATTTGAAAGCACACTTCTGATGGAGTGGAATGAAGAAAGACATTGGGAGATATGTGGCTCAATGTTTGACTTGTCAATAAGTGAAAGCAGAGTATCGTGTACCTACTGGCAAGCTTCAGAGTCTTCCAGTCCTAGAGTTGAAGTGGGATCTGATCACCATGGACTTCATTGTGGATCTGCCAAGGACGTAGGGTGGATTTGATGCAGTGTGGGTGATAGTGGACAGACTGACTATGTCTGCTCACTTCTTACCAGTGCTTACTACTTGGTTCAGAGATCGACTCGCTCAGCTTTACTTAGATGAGGTAGTGAGGTTACATGGAGCACCTATCTCGATTGTATCAGATCGAAACATGAGGTTCATCTCGTATTTCTGGTGGAACCTACAGACAGCCTTGGATACGTAGCTTTACTTCAATACAACGTTTCACCCACAGACCGACGGACAGTCAAAGCAGACGATCCAGATTCTGGAGGACATGTTGAGAGCTTGTGTCCTGGAGTTTGGAGGAGGGTGGCATCGACATTTGAGATTGGCTAAGTTTGCATACAACAACAGCTATCAAGGAGCATCCAGATGGCCTCGTTTGAAGTGTTGTATGGACGCAAATGTCGATCACCCCTACATTGGAGTGAAGTGGGTGAAAAAAAGATTTTGGGACTAGATAATCTCTTGGAAGCAGAGAAAAAGGTCAGGATTGTATGACAACATCTTGAGACAGCCCAGCGTCTACAGAGGAGCTACTCTGATACTAGGAGACGAGATTTGGAGTTTCAGGTTGGAGATCATGTCTTCTTGAAAGTCTCGCCGTCTAGGGGGATACGCAGATTTGGAGTTCGTGAAAAGCTTACGATTCATTAGCCCTTTTGAGGTTTTGGAGCAAGTTGGGCCCGTAGCTTACAGGATTGCACTTCGACCGCGGCAAGCTGGCATTCACAGTGTCTTCCACGTCTCGGCATTGAAGAGATATGTGTTCGATCCTTCGCACGTCGTTGACTTTCACCCACTGGAGTTAGAAGAGGACTTGAGATATGAGGAGCGACCGGTGCGAATTCTTGCTTGAGAAGTGAAAGAATTACGCAATCGAGTCATACCGTATGTGAAAGTACAGTGGAGCAATCACGAGGAACGCGAAGCGACTTAGGAGCCGGAGACAGTGATGCGGGAGTGTAAGATTTTGAATTTTTGAATTTTTGAATTTGAATTATAAGTGTTATTCTTTCCTCTCTCTCTCTCTCTCTATAAGTATATAAATATATATATAAGGGTTATATATATACATGTGTGTGTGTGGTGTTGAAGACGGAAAAGTGTGGAATGCGTTGCGAATCGACGACCGTTTTTGGTGAATAAAATTGCAGTTTCGATGTCTCGGCAGTGCTGATCGCGATGGCGCAATCTGTTCGGGAATCCGACGGACGGATCGTCGGATATCGCACGACCATCGATGAGGGGTCGAATCAGCATTTTCCGTATTTCGCGCGAAACACCCTATATTTTATGTACCGTTTCACGCGAAATCGAATGTGGAGGTGTGTGCGTGCGTTTTACTCACGCTGTGAGGGACTGGGTTAGAAATTTGGGCATTTTGGGGGGTTTTGTCAATTATACCGTAGGGTATAAATGGTGCACTTAGGGTTTTCCATGGCAAAACCCTAACCCTAGACCCTTCTCCCCTCAGCCGAGCTCCCCTGCCACAGCACCTTCCTCTGTGCCCTTGCCGCGCGCACCCCGGCCACCTGCGCCGGCCGCCGACTGCCGGAGCAGCCTTCTCCACCCTCTCCTCCACCTTCTCCACCATCTCCACCATCCTTCTCTCTCCTTTCTCTGCCGTGGACTCTGGAAGGTGGCCCTCACCCTCAGGCGATCTTTCTGGCAACATCTCCGACCCCCGACGACCCTCCTTGCCGGTCGCCGCCGCCCCCGTGCCTCTGGAAAGCCGCCACAGCCGCCACTCGACCGCAGTTGCAGTCTTGGGCAAAGGCAGCCGTGGGTCCTTGAACCGCTGCCGCCGCCGCCCCTCGTCATCACAGCCGCCTTCCTCCGGCCTCGGGGGACCCGCAGCCTCCGTCGCCTGCCTCCCCGGCCGCCGCCGTCGCTGGAAGTTTTCGCTCGGGCCGTGCCCTAGCCGAGTGGGAGCTCGCCTTCTCCCAATGCCGCCGCTGCCGCTTCCCATCGCCGGTTGAGGTGAGCCTCGTGCCCCTCACCTCCCCCACACCCGACTTGTGCCCGCGCGCGCGCTATCGTAGCGCCGGCCGCCGGCCGGAGCTTGCTTGCTCCGGCCAGGTCCGAATCTAGGGCTGTTTTTTGGTGGTGCACTGTTCCGGCCATCACAGCGCCTCCTGGTCTTCGAGGAAGGGAGCACGATGATCATGGCGACTCGCTGATCATCGTGCTCACCTTACTTCTTGTCGTAGAGGCCTCGTTTAGCCGTTTCGGTAAGGTCAAGCTTTTAGACCTTATAATTTTCTGATGTTCTTGTGCCCGGCGTGCTCCGTGACTATTCATGTCGCCTCGGGCAGCGAGCATGGCCTCCGCTGGTGCTCGCGATTGGTGGTGCGGACGCACGGTGTGCTCTAACAGCCCTGTTATGTGCTATTATGGTACTTATTGCTTGTGTAGGGGCTTGTTTACAATTGTTGCAGCGTGGGGTTGCTGCGGGCAGCGTGGGTTTAACCCTTGTGACCCTCTGGACTAATTGTCCAGGCTTCTGACGCCCTCGCAAAAATCTATTTCGATTTTCGACGCGTTTCCCGACAAATTCGTCGGCAGAACGTGCGTTCGGTCGTTGGACCCACTTGTTTGGGTCGTGGGCGACCAGGCTTCGTCGCTGAGCCTTGTTGGCTGTTCTTCATCGTTGTCCTGAAGTTTCGGGGGCAGCAGATGAGCGACGGAGGGTTCCGATACCGAAAGTGGCATCTTTCGGGAACCCGGGAAGTCGTATTTGGTGCGTTTATGTTCATAGGCATTCCGAACTTGTGTTGCTATCCGACCACCTAAACAGGTGCGTTTGCGGACAGCAGGTGACTTGGGTTGTGTGTCGGTATCCCTCTGGGGCTTTTCCTTGAGTTCGGAATCGTTCCGGTGGACTTTCCAAAAATTTCGGCGGATTCGGGATTGTGAGTTTAATGTTTTTGAGTCGACTCGATGGACCTTGACTTGGTGGGTCTTTCGTAGGTTCCGTCGACGTTCCTGTGAGCCTTGGGTGTTAGGCTCTTCCTCTGTTCAGGTGGGTGCTTCGATCCGGAGTCGGTACAGTGGACTAACTCAATGATATCTCTCTATTCCCTCTCCTTGCATGCTATGGATAGTTAGTTCCACTAGACTTTCAGTATTATCTCTACTTCCAGTGTGCTGATGCTACTAGTAGAGTGGTGTGGTATCTTGCATGATCTTATGATGAGACCTGATTGGCCGGTGTTGATCGCCTCTTGTTCCGAGTGATCCCTTGGACTCGTATTATCAGTTGCTATTCTCGGCTTGTTGCCGTCCTGTGGATTGAGCATTCTGCATCGATCATCACAGCTCATTTAGCACTTAACGTACACCAGTGGTTTGGCCACCGTGGGGGTGTTCTTTTTCAGAAAAGTGGTCGTCTTATCGACCCGTGAGCCTCTTGCCAGGTGCTTGTAGAGGTTGTGTGCCGTGGGTGAGCATATCGTGACATTGCCTGCGATCTGCTGATCTATAGGGCTTGGTGATTGGGTTATTGGTTATCTTCAGTTGATGCATACGGTTATTATTTGCAGTAGCTTTAGTCGTTCATATCTGTTCTTACATGTGCTTTACCTTTCGCTACTGTACTTGTTATACCTATCTATCTATTGCTCCTCCTTGCCAGTGTGTACACCTCGCCTTCGTCGGCTTGCGGTACCCACTGGGAGGGAAGACATGTTTTCATGTTCTCACCCCCCGCCATTTTTCAAGTGATCTCGGTGGTGGGAGTCGGGACAGTGTGTGAGGCCCGGTAGCTAGTGAGCCGTAGAGGTCCCGACCTGTCATTTCTCCTGATTCGGTTATCTTATCTCGACCCTCTTTTTCATTCGGTTATTAATTAGAGTTATGGTTCAATTACTTGCTTGTTGGTTGATGGACTTTGTGGTTTTGATGTTCTTTTACTTTTAATAATGTTATGTGATGATGCGGTTTCTCTGAGATGTATGAGATGTGAATTTCTACCCCTCGCGGTAGCCGGCTTTCAAAAGAGAGTTTTCGTGTGGGAAACAGTTTTCAAATGACCCTTGGATTTATCAAAGCCTAGTGTTTCAAAATAGAGTTTCCGGGTGGAAAACGCTTTCAAATAATAGAATTGATTATTGTAATGTGCATCGCATCATCCTTCGCATAAGGAGTGTTTAGATCATGTATCATCGTAAGGATGGTTAGCTGAATGATTATTTGACATCTGCATCGTGTATGCTGTTTGTATGAGTGGATGGGAGTGTTGCTATGTATATGGTGTTGGTACGCCGTGCAGATACAGAAAGGACTCTGTCAAGGTGAGCAGAGAGATTTCTGTATCTGTGGTGGATCTGTTGCGTCTTGGGGATTTGTTCAAAAAAAAATGTATGGGTGTTTTTCGCTGACTCTTTTCCAATTAGCCCTTCTTTCGAAAAGACTTTACAAAAATGAACCCCGGGGCGTGACAGATTAAGATGGTATCAGAGCCTAAAGGTTGCAAACACACATTCACTCATTAATTTGTAACTGAACCACTGGTTAAGTTGACCCATAGGAAGATCTAAGGTGTATAGGCGTGCGAGTACGAGGATTTTCGGCTTGTATTTCATGGGTGTTGCCGACCCATTTTCCTTAACAATATTTCTTTGTTGGTACAGATGGCTCATGGTAGACCTCCTCGTCCTGGTCGTGGTGGTGGGCGTACGCCTACGGAGAGGTCTGTCGATGCACGGACCCGTGCAGCCGCAGCTGGTACTAGCGAGGTCCAGGCAGGAGTCGGGCAGCCAGGTGTTGAGCGTACCCTGTAGCTTGAAGCTGAGATGGCCGAGGTGAGGGGTCAGTTGACAGCCCTCTCCGGCATGTTCAGCAGTTTCTGCAGCAGCAGGCTGCGACTGCTGCCACTCCGGCCCGTCCTCCTCCGCAGAGTGCCCCGGCGACCGTGGACCCTCCTGGGGCACCCACGCCGATCACGATCACGACCGCAACGACGACGACGACGTCGACCGTTCCTAGCGAGGACACCGATCTGGTGACGGGGGACGGTAGCCACATTCAGGCGAGATTGGCGGAGTTTCGAAAGTTCGATACGCCGAAGTTCGCAGGTAAGAAAAATGGTGGGCGGATGGTGGAGCGTTGGGTCGCCCAAATGGAGAAGCTTTTCCGTGACCTCCGCATCGACGAGCAGGATAAGGCCCCCTTGGCCGCCCACTGTCTTGAGGATGAGGCTTACGACTGGTGGTTACGTCTTCTGAGGACCCAATTCGTCGCGGCTTATCCGTCTTGGAAGGAGTTCCAGGAGCTCCTTTTTAGCCATTACTTCCGGAAGAGCACGAAGCAGAGCTTGGAGCGTGAGTTGGAGCGCCTCAAGCAAGAAAATCGCACCGTGGAGGAGTACGAGCGGGACTTCTCCCGCATCATCGGCCTGATTCCCTTCACCATGCGGGACGAGTACCACAAGACGTGACTGTTCGCCAAGGGGCTGAGGCCGAACATCCGGATCTTGATCGCTTCCCATGGAGCGATGACCTTCGATGAGTACTTTGAGCGCGCCCAGATGGTTCAGCACAAGTCGGAGGAGACGCGCGCCGACCGAGATATGTTTGAGAAGAACAGGGACCGGAAGCACCCCCACTCCATGTCTGGTCGTGGCTCCTTCTCCAAGAAGAGGCTGCCGAAGCATCAGCGTACTCAGTCAGCCAGGAGCGCTCCATCCGGGAGTTAGTGGCAGGAGAATCCGACCTGCGTTATCTGCGGGCAGGGGCATCGGGTGAACACATGCCCTCAGCATCGGGATCACTGCTACCGCTGCGGTCAAAAGGGACATCTTTGACACCAGTGCACCATAGGACCGGCTCAGAGTACTGCTTCCTCTCCAGCCACTTCGCGTCTGCAGGAACCCACCAGCAGCTGCAGCTTCGTCTGGGTGCCCCTCTACTTTGCGCCAGAGCTAGGGGACGCACCAGGCATCCGGTGGGCGTGTTTACAACATGTCCCACCCTGAGGGAGACACCGGCGGAGACGTTGTTGTAGGTATTACCTCTCTCTTTGGCTCTCGTGCTAGAACTCTCTTCGATACTGGAGCATCGCGCTCATTTATATCACGTTCGTTTGCACACGAGCACGGCTTCGAGTCGAGTCCACTTTCTGTGCTACTTCGGGTTCAGACCCCCCAGGAAGGAACTAGGAGATGATAGTGCATCTGATCGTGTCCGATGTTGCTTGGCGACTAGGTGTTCTTGGCAAAGTTGGTCTTGTTGCCATTGAAGGAGTTTGATGTGGTGCTTGGGATGGACTGGCTTGCCAAGCATCACGCCACCATCGACTGTGAGCAGAGAACGGTGACCTTCGCAGAGCCTGGCGAGGAGAAATTCATGTATCGTGCTTGTAAGAGTTCCTTCTTCGCCTTGACTATCTCTTCTGCTAGAGCTAGGAGTCTGATGATCGGTGGATGCACGGCTTACCTGGCCTCGGTAGACGTCATCCAACGAGCGGTGCCGGCTTTGGAGGAGATTCCGGTAGCTCGGGATTTTCCTGATGTCTTCCCTGCGAAGCTACCCGAGATGCCTCCAGACCGTGAAATTGATTTCTTCATCGACTTGGTCTCGGGCACCACTCCTATTTCAAAGGCCCCCTACCGTATGGCTTTCACCGAGCTAAAGGAACTGAAGGCTCAACTCGAGGATCTTCGAGATAAAGGCTTTATCAGACCTAGCGTTTCCCCCTGGGGAGCGCCGGTCCTCTTCGTCAAAAAGAAGGACGGCAGTATGCGCTTGTGCATCGACTACCGGGAGCTCAACAAGGTCACGGTGAAGAACAAGTATCCCCTACCTCGGATTGACGACCTCTTCGACCAGCTTCATGGAGCTTCGGTATTCTCGAAGATCGATCTTCAGTCGGGTTATCATCAACTCAAGATCAAGGCCGAGGACGTAGCGAAGACAGTTTTTCGAACTCGTTATGGTCATTACGAGTTCACGGTGATACCTTTCGAACTTACCAACGCCCCAGCAGCATTCATGGATATGATGAACAGGGTCTTCCGGCAGTTTCTAGATCAGTTTGTCATGGTCTTCATTGACGACATATTGATCTATTCGAGGAGCGACGCAGAGCACGAGGATCATCTTCGACGGGTTCTTCAGACGCTGCGAGAGCATAAGCTTTACGCTAAGCTTAAGAAGTATGAGTTCTGGCTTCGGGAAGTACCCTTCTTGGGTCACATCGTGACGCAGTCTGGTATTGCGGTAGACCTGAAGAAGGTGGATTCGGTGGTCAGTTGGCCGAGACCGACTACTGTGACGGAGGTTAGGAGCTTCCTCGGCTTGGCGGGTTATTATCGGCGGTTCGTCGAGGGTTTCTCCAAGATCGCCGCCCCTTTGAACAAGTTGATGAGAAAGGGTGAGAAGTTCTTGTGGACCCCCGAGTGTCAGAGAAGCTTCGAGGAGCTGAAGGACAGACTGACTTGTGCCCCTATCCTGGCATTGCCGCGACCTTGTGAGGATTTTGTGGTCTATTGCGATGCTTCTCAAATTGGATTGGGGTGCGTGCTTATGCAGCAGGAGCGGGTTATCGCGTACGCTTCACGCCAGTTGAAGAACTATGAAAGAAACTACCCGACTCACGACCTCGAAATCGCAGCAGTGGTGTTCGCTCTCAAGCTTTGGAGACACTATCTTTATGGGACAAACTGCGAGGTGTTCACGGACCACCAGAGCCTGAAGTACCTCTTCACTCAAAAGGAGCTAAACCTTAGGCAGAGACAGTGGCTCGAGCTCTTGAAGGACTACGACCTCTCGATCCAGTATCATCCGGGGTGGTGGCGGACGCTTTGAGCCGAAAACAGTCTTCGGCGGAGCTGTCCCTCATGATCATCGACCAGGAGCGCTTGGTGGGGGAGTTTCGTCGATTGGAGTTGGAAATCCTACCTACTGGGGCTACTGCCCAGTTGTTGACCCTAGTGGTACAGCCCACCTTGGCGGACCGGATCTCCAGTGGGCAACTGTCGGACCCGCATTTGCAGAAGGTACAAGCAGATGTCGAGCAGGGTAAAGATGGTGACTTCACGATCCACGTCGATGGTTCTCTTCGTTTTTTAGGACGGAGATGTGTGCCTAGTGATCCAGATTTGAGGAGGGATATCTTGTCTGAGGCACATCGGTCGCCGTACGCTGTGCATCCTGGAGGGACTAAGATGTACCGCGACCTAAAGCAGAGTTTCTGATGGCCTGGTATGAAGATGGATGTAGCTCAGCACGTGGCAAAGTGTCTTGTTTGTCAGCAGGTGAAGGCTGAGCATCAGCAACCAGCAGGGAAGCTTCAACCACTACCGGTACCTATGTGGAAGTGGAAGCAGATCACTATGGATTTCGTCACCGGGTTGCCTCAATCTCAGCGAGACCACGATGCGATCTGGGTCGTTGTGGATAGACTGACGAAAGCGGCCCACTTTCTGCCGGTACACACTACTTGGTCTCGAGATCGACTGGCACAGCTCTACTTGGACGAGATCGTCAGACTTCACGGAGTGCCAGTGTCGATTGTCTCCGATCGTGACACTCGCTTCGTATCCCAATTTTTGGAGGAGCTTGCAGCATGCCTTGGGTACGAAGCTTAACTTCAGCACAGCTTTCCACCCGCAGAGTGATGGACAGTCGGAGCGAGTCATCCAGACTCTCGAGGATATGCTCCGAGCGTGTGTTTTGGACTTCGGTGATGGATGGTTCAAGTACCTTTCTTTGGTAGAGTTCGCCTACAACAATAGTTACCAGGCAAGTATTGGAATGGCGCCGTATGAAGCCTTGTATGGACGTCAATGTCGATCTCCTATCTGTTGGGATGATGTGGGTGAACGTCGAGTGATCGGGCCTGAATTGTTGGAGGATGCAGAAGCCAAGATTCGCAGTGCGAGGCAGAGGCTACTGACTGCGCAGAGTCGACAGAAGAGCTACGCGGACCAGCGACGGCGTGACCTGGAGTTTCAGGTCGGTGAGCATGTGCTGCTCAAGGTGTCGCCGTCTAGGGGGATCAAACAGTTCGGAATGCGGGACAAGCTTAGTCCGCGATTTGTGGGACCGTTCGAGATTCTTGAGCGCGTTGGTCCGGTGGCGTATCGGTTGGCTCTTCCTCCGAGTCTCGCTCGAGTGCACAATATTTTCCATGTGTCCATGCTTCGAAAGTACATCCCTGACTCGTCACATATCATCAGTCCGACGACGGTTTCGTTGAAAGAGGATCTCAGCTACGACGAGACACCGTTACGAATTTTGGCTCGAGAGGTGAAGCAGTTGCGGAATCGGAGCATTCCTTATGTGAAGGTTTAGTGGGCGAACCACGAGGAGCGTGAGGCTACTTGGGAGCTTGAGACTGCTATGCGGCGATGCAAAACTCCGTGGACAGTTGGTTGTGCTCATCGGAGTAGTGCAGCAACAGGAGGAGCAGACTAAGAAGCTCCAGGAGATGTTGGCGCAACAAGCGGCTGCGGACAGGACGGGTCAAGAGCCGCCTGTGCCTCCAGTCAATGCCCCTACTATGACTGAGGGGGTAGCTGCGGTGATCGTGCTTGTAGCAGTGCACCATGTACCATCAAGAGCCGCAACAGGTACCCCTCCAGCGGGTTCGGGTACATTAGCCCCTAATTATGCAGAGATGAAGGCGGAGAGGGAATGACGCTTGCGAGCCTCACAACCTTTAAGAAGTTTAATCCCCCTACCTTTGACGGAGAGACAGTGGATCCGTGGGTCGTGGAAACGTAGATCGACACCATGAAAACTCTCTTTGAGGACTTGTACACTTTGGAGCGAGATAAGGTGCATCTTGCCGCACATTGCTTGAAAAAGTCGGCAAGGGTGTGGTGGAAAAGGGTGAAGCAGGACCAACCCTTCAGTCTTCCTCCGGTCACTTGGGAGGAGTTTCGAGCATTGGTATTCTCCGCCTATTTCCCCGATAGTGAGAAGAAAAAGTTCCAACAAAGATTTCAAAAACTGAGACAAGGGAATCGCTCGGTGAGAGAGTACGAGAGGGAATCTCTTATATTGTCAATTGTATCCCGTATGTGGTTCGGGATGACAAGGACAAGTCCGACTACTTTGAGCGGAGACTTTGGCCGAAAATCTTCAAGGTTGTGCATCACTTCAAATTGCAAACTTTTGCCGAGGTGTTGGACCGGGCCTTGTGGGTGGAGCAACGCAATGTAATCGGGCGGAAGGAGCGTGAATCTTGTGACCAAGAGAAGGGGATGAGGTGACTGATGGGCAGTTCGAGTGGTCAATCAAGCTCTAAGTGACCCCCGAGACATTCGCAATCGCAATCCCAAACCCCGAAGATGTCCTCTACTCAATCTTCTATAGGGTGTGTTATTTGTGGTGGTTCTCATCAGACACGGCGGTGTGCGCAGCAGGAGAAAAAAATGCATTCAATATGGGCAACCGGGTCACACGAAGTATGACTGTCCTCTCGGTGATAGCCGGGCCCCACCGACCGCAATAATATTCTCCTCTCTGAGATAGCTCGCGAGTAGGCCACCTGCGGCAAGGTCTGCGGAGTGCTCATCAATGCCGAGGCAATTGAGGGGTTCACGACGGGCGCCAAGTGGCCATAGGTACGCGACCCAGGTGGAGGAGCCTACTGCTACCGACGACGTCGTGGCAGGTATGATTTAATTGAAGAAATTATATGTAGAGTATGGTTTGACACTGGAGCATTCCATACATTTATCATTTGGTCAATTGCTACTATTCAGAGGTAAGTATAATAGGGACCAAACGTATAGGTAGGTATAGGTACCCGGGCATGCTCGTGTCATGAAAGTGTTTTACCTGCCGGAGCGGGTAGGTGATTAGACGGTGCCGGTGAGTTGCTAGTGTTGTGCCTAGTTTAGGGCTCGAGATAGTGATGATAATGAGTGGACTGACTCTCGAGGCAATGTGAGCAGCCAATTATGAGAGCCGAGTCATGAAACTCGAGGACATCCTAGTAGTCCAACAGTTTCGGATGTCGCACCAGCGGATCGATAGTGAAAGTAGAATCAATTTGTCGTAGAACTAATAAGATAGTCACCAAGCTCTGGCGAGTGGGTCTTGTACTACCTCAATCGAGGTGAGGGAATCGTACTCGCATAGTAAGTGAGCATAAGCAAGAATGCTTAGTGCATGTAATTAGCACGGAAAAGGATAGAAGCATAGAACGCTCGAGTATAGGTGCTCGTAGAGTACAGATTTCGTTCAGCTGAGAGGATTTGTTCGCAATAGCACTTGAGTGTTGCTAAGTGTGAAGGAGGCCATGGACCACTCGAAGGGCTAGCGACTCGCACTAAGTGCCCAGGAGCCGATAGAGTTATGTGTTGCTTGGTAGAGCGTCTTAGTCGTGTGTCGCCACGGTGACGAGTGTTACTTGGGGACGATTCGTGCCCGGACCATGTGTGGACTGTGGAGCCTGGGGCCGTATGGATAGGTGCAGTCAGCTTTGTGATAGCAGCACGAGACCTGAGGGTAGGGCAGAGACCTATAGTTGGGGCGGTAGTCCGAGCTATGACCGAAGAACGCGTAATGCCACGTTTGAGACCGTGTAATTGGTAGTACACCGAGGGTGTAGATATGACCCAACCCTAGAACTTGTAGTGGTTTGGGGTCTTGGTTGCTCCTGATCAGAGTATGTGTGTGACGTCCCAAGTGAGGACTCTGCCAAGTAATGATTGGATCTACACGTGCGAAACGAGAGATGTTACGCAATGACGAGACGGATTTTAGACAGTAGGCCTACATGGGATGGTTGGTCTGTGGACTATCCGTGATAAACCGAAGTAAGCAGTTTAGTAGAAGGCTCTTGTAGTGAGAACGTTAATTATATACAGGGAGGTTGAGGGTAGTGACCAAAGGAGTGAAGGCTCGGTCATACTGCTCGCCAAATTGGTGAAGTCACCAACCGCTGAGACTGGGACTATTGAGGAGATGAAATCGGGTTCACGAACGGGGTGTCGTTTGGACTCATCGCGAGTACGACGTGATATTGACCCGTGGCAAATGAAAGCAAAGTGACGTACTCTTCATAAAACGTTAGAAAAGTAAAAGCCACGTGGGTTCTAAGGACTATACTTTCAAGTGAGCAGGAACTTGAGAATGTGCCGAAATGCGCCATCTCACCGTAGAGCTGGAAGTCCACGCATGGTAGGACCACTCGTGATAAGGTGATGCACCAATGATATTGCTTTTAAGCAATACTGGTGATCGGACCAAGGTGAGTTCCGAAGTGGAATGATATATATGAAGGAGAGTCGCACGTGATGACGAAGACTCTCGAGCGGCCGAGATACCAGGCCTGCTAAGTGAAAGGGTGTGGATAGCGCCAATTCAGGTCGTTGGCAGAATATGCTTACGATGGGAAGTGTTGGGACAGGACAATAGAGCAACGCCTTGTGGACCTTTGTGTGAATAGAGGACGTCTGCCCATATACAATATGAGTGGTGGTGGATCATTCAACTAAGTCTGTTCATTCTTATCCGATCCACACCACAAGAATGAAAGATAGTCCTGACCTCAAAGAAAAGTAGTATCTAGTAAAGTTAATAAAGTTTGTCATCTATTAACGGCGGTTATTGACAACGCAGGCCCGATAAAGAAAGTTGTGCAGGCGATCGTCGGTTAAATAGGAAGGTATGCGGTAGATGACCGCAATTCCTTGGAAGTGCCACCGAAAGATGCATGAAGTGGACTGAGGTTCGGGACAAGCTTAGTCCCCGATACGTCGAACCGTGAGAGGTGTTGGAGCGCGTAGGGTCTCTAACATATTGACCAGCGCTGCCACAGAAATTGACAGAAGTCCACGAGATGACGCATGTATCCGCACTCTACGAGTATGTGCATTATTTGATTCTTGCCCTCCACTTCGAATTATGGGGGCTGCGGGATGATACAACCTGCGAGGTATGCTTGGAATGCCACCTTGCTTGCAAAAGGAAAAACTGCAGAACCCTATAAATTCTATATGTCGAGGCTTAACTGGGTAATCACAAGGATTGTGAGTTACCTGGAAAATTGAAAGCTCAGTATAAAGATATTGCTCCCATTAATTCGGCAGGTCAAAATGGGATGTGATTTTAGTTTCACGGACGAAACTCGTTTTAAGGAGGGAGGGATGTAGTGAATCGAATTTCGGTATAGTATACTGAACTTTGGCCCAACTAGGCGAAGTACAATTGAGAAATGCTTATGGACATGTTTAGAAATGAGTTCTTCATAATGATTAGAAGTGAATTAGAGCTCCAATGAGCGAAAACAAAAAAATTTAGAGAAAGTATTTCTGGGCTGTTAGACTCTCGGGGTCCGGACCTTGACTTGAGATACAGACCTTGATATTTTCGTACAGGCCCAGATTATCAAAGTCCAGATCTTGAGAGAGGGTTCGGACCTTAGTTGCGAAAATTCTGAAAATTGGGTACGAGGTCCAGACCTTGCTTCAAGATCCGGACCCTCCGCTCGTAGAAGCTGCAGTTCTGGGGTTTTCTGCAATTTTGGCTGAACCTTCTTAAAAGGGGACCTAGCCCCTTTCTTCCCCCACACGGCCACACACACCCTCACCTCTCCTCTCCCTCTCTCCCTAGAAACGTCTCCCAAAACTTAGGGGCTTGGTGGAGATCGAGCTTGGGGAAGCTTGGAGGAGTGGAGAATCGAGCTCTAACGCGCGTAGCGGCTTGGATAGCTTCGTGATCGAGGTGAGTTTTTGGTTTCTAGGGTTAGGGTTTTTGATAGATCCTTTAAAATTGAGATTCTTGAGTTCCCCAAATGATTCTACACTAGTTTAATTAAGGATTCTCCATAAATTTTAGAGTATTCTTGGAGAAATTGAAAACCTAGGGCATGTTTGGGGCTTTGGATTTGAAGGGTTTAAAAATTATTTGACCCTTCAGAATTCTAATTGGAGGTTAGGGAAACGTTTGGGACAACTTGATTTCAAATGATTTCAGAAAATAAAAATATTTTAGGGTTCGAAAGAGGTAGAACCATTTTTATTGTTTTAGGGCAAGAAAGCTTGGAACTAAACTAGTGGCCCAAGAAAAGCCTAATTGTAGTGTCTACAAGCAATATGAGCATTTTGAGGTGGGTTGTGCTTCACCGAAGTGATTAGGTCACTTCAAGTCGAAAGAGTAAAATTTAATATTATTTTATTTGATGCATGTAATAGTAGATTAATTGGTAAATATGAGCGTAGGAATCATATGTTACTGGAACAATTAACTACCATTGGATAAGAACAATAGGCATGCCTAGACATAAATAGATGAGATAGATTGATTTTCTCTAGGGATATTAAAGGACTCATCGTGTAACCAAAAAAGGACTAGAGGTCAATTAATCATAAAACCTGGGTGTGGACAACTAGGATAAGGAAAAACATAATTGGGTTCTTAATCCAGTGTTATTGAACATAGGTTAGGAAACAGTGGTAGGAAGACCACTTGAATCGGAAAGTCATTGAACCTAGTGTCATGGAATATAGGTTGAAAAATATAGTGGTAAGATGACCACTTGGACATGAGGACATGGATCTAGAAAGGTTGACAACATATGATAAATAGTAAACCCTTGAGACTTAAAAAGTGGATTCCAGAATCCCAAGACTTTTGGCTTGGGGTGTATGTGGCATGTTCCTCACACCATCGGGGATCTTTGGCCTCGGGTGTATGTGGCATGTTCCTTTCCCACCAGAGGATCCCTGATCGAGGGTGTATGCGGCATGTTCCTCACCCATTGGATGACTTGTGGACCGAGGGTGTACGGCACGTTCCTCACCCGTCGGGCGACCTAGTCTCGAAGGTGCATGTGGTTTATTCCTCGTCTGCCGACTGGATTTAAGGTTGAAGTGCATGTGGCACGTTCCTCTCCTCAAGTCTGGACAAAAAGCGGTAGTCCACTGATGATTGACTCAAGAGTGAGTCGGGTGGTATAGCTTGGCTAAAGTAAGAGAAACCTTAGGAGCGGATTGGGTAAGAAATGGATAGCAAAATAGAAAGTAGAAGAGATAGATCTACTTGCATGATTTTCATTATCGTATTTACTTGAGGCATAAGCATGGTTATTATTGTTATTTGCATATAGTAGAGTTTATATGCTTACGTAGTTATATGTTATGTACTAACATGCTTATGTTGCCTCGTTTGAACCTGGTGGGTCGAGCTTCTCCCTTGGGTGGCCGTACCCACTGAAAACTATTTTTATAGTTCTCACCCCCATGTTTTACAGGTCCATCCGTGAGCGGCACGGAGGCACAAGAAAAGGACGTAGCTCAGTAATTAGCATCCTACCATTTGGGATAGAAATAGATGTACCCTCAAACAGTGTAGCTTAAGGATATTGAAAGAAAATATGATAATAATTTGATTGTGTTTGGAAAAAAAATATAAATGTAATTTGAATGAGACAAATTCTTGTA
Organism: Puya raimondii; assembly: GCA_016920855.1. NCBI lineage: Eukaryota > Viridiplantae > Streptophyta > Magnoliopsida > Poales > Bromeliaceae > Puya > Puya raimondii. The sequence continues at coordinate 52,646,270 of JABWPP010000049.1, forward strand.
ATAGCGTAGATATTTTATGTTTATGATGCTTTTCTTATACAATCTGTATATGAATTATGTTCCTATTTGAAATATTTTGAATTGTACTGATTGTGATGCCTTGGGCGGATAGGGGATACTCTATCCGCTTGGCGAGTCTGGTGCACGCGCTCGTGCGGAACTTCTTCCACCTAATTGGGGAAGAGAAGGCGGGGCGTGACACGACATCACAAAGAGAGCAATAATAAAGCAAATATAAACCAACCAAGAAATCAAACACCAAATTTACGTGAAAACCCAAGAAAAGGAAAAACCACAGAGCCACCTCCAAACAACTCCATTATATAAAATAGGATGAGTATATGAAATGAGATGAGTACAGTTCCTCTCTAGTCACTACTAGAGACATGGATTACAAGAATTAAAGTTATTGCTCCAAATAAAGAGAAATATTGGAGAGATCTCACCACCAATGTTGCTTGTAAAATACCTCCCAAGAAACCTTTCAGCAAGGTAATCGGGCTCCTTTGGCTTCCACGAACCCGACTTCTAAAGCTTCTCTAATAAGCCTAGTAATGGTGGCCTCCAATAGCTTCTTCTTCTCTATCATTTTTCTCCTCTTTCTTTTTTGCAGGAGAAAAATAGAGAACCCCTTTTCTATCCCTCTCATCCCAAGCCCTAGCCTCTTAGAGACATATGAATTAGTGGAGAATAAATTTTTGACGCAACCATTTAGTCCATGAGCCCAAATGGCTCCAACATAACCCAACAAAATGGGTCCAACTAAACATGTGTACTTTTGCACATAACTCCCTCATAAGGAGGGACAGCACAACACATCTCTCAGTCATCTGCAGAAGCTGAATATTGCTCAATGGCAGCGACCACCAGTAAGCTCTTATGGTTATGTGCTCTACTCTCTGATCTTACCATTCCTCAATCTCAACCAATGCTTCTAAACTGTGATAATCAGATAGCCCTTCATATGGCAGCTAATCCTGTTTTTCATGAACGAAAAAAGCATATTGAAATTGACTGCCATTTAGTTCGTGATCATCTTGTTGCACGACGCATTGCTACTCGCTACATATCTACACGACAACAACTCGCAGATATTTTCACTAAAGCTTTAGGCTGAGATCAGTTTCAATCTACTTTAAGCAAGTTGGGCATTCGAAATCTTTATGCTCCAACTTGAAGGGGAGTATTAAAGATTTGCGAGTACAATGATTATTTGCCAATCTCAATCAATGATTATTTGATATCAAATTTTACAAATTAGGCAAGAAAGTACTCTATACATACTAGACAGAATATCTTTTCTTTATTTTTTGCTTTTCTAAAGCCTAAAGTTTAGGCTATGTAATTGGTTGTATCCTCTATATATATATATATATATATATATATATATATATATATATATATATATATATATATATATATATATATATATATATATATATATATATATATATATATATATAGTAGGACTTGTGTGCTATTAGGAGCATGAAGATCTCTGTGCTCCTAAGCTGTTTTCGATGATGGGACTTTCGAATCGACGATCAGCTCCGTTAGACTTGATCTAGCGAATTTGAAGTATTTAGAAAATAATTTTTGCGGATTTTCGATATCATTTATCTAGTGATCGAAAGGATTCAAAATCAAAATTTTTTAATGGTTGATGTATGTCGTTTGCAAGTTTAACGGTGTAAAAGTATTCAAATCAGATAAAATTTTAATAGAAAATTCTTTATACAATCTACGACAAGATCAATATCTCTGATCGAAAATTTTAGTACTACATCATAACTTTTTTTGAGATTTTTATTTTCAACCGTTGATTTTGAGTCCTTTCTATCACTGGGTAAATGATATCGAAAAATTGCAAAAAATATTTTCTAGATACTTTAAATACGTTATTTTTACAGATTACAACCCTAAAAAATTGCAGAGATAGCAGCACTTTTTTCTCACGGATAAATAATCAATTGTTTATCACAGCTTGAAGATTTATATATTGCATATAATAAATAGTCAAATAGACAATCTTTTTGCGAGAAGGCTCTCAATATAACTTTTGTTCGGTGTGTTTATACATCCCGAAGGGAGGAGGTTTAATAATATAGAAACGTAGTTTGTAGGGCACATCCTACTAGGACGTCTTTTCTGAGACCGGTATCAAGACATTTGAATCTATCTATCTATTATCTTTTGTACTATGAATCAAACACCTTGCGTAATCCAGGACATCCTATTTGGTTTTAATAATTAAAATGCATCTTATTAAATTTTTTTAGGTAAATTACACTGCTAGTCCTAAAACGTTCACCCAAGTTTCACTGCTGTCCTCAAAACTTTAAAGCTCAACATTCCATACTCTGAATTTACAGAAATGTTTCACTTTTCTCCGAGCCTTAAGAAAAATTTACTGTCTACAGTATTGTCAACTGTAAATCTAGTGGTCATCCAATCCAGCGCTATAAATCCATTTGTCCAAATTAAGCAAAGAAAAAGTGACAATTCAATAAATGGCGGCATTGAAGTATGAGGAGTAAGAACCACAGTCTAGTGCGTTGGTTCTTATCTTCGGGGTTCTGAAGATAGTTAGGTTCGAGTCAGGCATGTGCCTATTTACAGGGCTTGATCCTCCGACCTTCTTTGATAGATAGTAAGTATATATACAGTAGGTTAAGTTTGGGATAGAGTACTGGGTGCATATACATGAAGCTTCCAGGCATGATAAATAAGGAAAAGGGGAAAACCGAGATGGGGTTGAGGGGTGATAGATGCGGCCGGCGTACATCCATCTATATGCAAATGCCCCTGGAAGAGGCAATAATATATCATTTAGTAGTAAAATGCGAATGAGGACCAAAGTGAAATACTTTCAAAATTTTGAAGCATTTAATTTTCAATTTAAAAAAGAGTGAGGACTCGAAAGGAACCTGGCGAAAAGTCGAGGCGCTGCTGTTGCAAGGTATCCAATGTTGGTCCGTAATAATCTGGTGATGCTGGAAAGGGAGTAGGTATGAGTGGTAGTTCATACATAGCATCTGTGCTCTGCGTTTTAACTTGACCTCTAAGTCTCCCTTTTCCCACCCGTCTCAGGCCGAGCCACCTTAATTTGTCCCCACTCCACCGCATAAAGGCTTCGTTCGCAAGCTCCTTTTCTCACATGGGCGCCGCGCTCAGTATCTACCTACCAAAGTTTCAACAGTACGTATTATTATTATTATTATTCACCCTTTTTCTCCCTTTCAACAAACATAAAATTAAATGTATAAATATTAATCGAACTACACACCATTTTAATTCAACTATATATATATATACAATATTTTAAAACTCTTCGGATATAAAGCTTAAAACTAATTAATTGTTTACTTTAATAAATTTATACTTACGCAAATTGCATAAAGTATACTAACTGAACCGCTAAAAATATAAACCTCGCATTAAAATTTTGAAGTTAAAAAGACACTACTAATTAACTCAAATCAAAATAAGTTAAAAGATCAATTAATAAAATCAAATTTTTTATAAAAAAAATTTGATTATCAAATCCAAATGGGTGATAGTAAAAGTAAGTTTTATACATGTTTACCTTCAAAAAATAATTAAGATCAGCTTACTAAAGACATAAAAATACAATGTAAAGGTTGCGAGAGCAACAAATGTTTAGAAATATTAAATAGCACTATTAGTTCCTGAACTTCTAGTACTAAGTTTTATTTTAGTTGTCTCAAACTTTTGAAAATTATTTTAAGTTAATTCTTATCTTAAAAAAAGAGAAAATATAGCTTTACACCAATTCAAGATATTGCCACCATACCTACTCAGGAAAATGACCATCACACCAAATCGTAAGCTTGTGTTGGAATGTTTACCAAGGCCTAAAATTTTAATTGTAGTGAAATTACCATACTGATTGCGGTACTAGCTAGTACAAAATACACATCAAGAGAATGATGTTGTGCTTGTGGGATACAAGTACAACCATTTGGCTTACTTCACAAAAATTAAACCAGGGCCGATATGTATGCAAAGAGAATAAAAAAAGAATAAAGAAACACATAAAAGAAATCACCAACACTTTCTTTCTTGGCAACCAATAAAAATGGCTCGCTTCTTTAGATATGCATCCATTTTGTAAATGTAAAATGAAGCTAGTCTTTTATGTATATATATATATATATATATATATAAGGAGCTGTAAAAGGAATAGAGTTAGATGTTCACCATATATACCGAAAGAAGGGAACTGGAAGAGGTGAGGTTGTGTGAGAAGTAAACATGCAGAATCAAATGCCAACATGGGATCATCAGCAACAGCAAGTTCTGCGAATCAAGAACTCGAGCCAGAACTACAGTGAGAGCCCCACAATGGAAGAGAAAGAAGAGGAGGAGAGTTCGCGATCGGCGCTCTCCACGTTCCGCGCAAAGGAGGAGCAGATCGAGAGGAAGAAGATGGAGGTGAGAGAGAAGGTTTTCGCACACCTCGGAAGGGTTGAGAAGGAGACCAAGCGCTTGGCGGTGATTCGCGAGGTAAGTTGATTTTTGTTGGCTCACCAATTTCGCACTTTACCCGACTAGAAAATATAGGTGAAATATACAACATTGTAAGAGAACATATTTGTGCTTAGTTCATATGAAATAAGGCTTTCTGTAGAATCATTTATATTAGTGTTATCTTTCAAAGCTCAAAAAAAAAAAAAAAAAAAAAAAGAAAAGTTCTAACTTGAAATTGTACAGGAACTCGAAGCAATGGCAGATCCGACAAGGAAGGAAGTTGCTGCCATTCGGAAGAAGATCGATGCGGTTAACCGTGAGATGAAACCTCTTGGGCAAAGTTGCCTGAAGAAGGTGAAGGAATTTGGCTTAACAACGAATTAATTTAAATTTGACAATTCTTAGGGTTTAATTGTAATGTATTAAGTTTCAGTTTTACTCATAAAAATAATTAAAGCTGGCTTTTGTTAAATGTGAAGGAGAAGGAATACAAGGAAGCACTAGAGGCATTCAATGAGAAGAACAAGGAGAAGGCACAATTACTCAACAAGTTAATGGAGGTGACATATTTGTTACTTATTTTAGGCTAGCAGCAATATATACACAACCTAGATATATATATATATATATATAGTGCATTGTGTATACATAAACCTTAAATAAAATAAAAGAATTGCTAAGCCTACAACCAAATAAGGGGTTTAATCCTACAGCCCCTCGTCCAAGGATGCCTACGGTTTACTACCCTTTTTTTTAGCTTTCAGCACAATAATTAATGATATTGATAAACACTAATACCGAAAAGTTATCCTTCACATGAGGGTGTTGTAGGATTACGATCCATTTTGGATTGTAAACCTTCTACTGCTTATAAAAAGTATGAGCCCATTTTAGCTCCTGAATGATACAGTAGTTGCAATCAGGGGTCGGTGTTGAGAGAAAGAACGCAAGTGCTATCAACATTGACAAGCACCCTGGTTGCAACTTACTACATCCTCTAGAGGGTTAAAATGTATATTTTTCCGTTGTTCTGGGTATTATTTGCAAAATGCAGTATATTAAGCAGGTAAATTTGAATTTTAGCCTTTTAATTTTCTAGTAAATGGACCACGATGAGTAAACACAGTTATATGAAGAGCACTTTCAACCTACAAAAATGGAGATACATAAAGTTATTTCGTATATAAACATATGGATTCTTACTTGTTTGTTTAAATTTTTAACAGCTGGTCAGCGAGAGTGAAAGACTCAGGATGAAGAAGCTGGAAGAGTTGAGCAAAACAATCGACTCTCTTTGCTAAATTAATTTGGTCCTCACAAGGCCTTTGTGATGTTTGATTCATCACTTTATATGTTTCTAATTGGAGTTTGCAATGATTGTTTTGTTTCATGTTTGAGTTTGTTGAGAACATGATGATGATCTAACGAGGGGAGGCGTTCCAGTCAGGTTGTAGTTGAGAGAGTTACTGGAAATGTATCATGAAAATACTATTTCTATCCCAGGATCTTCATTATATCATGTGAAATTTCTCTCCATTTTAGTATATTTTATCGTTGGGTTGTAGTTGCAGTTACAGTGATTTTTTTTTCCTTTTTCCTTTGTGGTGTTGCTTTAATTCCGACCAACAGTTACAGTCTCCTCCAAGTTGTGTTCCAGGTAGGGGTGTAATGTCCACATTAGTCGGTCGGCCCGGCCCAGCCAGGTTTCAAAAAATATCTAAAATTTATAAAAATAATTATAAAATAACAAATTTTTAAATTTTTATAAAAATATATAAATTATTATTATTATTATTATTATTATTATTATTATTATTATTATTATTATTATAAAAAAAAGAGGGGTTTTTGGTCCAACGGACCAAACAATTTTGGTCCATTGGACCAAAAACCACTGCTCCGAAGGTTTGCCACTGCAGACCTTAGCGGAGAGCTCCTGGGTAGAAGGGCCCCAAGGAGGTCGGACCCCAAGGCCCCTTCGGGCCGTGCTGGCTCGGCTGGCATGGCCCAAGCGGACGGTGCTGTGCCGAGGAAAACCTATTACAGACCGGGCCGTGCCGAGCCATCGGGCCCAGAGAGAGAGGCCCAGCATGACCCGGAAGTTCGAGCTGGGCCGGACCGGCACGGAAAGATTTTTCTGTGTGTTTGGTTCGCAGGAAATATAAATTTTTTGAAAAATTATTTTTCATATTTCACAAAAAAAACTTTCCTTTTGTTTCCTTTTTTTTAAGAAAACAATTTTTTTTTTCTCACGAGCACTTTGAGGAGTAAAAAAAAAAAAAATCTTTTTTCTAACATATTGGTATACGTTTACCACCCAACCCGTTATTTACATCATCCTAACCGCACATCTCTTAATCCAATGGCCAAAACTTGGTAGCACCAATGACTTGGTGCTATTAATAGTATATTAGCCTAGTTATATATATATATATATATATAGAGGGTCCGGCTACTATACTCTTATGAGTATGATCGCATTCGTACTCATAAGTTTTTCTCGATGATGGAGCTTTCGAATCGACGATCCATACCGTTAAATATTATCTAGAGCATTTAAAACTTCTAGAAATTAAATTTCATAATTTTTTGACATCATTTGCCCTATGATCAAAAGATCTCAAAGTAGACAATTTTGAACGGCTGGTATGGGATACTTGCTCGTTTAACGGTGTAAAAGAATCGGAATCTGTTGAATTTTTGATAGAAAATTCTATTTACTATGTAGATAAAGATCAATAACTCGGATCTTAAATTGAAGAATCTGATCATCCATTTTTAGGACGTCGTTCAATTTTGACCGTTCATTTTATGCCCACTTGATGGACTTTATAACGATTTCGAAAAATTACGAAATTTATTTTCTAGAAGTTTTAAATACTCTATATCATATTTAACGGTATGGATCGTCGATTCGGAAGCTCCATCATCGAAAACGACTTATGAGTACGAAGGGTCCTATACTCATAAGAGTATAGTAGCCCTACCCTATATATATATATATATATATATATATATATATATATATATATATATATATATATATATATATATATATACACACACACACTAGTGAAGTGTACGTGCATTTAATATATATACTAGTTAAGTGTACGTGCAAATACACGTAGCAATTATTTTAATAATTATCTCAAATTAATATAAATTATGCATCATATTTATTCAAAAGTTTACAATAAAAATTTAAATTTAAAAAAGTAAATTCATCTATTATATTCTATTTAGAAAGTATCTGTCGTATTCTAACTCAAATTTAAATAGTTGTTGCCGACAATAATTTTATAGTTCTATTTTTTATTTTATAAAATTAAAGTTTAGATCGTGAATTACATTTAATTTTGGATATCAAATTTGAATTAACAATTAAAAAAAATTTAATTTAAGTGGATCAAAGTTAAATTTTAAATTTTAAATTAAAGGTATATTAAAATTTCGATACTTTTATTTTAATACACATACTTAAATTTTGAGTTGGTTAAAATTCAAAAAATATACAAAAATATTCAATTTATAGTTAAAATTTAACTCTAAATTTAATATAAAATAAAAATTATAAATCAAATAAGATTAAAAAATAAATATATATTTGAAATTAAATTCAAATTTGATTATTGGTTACAATCAATAAAAAATAAATATAACAACTAAATATTAGTAGATAAAATTGAGATAATCTAAAATATTCACCTAAAAAGAAAATATATAAAATATTTCTAAGGTTATCCTTTAGAGAAAAAAAAGAATTAAAAATTGTTCTGTTACTTTACTTATCTTACGTAAGAAAAAAAAGGAACTAAAAGTTATTTTATTTTATAATTAAAGTTTGTTTCATGACATATCTACTCCTGCTGGTTCCTATTTGTATCCTTATATTTGTATTCTTATTTTTATATTTTTTAAAATAAGTCTGTCAACAGACCGAAATTTGAAATACGTGCTTTTATATGTAGTATAGATATAGAATCCGGCTACTATACTCTTATAAGTACGATCGTCTTCATACTCATTAGTCGTTTTCGATGATAGAGCTTCTGAATCAACGATCCATACCGTTAAAGATGATTTAGAGTATTTAAAATCTCTAGAAATCAAATTTCATAATTTTTCGACATCATTTACCTTACGATCAAAAGATCTTAAAATTGATAATTTTTAACGGCCGATATGAGATAATTGCTAATTTAACGGTGTAAAAGAATCGGAATTGGTTGAATTTTTGAAAAAAAAAATTATATTCATTATCTAAATAAAGATCAATAACTCCGATCTTAAATTGAAAAATCTGATCATCTATTTTTAGAAGGTCGTTCAATTTTGATCGTTTATTTTATACCCGCTTGATGGACTTTAATATAACTTCGAAAATTACAAAATTTATTTTCTAAAAGTTTTAAATGCTCTAAATCATATTTAACGATGTGGATCGTCAATTTGAAAGCTCCATCATAAAAAATAATTTATGAGTACGAATGTGTCTATACTCATAAGAGTATAGTAGCCCTACTCTAGGTATATATATATACACGGCAGAACTATCTCCATATCCCCATCGTTTCCATCTCTTTTGTCAAACTATTTTATCTATACCAAAATATAGTTAAAATTTATTTTTATTTAATTATTTATTATTTATATTGTAAAAATTTTGTGAGAATTATATTAAATTTTAAATGATTGGTAATCACACCATCTTTTTGTAGAAGATGTTTATATACTAAAACTTTCAACTAACCAAATAAGTGAAATATAAATAAAAAACTATTTTTTATTTTTTTTTCTTACCAACCAAACACGTATAAGTGAAAATCTACATTTCTTTTTCGTCGAACCAAACAATAGAAAGTAGAAAAAAAATTTCCACAAAAAATTTTCTTCTTCAGAAAATTGTTTTTTACCATTTTCCAAGGAACCAAACATGCCCTAAGGGACTGTTTGATTTCTCAAAAAAGTGTGAAAAACAATTTAAAAAAAAAAGTTTTCCATAAAAAATTATTTTTTTAGTTTTGTGTCCATTTGATTCTTAAAAATATTAGCTTTAATGTAAAACTTTTTTGGTTATTTTATAGAAAACTAGTGTTTTTGTTTTTCTAAAAAAATTTGGAAAACAAAATGCTAGTTTTTTAATGAAATATGGAAAAAAATATATTTCAGAATTGCTTATTTCCTTCAAACCAAACGGGCATAAAACTCGAAAAGCTTTTTTTAAACTTTTTTTAGAAACCAAACAGTACCTAAGCTATCACATTTACACCTAAATACTAGCAAATTAAACTTTTTGATAAAAATTGTATTATATTGTTTTAATATAAATCTATATTTTTAATACTTATATATATTTGATAGAAAGTATCACATGGAAGTATTATAGTTTTGTTGTCTAAGATGACATATCGAGAAAAACAATTCTATATGTGTAATGTACCGAATTTTGTCTAAATTGATAAAGTGCAGAGTGAGTTATGCTAGACATAATTAGAATGAGTTTTGGAAGGTTTAGACTGGATTTGAATCAAATTTAAAAATAATTTGATGAAAATAGTGTTCTCAAACTCAGAAAACTGAGTTCCAGACCCGCGCCCGGTTTGCCCTGTGGGCGCCCGAATCCTTTTGGACCTCACTTGAGGCCGTCCGGAAGGTTTCCAGATCCTCAACCCGAGAGTTGCCCCGTGCAAAGTAGGGCATTCAGACATCCAAATTCTCCTACAAGCACCCGGAACACCTTTTGGACAGTCTCTCGTGAGCGCTCGATACACCATTCGGATGCTCAACCCGAGAGCACTCATTGCGTGAAGGATTAAACAATCGAATGCCTGATTCCCATTTTGGGTGCCGGAATTGTGAAACAGGCGGATCCACTAGGCGTCCAAATTCTGGAATAATTAATTTGTTTATTTTTCAAGGTTTAGAAAATTACCAAAATTTTATATTGAATCGATGTTGATTGTGTATGTTTATTACTGTGTGAGTATCATATCTGATCTTAATTATTTTAAATATACTGTCAAATCTTTTTAGGAACGAATAAAAGTCCTCTTCTATTTTTTGGAACCTTTAATTATTTTATTTTTAAATAGAAAATAATATTATCTCCTTACATCTTTTCTTGAAAAGATTAAAAATCCTCTCTCTTCACCCAACTTAGAACAAGAAACTTTTAACTTGATATTTATTAATGATCTATTTTGAAATTATTAATTATATAAACATCACATTCGATCTGATTTATTTTAAAATATATATTTTATTTCTTTTCAAATATCTGACGTGCATTGCATGTACACTTTGCTATTAATTCACATTTAATTCAAAAATTAAAATTTATTTTTGATCCACCTTAATTAATTTTTTTTAATTATATAAGATTAAATTTTAATTAAAAGAAAAAAAAAGGAACCAAAATGTTTTTCTCACCAAAAGAATGGATTTGTCGACATACCCAAATTCAAAATACGTGTGTATATATATATCTCGAGATAGAGAGAGAGAAAGAGAGAGAGAGAGCAAACATATTTGAATTATAGACCATTTTGATTCGACTATTCAATCTTTCAAAATTTTGATTTTAGTATCCAATCTTTTAATTTATTTAATTTAAATGATCTGATGACTCTTCGAATATAAATTTAAGCTAATTGCTTACTTTAATGTATTTATAGTTATGTAAATTATATAAAATATAAGAAATAAATTAGAAAAGATAAAAAACATATTCAAATCATGAAGTTAAAGAGTTACTAATTAGCTCAAATCAAATAAATTTAAAAATTAGATTGTAAAATCAAAATTTTAAAGATTAGATATTTAGATTCAAATTAGTAATTATTGAGGGAATTGAGCTCCTATGTTTTTAAAAGTACCAAGTCATTGGTGCTTGTAAGTTTTCGGCCCTTGAATTAAGAGATGTGCAGTTAGGATGATAGTGGTTCCTTAGGGTTGAGTGGGTGATTGGTTGAATAATATGATCTAATGGGTAGAAATGATCAACGGAATAGATCTAACGGTGAAAAACTTACAAACACCAAATGCTTAGGTAAGCTTTATATGTTTTTATTTTATTTTATTTTATTTTTCTGATGTTGCTTGTGGACTTTTTGACCTCCGAAACCCAAATAAAGTACATTGTAAAGTGGCACAACCCAGGCTTAAGCCTGGGACCTGGAGGCTCTGTTGGCAACGAACTCCAACTTCGAAGAAGTCGGTGGTGGGCGGAGATAAAGAGGGAGAGTCGGCGGCGACACATGCACTAACGCCGAATTTGGTTTTGCTTCTCGAGATCTATTATTATATATATATATATTTGTAGAGCCCACCCAGACTTGTCCGGTGGTTCCACGGCGAGACTATCCGCCCGCAGGTACAAGAAGCAAGACCACATGGGGGAAGAGAAGACGACGATCGCCTTCGACGGCGGCGAATCGGCGGCGGAGGAGAAGAAGGGGGCTGTGGTGGTGGTGGTGGTGATGGGGGCGACGGGCGCCGGGAAGTCCAGGCTGGCGATCGACCTCGCCTCCGTCTTCCCCGGTGTGGAGGTCGTCAACGCCGACTCCATGCAGGTCTACCACGGCCTCGACGTCCTCACCAACAAGCCTCCTCCCTCCGATCGCCACGGTCTGCTGCCTTAACATTTTAATTTTAGGGCTGGCTTGCTTGGTTCACTTACACTTATTTTGGACTCTCAAATTAAAGACTGACATTCACTGATTCCGCTGCTGCGGATTCCGATAGTTGTTGTTTGTTTTATAGGGATCGGATTCTGATTTTTATTCCACTCTGGAATAGAATAGAATAGAAATGACTCAAAATTCTCTCTCACAAATGCCTCCCCCCTCCTCTCACTTCATCAACCTCCTCTCCTTTTAACTAAAACACTCTCTCAACATAAATTAAATTTTAGGTGTCATAATTATCTATTCTGATTTTCATTCTAATAATGAACTAAATATTTTTGGATCATTCGTGCTTCCATTTTTCATCCCAATGCAATCCAATTTTATTCCTCTTTTCCATTCGAATCATGAACCAAACACGCCCTTTAGAGTAATCTGTTGAGATTCTGAGTTTGAATTCTATTATTATCAGACACTCACACTTTGTGCGGATGGAGAGATAAGAGGAGAGGGAAGAAAAGAAAATTAGGAGAAAAATAATTTCTCTCGTTTGGATCAAAACTTGAGGAGAAAAGAGAAGAGAAATATGGAGAAACGTTTATCTCCAAAAGTGGAGAGAAAGGAAGAGAAAGTTATTTTTCTTTCTTTTCTTCCTTTACTGCAAACAGCAGAAAAGAAAATTACTTCTTTTTTTCTCTCCCTCTTTTCTCCTCTTTTCTTTTCTCTCATTTTTTCCCTTCATCCAAATGAAGCTATAATTCATTTGCACTCTGTTTGAATGGAGAGAAATGGAGAGAAAAAGTAAAGAAAGTTAGAAAAAAAGAATTATATTTTGTCGATTGGATCGAAACTACAGACAAAAAAAGAAAAATGGAGAGAAATAGAGAGAAGATAATCTTTCATGATAGTTGATTTTTTTTCCCCTTCAAAAAATGGAGAAGAAGTGTAATTTTTTTCCCCCTTCCCTTAATCCAAACAATAAGCGAAAAAATTAGTTTCTCTCTTTTTTTTTTTTTTTTTGGCCCTCATAATCTCTCTATCCAAACAAAGTATTAGTTTCTCTCCGCTAATTTAAGCTTACACGTTTACACGTTTTGGGCCTATCAATATCAAAAAATTTCGAGGGGGGGTGTTGAATATAAATTAATAAAAACTCCATTCTTTATTAGTTTTAGCTTTTAGAGAGATCGTTTGATCTACTCTTGTCTTATCGCTTACAACATAACCGGGGAAAAATATGTTATACACTTATCCTCCCCCTAAACATTAACGCAATTATTCATGCCCATCCAAACTTTTATTAAAAGTTATGAATGTTGCAGAACTTACAATATGTTTTCAATCAACCACCCGTCCCAATTTCCTCACTTCTTGTGACATTCCGTAACTAATTATAGTACATCTCCATATGGCAGTTATTTGATCGTTAAAAGTTTATGTTTACTACTTTGGCTTCTGAATTTCTAAATAATTTTCGGGTTAGATGAATATTGCATCTTTCTATTGCCATTGATTATTTAACAAAAATAATAAAATAGGGGTGAGTTAGCTGATTGGGATGAATTGTAAGTTCATATAATGATTTTTTTTACCCCTTTTTTCTTACTTTTTAAAGTTCAGGTGGTCATTTGCAATTGTGCTATTGTCGCCAGAAAATCAATCTATTAGGAAACAGTTCAACAATAGTCCTAACAATATTTGTTCGATTCCAGGTGTTCCTCATCATCTTTTAGGCGCGATTGATGCTTCTACGGAGTTCACTTCCAGAGATTTCCGTAATCTTGCTATTCCGGTATAATTCTGCTTAAATATTCTTCTTTTATTTTGTGTTTCTAGAAGGGGATTTTGATTTGTATCTTATGAATTGAATTCAAAATTTTGTGTTTGTTAAAGATCATTGATGACATATTATCACGCAATGGCCTTCCGGTTATTGTTGGTGGCACAAATTACTATATCCAGGTTGAGTTCCTTTCAAACAATCTTCTTAGCATACTCAAGTTGTAGTAGGATTCTAGCTCAGTGATTGATTAGTTAAATTTTTTGTTTCTTGGTTGTGATAGGCTCTTGTGAGTCCATTCCTTGTCGATGATGTGTTAGAAGACTTGCATGAGTGCTCTGTCGCTGACCTATCAGGTGAAATCAGTGAAGGACACTTACGTGCCCTGCATCTAGTGCAGTTTATCTCTGAGTCATTAGTTTTTATGCCTTTCATCTGTTGATTTAGATCTTAAAGATTTTGATGTGAGTGGAGGTTATGAGCGCCTTAAGGAGATCGACCCAGTTGCTGCAAACAGGATCCACCCAAATGACCAGAGAAAAGTAAGGACATTGTGTTTTTCTTTTTCCCTTCCTCAATTCACCTTTCATAGCTTGGTTTCCATATTGGTTGCCCCTAAGAAAGGTTAATCTTAGATTCTTAGTGAGTTCACGGATTTTTGCTATGTCATTTGTGAAAAAGGTGAAATGGATACAAGGGACAGAACATCACTTAGTGCCTGCTCTTTATAAAGAAAAATATGTGCTTCCAGTTATGCACTTTATTATGTTTTTTTTGCTCCTATCCGCTCTTAGTTACAGGCATTTAAGTTTCTCACATGAGGCACGTGAAAGTTTCCAAATTGAGGTTCTGTTTTTCTATTCCTTTTTTATGTGAAAGAGTTCAATGAGGGGTTGCTAGCTTGTATTATTTTTTAGTTTGCTTCTCTATATCTTTAGAATTATCAATTAGCAGTAAGATTTAGCTTCTTTGAGGTCTATGCGTATTTATCTTTTGGGCATATGAAGCTTCCTTTGTTGGATTTTTCTCCAACATTGTGTTGTTCCTTTTCCTTGCTAACATTTTCTGACGCATGCTGCAGATAAATCGGTACCTCAGCTTACATGCTAGCTCGAGTGCTCTCCCTAGTAACCTATACCGAGGAAAGGGTGCAGAGGTGAGGCAGCTGTACTAACTGATTTGGAGAACCTTTTTATCTATTAATGCACGCCCTCATTATATATGCTATTACAATATATTAGAAATTTTTGCCTCAAATATATTTCTCTTTAGTACAATAATGATAGCATAAGTGTTCGCTTTTTGTAAGAGGGGACAAAAAATTTCTTTCTAAGCCAACCATGGTCAGTCATCTTCTTCAGCAATCCCATAGGTTTTTGTTGATGGTGAAGGTGTGTGTGATAAATATGAGACTTGTCGGCTTTACAGGATGTTCTCAACATTTCAACTTTCAGATGTACTTTACATGAAGTTTTGCAACTTTTGAATCAAGGGCAAATATGCCATTATTCTATTTGATTAGTTTTTTAACACAACCCAGCTGCCCTTTGCATTAGTTAGCTGGATGATACTTGAGAAAAGTTGAGTATGTTCCATTTAAGGGGTAAATAGTATTTCTTTATTTGAAAATTTTGGGAAACATTACATCTGCATGTATGAGTAAATATGAAATCTGGCAATAGCATAGAATATTTATGAAAATCTATGTGAAACTTGGTAATCTGGTTTAGTTTTTTTATGCTTGTATTACCTGGATCATGTGTAGCTTCTTACATTGTGCATTCAACTGCCTTTTCCTTTCAGTGGACCTTGATGCTTTGTGCATTTTATTTTAACTTTGAAACATGATTCTGTACCTCTGTATTTCTTCAATTTTACATCCTTATTTTATTGCAGCTGCTGCATGTTTTAGTACGGAAATATATATGTTTCCTGCATTGCTACTCGTTCTCTATTTTTTTTTTTAAAAATTTAAATCATGCAGCAACTTAGCACATGTACTTGACTCCATCCAAATGTCTTTCTAATCATCCAGAATCTGCTATATGTCTCCTTCCAATGCAGTGTACTTGCCTTATTATGGTTTCCCTTACTATTGTGTACATAATTCCCTCCATTTCATGCTTATGCTAAAAGCTGTGTAATATGTGATGCAAATAGTGATGCTCTTTTCTGAAAGAAATCTGATTCTTTCGTTGGCAGGACAGAAGTGGGGTCGAGTGAGCAATTTCAGATACAATTGTTGTTTTATATGGCTGGATGCTTCCCTTCCTGTTCTGGATCGATATGTTGACCAAAGAGTTGACTGCATGATTGATTCTGGTCTGCTGAATGAAGTGCGCGCTATTTACAATCCATCTGCTGTTTATACTCGAGGGCTGTTTCAGGCTATTGGCGTTCGTGAATTTAACGACTTCTTTAAAAGTTACTTTGCTAACAAAGATGCTGATTTGCATCAGAGACTTACTGTTTCTGATGTTTTGAATTCCAATGATGATAAACTGAAGAATTTGTTAAATGAAGCCATTGGCAAGCTAAAAGCCAACACGCGCAAGCTTGTCCGCCGTCAAGTAAACACTTTCTGCTCCTCTAATACCTGCTTTTGGTTGCGTCTTGTAAATCATGTACTATTTATTATGACTTTGATTTATACTTTTTGTTATGTTTAGAGACGAAGACTTAATCGGTTGAAGAAAGACTTTGGGTGGGACTTGAATTATATTGATGCAACAAAAGCATTCTTTTGTACGCTTTCTTATCTTTTGGCTCTTGATCAAACCTCGTTACCTCATAATTATCATTTACTTTGTGTTTCTTTTACTTTTTTGGCCTTTCATCAAAATGTATGTTTTGCTAGGCGAGGCAGGAGATATATGGCATACGAAAATTGTGGGCGATTGTGTTGATCTACTTAGAACTTTTTTGTGCGAGAATGCTAGTTCTTTGGCATGTAGTGAAGAACTTGGTGATGCTCAAAGCCAGGTGCTGGTTTCAAAGGACTTGTGGACTCAATATATCTGTGAGGTTAGTTTTCTCCCTTTGGCTTTGTTAGAAGCCAGAAGCAAATTCTTGTCGCATGTTCAACTGTTTTGTATTGCACATTTCTTTTGCATTTTGAATATTAGCTTGTCATTTTTACATGTATTCGCCTTTATCTCTATGGTACAATTTGGTTTGAGCGTAAATTTAGGGCAGTAACTATTCTTATCCCTAATTATCCCATTATTACAAAATTACAAAGATCAAAGTCAATTTCATGTTTAATTTGACATCAAAGGGATAGCTATGATAATTGCAGGGATGACTATAACTTTGAGGGAAAACTCTAACGACTATGGAGGTAAGTGGGGAATAAAGCAGGGAACAACTGAGGCAGTTGGAAATATAATAGCTCAAATAGAAAAGCTACATTATTCTGAAATTAAATGTTCCGATGCAAACCTAATAAAAATTGAGCAAAAAGTCAATAAAATAGGAACAAAGAACCTATTGGTGTCCTCAGGACTTCTTTAATCTTCAGAAGGCTGTCGAAAATTAATAATATTGAAGCCTTGATCAGATGCAGTTCAGTCCGGAACAATCCTTATTCTAAATCACCATCAATTGGGTTCTAACAGTGGTCAGATTTGAGAAGAACAGCAGCAAGGATGGTAGCGTATAAATGGCAGAAAAGGGAGGGTGTGCAAGAAAAGAAAGCCCAATCCAGTGCAGCAGGAGAAGAGAGAAGAGGATGCCCAATCCAGGGACAGCAAAGAGTAGAAGAGAAGGGCCTAACCCATGGCTGAAAGAGAGGAGGAGATCGCCCAAAGCAGAGACGACGCAAGAGGATGCAGAAACCTTAGCAGAAAATTACCAATATCCTACCTCAATGCCGGATCCAGCAAATAGTTATTTTAAATAGATCCACTGATAATAGACCGACTAGAAATCCAAAGGAAAAGGGTCTGGCAACACCGATAATAGACCGACTAGAAATCCAAAGGAAAAGGGTATGGCAACTAGGAAAATAGGTTGAACCTGCTAGGGTTTAATATATCATAGGGCATTAATTGAAACCCAAATCCGAACCAAAAGTGCAAAGATGAAAGAATTAACCCAATTAGAAGTAAACTGATTGGGCAATTTAAGATTACACTTGAATCGGACTCGAACAGCTTCTAAAATCCATTAAAAGCCCAGTGAATAAATCAAAGTAATTATGGAGAATATAGAAATCTTCTTAAAGCCCATGTGCATCATCGGAATGGCACACCACAAACAATCTAAAAATGACTAATCAATCACAATTAAAATATAAGTTCTTAAACAAAAATTAAAACTAAAAGAGCTAAAAATATGAGAAGGCTCATTTCCGAACTGCATCAATAATGCTATTCTAGAGGAGGTTGGAACTGTTATTGTTAGGTATATTTTCCAGGTTTAGAAAGCCGGAACCGACGGGCTGGTCGGAACGGCTTAACTAGGAACTGGTTGGACTGCCAATTTGGTACCACCTATTTCATCCTAGCTTATAAACCGTTTCATGTAGAAAATCGTAAAAAGAATTGGCCAATTTAGGCTGTAAACAAGTTAAATTGGGCAGTCGATTAGCCCCTATTGAGAATAGAAAAGAATAGAAAAAAATCCCACTTTTTGGGTGTTATAGGGTTCGACTATCAAACGTTTTTAAGTAAAAGGTTGACCAATCGTTGACCACTTAGGCATTGAACACAACAAATCTTGTATAATTTAGTTGAACTTTAATATACATTTATTAAAAAACTATTTGCTATAATTATGGTTATACCCTAATTTGACGTTGGTTGAACCTCTCACCCTTAAACCTCTCTTTTATACCGAATCGGTTCTCACAACACTTTGGATTTTAGAATAACATAGTTTCATCAGAACTATTATTGCCTTATTATTGCCTTCGAAGGTTGTGATATTTGTGTTGGCGTGTCTTTAGTTGAACTGTCATGTAGTGGCAAATCCACCTTAACTTCAATAGGGTTTATTGACCCCACTAATGTAAACCAATGAAAGGCCTTCTATTGGCTCTTTGACCCCACTGTGGGGCTAGTTGACCCTAAAGTAACTGGCCCCAAAGTGAGGTCAATGAAAAAGATGGCGCTGCTTAGCAGTGCCATCTCTTTATTTCTTGTGGGCCCACGTGATAGTGGGCCCCCAAGAATACGTAGAGGGTTAAAAGTTGAACACAAAAAAAAGGGTAGTGGGTCCAGCAGTAGCAGCATCTTTAAAAAAATAAAATAAAAATCCAAACTTCTTTTCATTCCATCTTTTTTTTTTTTTACGCTTATGTTAACGACATTATAATCTAATTATTGTATTATTAACACTCCAAAGACCAAACCCAATCCCACTTACGTGCTCACTAAATCTCTTTCCACCCAATTTTTTAAAGTGGTTGCAAAGTATTAGATATGTGTATTGATTTCTATTTACTTTTTATTACTTGTGAATTTATTCTTTTTGTTTGTAAATAGTAGTTGTTTTGAGTTGTTATAGTACACAAAAATATATTTAGTACGCTAATTCTTTATTTTTTATATATTTTTTCTTCATTATATATTACCCTACTACGAAATTTTTTTGGATCCGCCACTGCTATCACCTATAAGCTTCTTGATAATTTGTGGTCTCCTCTTGTTTATGCAGTTGAGGCTTGGATTGTGATGGTAAAATACTAGCCAATCCCTGAGTTGTTCTTGAAATAGTGGCAAGAAATGTATTATAAAATGCACATATTTTAAATGTTGCCAGTAATGCAACTTTTGGGGCACTATTAACATCTAATGTCGAATAAACTATTGCCATAGGCCATGTCTTATATAGGAATTGTTTTACACATCATAATTTTTTGCTTTACTATTAGTGAATCTACGGGACTTTTTGTCGAAATAACCTTATAAGAAATCATATTTGGGTAAATAACCCTCTAATTTTTTTTGGCAAACTAACCTTCCTTTTGCCAACTAGGCGCCAGAGTGGAATTTTCTCTTAAAAGCGGTGAATCGTTCACCGCGTTTATAAAGACGGTGAACGATTCACCGCCTTCTAATTTTTCACAAAAGCGGTAAATCATTCACCGTCTTTTCCTTACTATACGTCCCTGTTTCTTTCTATTTCCCATATATATTCTAACAACCATATAAAAATTTCAACAAATTAATACAATCTTAACAACCTAAAAAATCTTAATAATCTATCTATACAATCCTAACAATCAAACAAAAACTCTAATAATCCACATACAATCCTAACAACCTCACTTTTTTCTATTTCCCATATATAATCCTAACAACCATATAAAAATTTCAGTAAATTACATACAATCTTAACGGCATAAAAAAAATCTAAGAAACATTCTTTAAGAAGGCGGTAAACGATTCACCGCCTTAATAGACGGTGAATCGTTCGCCGTCTTCTTAAAGACGGTGAATCGTTCGCCTTCTTCTTAAAGACGGTGAACGGTTCACCGCTTTTAAAATAAAATTCCACTCCCACGCTGACTTGGCAAAAGGAGGGTTATTTTGCCAAATATTTTTTTTGGAGGGCCATTTAGCCAATTACAGTATTTTTGAGGGTTATTTTGGGAAAAAAAGTCTGAATCTACGTGTGTCACGAGCTTCCCAAGGCAAGAAAACGAAGAAAGAAGGGATACAAAACTGAAACTGATTTTTTTTTAAAGAGAAGTAGATTAGGTTTAGGGCTCTGATTCGTTACATGTAGTTTGTAAGGAGTGGCTCGGTATTATTGCTCAGCCCATGTTCACCTATGAGTATCGATTTATGTAATATACCTTACCGCTCATTAAATTCTTCTGTGAGACGGACGACATGCCTTGTTTACTTCGTCGAGGGACGAGATATAGGGTTGACGATCGATTTAAGTAGCTTCCGTTTTGGCCGTCGTTTTGATTCTTGTCTAGTGGCAGATTTGCAGTTGGGACGTGTTCTGCTTTTACACAGTCCAATAGGCTCCAGTAGTGCCCTGTATGTTGTATATTCCACTGAGTTGCCTGATGTAATATAATTTTTGCTATCAACTTGCCCCCTTTTTTGGTCTTTTGCTTCGTTGCTCTACTGCCGAAGGAGCCTCTAAATAAGCATTTCTTGTTATTCTTTTGTGGATTTACTTTAATTTTTAATTACACACATACTCCACTGGACTAGCACCTTCATTCGTCGGACCTTTTGTGCGCCCCAAGGACACTTCCTTTAGTACCCTAGGCTTGTCGGTGGTGCCTTGTACGATTGTTATGGTAGAATTCTTAGTGTGGAAGTGGCAGCATCACACATTCTCACGATCCAAAATCCCCCGATCGACATTCTGGTGTGGCCCCGATTGTTTATCTTAGCTAGGAAGGAGGCCAGCAGCTTGAGCATTGTGTGTTTGTTTCATATTGCTCACCTATCTCTTTATGTAGCAGTTGCAAACATGAATAAGAGAGTGACAATTGTTTGGTCCGAAGCGCATATTACAAACTTGTCTATCTTGTTTCGATCCAATGGTGCTGAGCTAGATCATAGATCCGACACTCTATGACCATGATATACGTTATCCTCCTACCTACTGTGCCAGAATCTTAGGAATTGGGCAGTGCAATGACTGAAGAGAAAAGCACAAATGGCTCCAACTCGAGCACACTCTTTTCTCCGATATGTAGAAATTGAAAATCCGAGTTTCCTGTATGCCCAAGATCGCACAACCGCCGTAAAAGACAAGAATGGAGAAATAGAAAGCTCACAATAACAATTTCAAACAACTCTAAAGATGAGATCAATCAATTTCACCAAGAGTATCAAAACACCATAAAAAGAGAAACCGAAAATCACCAAATAAAAACTTCAACCAAAACCAACTTAAATGTTCACAAGAGAGGGAAAAAGGCAGATTAGAGGTCACCCACCTCGAACCTAAAAAAACCCCACAAATTTTGGACCCTCTTTCACACTTTTCTTGCTTTTGAAAGAAACACTACACAAGGGAATGAAGAAGGAGAGGAAGCTATTTTTCTCACTCAATCTCCTTAATCCTCTACTTGACTCTTTTATTCTTTTCACCCCCTAACTAAACCCATATGACCCAACTTGACTCATTTAACCCGAAATAAGCCACATGACTCGGCTCAAAAGAACAAGAAAAGACCCATCTAAAAGGTCAAATGGGCTTCTACACTTATTAATTCTAGTAAACCAAAAAGAAACAAAACATAAGTTTAGCACTAATTTTTAACAGCAACATGATCCTCTTGAGCTTGCGAGACTATATAGGGATTCAGTTTATATGTTCCATTTGACAACCAGACGACTCGAGAGGGGGATTCGATAAGATCGAGGACGACGGTTGCGTTCATTCATTCCAACTGATATGAGATTAGCCAAAATTGTGAGGGCTTGTAGATATAGATGTGTAAGTATATAGATGCTTCTACTTTTTTCCCTCTCTATTGTGAACATCGACAACCTACTTTCATCACAGTATTTTCAGTGTGGTCTTTACTTGGAGGCATTATATGGTGTAGTATACTGAGATGTTAGTAGCTTTTCATTCCTTCATTTATTTTGTGCAAGGACTAATAGATTATTCCATTCTGTAGCAAATGAAACATGAGAACCTAACTCCTTACAGCAAAGACTGGACTCTTACTCCTTGCGGAAAAAGAAAGAAAGAATGAATAACTGTAGTAACATCTCGGCATACTACACCATCTAATGCTTCTTGCTAAGTATGAGTCACACTAAAAATATTGCGATGGAAGTAGATTGTCTATGTGCACAATAGATAAAAAAATATAAAAGCATTTATATATCTATAAATGTAAATCTACGAGTCTTCACAATTTGGGGAATCCATCTCATGTGGAATGAATGAAAGTAGTGTTGTCCCCTCAGTTTCATATCGAATCCTCCTCTTAACCCAGTGTTTGAAAAGGCGCGAGGCGCGAAGAGGCGCAAGACTCTCCTGGAGCCTAGGCGCGAGGCGCACTGCGAGGCGCGCGCCTCAAGAAGGCGAGGCGCATATTTACTATGCCTAGTTTAATTTGATGTTCTACATTAAAAAATCCCAAACTAACCATACAAAAATAAAATAACCATAAAAAAGTAAAGAAAACACATGCATATTTTTAATTTGATGTTCTTGCTGACGTTGCTGCTGTTTTCGCTGCTGCTGCTTGTTGTTTTCCCGCTGCCGCCGCTGCCGCCGCTGCCGCCGCTGCCGCGCCGCCGCCGCCGCCGCCGCCGCCGCCGCCGCCGCCGCCGCCGCCGCCGCCGCCGCCGCTGCTGCTGCTTGCTTGTTCTGGCCGCCGCTGCTTGCTGCCGCTGCTCTTCTTGCTGCTAGCATAGCTGTTGCTGGATGCTCGACAGAGAGAGGATGTGGGAGAACAAGAGACAGAGAGGAGAGGGCGAGCGGCTGGTTTTTTAGGGTTTCTTTCAAGATTTGTTAAGTATCTTATCGGGTTAAAGTATAATCAAAACCCGACAACCCGAAAACTTGAATTTTTTTGGGTTTCTTCCAAGATTTTTTAAGTATCTTATCGGGTTAAAGTATAAGATGCAAATTCAAAACCCAATAACCTGAAAATTTGAATCTAAAATTCCTGTAAACATAAATATTGCGAGGCGCGCGCCTCAGCAATAGCGCTGCGCCTCACTATTGCTGAGGTGCTGAGGCCTGCGCCTCGCGCCTAGGCGCTGAGGCGCGCGCCTCAGGCGCGCCTTTTCAAACAGTGTCTTAACCTAATTGCCAAGTGGAGCATATAAATCGAATATCTCATATTATTCACATCCTCAATAGGATCATGCCGCACCACTCACCAAATTCTAAGGTTTTAGCATGGTAGGCAGGGGAATGAAGTATGTCATGGTCATGGAGTATCGAATCTATGATTTGACTCATCACTGTTGGATCAAACAAGATAGACAAAGTCTGTACTCTGTACCCTATGACTTGGACCAAATAGTTACCACTCTTTTATCGATTCTCATAACTACCACATGAAGAGATAGCTCCGCAAATATGAAACAAACGCACGAAACACAAGCTGCTGGCCTCTGTCCCAACTATGGTAAACAATCGGGGTCGCACTAGAATGTCGATCGAGAGATTATGGATCATGAGAATACATGATATTGTCACTTCCACGCCAAGAAATTTCCTACTGCAACAATCGTAAAAGGTGCCACTGACAGCACGTGGTGTTGAAGGAAGTGTCCTCGGGGTACGCAGAAGGTTCGACGAATGAAGGTGCTATTCGAGTGGCAAGTTATGGAAGATTATGGGCTTTTATTGAAAATTAAAGTTAATCCTCACAAGAATTACTGACTGGAAGTCCTTGTTTGTACGCTTCTCCGACAGTAGAGCAATAAAGCAATTGACCAAAAGAGGGGGATGGTCGGTAGCAAAAATTGCGGTATGCTCATGGAAATTCAGCGGAATATAGTATGTGAACCGAACACTATTGGAGTCTACTGGATAGTGTAAAAGCAGTATAGTCCCAACCGCGAATCCGCCACCAGACAAGAATTAAAACGATGGCCAAAACAGAAGCAACTTAAATTGATAGCCAACTCCATATCTTGTCACCCGACAAAGCAAAAACAAAGCTCGTCGTCCGTCTTGCAGAAGAATCCAACAAACAGTGGGTATAGTACATTGATCAGTACTCATCGGCAAATATAGACTGCGCAACAATTCTGAGCCTCTCTCTGCAGACCATGTGACATTTGACTTTATGTAGTGAGTACATGATAACTTTTCATTGTCTTGTCGTGTTTGGAATTCCATTGTCTCTCATTAACTCCGACTTTCTCTTTTTTTTCCCTCAGCACCATTTTCAATATCAACTTGTTTCTCCCACCATTATTTTCTTTCTCCCCAGCAGCACTTGCTCTCTCGCTCTCTCCCTCATTTTCTTCGAATTAAGAGATCCTCATAGGTGCAAGTTCAAGATATTATTGACACTAATATTCATCTCTTCATCCTGACAATAACGCTCCCCCTGAAGAGATGATTGATGATAGAAAGCTCAATAGTCTTTGAAGGACACATCCATCGTGTAATCTAGCTTTTGTGTCAGAGGGTGATAGCTTTTATGTCCTCTCTGAGAAGCCGTACCCAATGAATATACTATTTATAGCATGGGTGTGAAGCTTGTCATTTGTCCTTTTATGATCATGCACGAGACATGTACAACCAAACAGTTTAGGGAGTACAGTATTATCGTAAGAACCAATTAACTTTTCAAGTCGTGTACTTAATTGCTCGCAGAGGCATTCGATTGATTAAATACGTAGCTGACAAAACTGTCCCGGTAATTTGTGTGCACGTTAGTGGCAAACAATAAGGATTTTGCGCCCTGACGAGGATGTTGATTCTTCCTTTCTGCCACTCTATTTTGTGCCGGAAGATTCACATAGAGATTCCATGGTCATCTAGATAATTTTGAAAGAGACGCTTACTATACTCCCTGGCATTATCAGATCTTAGAATTTTATCAGATCTTTGATCTCCAATCTAGGTCCAAAGAAGCTAGGGTTGGAGATAAAACCACAACAAGCTCTCCTCAACACAAGCAAGTCTTCCCAATGCTCCACCAGCAAGCAACAAGCAAAAGGAGAAGAGAAAAGAGATCAAATCCCAAGATCTCAAGGGTTTGGGAGAGAAATCCTAGAGAGAGAGAGAGAGGAAGAACCCTACCTTTCTTTCTCCAAGCCTCAGCACAATGAGGGCTGTGAAGGGTGAAGGGGTAAGTTGTAATGGTTGTAACAATATCCCCATAAGCCCCTCCAAAGACCAAAATTGTAAAACTGCACAAATTGCAATCTGCTACACTGTGTTCCGGTATGCGTATAGGCATACCGGTATACAGCACAAAATTTGCAAAACCCGAGCCTCGGCCAAAAGGCCACGAAACAGTATACCGGTATACCAAACATCAGTACCGGTATACATTGCATCTTTTCCGGTATCACATGCCGGATTCCGTAAAACCCGAGAGCTGCGCAAAATCCAGTTTTCCACTGGATTCCGGTATCCCAAAACCAGATACCGGTATGCAATTGCAAAATCTGCACTTTTTCAGATTTTGACTCTCGGAGTCCGTTTTCGCACTTTCCAAGTCCCGAAAACGCTCCGAAGCTCACCAAACTCAACTCAAACTCCAGAATAGTATAAGCCACCATTCTCTCACTAGAACTCCGCAATTTGCTAAAGTTCAGTGTGCTATATTCTCCCCTCCTAAAAAGAAGTTTCGTCCGCGAAACTACGGATCAACAACCAACAACAAACAGCAAAACCAAAGGAGATAAGAACATCGCCATCGTAGTGAAGTCTCCAACTCTCACACCATGCATCGCATCCAAGATGTTGCTCCAAAGCATCTTGTAGTAGGAATAGTGATAATTCCAAATTCCTACATTCCACAAGTCTAATCCACAACAATGCTCCTTGAAGTTTAGATCTTCATGTAGCTCTGATGAAACGACATCCATCATCGGGGTAGAATTCAAATACTCGTTCGGAGTGTCAACACACATCATATACTTTCAACAGATCTGAAGTAAAACGGCTCGACATGCCACTAGGCCCATTTGCCTCAGGGTCTCAAATAATCCAAAGAATCTAGAACTTCGATTCCTCATACACAAAGCTCTTGGATTTTCTTAACCAAGTATCCCAATCAGATCATCAGATTCAGATGCCCAAAAATTCTCTCTCACCGAGAATCGTCCAGTGGCCCAAATTCCAAAGCGATAGAGCTAGACGCTCTACGCAGCCGCACAATTTACCAAGGTATACTTGCGCAAAATTTCCTCAATTCCACTCAGGTGAATAGTTACTCCTATTCACAATCTCCCAACAATCATCATATCTAGCTTGGAAGCGAGACAATCCAATTCCGGAGCCTCCGGTAATCGTCCTCTATCCATACAAGGTAGATAGCCTTTACTTAGCATATCTCATAAATCCTGCTATCACAGGTACAACTTGTCGGTTCCACCGTCAAGGCACTTTCTGACTGTCCACTAGGAATTCATCCGCCGCTGCACTCTTGACCTCGATTGCACCATTTACCAGTCGAGATCAAGGCTAGCTCCCGTGATCCGATCCAAAGGATAGATATCATAACATGTTACCCATCTCATCGATATCTCTAGTACACCAGCCTCTAACCTGTTTTCACAGCTTCAACTCATTTTCTTGAGTGTAGAGGTATCTCCAACATTAAGATCTGGGTGCACTTCACACCACTAACGATACACAAAATTGCCATAGTTTCCAAGTAAATGCCATGGCAATCATTTCCAAATCACAATTTGGCAATTCCTGTTGCATTCTCTCAATTGCTGAAAGGTCAATACTACCTTTCTATTTCACACCAAAGTGCAACTCGGTCGCGGAGAGAAACACAACTACAAAGCACATAACCCGCCTTCGGGGTAACCAAGGTTGGCGGTTGTCAACCACACCAACGGTTCAAAGAAATTTTTCTCACACATATCTTTCCAAAAGGTTTAATCCCTTAATATGTGAGTCCAGAGAAGGGAGTAGACAACTTAGTAATCTCCCCACAATTATCCATACATCCACTCAAACTAGGAAGTTTGAACTTCGATTACATCCGCTTGTCCAACTCAACTATGGATTGCTTGATTTCTTGAGATCTCCAATTATATCCACTTTGGCATCAACTGCCAAGGGACGCTAGTCCTCACAACCGAATCAGCACGTCTTCAACTTGAAGCACTTGTAGTCCTCATTCAAAGGAATCTTCACGGTCTTCATCGCCTCTCGACTTCCAACATGTCGTCGATGCGCACAGGGACAAAGACACCCAGAAGGGCCACACATCACAACACACAAGAGCATCAACCAGCTCAAACGACACCACGACAATTTCGTAATGTCTACACCGAGTGAACAAGTCACCCTCGGTCCAAACTCAAACTCGATCCAACGAGAGTAGTACTCAGATTGCAACTACCCTCGAGTAAAACCAGAATCCATGGAGCTTAATCAAACAGATCAACAGATCTTGGCTACGGGTACATATTCTTGATCGTGACCCTACCGAGTTTACGATAGTCGACCCACAGTCGAAATGACCCGTCCACTCAAAACAAATGAGATCTATGCTCCGCAAGAGAAAACACTAGGCAAAAGAGGTCTCCAGACCAAGCCTTCAATTCTCACAACTCAACAGGGATTGCACAAGCAACTCCCTCACAGGAGACATCCTCGCTTTTGAGGATTCTCAACACTCACCAAAGATACTGGCCTCAAGGCCACGCGCCCACTCAGCCAACAACTAGGCTTGGGCGAGTGAAACAATCATCGCAAATAGCGAACATCCACGCCCTCTGAAAGCATTATTTCATGTCTAGATTCCCAAAATACTACAGCTCGGCTCACTCACTCATCGGCAATCTAATAACCGAAGAGCCAGCCCAAGTTCAAATCAGAACTATACGCTCTCAGCCAAACAAAGCCGATTGCTTCGTTGGCGCACAGAAACATCCAATCCTAATGGAGTACAAGAACAGTACTTCCAAGTCCAAGCAATCAGGACCACTCGATCTGCAAGCATCAAGGAATGAGTTCCCTGCCATGCATTCGGCAAACAGCCGATCCAAAGCTACAATCATAACAAACGACAAACAAGCTCCAATACCACGAGCTGCGACAACCTCCATCGTCGCTGCATCAACCTCCGCCTGTCAAACAGGCATGCCTTCACCCGGTACCAGCCGTGCGAAGTCGATCCCAATATTGTCGACACTGTTCTCCTCAGACACTCCAACTGGGAATGGCCCGCCTGGCCACGAAGAGAGTACTTGCCCCTACTCCAAGAGCATCATCGGGTACATGCGGACTCCACCGCTCACACATCACTATAGTTGATGACGATTTGACGTCCCTCTTTCATCCTGGTATAGATCAACATTCTCGAAATCAATTTCTCTTTGAACACTTTGATTGTCTTCTTACGATAGACTTGCCACTCTTAGTAGCTTCTTTGCCATCTCCAACGGTCTCCACGTCTCTCGCCCTTTTCAAGGTGCGATTCGCATTCTCACAAAATTTCTTGAGGTCGGCTGCCAACTGGATCGGCTAATCCTCCCGTCGCTTAATCCTCTCATTTGCCGGCGCAAAGCCTCAACTTGGAGTAACATCATAATTGATCGCCGCTCCACCGTGCTTGCTGAAATTGCCAGTTGTTCTCTCAACTTCAGGGTCTCACCAAATCCGGAGGATGCAGGGTTCCCGTCTCGGCTGCCTCGGCCGCCATCGAGTGCGTCGTTCACCACTCAAGCTGCAACAAGCATAACATGCGCAGGTAAAACACCCCACGCCAACGCATCCCCACACAAAACTATAATCCCGATCATGCGAAAGTAATGAAGTGGACTCCCACTATTCCCCGATGTCACGTTGTCGGCCGCCAACGTGACCCTCCAAGGGTATAGAAGTGGTTCACTCCGATCTAACTCCAACACCTTTGGAGCTTTAGAAATGACCCAATCATAATACTTTCGCCAATATGTCACAAGAGATCCCGTCTCTCACGTTCCTATTCCTTATCGTCCAACCTGCCTAAGGTTTACTAGGTCCACTAAGACTCAACCCTAGGCTCTGATACCACAATAATCTGTCACGCCCCGGGCCCTAGTGAGAGCCTACCAGGCACGTGCACAGACCCGCCGTGTACCTCAAAACAACACACAATGTACACAAGACGTCTATAATAACAACAATCAAGTAGAAGAAGGAATACGTCCTAGACAAGGTGATCAGAGCGAGAACATAATTCTACAACTAAAATCTTGAGATATACAAAAGAATTTATACATCTTATGTACTAACAGATCAACCAACAATATAACTATACGCCTTTCACTCAAAATACAATGAAAGGACACCATGGTATGTCTATAGCAATATCGTAGAGGCTCTAGCTAGCTGCTAACCCCTCGCCACGATTCCAAGCCTCTCTTGTTGCGGAAGGCTCTGAAACAAAAACCCAACAATAACGGGGGTGAGAACTATTAAACAATAGTTCCCAGTGGGTAAGCCGCCGAGAGAGGCGAATTACACCGCTAGGTCAACTGAGGCAAGATAGTATAACTGAAACATAAGGCATAAAACATTAAATGTTAAACAAATAGTTCTACAACTATCATGCCTCCAATGACTAAATCATCTACATGAACATGAATATGTTCCTACTATCATATGCTCAACATCTAATCACACCAGTTTACATGCATGTCAAATTAATGCCATGGATACTAGTTAAAAGATTTTCTTTGTTATCATCATAATACCATGCCTCTATACTAATCATCATGAGTATAGGATAATGCCACTATGGATGCCCATGCAAATAATGATTAAAACGAATGTCCAACAATGATGCATGCATCCAAAAGGTGTCAAGCTAAGTAATACCACCAAATAACAACTCACTACTATGTCCATACACTACATGTATATGCATCAACCGACTGTGATGTACTAGGACCAGTTTACTTAGCTTTTACCCAATCCACGAGGGACTTACACATGGTAACGTCCCGGTTTGTGCCATGCCTAATGGCTCCGTGGTAGTCACCACCCTTACGCTAAGGATGAGCCTTGCCCACGACGGTTCCATTTTGGCGTCTCAATACTGCGCGGGCGAAATAACTGTCGCAAGCGAAATAACTGTTGCATATGCTAACTCCGGAGTGCCGGCTTGTAGGAAGCGACCCTCACAAGCATGTGCGCATGAGCACAATGGCAAACAAGCATAATCAACCACATAATACCACACTCGTCATGTCTAGACATGGAATAGCCAAAGTCACGCTCGTCATGTCTAACATGGAATAGCCAACCAATGTCCAAAGGGTCTAACACTATGTCACAATGTCAACCTAGTTATTCACCTAAGTGAAATATAATATGCTTAACCTCACACTATGTCAAAACATGTCATATCATGTTTATTACATTCAATAGCCAATATGCTAAATGTCAACAATATCATGTTGTTCTCAAATCACATGTGAGTATATTTCTACCAATATGTAACATGTTTCTAACATGCAAGTGGTTACATTTCACTCTACCAATAGGAATGGACCTACGTCTCATTCATGACCCCAACGAGTTACTATCATATGCTATAACCAAAGCCATACTCAATGCATTATACTAATGCTACTTTCAATGCATTCTACAATGCTATAACAATGCATTCTACGATGCCAACAAGACCATAATCCATGACATGCATGAGCTATATAAACCTCTACTACATAGAGTATAAAAGTTATCATGCAAGTATTCATTTAACCAAGTAAATTCATATTTAGCCAATTACCTTTCCTCATGTCTTAAACATGGAATCGTTCAACGACCAAAAGGTCGAGCTCAATGTCAACAATGCTCGTCATAGTTGTTCACCTAGATGAGGTGCAACAAACTTATTTTGCCTTGTCATATCCTCTCTTTTCTCTATACAAGCATACTTTAGTATGCGAAGAGATTTCACTAATCCAACAACCAAGTAGTGTCTCATATGACACTCCTTTCTAGCATGCATATCTTAATTAGCATTTCATAATGCATCATTACACTACTAGTACAAATACTCTAGCATGCATGTTATCCTCATAATGCCATATTATATGGAATATGCACTTTTCATATACAACATATATATCCCATGCAATCACAACTTCCATTATGCCATAATTATCATAATTATGCATCTAATCAATCCTATAACAAGATAGGAGACATAGGGGGACACCCATTTCGGTGAGGTCAGACCTACCGGAAAACCGTCGAAACCTTGCAGTACTTCAAAACGAAGTTGTCCCCTGAGCTTCACATACCCTAAGATAATTTTTCAAGGGGTTACAAGTTTCGAACGAACAAATTCGAAAACCACCAAAATCTATGAGGTAAATGGGTGAAAAATATCTTGAGCAAGTAGAACTTGTTCTAAGTCCAAATTGAGGTTAGGGATCTTCAAATCTAACCTACAACAACATTCTACACCCATCAATTCAACCTCAAGAGCTCACAATCAAGAAACCCTAAAATAAACCCTAGGTTTACCATTCTAAGGTTTCATCAACAATAATCCAAATAAACCACAAAAAGGGGTTTACAAGAGAGTTACTCACCTCTTTTGATTTTCAATCTAGGTCCAAAGAAGCTAGGGTTGGAGATAAAACCACAACAAGCTCTTTTCAACACAAGCAAGTCTTCCCCAATGCTCCACCAGCAAGCAACAAGCAAAAGGAGAAGAGAAAAAAGATCAAATCCCAAGATCTCAAGGGTTTGGGAGAGAAATCCTAGAGAGAGAGAGAGGAAGAACCCTACCTTTCTTTCTCCAAGCCTCAGCACAATGAGGGCTGTGAAGGGTGAAGGGGTAAGTTGTAATGGTTGTAACAATATCCCCATAAGCCCCTCCAAAGACCAAAATTGTAAAACTGCACAAATTGCAATCTGCTACACTGTGTTCCGGTATGCGTATAGGCATACCGGTATACAGCACAAAATTTGCAAAACCCGAGCCTCGGCCAAAAGGCCACGAAAGAGTATACCGGTATACCAAACATCAGTACCGGTATACATTGCATCTTTTCCGGTATCACATGCCGGATTTCGTAAAACCCGAGAGCTGCGCAAAATCCAGTTTTCCACTGGATTCCGGTATCCCAAAACCAGATACCGGTATGCAATTGCAAAATCTGCACTTTTTCAGATTTTGACTCCCGGAGTCCGTTTTCGCACTTTCCAAGTCCCGAAAACGCTCCGAAGCTCACCAAACTCAACTCAAACTCCAGAATAGTATAAGCTACTATTCTCTCACTAGAACTCCGCAATTTGCTAAAGTTCAGTGTGCTACAGTATTCCACAAGGACCTCATACATCAGAATGCTCAATATGAATGGGAACAACGCTCTTATTTTCATTTATTGAAAAATGTATACATATATGCTTTGCAAACGTGCAAGCATTACACTTAAAAAGTTTGGGAGTGCAATGTTGAAATAAGTTTGGAAACAATTTCTCCATTATTAGAAATGATGTATTCCCGAGTCAAGATGGCACAAATATCTCTCTCTGAGCAAACTTAACGTTTGTCTGAAGAGTGGAACGATATCCTAGTAACTGAATTGATCGTCCGCCCATGATATAAAGTCCATCATGCACTCTACCATAGCCAATCGTGCTTCAGTCTCCAATTCCTACAACACACAATGAGAAAGGAAAAAGGTTGACTTTACAGTGAAGGTCCCTACTATAATGGAAGTAATGGATAGAAGATTGTTTGGACAACTAGGAACATGCAAGACTGAGAATAGAGTTAGATTAGGAGTACAAATTATTGAACCTTTGCCAAAAATAGATGACAGAGAACCATCAGCTATACAGACTTAAACTTTGCAAGGAACATAGGATTAGAAAAGTTCTGAGAAACCAGTTCAGAAATAATGATCCAAGGTCGGGCGAGAGTTAGTTTTGATAGAACTGAATGCAAAAGAAGATAAACCTAAGAGAGCAAAATTAGATGTAGCAGTAGGTGCTGATGAAGAAGTGGAATTGAAAAGAGTCAAGTTTCAACATCAACTTGCGGACAGTTTGAAGGTTGTCTTGAGATAAGCTACCTGCTTTTGAACAATTCCCTTCTTGTGAGAGACTTTTAACCGCCTTGGACTATAGGCATGTGACCTTCGAAATTCTCGTCTAGGGCCGCCACCAATTTTTACTCCACGTCCTCTAGGGGGATGTCCAAGTAGCTTTCAGCACGTCTCTCACGTGTGCTTAGTTCGCCCACAGTGATCACATTTGAGTAGATCCGTTCCACCTATGCCCAAATTATGTCGCCTTGCTTGATTTTCTTTACTGCCTTTTGAGGCAGAGCTAGTTACCAATGCTGATTTTTCGGTAGTAATTTGATGTAACATTGTAACATGATATTCCTTCTACTCTTGTTGCACATAAGCATATGCCTCTCTTAATGTCAAAATAGCTCCTTTCTGAGATTTTGTACCCTTATTGGATCATACTCTACCCATCCTAGAACTACTTTAGCCCTAGTACGCTTAACCCTCTTAACTTTTTGGGCCTAACCACCGCCCAAAATACTATAGCCGGTTTAAGAAGTTTAGTTCTATTATATCTTATATATAGGACTATTCCAAATCCTAGGAGTATCACACAAGAAAGTCAAAAACTCTTTCTTTTTCAATTAACTTCTGAAATTTTGTTGCATTAATGGGACAATTAGCATAGAAGTCGAAGGGAGTAGTCCAGGTCCTATCAAAGACTACTAAGCTCTGCGAAGTATTGTGCCACATTCATATCCCCTTGCTTCATTTCATGCACCTTCCTGATTTTATACATCAGTGCATCATTTCCCCCCTTGGAGCAGGTTTGGGAGGCAGCACTCCAAATTTTGCAGGCTGAGTCACAAAACAATATCCACACGCAATTGCTGTTGCATCGAATTCGAAAGCCATGACATCACTAAGGACTTCCATTGGCTTAAAGACAGATCCTCTTCTGCCGATCTCTTTTCGCTACCTGTTATATAATCATACAGCTTTCTGGATTTAATAAATATCAAACAGGATCAAGACCATGCAAGATAATTTTGCCCATCAAGCTTATCGGAATAATTTGTAGAAAGGGACTATCAGTTACTTTGGTAATCATTTTTGGTCCACTTGATGAAACAATAATCTTTCACTCAGTTGATTGTCGTACCCTTATAGACATACTACAGCCAGCAAGAAATAAGAAAAGTCAAACTTGTATTATAAAATAATCTTCATATTATATAGAAGATAAAGGAAAATTCGAATCATGTAATGCATGACATAGTTGTTGGTTCCAGTTGAATACAGCTACAAAGATACTTGTTACCAATGGTATCAGTGCAAGGAGTAGAAGAAAGCGACGACAGATCTGGAGGCTAGCTACCAATGTCGACCAATTAAATGCCAAGTTTCCAAGTTCGCACTGCATTCAGCCAGGCCTGCAGGGCTGAGATGATTGATGGTGATCAACAGCACTGAGGTGAGCAGCGGCAAGCAAGGTAGGTCGTAGAGGCTAAGGCTACGTCGGCTAGATGGGCTGCGATGGCAGAGCAAGCAGCGGCAACCAAGGTGAGCAGCAGGGACGTACAAGGTAGCACAAGAAAAGATGACTGCCGGCTGCTAATACACGCGACAACAGCTCCGTAGAGCATGCAGCAGCAGTCGAGCGAAGCTTGTGGCAACAATGGTTATACACAAGGAGCGAAGCTTGTGGCCACACAAGGATTACAATGGCAGCAAGAGATTAGGAAAAGGAGTGATGATGGTTGGATGTTCTTCGGGAGGCCCGATTGGTAAGAGAAGAATCAGATCGGGCCCTCTTTTGTTCTCTTATCTATGTTAATTTCTTAATTAACCCTATTTAGGGTTTGCTCTGATACCATGATGCTTTAAAGAGAAGTAGAAGGGGTATAGGGCTCTGTTTTCTCTACAACCCCACAAATTATTGAAGATATAAATGGACCATTTACATAAGAGACCCTGAAGTCTGAGGGAAATATAAAAAAGGACTGCAAAAGGAAACCAAACCAGCTAAGGACTCAACCCAGCAGAAACAAAGCAAAACAAAACAAATAGAAGGACGGAAAAGAATGAAAATGGAAACAGGATATTTTCTGTACCAATTGTTTGTTTGTGTTGTTCCACTTGCTAGTCGTTACAAACACGTTGAAATACAAGATTCTTTCTATTTCCCTTGATTTTAGATCTTTTCTTTTTGCTTACTTTGAGGGTCAAATTATTTTGAAACAAATTCGACCTACTTTCTTCATGCAAAAACTAAAAAGTATCTGAAACCTGCATATTACACAATGACCAGTATGTTAGTAGGCACTGTATGACCGCTTCTTCGTCTGTTGGATGTTTGTATGATAGGCCTGTGGTAATCGGATCTTGCGAGGGGCGCATGAGTGGGAGCAACACAAGCGAGGGAAAGGACACAGAAAAAGAATATCTGGATTAAAGAAGAAGAAGAGTTTAAGTTCCTACATGGTAGATCGAAAGCCGCATTTCACAAACGCAGACTCGCCAGCTAGTACATGACAAGTGCATACTGTCGGGTCAGGTTCCCATCCCTGTTATAGTTGAATTATTAGAACTTCGTTAGGTTTGAAAGTCAGATTGTGATTCAAGTATTTGAGTGGCTGAAGTTTTAGGTTTTAAGTTGAAAATAGTGAACCCTATGATTTCGATGCAAAAAAGAAACTGTAGATGTTATTTATGTTTTCGCCAGCTTCTAGAATGTGGAATCTTGTATGTATACTTTTAGCAGTTAGATCTTTAAATGCGTTTTACGGATGATATTAGACACTTTGTCGGCGTGCAGAAGGATTTTACTTCAACGCATCTATCAGGGCATTCTAATGTTCTTCCCTCTCTACCGACCGTTCCTAGCGCAAGTGGCAAAGGGCTTGGTGGTTGGTATCTGAGGTCCCGAGTTCGAATTCTAGTTGATTCACATTTCCAGCTAAGTTTATTTTTGAAAAAAAAAAAAAACGAAGCGGTTAGCGTGCTACTATTCTCTCAAAAAAAAAAAAAAAAAAAGTTCTTCCCTCTCTGCTACCGTCTCAAATTTTGACGGAACATGAGTAGTGCAGAAGCAAACTTATTTTTTTGTTATACTACTAACGCAGCTATTCAGATGCTTGGCAAAGAAAAGTCCTTGAGCTTATACTGTTGCAGGGATGGAATTGAAATGGGCTTCGGAGGCCCAAAAACGAAAATTTGGGGAAGTCGGTAGATTTCGGGGTTGTTTTAGTAAAACCATTTTGTTAGTGCTCGTGCGGAAGCTCCAACCGGGCCTAATAGGCCCTCAAGAAAAAGATGAAAAAGATTTATTGACTCGAGCAAATGAGTTGTTAAACAGGTGGTAGGGTCGGTCTCGCACTCTCCTTCGACTGCTTGCTAGTAAAAACGTAAAAATGTAAAATCACAACAACAACTTAAAAGATCTGGTACGGCGGCGATGAAGGTGAACTCGAACTTGTACTCAGTTCATATTTCGGGGCCTGACCATGGCGAGGAGCGGCCTTTTCATGACGACGGTGAACTCAAACTCGTCATCCTTGAAATTCAGGTCGGGCTGCGATGGGTGGGCCTGCCATTTGAAGGCCTGCACCATCCTCGCCACTATCAGCCCAATGTGGGTTACGCCGAGGCCCAGCCCGGGACAGATCCTTCTGCCGGCCCCGAATGGTATCATCCGCATCCCTTTTGAGCCCGTGAAATCTGCGCTGGGCTGAACTCCGTGGGTCGGGTCCAGAGCTTCGGGTCCTCTGAAATCGCCGGCACGAAAATTTCCACGCTCGCGTCGGTTGGGATGTCGTACCCACCCAATCGGGCAGGATGGGCCGAGTCGGCCGACACCGCGTGGCTCAGTAGAAAGTGGGTGGGCGGATGCTTCCGCAGCAGCTCTTTTATGAAAGCCTGCAGGTACGGCATGTTCTCTACGTCTGTCTCATCAACGGGCCGGGTTTTCCCGACATTTGCCGCAACGTCCTCGTACAAACGGGCCTGGATGGCTGGGCTTTCGATGATGCGAGCCATGGCCCACTCGACGGCGGCGGCGGTGGTGTCCGTCCCGGCGTTGATGAACTCGGAGCAGAGGCTCACAAGCTCGTCGTCGGTGGGCGGCGCGTTGCCGCGGCCCTCAACGCGGAGGTCGAGGAGGGAGTCGAGGTAGGAGAAGGGTGCAACATCATTATCATTATTATTGCTGTGATTATTATTAGCCGCGCCGCAACGAAGGATGGCGCGACGGCGGTTGATGAGTGGGACGAGAGCCTCTATTTGCTCGCGACGGACGGCGAGGGCCTCGGCCCGACGACGTGCGAAGAAGAAGAAGGGGCGAAGAAGAGGAAGGTAGTCATCCATCCTCGGGCTGACTGAGAGTAGCACGCGCTTCATGATGCCGTCAATCCGTAGGATCTCATCGCCGTCAAAAATGAGGCCGAACGTCATGGACAGGAGAATGGAGAACGCCGCGAAGCGCACGTTGCTGCGCACCCGGACGGAGGCGCCGTCGGGGGACGATGATGCGTCGGCCTCCGCCCGGATTCGGTCCACGAGTTGGCCCACGGCCCACTCGCGTACGGGCTGAAAGTCTCGTAAGCGAGCTGGGCCCAACACCCCGGAGACCATGTTGCGACGAAGGGCGCGCCAGGTGCATGGGGCCGTAGGGAGCGGAGTTGACGGTGAACTGGCGGTTGCTGAAAAGTGAGCGTGTGGGGCCCTCGGCGGGGCGGCCGGCGAAGAGCGGGCCTTGCTCGACGAGAGCCTCGTGGGCCAGGTCGGCCCGAGAGACCACGATGAGGGTGCGGGCCCCCATACGGAGGGTGAAGATGGGCCCATGTGCTTCGCAGAGGTCGCGGACGTGGTGTATAAAGTGTTTGCCTGAAAAGGCCGCTTGAAGGAGGTTACCCACGACGAGCCACCCCGGCGGGCCCGGAGGCAGGTTTAATAAGCGCACGTTCTTCGGCCTGCGGAGGCGTCGGAACACCAGCAGGATGAGGAGTGAGAGGAATGCGGCCCATAGTGCCGTGGGGGTGAGAAGGGGGGCCATGGCGGATGTTGGGGTTGGGGGAGTGGAGTGGAGAGGAGAGGAATGAAGTTCTTGGAATGGCAGTTAGTGGGGAGAGCCAACGCAAACGATATATATAAAGCTTGCGATGAACATTCAGTCTCGTCAACAACACTTGGACGACGCCATTCTTTCTTTATTTTCAGTTCGTACAAGCCTCCAGCCCAACTGCCACCAGTCCTTGTAATGATACCCATGAAGTACGCACAGAGCAAGAGAAACCTAAAACGGGAGAGGAGGGATTAATTTATACCTAGTACTAGACAGCAGTGAGATTAAGATCTCGAGGGGACTTTTTTCGAAAATAATCCTGTAAAATTTCGTATTTGGCTAAATGACCCTCTAAAAATTAAAATTGGCAAACTAACCCTCTCTTTGCCACCTCAGAGCCACGGTAGAATTTTCTATTAAAGGCGGTGAATGATTTACCGTCTTCATAAAGACGGTGAATGATTCACCGCCTTCCTAATTTCCACCAAAAGCGGTAAATCATTCACCGTTTTTCGTTTATTTCTATTTTTTCTTATCCTATTTTTTCCTATATCATATATATAATCCTAACAACCACATAAAATTTTTAACAAATCATATTAAATCTTAACAAACTAAAAATCCTAATAGTCTATCCAAACAATCCTAACAATGTAGCACTTTGAATTTCGGTGCGTTGTTTCGAACTTTACTAAATTTGATGAAGTTCGGAAAGAGCCGGTAATGGCTGGTGTGGAATTGGGTTCCGAAGGTTTCGGAACATTATGGGTACGAGTGGAAACCCGGAAATCGAAAAATTGTGAAAAAGGGACCAAGTGGAGCAAAAATGCTCACGTGGTCCGGACCCTGGAAGCTGGGGTCCGGACAATGATGTTTGTGGCCGGCTGCGGTCCGGACCCGGATGTCACGGTCCGGACCCGAGCCGATGTCCGAATTGGGGTGCGTACGGGTTCCGGACCCGGACACCAAGGTCCGGACCCGGCCTGCGCACTGGCCAGTTATCAGTGCGGGGTTCGGACCCCATCTGCAAGGTCCAGACCCGGCTGAGGCAGAATGCCCAGTAATGGGCATTTTGGTAATTTCGCAGTGAGTGGGCTATATATTGAGGGCTGAGACTTCTCCCCTCATTCCTTCATCATTCTCCTCACACTTCCTCTCCCTCTCCCTCACTTTCTCTCTCTAGAGATCTCTCCAAGGCTTGGAGAAGTGAAGGATTTGACCTTGGAAAAAGCTTCTAAGGTGGATTTGGAGCTTCTTGGTGCAAGAAGAAGCTTGGGAGCTAGGGCTTTGAGGTGAGTTCTTGTGATTTAGGGTTTAAACCTTGGATTCAATCCTTTAGCATGAGTTTTTTGGAGACCCTAGGCAATCTAAACCACAAAATGTGGAGATTGGCCAAGAGATTTTGTGGTTTCACATGCATGCATGTGAAACCTAAGTAGATTTGGGGCTTTTGCCATGGGAGATTCTAAAAATATTTAGACCTTCGGGAATTGCCATTGAGGCATAGGAAATCATGTTGGAACACATGATTTCATGTATTGAGTTGATTTTAGGGTTCGTAACGAGTAACGAACGGTTTTCTTGTAGAAGCTTGGGTTGAAGCAAGAACTCAAGGCTTGGACACTTAGGAGCTTGAAGAATACAAGGATTTGAAAGCTCTTGAGGTGGGTTTGTGTTTACCGAAGTGATTAGGTCACTTCCATGTCTAGGGTAAATATCCATTTAAAGATAAAATGGTATGTGTTGTGAACCCTAGAATTGCATGTTGGCAAAGGTAAAATCATGATAGGTTGAACAATGAGATCCTATTGCATGATGTACATATCAAGTATAATTCAATTATTAATACTTGTTGTATGGTTGCATGTATGGTTAAACCTAGTGTTATTGAACATATGTTGGAACATATGAGATTGAAACCTAGTGTTATGGAACATAGGTTGAACATGTGAGATTGAAACCTAGTGTTATTGAACATAGGTTGGAACATGTGAGATTGAAACCTAGTGTCATTGAACATAGGTTGGACATGTGATTGGAACCTAGAGTCATGAAACCTAGGTTGAGAATGAGAAAGTAAGCCTAGTGTTATTGAACATAGGCGAGACTTAGTGACTTGAACCTAAGGTCATGAGACTTAGGTTGGCAAGTGAAAAATGTGAACAACGGGATGTGCGACGATTTTGCTATCCCGGGTAGGCGACGATTTCGCTACCATGCCATGAGTTGGCGGTGTTGAGCAGGATGTGCGACGATTTTGCTATCCCGGGTAGGCGATGATTTCGCTACCATGCCACGAGTTGGCGGTATCGACACAGAATGTGCGACGAGTTTGCTATCCCGGGTAGGCGACGAATTCGCTACCACGCCTTGAGTTGGCGGTGTCGAGAGGGGATGTGCGACGAGGTTGCTATCCCGGATATGCGACGAGTTCGCTATCCATGCCATGTAATGGCGGTGTTGAGACGGGGTAGGCGACGATTTTGCTATCCCGAGTATGCGACGAGTTCGCTACTCGAACTAGGAGGTGACGAGTTCACTCCTTGGATGTTGGAACGATTATGGTGAGACGGCGATCCCGAAACCATAAGTAAATGACAAGTAAATGAACTTAGTCAATGTGAGACATAGGATGAACCTAGGAGAGAATGATAAATTATATTTCATTTGGTTGCATCCTTTATATTTATTTACAATCATGTAAATAATTGTTGCATAGTTATATGTGATCTAACTTATGCATATGGTGTTTCTTTGGACCTGGTGGGTCGAGCTTCTCTCTTGGGTGGCCTTACCCACTGGGAACTATGTATATAGTTCTCACCCCACGTTTTTCAGGTCCTTCCGCGAGTGAGGCGGCGGAGCGAGGCAAGGGTTTGGCTCTTTAGATAGCGGCCCTTCCATTTTGGTGATAATAGAGTTGTATGTTTTTACTCCTAAATATTTTTTGTGCAACTTAATTAAATAATTAAAAATTGGACGTAGGATGTGTAATGTGATTATGAGTATAGCGAAAATTTTCTTCCGCACCTATTATCTAATTTTTAGTTTGTTTAATTAGAGATGCGA
Source organism: Puya raimondii (assembly GCA_016920855.1). Taxonomy (NCBI): domain Eukaryota; kingdom Viridiplantae; phylum Streptophyta; class Magnoliopsida; order Poales; family Bromeliaceae; genus Puya; species Puya raimondii. The sequence goes on from JABWPP010000049.1 coordinate 52,687,913, forward strand.
CAAAATTAAATATATGTATCGTGTCCTAATTTTTTTTAAAATATATTTTTCTGCGCACTGTATGAACTTAGTGAGATAATATGGCCTCCAAACAAGTTGTTGCGGATTTAATCAAAGACGAGAAATTGGATGGTGACAATTATGATATTTAGCACCGAAAAATTCAATATGTTCTCGCTGAGCAAGAAGTTCTGGAAAACTTGAGTAATAAGATAGACCAACCCGCAGAGGGCAATAGTGCCCAAGCTCGCCGAGATATGGAAGCCCACTACAACAAAATTGCCTTTTAGCGGCATTTATCTCATAAATTAGCGGCGATTATAATTGCCGCTAATTTTTTTACCGACAATTGTTATAATTGCCGCTATAGATGGAGTCGCTAAAAGTCTAGCGGCAATTATATTGGCGGCAAGAGCAAAATAATTGCCGCTAAAAACTACTCTATACCGGCAATTATAAAGGCCACTAAAAGCAAAATACATTTGCCCATAAAATCATATATTCAATTAATCGCTACAAAAGTTTTAAAAAATAATGCATAAATATTAAAAATTAAGAACCCAACATTTCATGAAAATCAAATAAGCGGAATATAAAAGCCTATTACATTCTCAAAAGTGTTATGAGTACAAATAAATGTCAAAATTAATTTTTATTACAAAACAAATGTCAATCAAACATTAGGCAATTAAAGAAAATTCGACCTACAAAGATGACTAATCTACAATTAAAAAGTTCTACATGCGGAAGGAAAATTCTGTGCACTCCGAGAGAGAAGTTCAAACTATACTTCAAGAAGATTCATCCTTAAGGAGCGAAAATTCCAATAAAAAAAATCCACGGGCTCAAGAAGAATAATCTGCAAGAAAAATATTTAAGAATAAATCGTTAAAAAATTATTGACAAATATGCTAAGAAAATATATTTAGAATTTACAAGATTTTATAGATAACCATACAACTAGATTTATAGGAAACCTGCACCATGAGCTAGCTAAGAATGACTATACAAACAAACACACAAATATGCAATAAGCAAGAGCATGCAATTGCTATTTTTAACTGCTACAACAATGAACATCCAAAGTAACACATCTTATTTTGCGCAATACACAAACCTAATAAACAGGAACCTACAATGAGAACTAAGATCAAGTAACTACAAAGTAAGATTCCACATTGGTCTAAACCTTCTCAATTGGTTTTCATAAAAATAATTCTATAGCTGACCACATAAATCGAGCCAGTTTGATCCTGTGTCCATGAGCTTCCAAACCTCAAATAAGTATCATCAAATCCAAGAATATCTATAGCCTTATCAAATTTGAGTTGTAAGCCTACCAATAGGAGTATGATATTGATATCCTACAACTAAGATAAAATTCTAACACCATATGGTAACCAATAGTAAATTTATGATCATACCATGTCACAAAACATTACACATGACTTAAAATGAACAGACGATATAGACTTATAATATTTAGAAAATATTTAGAAGTTAACTTAATAAAAAATATTTAGAATTTTTTGATGATTAACTTCAATAGAAATTTTTGATCATTTCTAGGTCCAACGAAAGAGACGAGAGGGGCAAAAACTAAAAAAGTTTGATTAACAATATAGGCTCATAATATATTTAACACTCGGTAATGCTTTGGTATTCTAACAGGGTGCAACATTGAATTCATGCAAATGGTGGAAAAAAGATGTTTCATGAAAAATATAAGTGTGAATGTATGACCATAAGGATTCAATTGTTACATAAGTTGTGGCTGGGTGTCAAACTACAAAACTGCAAGCAAAAAAACCATGCAGAAAATGTAAGAACCCATGTACCTTCCCAGAAAATGCAAGATTCCAATAGAAAAGATCCATGAGCTTAAAAAGAATAATCTGCAGAAAAAATATATAAGAATAAACGGTCAAAAAATTATTAACAAATATAACTAAAAAAATATATTTAGAATTTATAAGAAATTATAGATTACCATATCACTAAACCGAGGTGTATGAAAAAGAACTAGAGCATCCTGCATCCTGTGCAACTTTGTCGTAACGAGCACCCGAATCATCAAGAACCTATTTTACAACAGTATAAGAAAAACAACTTACAACAGTACCTTCTACACTTAGACAAAATAAATAATAGACAAATAAAGAAGAAGCATTTTAAAGAACATACCATACAAGAAGAAATTTTGGACCTTAGCAAAAAGTAGACAAAGCATAAGAACACAAAATAAGCTTCAAAACTAACCAAATATGTCACGCCCCGTGTAAAGACCGAGAATTTTACTATGTTCGGAGAACGCCGGATGTTCGGGCCGGACTTGGTGGTGGACGCAGAGACAAAGATTCGCAGTGCTAGAGAGCGATTATTGACTGCACAGAGTCGGTAGAAGAGCTACGCGGACCATCGGCGTTGTGACCTGAAGTTTCAGGTTTGCGAGCACGTTCTGCTCAAGGTTTCACCGTCCAGAGGGATCAAACGGTTCGGTTTGAGGGGCAAGCTTAGCCCGAGATATGTGGGACCGTTTGAGATCTGGGAGCGCGTTGGTCCGGTGGCGTACAGATTGGCTCTACCTCCGTGTCTCGCCCAAGTACATGAATTCTTCCACGTGTCCATACTCCGGAAGTGTAATTCTGATCCGTCCCATGTCAGCAGTCCGACGACTTTTCAGCTTCGGGAGGATCTGACCTACGATGAGGCTCCGACGCGGATATTGGCACGTGAGGAGAAACAACTGCGGAACCGGAGCATTCCGTATGTTAAAGTTCAATAGGCTAATCATGAGGAGCGCGAAGAGATATGAGAGCTTGAATCAACTATGCGGGAATGTTATCCACATTTATTCAAGGGGTAAATGTAATCAAGTTTCGGGGACGAAACTTCTTTTAAGGGGGGAATGATGTAAAGACCGAGAATTTTACTATGTAATTTAACTCTCCGTTGATGATGTTTTTGTGTGTATTTTAATTACATAATCACTCGTCAAGTTTCGGGAGAAAATAATTTAAAATGAAAGAGTTACGCGATTTTTAATATTCACTTAAGTGAATAGTAACTCCGGTTTTTCGAAGAGGCCGATGATTAGAGATGGCTTCTGGAGTGTGTCGAACTCCGTTCATAGTGATCCAATAGCTCGTTTTCAACCGTCCGATTATTCTGGACTCGATGACACTGACGGAATTTGGATCTGACGCACGGTTTCCGAGAAAAGCCTACTTGATGGTTGAGGGACCAAATTGTAATAAAAAATGTGAACGGTAAAGGGGTCTATTAATCTGCGAATCGGCAATCAAATCGAACAAAACAAAATCGTGAGTTCGATGCCTCGGCAGTGCTCATCGCGCTGGCGCAATCCGTTCGGAAATCTGACGGACGGATCTCGAGATTTTGCATGACTATCGAGGAGGGGTCGAAGTGGTGTTTTCGAAATTCGCACAAACCCCTTATATTTTATGTACCGAATCACATGAGACCGCACATGGAGGTGCGTACGCGTGTTTTACACATGCTATGGAGAGCTTGGCTGCAAATTCTGAAGTTTGGGGGTGTTTGCTGCAAAATGACACCTTGGTATATATAGGTAACTAGGGTTTCCTCCTCCACGAACCCTAACCCTAGCATCTATCCCCTCCAAACTGAACCCAGCAGCCTCCCCTCCCTCCTCTGCGCGCCGCGCGCCACTCCAGCCGCCAACGCCGGCGATCAAGCTCCGGCCGGCCAAGACAACCAACCACCTCCACAACCTCTCTCTCTCTTTCTCTCCATCTCTGCCAGGGACAAACCCGAGGGGAAACCACACAACGGGCTTCACCCCTGCGGTGCCCCCGAGCCCCGGCCAACCCCTGCTGCTGCCGCCGCCGTCGCTGCGCGCCGCCACGGCCGCCGTGAACAGTCTGCACCAGTTCTGGTGCAGATATGGCCAGAACCGCGTGGGTTCCCTCTCCCCGCGTCGCCGCCGTCCAAGATCCGTCGGGCCGCTCTCCTCCGGCCTCAGGTAACCCGCCGCCGCCGCCTCGGAGTGCCCCGGCCGCCGCCATGGCCGCTGGACCCCTGGAACCCGAGCCCTAGCCCGTGCGGGCTCGGTTTGTGCTAGCGCCGCCACCGCCGCCCTCCGTCGTCGACTAACCGGAGCACCGTCCTCCTTGGCCCTTCCGCATCCGTCGTCTGCCGACGGGACCTCCGCCGGAGCCGCCGATCGCCGGGAAGCGAAGGCTCGGCCTGGAGTAAAAACCGAGCTAGGGCATCACCGCCGCCGCCTCTGGCCGCCTCCCGCCGTCGGCCACCGCACGCGCCGACCTCCCCTGACCGGCAGCAACCCCTTGCTGCAGGTGAGTCCGCCGGAGAACCGCCGCCGGCCGTGCCCTAGCTCCCCCTCTGCCCGGTAAGCCCTAGTTAATGTAATCTGTGCATTGATCCGAGTTCGGATCAATTTTTCGATGACCCGGAGGCTGTTCTGATGCCTCCGGAGGTGAGCACGGCGATCGTCTGTCAGTGCCGAACGCGATGCTCACCTCCATCGTGATCAGCGCCTTCCGGATCTGCGAAACAAGCACGATCATCGTGCTATGCGCGTGGTTCACTGAAGTTCGCGTCGCACCCGCGCGCACCACAGTGTCCGGATGTGCCCCAAACTGTGAGCACGGCCTCCGACATGTTGAAACCTTGCAGCACGTGTCTCGGTTGGCTCCGAAGCCCACCCGATTAAAAGATCGGGCCGTTAAACCCTAAATTTCACATAAATAATGTAATTTTACGTAACTTAAGGGGCTTATGTGCAAATGTGCACTTCGGGGCTGCTGCGGGCAGTGCTGTGAGTGGCGTGTGACCTCTGGACTGATTGTCCAAGGTCCGATACCACTCGCGGAGAGTAAATGTCAGTTACGGTGCGTTTTTTTCGGATAAAGGTTATCGTCGGAACGCTGTTACGGCTCGAGAATTATCCGATGCCGGTCAATTATCGTAGAATGGTCGCTAAGCCGTGTTGGCTGGTCTTGGGGACTGTCTCGAGTGTTCGGAGACGTCCGGTGAGCGACGGTGGGTTCCGGTGTCGAAATTGACGCTTCCGGGAACCCGGATCGGAAAGATTATCCGACGATAATCATTTAACTGTGGAACCTAGTGTTTGCTGCCGGAACACCCAAATAGGTGTGTCTCGGAGCAGCGGTTGACTCGTAGAGCGAGTTGGTGCCTTTCGGGACTTCTCGTGGGTCCCGAGGACATCCCGATACGGTTTCAGGATTTTCGGCGATTTACGGAGATCGGTTTGGGAAACCGAGTCTCGGGATTGTGGGATGTGTGCATGAGTCATGTATTGAGTCAGGTGAGATTTGTCCTTGACTCGGTGGGCCTATTGTAGGTCCGGTCGATTTGCGGAGCGTCCCGGATTCCGACGCGGTTGTTTAGAGGTGGGTACTTTGATTCGAGGTTGACCTTGTGGTGTATGTTCGGTGACGTCCTCTCCACTCTCTTTTATATTCCTTGCATATTCTACTTGTGAGCTTAGCACCCATTGACCTTTATGATTATTGCTCTACTTGTTTATATTCCAATATTTATTATCATGATCTAGAAGTAGAGCGGTTTGACTATTGTGACCTATTCGGTCGGTTCTGTGGTTCTTGTGACTGGATGACCCATGTGGTCGGGTTGCCCTGCGGGGTAGGATTTTTGATTTGTTGACGACAGATGGTTATTGATCATATTCGCATTGATCGCCACGGCTTATGCGCATCTTCACGTACACCAGCGGTTTGGCCACCGCAAGAGGGTGTACTTTTCCGGAAAAGTGGTCGGTCGCCGACCCGTGGACCCGGTGGTGGTTTTCGCCAGGGACGTATGCCAGGGAGAGCCTTATGTGGCATTGCCTGAGGTCTTTAGACCGACACGGCGGTTGGATTGGGTATATTTGAACTATTCTTCCATTGATGCATTATTCATACAGTAGCTGTAGTTTATTTACCTGCTTCTCCACTTACTTGCATAGCTACTGTATTACTCTACTCCTTTCAGTTCCTGTCTGCCAGTGCAGTACCCACTGGGAGGGGGAGACATGTGTACATGTTCTCACCCCCCACTATCATTTACAGGTGACTTGGGAGGAGAGGGTTGGGACGGTGCGCGAGGCACGACGGGCGAGTGACTCTTGGAGCCCGACTAGCTAGTGGTCTAGTTCTCCTACCCTTTTATTACTTGCATTAGACTTTGTGGTTCAGTGGAGTTGGATTTTTGGAACTTGACTTCGTGTGATTACTGTAATAAGTAACTTGACATGGTTTTATGTGGATTTTTGAAAAAATGATGTCTCCTACCCATCAAGGTAGCGGTTTTCAAAAAAGAAAAGGTTTTCACGCATTAAGATTCTTAGTGTTTCAAAAATGAGGTTCCTGTGTGGGAAACATTATAACTGATAGATATATTTGTTTTATATATCGTGAATGTGTGTGGCTGTGAGTGGATGAAGTGTTTGTACATTGTATGTTGTGCGACGCCGTGCAAATACAGGGGAGACTCTGTCCGTTTGTCATGGAGAATCTCTGTATTTGTGGCGGGTCTGTTGCACGTCCTTGGGTCAAGATTTATTTAAAAAAAAAAAAATGGGCACTTTTCGCTGAACTCTGAATTTTCAAAACAGCCCGATGATTTTGGCTTATAGAAAGGGACCCCGGGGCGTGACAGATTAAAGTGGTATCAGAGCCAATATTACAAACACGACATCACTCACGGACTTGTGAAAACAAAACTGAACCACTGGTTAGATTGACCCTAGGAAGACCTAAGGTTTATAAGCACGTGAGAGCACGGGGTTGTGGGATTGAGTCCCGGTAAGTTGGTCGAGTTTTATTAACTCGAGGTTTATTGTTATTTCGTTACCCCTTGTTTGTTTTGCAGTTGCGGTGTAGACTTGTGTCTCTACTGGGAGTGGTGGCGGATTACCAGACAGATATCGAGTGGTAGTGTGATGTGCACCTGGTAAAAACTACTCGGGACAGATGTTGATATTGAGGTTCCAAGCAGTGGCATCTGCTGGGCCTTAGCTGACGGCTCAGCCGTGATTTCTTGGCCCCACTTTCCATGTAGAGCAAGAGGTCCACCGTGGGCATCTCTATGGAGCCGATACAGTGTGCGGTTACAGCCGTGACTGTTTCTGGAGCTGTGTGAGTACAGCTCGAGGATTGAAATGCAATTGCTTGGGCGACTGCAGTGCGGATATTGTTTCCTCAGACTCTGTGAGTATGGCTTTAGTGCCTATTCCTCTCTATTTAGAGCTCATGTACGATTACAGGCATCTCTGTGGAGATGATGATTTATGCAGGTTTGACTGCATGTATTGCGTGGGCTGCTGGTGTGCGGCCCGAGGTTTGTTCGCCGACCGCTCGTGCGGTTGCGGTATGAGTAGGGTTTCTTTAGCTTTGGTGGGTAGAACCGTGGTGTCTACCCTACTCTATTCTCTAATGGTGGCATGAGTCACCGAGAGAGGAGCGAACCCTAGTATGGATATTTGAAGTAAGTTGGTGATAGCTTATGAGGTTTTCCTCTTTCTTCAGATAAGTTGTTGGCTTGACCCTGATCTTAAGATTGGTTGGAGTGTATCGAGGTTGTTATTGGATTCCTTATTGAGCTTCAGGCGGGGTAATAAGCCTGACTCATGAAACTGAAGGATGTTCGTGATGCTTAACGAGCTTAGAAGATCTTTCTCACTTGAGTGATGTTTAGATATCCTGTTAGTGGATTTGTCAGAGCAGCCGTCTTGATCTTCAGGTGATCTTTGCGCCTATTGGCGAAGCCAGGATTGGATATGATTTAGCTTCAATGTTAGGTCTTGGTGGTGCATACGTTGTGTGCGGCAGTCCCAATACCTAAATCAGTGTGATATGGGATGACACGTGGTATATGTATGCTTATGGCATATAGAATGATGCTCTATAGGATAATTGGAAAACCTTAAGAGTAAGTTGTCGAATTATGTAAGGCTTGAAGATCGAGTTGATGATCGCATTCAGCTTATGCAGTTGGCGACTCTATGTCGCGGATAGTTCCTATTCCTGTTGTTGGAGCCATAGAACTCCTAGGGAGTCGACACGATGGCTGGTCCAATCTCGAATATCGACTTCCGTAGTCGATATTTATTAATGTTGTGGTGCACTCTGGTGCAGCATTGTGAGATTGGATGATTTCGTGCTGGTGTCACTTCTCCAACGTGGCGTTGGAGATGGATCTATGGTATTTCGCTTTTCTTTTGATAAATGCGTTGGCTGCAAACAACGTATTGTCAAAAGTCACGACGAAATGCCCTACCCCTCTTTTGGGAGTATTGGATTGGGTTAATGTGTTTCCCGTGTAGATAACCTTATGGATGATCTCGAATCATGGTCATCTCCGACCACGTATTGTATTCTGGGTTAGCCCTAGGCAAGGTTATGTAAAGTGATGAGTTAACCTCACCAATGGTACATATTTCAGTGTTGGTCTGGTTGTATACTAACCAATAGCTAGGTCTCGCAAAGTTAAGGGGATAATGTGCTCTTAGTTGCAATCTATACTGCATTGCTAGAAGATGTGAACTATGCTGGGCACATGGACTGAGCCTGGCCTTTGGCTCAGAAGTTGATGCAGGTGCTTGAATGCTAGGTACATGACGTGGTTAAACACGGATAATTATGAGAGTGGATTGCTCTTCTGGTCACTTGACGATTGATGCATCTGGGTCTCGTTGAGACAGGCATCGGATGTGGTATGGAACATTGCATCGCTGGTCCCATGCGGATTTCAGCGACCGGGTTTCGTGGAGACAGATGTTGAGCATCATTGATGATTTGGATTGCTTGTCGCGATTGGCAACCCTGTTACGGACACGCGTGGATTTTTATGTTGAATCGCATGTACCTGTAGTTGACTAAATGGTCAAGCTCAACTGATTGAGGTAGCCTTAGACCTTTTGGTCTAGGCGGACGGTTTAGATCTTAGACATAGGAGTGTCGGATACCGCAAGTGGGTATCGATGCTAAAGGTTTGACTCTGATCCGTTTGTATTACAAACTGGTGGGAGACTGTGGTCTCCGAGGTGAGTGTTATTGATGCAGGAGTTAGGACAACGATATGGTTTCACTCGTGGTGAGCAGGCTGACGTTGTTGGTAAGTTGGAGTGCGTCGTTTCGGACTCCGAAAACATACTCCAGACTTGTGGTGTTGTCCCGGGATTTTCCTGCATGAACCTTTGACGTAGTTGAGTTAGTTACTGCTACGTGGACCAGATTTGGGTGGACCTTGAGTTTCTGAGTGAAGAGTTATTGTCCCAGTTTTGGAATAGTGTACAGCAAGCTTTGGGTACGAAGCTGAACTTCAGTACGGCTTTCCATCCCCAGAGCGACGGACAGTCTGAGCGAGTTATTCAGACTCTTGAGGATATGCTACGTGCATGCGTCCTGGACTAGGTGACGGGTGGTTCAAGTACCTGTCACTGGTGGAGTTAGCCTATAACAACAGTCATCAGGCTTGCATTGGGTTGGTACTGTATGAGACTTTATATGGGCGTCGATGTTGGTCCCCTATCAGTTGGACGACATTGGAGAACGCCGGATGTTCGGGCCGGACTTGGTGGTGGACGCAGAGACAAAGATTCGCAGTGCTAGAGAGCGATTATTGACTGCACAGAGTCGGTAGAAGAGCTACGCGGACCATCGGCGTTGTGACCTGAAGTTTCAGGTTTGCGAGCACGTTCTGCTCAAGGTTTCACCGTCCAGAGGGATCAAACGGTTCGGTTTGAGGGGCAAGCTTAGCCCGAGATATGTGGGACCGTTTGAGATCTGGGAGCGCGTTGGTCCGGTGGCGTACAGATTGGCTCTACCTCCGTGTCTCGCCCAAGTACATGAATTCTTCCACGTGTCCATACTCCGGAAGTGTAATTCTGATCCGTCCCATGTCAGCAGTCCGACGACTTTTCAGCTTCGGGAGGATCTGACCTACGATGAGGCTCCGACGCGGATATTGGCACGTGAGGAGAAACAACTGCGGAACCGGAGCATTCCGTATGTTAAAGTTCAATAGGCTAATCATGAGGAGCGCGAAGCGATATGAGAGCTTGAATCAACTATGCGGGAATGTTATCCACATTTATTCAAGGGGTAAATGTAATCAAGTTTCGGGGACGAAACTTCTTTTAAGGGGGGAATGATGTAAAGACCGAGAATTTTACTATGTAATTTAACTCTCCGTTGATGATGTTTTTGTGTGTATTTTAATTACATAATCACTCGTCAAGTTTCGGGAGAAAATAATTTAAAATGAAAGAGTTACGCGATTTTTAATATTCACTTAAGTGAATAGTAACTCCGGTTTTTCGAAGAGGCCGATGATTAGAGATGGCTTCTGGAGTGTGTCGAACTTCGTTCATAGTGATCCAATAGCTCGTTTTCAACCGTCCGATTATTCTGGACTCGATGACACTGACGGAATTTGGATCTAACTCACGGTTTCCGAGAAAAGCCTACTTGATGGTTGAGGGACCAAATTGTAATAAAAAATGTGAACGGTAAAGGGGTCTATTAATCTGTGAATCGGCAATCAAATCGAACAAAACAAAATCGTGAGTTCGATGCCTCGGCAGTGCTCATCGCGCTGGCGCAATCCGTTCGGAAATCTGACGGACGGATCTCGAGATTTTGCATGACTATCGAGGAGGGGTCGAAGTGGTGTTTTCGAAATTCGCACAAATCCCTTATATTTTATGTACCGAATCACATGAGACCGCACATGGAGGTGCGTACGCGTGTTTTACACATGCTATGGAGAGCTTGGCTGCAAATTCTGAAGTTTGGGGGTGTTTGCTGCAAAATGACACCTTGGTATATATAGGTAACTAGGGTTTCCTCCTCCACGAACCCTAACCCTAGCATCTATCCCCTCCAAACTGAACCCAGCAGCCTCCCCTCCCTCCTCTGCGCGCCGCGCGCCACTCCAGCCGCCAACGCCGGCGATCAAGCTCCGGCCGGCCAAGACAACCAACCACCTCCACAACCTCTCTCTCTCTTTCTCTCCATCTTTGCCAGGGACCAACCCGAGGGGAAACCACACAACGGGCTTCACCCCTGCGGTGCCCCCGAGCCCCGGCCAACCCCTGCTGCTGCCGCCGCCGTCGCTGCGCGCCGCCACGGCCGCCGTGAACAGTCTGCACCAGTTCTGGTGCAGATCTGGCCAGAACCGCGTGGGTTCCCTCTCCCCGCGTCGCCGCCGTCCAAGATCCGTCGGGCCGCTCTCCTCCGGCCTCAGGCAACCCGCCGCCGCCGCCTCGGAGTGCCCCGGCCGCCGCCATGGCCGCTGGACCCCTGGAACCCGAGCCCTAGTCCGTGCGGGCTCGGTTTGTGCTAGCGCCGCCACCGCCGCCCTCCGTCGTCGACTAACCGGAGCACCGTCCTCCTTGGCCCTTCCGCATCCGTCGTCTGCCGACGGGACCTCCGCCGGAGCCGCCGATCGCCGGGAAGCGAAGGCTCGGCCTGGAGTAAAAACCGAGCTAGGGCATCACCGCCGCCGCCTCTGGCCGCCTCCCGCCGTCGGCCACCGCACGCGCCGACCTCCCCTGACTGGCAGCAACCCCTTGCTGCCGGTGAGTCCGCCGGAGAACCGCCGCCGGCCGTGCCCTAGCTCCCCCTATGCCCGGTAAGCCCTAGTTAATGTAATCTGTGCATTGATCCGAGTTCGGATCAATTTTCCGATGACCCGGAGGCTGTTCTGATGCCTCCGGAGGTGAGCACGGCGATCGTCTGTCAGTGCCGAACGCGATGCTCACCTCCATCGTGATCAGCGCCTTCCGGATCTGCGAAACAAGCACGATCATCGTGCTGTGCGCGTGGTTCACTGAAGTTCGCGTCGCACCCGCGCGCACCACAGTGTCCGGATGTGCCCCAAACTGTGAGCACGGCCTCCGGCATGTCGAAACCTTGCAGCACGTGTCTCGGTTGGCTCCGAAGCCCACCCGATTAAAAGATCGGGCCGTTAAACCCTAAATTTCACATAAATAATGTAATTTTACGTAACTTAAGGGGCTTATGTGCAAATGTGCACTTCGGGGCTGCTGCGGGCAGTGCTGTGAGTGGCGTGTGACCTCTGGACTGATTGTCCAAGGTCCGATACCACTCGCGGAGAGTAAATGTCAGTTACGGTGCGTTTTTTTCGGATAAAGGTTATCGTCGGAACGCTGTTACGGCTCGAGAATTATCCGATGCCGGTCAATTATCGTAGAATGGTCGCTAAGCCGTGTTGGCTGGTCTTGGGGACTGTCTCGAGTGTTCGGAGACGTCCGGTGAGCGACGGTGGGTTCCGGTGTCGAAATTGACGCTTCCGGGAACCCGGATCGGAAAGATTATCCGACGATAATCATTTAACTGTGGAACCTAGTGTTTGCTGCCGGAACACCCAAATAGGTGTGTCTCGGAGCAGCGGTTGACTCGTAGAGCGAGTTGGTGCCTTTCGGGACTTCTCGTGGGTCCCGAGGACATCCCGATACGGTTTCAGGATTTTCGGCGATTTATGGAGATCGGTTTGGGAAACCGAGTCTCGGGATTGTGGGATGTGTGCATGAGTCATGTATTGAGTCAGGTGAGATTTGTCCTTGACTCGGTGGGCCTATTGTAGGTCCGGTCGATTTGCGGAGCGTCCCGGATTCCGACGCGGTTGTTTAGAGGTGGGTACTTTGATTCGAGGTTGACCTTGTGGTGTATGCTCGGTGACGTCCTCTCCACTCTCTTTTATATTCCTTGCATATTCTACTTGTGAGCTTAGCACCCATTGACCCTTATGATTATTGCTCTACTTGTTTATATTCTAGTATTTATTATCATGATCTAGAAGTAGAGCGGTTTGACTATTGTGACCTATTCGGTCGGTTCTGTGGTTCTTGTGACTGGATGACCCATGTGGTCGGGTTGCCCTGCGGGGTAGGATTTTTGATTTGTTGACGACAGATGGTTATTGATCATATTCGCATTGATCGCCACGGCTTATGCGCATCTTCACGTACACCAGCGGTTTGGCCACCGCAAGAGGGTGTACTTTTCCGGAAAAGTGGTCGGTCGCCGACCCGTGGACCCGGTGGTGGTTTTCGCCAGGGACGTATGCCAGGGAGAGCCTTATGTGGCATTGCCTGAGGTCTTTAGACCGACACGGCGGTTGGATTGGGTATATTTGAACTATTCTTCCATTGATGCATTATTCATACAGTAGCTGTAGTTTATTTACCTGCTTCTCCACTTACTTGCATAGCTACTGTATTACTCTACTCCTTTCAGTTCCTGTCTGCCAGTGCAGTACCCACTGGGAGGGGGAGACATGTGTACATGTTCTCACCCCCCACTATCATTTACAGGTGACTTGGGAGGAGAGGGTTGGGACGGTGCGCGAGGCACGACGGGCGAGTGACTCTTGGAGCCCGACTAGCTAGTGGTCTAGTTCTCCTACCCTTTTATTACTTGCATTAGACTTTGTGGTTCAGTGGAGTTAGATTTTTGGAACTTGACTTCGTGTGATTACTGTAATAAATAACTTGACATGGTTTTATGTGGATTTTTGAAAAAATGATGTCTCCTACCCATCAAGGTAGCGGTTTTCAAAAAAGAAAAGGTTTTCACGCATTAAGATTCTTAGTGTTTCAAAAATGAGGTTCCTGTGTGGGAAACATTATAACTGATAGATATATTTATTTTATATATCGTGAATGTGTGTGGCTGTGAGTGGATGAAGTGTTTGTACATTGTATGTTGTGCGACGCCGTGCAAATACAGGGGAGACTCTGTCCGTTTGTCATGGAGAATCTCTGTATTTGTGGCGGGTCTGTTGCACGTCCTTGGGTCAAGATTTATTTTTAAAAAAAAAATGGGCACTTTTCGCTGAACTCTGAATTTTCAAAACAGCCCGATGATTTTGGCTTATAGAAAGGGACCCCGGGGCGTGACAGATTAAAGTGGTATCAGAGCCAATATTACAAACACGACATCACTCACGGACTTGTGAAAACAAAACTGAACCACTGGTTAGATTGACCCTAGGAAGACCTAAGGTTTATAAGCACGTGAGAGCACGGGGTTGTGGGATTGAGTCCCGGTAAGTTGGTCGAGTTTTATTAACTCGAGGTTTATTGTTAGTTCGTTACCCCTTGTTTGTTTTGCAGTTGCGGTGTAGACTTGTGTCTCTACTAGGAGTGGTGGCGAATTACCAGACAGATATCGAGTGGTAGTGTGATGTGCACCTGGTAAAAACTACTCGGGACATATGTTGATATTGAGGTTCCAAGCAGTGGCATCTGCTGGGCCTTAGCTGACGGCTCAGCCGTGATTTTTTGGCCCCACTTTCCATGTAGAGCAAGAGGTCCACCGTGGGCATCTCTATGGAGCCGATACAGTGTGCGGTTACAGCCGCGACTGTTTCTGGAGCTGTGTGAGTACAGCTCGAGGATTGAAATGCAATCACTTGGGCGACTGCAGTGCGGATATTGTTTCCTCAGACTCTGTGAGTATGGCTTTAGTGCCTATTCCTCTCTATTTAGAGCTCATGTACGATTACAGGCATCTCTGTGGAGATGATGATTTATGCAGGTTTGACTGCATGTATTGCGTGGGCTGCTGGTGTGCGGCCCGAGGTTTGTTCGCCGACCGCTCGTGCGGTTGCGGTATGAGTAGGGTTTCTTTAGCTTTGGTGGGTAGAACCGTGGTGTCTACCCTACTCTATTCTCTAATGGTGGCATGAGTCACCGAGAGAGGAGCGAACCCTAGTATGGATATTTGAAGTAAGTTGGTGATAGCTTATGAGGTTTTCCTCTTTCTTCAGATAAGTTGTTGGCTTGACCCTGATCTTAAGATTGGTTGGAGTGTACCGAGATTGTTATTGGATTCCTTATTGAGCTTCAGGCGGGGTAATAAGCCTGACTCATGAAACTGAAGGATGTTCGTGATGCTTAACGAGCTTAGAAGATCTTTCTCACTTGAGTGATGTTTAGATATCCTGTTAGTGGATTTGTCAGAGCAGTCGTCTTGATCTTCAGGTGATCTTTGCGCCTATTGGAGAAGCCAGGATTGGATATGATTTAGCTTCAATGTTAGGTCTTGGTGGTGCATACGTTGTGTGCGGCAGTCCCAATACCTAAATCAGTGTGATATGGGATGACACGTGGTATATGTATGCTTATGGCATATAGAATTATGCTCTATAGGATAATTGGAAAACCTTAAGAGTAAGTTGTCAAATTATGTAAGGCTTGAAGATCGAGTTGATGATCGCATTCAGCTTATGCAGTTGGCGACTCTATGTCGCAGATAGTTCCTATTTCTTAGGTCAACCTAGACCGTTTCTACGCTCTGATACCACCTCAATCTGTCACGCCCCGTCGGGCCTTTAACACCAACTAGGTGGAAAGGATAACCGCACGGGCGCATGCCCCAGACCCGCCGAACGGATAGAGTCTTTTCTACCCGCCCAAGGCGTCACAACACAAGCTTATCCACAATGTTCCAACTAGGAACGGAGCACAAGAGTTGCACAAGGAAAGCATCAACGTAAAGAAGTTCTACTTCTATTACATCACATGGCACAATATACATGTCCAAAATTTTCTTTTCTTTCACTTTCATTCCATACACTATGTTCCAAAACGATGGAATATACAAGTGGCATACATAAAATGAAAATCCCCCTATGCCATCATAATCCAAAACTAGGGGTACACTCTAAGTGTCACAAAAATAGAAGGGCCGCTATCTAGAGAGCTAAACCCTTGCCTCGCTCCGCCGCCTCACTCGCGGAAGGACCTGAAAAACGTGGGGTGAGAACTATAAACATAGTTCCCAGTGGGTAAGGCCACCCAAGAGAGAAGCTCGACCCACCAGGTCCAAAGAAACACCATATGCATAAGTTAGATCACATATAACTATGCATCAATTATTTACATGCTTGTAAATAAACATAAAGGATACAACCAAATGAAATATAATTTATCATTCTCTCCTAGGTTCATCCTATATTCCACATTGACTAAGTTCAATTACTAGTCATTTACTTATGGTTTCGGAATCGCCGTCTCACCATAATTATCCCAACATTCGAGGAGTGAACTCGTCACCTCCTAGTTCGAGTAGCGAACTCGTCGCATACTCGGGATAGCAAAATCGTCGCATACCCCGTCTCAACTCCGCCATCATATGGCATGGATAGCGAACTCGTCGCATATCCGGGATAGCAACCTCGTCGCACATCCCATCTCGACACCGCCAACTCATGGCGTGGTAGCGAAATCGTCGCATACCCGGGATAGCAAAATCGTCGCACATCCCGTGTCGACACCGCCAACTCGTGGCATGGTAGCGAAATCATCGCCTACCCGGGATAGCAAAATCGTCGCACATCCCGTTGTTCACATTTTTCACTTGCCAACCTAAGTCTCATAACCTTAGGTTCAAGTCACTAAGTCTCGCCTATGTTCAATAACACTAGGCTTACTTTCTCTTTCTCAACCTAGGTTCCATGACTCTAGGTTCCAACCTCATGTCCAACCTATGTTCAATGACACTAGGTTTCAATCTCACATGTTCCAACCTATGTTCAATGACACTAGGTTTAAATCTCACATGTTCCAACCTATATTCAATAACACTAGGTTCTATTCTCACATGTTCCAACCTATGTTCAATAACACTAGGTTCTATTCTCACATGTTCCAACCTATGTTCAATAACACTAGGTTTTATTCACACATGCAACCATGCAACAAGTATAGATAACTGAATTATACTTGATTTCTATATCATGCAATAGGAGCTCATTTCTCTACCTATCATGATTTTTACCCTTGCCAACATGTAAATTCTAGGGTTCACAACACATACCATTTTATCTTTAAATGGATATTTACCCTAGACATGGAAGTGACCTAATCACTTCGGCAAACACAAACCCACCTCAAGAGCTTTCAAATCCTTGTATTCTTCAAGCTCCTAAGTGTCCAAGCCTTGAGTTCTTACTTCAACCCAAGCTTCTACAAGAAAACGGTTCGTTACTCGTTACGAACCCCTAAATCAACTCAATACATGAAATCAAGTGTTCCAACATGATTTCCTATGCCTCAATTGCAATTATCGAAGGTCCAAATATTTTTAGAACCTCACATTGCAAAAAACCCTCATTCTACCTAGGGTTTGCATGCATGCAAGCCAAACCCTAGATTTCATGGCCAATCTCCCACCATTTGTGGTTTAGATTGCCAAGGGTTCCCAAAAACCTCATAACAAAGGATTAAATCCAAGGTTTGAACCCAAAACGTGAGGTACTAACCTTAATCACGAAATCCCCAAGCTCCTTCTTGCACCAAGAAGCTTCTTTTCTCCTTTGGAAGCTTTTTCCAAGATCAATCCACCATTTTCTCCAAGTTTTGGAGAAATCTCTAGAGAGAGAAAGTGAGAGGAGATGAAGAGGAGAAATGAAGAAGAAGGTGACTGAGAAAGGGGGGTGTTCCCTGCCTTTCAAACCCTCATTTGAGTGTGAAAAGACCAAATTGCCCTTCTCCACACTTAACACTCTCAACCAGCCCAAACTGGGCACTGTATACCGGTATGTGCATATGCATACCGGTATACGAGTGTTGGTTCCGGTATACCTCGGAGATTCCGCAGAACCCGAGAGCTGGATTTACTGTTTCGACCATCACATACCGGTATCCCTCTTCACATACCGGTATACTCCGGAAAGTTCTGCAAAACCCGAGAGCTGGGTTTTCGGTTTCAACATGGCATTTCGGTATACTCATCACATACCGGTACTAATCACTTCAGTACCGTTATGAGCTTCACATACCGGAATCCAAATGCAGAATTTACAACATCTGCAGTTTTAACTTATCGAAGTCCGTTTTCACGCCTCTTTTGCGCCGAAAACACTTCGCACAAGTCTCAAACAGGGCCGAAGCCTCACACATAGCTCCACATGCTATTTTTCTATCGGAACTCCACAATTTGTAGAAGTTCGGTACGATGCACTGAAATCCAGTGTACTACATTCCTCCCCCCTTAAAGAGAGTTTCGGCCGCGAAACTAAATCATACCTCAGCTGGACTCAGCGAAGAGGTAAGAAAACCGCTCCCTCATCGAGCTTTCCAATTCCCACGTAGCTTCGCGCTCACCGTGATTCGTCCATTGTACCTTTACATAAGGAATTTTACGGTTCTCAAACTTTTCACCTCGCGATCCATGATACACAAGGGAAATTCCTCATAAGTCATATCCTCATGAAGCTCCATAGGCACATACTCGAGGACGTGCGCCGGATCATACACGTACTTGCAGAGCGTCGATACATGGAACACATTGTGTATCCCCGCAAGTTTTGGTGGCAAAGCTAACCGGTACGCCACGGATCCCACACGCTCCAAAACCTCATAAGGTCCAATGTAACGGGGACTCAACTTACCCCGAACACCGAATCGTTTCACCCCTCTCATGGGTGATACTTTCAAGAAGACGCGGTCTCCTACCGCGAATTCCAAATCTCGTCGACGACGATCCGCATAACTCTTTTGTCTGGATTGCGCCGTCGACAAGCGCTCGCGTGCCAAACGGACCTTTTCCTCCGCTTCACGCAACACTTCCGGTCCTAAGACCCTTTTCTCGCCGACTTCACTCCAATGAATAGGAGAGCGGCATTTTCTTCCATACAAGGCCTCAAAAGGTGCCATTCCGATGCTAGATTGATAGCTATTATTGTAAGCAAATTCAGCCATCGGCAAGTGAGTAGGCCATGCACCTTTGAAGTCCAACACACACGCTCGTAGCATATCCTCCAAAATCTGAATTGTTCTTTCCGATTGACCGTCGGTTTGAGGATGAAATGCTGAACTGAAATCGAGCCGTGTACCCAAAGCTTCTTGCAAGCTTTTCCAAAAATGCGATGTGAAACGGAGATCTCGATCTAAAACTATCGAGGTCGGGACCCCGTGCAACCGCACAATCTCGTCCAGGTAGACTTGTGCTAACTTGTCCCCCGACCAAGTGGTGTGGATTGGCAAAAAGTGTGCCGACTTTGACAAACGATCCACCACCACCCAAATTGCGTCGTGGCCACCTAATGATCGAGGTAAGCCCACAACAAAATCTATCGCGATATTTTCCTACTTCCAAACCGGAATGGGCAATCCTTGCAATTTTCCTGCCGGAAAGCGACGCTCGGCCTTCACTTGTTGGCACACTAAGCATTGTGCCACAAAGCGTCCCACATCAAGTTTCATCCCCGGCCACCAATAATGCAATTTGAGGTCCTTGTACATTTTGGTGCCGCCCGGGTGAATTGCATAGGGAGAAGTGTGAGCTTCTTTCAAGATCTCCCCACGAATGTCCTCAGCTTTCGGCACGCACAATCGATTTCGAATTGCGCCCTTCGAGTCTACATGAAAATCACCGGCGCGCCCGCTCTCGATAGCACCCCGCACCTTTTGGAGTTCCGGATCACCGGATTGCTTTTCTTTTATTTGCTCCAACAAGGTCGGCCATACATTGAGATTCATATGTCTAGCGGGGACGCCCGGGGCCACGATCTCCAAGTCGAACCGGCCCATTTCCTTGAGCAACAGTATTTGTCCCGTCATTTCAATTGCGAAGTTTTCCACGGATTTTCTACTGAGCGCATCGGCCACCACATTGGCTCTACCAGGGTGGTACAAGATGGTCAAGTCATAGTCTTTTATCAACTCCAACCACCTCCGCTGCCTCAAGTTCAACTCCTTTTGAGTGAATAAGTACTTTAAACTTTTGTGATCCGTGTAAACCTCACAATGCTCCCCGTACAAGTAGTGTCTCCACAACTTGAGTGCGAAAACCACCGCCGCAAGCTCTAGGTCGTGGGTGGGGTAATTTTGCTCATAGCTTTTCAACTGTCGAGAGGCATATGCTATTACTTGTCCTTTTTGCATAAGCACACACCCAAGACCACGCCGTGATGCATCACTATACACTACAAAACCCTCCCCTGCAATCGGCAAGGCGAGTACCGGAGCCGAAGTCAACCTTTCCTTTAGCTCCTTAAAGCTTTGGTCGCATTCCTCGCTCCAAACATATTTGGCTCCCTTGCGGGTAAGACGCGTTAGTGGACCGGAGATTTTTGAAAATCCCTCCACGAACCGCCGATAGTACCCCGCAAGACCCAAAAAGCTTCGTATTTCCGTGACATTGGTCGGGCGAGGCCAATCCTTGATTGCCTCAACTTTCATAGAGTCTACTGATACTCCTTCCGCGGAGATCACATGACCCAAGAAAGCGACCTCACGAATCCAAAATTCGCACTTCTTTAACTTGGCGAACAACTTGTTCTCTCGAAGAACTTGAAGCACAATCCTTAGGTGCTCTTTATGTTCCTCTTCACTCCGAGAGTAGACAAGAATATCATCTATGAACACAACCACAAATTGATCCAATAGTGGTTTGAACACACGGTTCATTAAATCCATGAACGCTGCCGGGGCATTGGTAAGCCCGAAAGGCATAACCGTGAATTCATAATGTCCATACCGCGTTCTAAACGCGGTCTTATGCACATCCTCCGGTTTGATCTTCAATTGGTGATAACCGGATTGCAAATCAATCTTTGAATACACCTGAGACCCTTGCAATTGATCGAATAAGTCATCAATTCGGGGTAACGGGTACTTATTCTTGACGGTCACTTTATTCAACTCGCGGTAATCTACACATAACCGCAGCGAACCGTCCTTTTTCCGCACAAATAGAACAGGGGCTCCCCAAGGTGACACACTTGGCTTCACGAAACCCTTGTCCATCAAATCTTGCAATTGTGCTTTCAATTCCTTCAGTTCCGCAGGTGCCATCCTGTACGGGGCCTTAGAAATCGGCGCCGTATCCGGGAGCAAATCGATCACGAATTCTATTTCCCGGTCCGGTGGCATTCCGAGCAACTCCGTCGGAAATACATCCGGGAACTCTTGGACTATAGGAACGTCCTCAAGTCCCAGCACTTCCTTCGGGTCATCCACTACCGTCGCCAAGTAGGCAATGCATCCCCTAGCAATAAGCTTCCTTGCTTGCGACGTGGACACCATCGACGCAAAAAGCGAACTCCTACACCCACGGTACACAAACTCCTTGTGCCCGGGTTCTTTAAACTTCACTATCCGGCTCTCACAATCAATAGTGGCGTGATACTTCGAGAGCCAATCCATTCCTAGGATCAAATCATACTCATTCATTCGATTTAACACCAGCAAATCAGCTGGCATGATCCAGTTCTCAACCCTCACAGGGCAATCCATACACGCATGATGTATACAGAAAGTATGTTCAGGTACTTGCACAGTTCTTGCATGCGTGGCTTCTATGATTTCTATTCCATGTGCAATAGCAAATGATCGAGCAATGAATGAATGCGATGCACCGGTATCAAACAAAGCTCTACATCGAATGCTTTTAATTAACACAATACCTGCCACGACGTCATCCTGGGCAGAAGGCTCCTCCACCTGAGAGGCGAATATCCGCCCACTGGGCGCTGGTCGCTGGCCCTCCACTGGTCTCGGCGGCTGTGCACGGCCTGCCGACATCGCCGCGGGTAGGATGCCCGCAAGCTGCCTCGGTGGTGCAAACGCCGACGCCGACGACGGTGCTCGGCTATCATCCATCGGACAGTTGTACCGCATGTGGCCCGGCTGTCCGCACTTGTAGCACCGGCCCTCACGATAGTCACACTGCTGAGGGTGGTGGGGGCCGCTACAAATCGGGCATTGGGTCGAGGGTCGATTCCGCCGAGACCCTCGGGACTGATTCTGCGACTGCGAGTACTTCGGGGGTCGCTTTGAGCTAGACTGCCCACCCGAGCTACTCGCCGGTCGTTTCTTTCCTTTTTCCTTATCTTTCTCTCTTTCCCAAGACTCGCGCTCCTCGCGCGCACATGCATTCCCGTGCTCCACCCAAAGAGCACGGTCCAAGACCTCCGCAAAGGTCTGTAGCTTGAGGGCGTGCACCGCCCTAAAGATTTCCGGTCGAAGTCCGCGCACGAAACAGTCGACCTTGTCCAATTCTCCGCGGACAACGTGCGGTACGCAATTTATAATGTACGAGAACTCCCTCTCGTACTCGCGCACGGTACGGTTCCCTTGTTTCAACTTGCGGAACCTTTCTTGAAGCTTTCTCTTCTCGCTATCGGGGAAGTAGGCAGCAAATACCATACCCCGAAATTCCCCCCATGACGGTGGCGGAAGGCTAGAGAGTCTATCCTGTCGGACTCCCTTCCACCACACCTTCGCCGATCGCTCCAAGCAATGAGCGGCGAGATGTACTTTGTCCCTCTCCAAGGTATAGAGATCCTCGAAGAGTGTCTCGATTGTGTCGATCCATGTTTCTACATCCCACGGATCCACATTCTCCCCGCTAAAAATAGGCGGGTTGAACTTTTTGAACCTCATGAGAGCCGAAAGTGCGCGCTCTCGCTCCGCGTCCTCCATCTCGGAATCGGGCATAGGAGTACCCGACCCCTCGGCCACAGTCGGTGGTGCAGGTGGCGCCACGGCCGGCGCCGGTGTCACCCCCTCGGCCGGTATCGAAGCAGAGGCCGGAGGTACTCCCGACCTCTCCTCCCGAACCGCAGCCACTTGCTGCGCCATCTCGTCTTGGAGCTTTTTAATTTTCTCCTCCTGTCGTTGCATGGCTTCGGCCTGTCGCCGAACCACGCCCATCAACTCGGTCAACTCATTACGAAGACCCGAGTTCTCGCCCTCCCCGAGTTGTTCGGGAGCCGCGCTCGCTCTCCCGAGCCCAGTCCTCAAAGGAGGCCATCCACGTACAATTATCCTGAAAACACAATGACTTTGGTCATTTCATGACCTTCAAAGTCATTCGCAACACTATATTTTACGAAAATAAGCGTGAACCCAATCTAGGCGAAAGTCACACAAGGGTCCTTATTCCCCTCACTTGGTTTTCATGTTGTCGGCCGCCAACATGAACACTCTTGGTGAAGAATAAGACACACCTCGAATCTACCTCTATTTCCAACTAGAGGCATAAAGACATAACCCAATCACTTATCTTTCGCCACAATCAAAGATCTCGTCATTCACGAGCCTACACTCCTAGGGTCTTTTCCATCCTAGGATTTTCTTAGGTCAACCTAGACCGTTTCTACGCTCTGATACCACCTCAATCTGTCACGCCCCGTCGGGCCTTTAACACCAACTAGGTGGAAAGGATAACCGCACGGGCACATGCCCCAGACCCGCCGAACGGATAGAGTCTTTTCTACCCGCCCAAGGCGTCACAACACAAGCTTATCCACAATGTTCCAACTAGGAACGGAGCACAAGAGTTGCACAAGGAAAGCATCAACGTAAAGAAGTTCTACTTCTATTACATCACATGGCACAATATACATGTCCAAAATTTTCTTTTCTTTCACTTTCATTCCATACACTATGTTCCAAAACGATGGAATATACAAGTGGCATACATAAAATGAAAATCCCCCTATGCCATCATAATCCAAAACTAGGGGTACACTCTAAGTGTCACAAAAATGGAAGGGCCGCTATCTAGAGAGCTAAACCCTTGCCTCGCTCCGCCGCCTCACTCGCGGAAGGACCTGAAAAATGTGGGGTGAGAACTATAAACATAGTTCCCAGTGGGTAAGGCCACCCAAGAGAGAAGCTCGACCCACCAGGTCCAAAGAAACACCATATGCATAAGTTAGATCACATATAACTATGCATCAATTATTTACATGCTTGTAAATAAACATAAAGGATACAACCAAATGAAATATAATTTATCATTCTCTCCTAGGTTCATCCTATATTCCACATTGACTAAGTTCAATTACTAGTCATTTACTTATGGTTTCGGAATCGCCGTCTCACCATAATTATCCCAACATTCGAGGAGTGAACTCGTCACCTCCTAGTTCGAGTAGCGAACTCGTCGTATACTCGGGATAGCAAAATCGTCGCATACCCCGTCTCAACTCCGCCATCATATGGCATGGATAGCGAACTCGTCGCATATCCGGAATAGCAACCTCGTCGCACATCCCATCTCGACACCGCCAACTCATGGTGTGGTAGCGAAATCGTCGCATACCCGGGATAGCAAAATCGTCGCACATGTCGACACCGCCAACTCGTGGCATGGTAGCGAAATCATCGCCTACCCGGGATAGCAAAATCGTCGCACATCCCGTTGTTCACATTTTTCACTTGCCAACCTAAGTCTCATAACCTTAGGTTCAAGTCACTAAGTCTCGCCTATGTTCAATAACACTAGGCTTACTTTCTCTTTCTCAACCTAGGTTCCATGACTCTAGGTTCCAACCTCATGTCCAACCTATGTTCAATGACACTAGGTTTCAATCTCACATGTTCCAACCTATGTTCAATGACACTAGGTTTAAATCTCACATGTTCCAACCTATATTCAATAACACTAGGTTCTATTCTCACATGTTCCAACCTATGTTCAATAACACTAGGTTCTATTTTCACATGTTCCAACCTATGTTCAATAACACTAGGTTTTATTCACACATGCAACCATGCAACAAGTATAGAACTGAATTATACTTGATTTCTATATCATGCAATAGGAGCTCATTTCTCTACCTATCATGATTTTTACCCTTGCCAACATGTAAATTCTAGGGTTCACAACACATACCATTTTATCTTTAAATGGATATTTACCCTAGACATGGAAGTGACCTAATCACTTCGGCAAACACAAACCAACCTCAAGAGCTTTCAAATCCTTGTATTCTTCAAGCTCCTAAGTGTCCAAGCCTTGAGTTCTTACTTCAACCCAAGCTTCTACAAGAAAACGGTTCGTTACTCGTTACGAACCCCTAAATCAACTCAATACATGAAATCAAGTGTTCCAACATGATTTCCTATGCCTCAATTGCAATTATCGAAGGTCCAAATATTTTTAGAACCTCACATTGCAAAAATCCTCATTCTACCTAGGGTTTGCATGCATGCAAGCCAAACCCTAGATTTCATGGCCAATCTCCCACCATTTGTGGTTTAGATTGCCAAGGGTTCCCAAAAACTTCATAACAAAGGATTAAATCCAAGGTTTGAACCCAAAACGTGAGGTACTAACCTTAATCACGAAATCCCCAAGCTCCTTCTTGCACCAAGAAGCTTCTTTTCTCCTTTGGAAGCTTTTTCCAAGATCAATCCACCATTTTCTCCAAGTTTTGGAGAAATCTCTAGAGAGAGAAAGTGAGAGGAGATGAAGAGGAGAAATGGAGAAGAAGGTGACTGAGAAAGGGGGGTGTTCCCTGCCTTTCAAACCCTCCTTTGAGTGTGAAAAGACCAAATTGCCCTTCTCCACACTTAACACTCTCAACCAGCCCAAACTGGGCACTGTATACCGGTATGTGCATATGCATACCGGTATACGAGTGTTGGTTCCGGTATACCTCGGAGATTCCGCAGAACCCGAGAGCTGGATTTACTGTTTCGACCATCACATACCGGTATCCCTCTTCACATACCGGTATACTCCGGAAAGTTCTGCAAAACCCGAGAGCTGGGTTTTCGGTTTCAACATGGCATTTCGGTATACTCATCACATACCGGTACTAATCACTTCAGTACCGGTATGAGCTTCACATACCGGAATCCAAATGCAGAATTTACAACATCTGCAGTTTTAACTTATCGAAGTCCGTTTTCACGCCTCTTTTGCGCCGAAAACACTTCGCACAAGTCTCAAACAGGGCCGAAGCCTCACACATAGCTCCACATGCTATTTTTCTATCGGAACTCCACAATTTGTAGAAGTTCGGTACGATGCACTGAAATCCAGTGTACTACAAAATAACTCTTAACAATATCTACAACATAAAATCTCATCATCATACAATAACAAGTTAGATCGCACAGTAATTAAAGTTCAATGAAAAATATTTTAAAATTTTTGATGATTAACTTCAATAGAAATTTGAATGTGCTAATGATATAATAAATATAAATACTCTCACCGTCTCGTGGGATGTAGAACCAGATGATAGTATCTCTTCAGGAAACCTTCTGTTGATGATTGACCTCATCAATACAATTTCAGAATCTAATCTAGCTTGATTTTCTCTCATAGCCTTCATCTCATTTGCATGATGCTGTTCCATTATTTTTATTTCTTTTTCCAACTGTTCCACTCTCTCACAATCTCTAGGAGCTATTTGATTTGAAGAACTTGGAGCCCACAAACCGGTAGGAGTCGGACCAAGTCCAAGCCCGTGCACTTGACCATGTCTCTCTGGCCCTATTACTTGGGAGAATATATCACCTTCCCAAGCAACACGTCTGTTGTCACACTCCATAGAATTTGATAGTTTTTTCAATTTTTGCTTCATAGAGCTCTAAACATAATATAAAGTAGCATTACTTAAACATGAAATTAGCAAGTGATGCAAAAAATAATTATGACAAGAATACATGCAACCAACTAAACAAAATACATGTAACTATAACAATCTTTCACTGTCAGATAGTGTGAGCACTACAAGGTCTAATAAGAATGAATTAGCTAATATTGGGACAACACGGCTCCTAGGTGGGCTACCTTTTTGAAGGTAATGATATTCATGACATGTTTTGATTTTCGCAATATTTAAGTTTGAGAACACAACAAGTGTGTAGTTCAAGTTCGCAAGATTCAATATGATCTTGATCCTTGTCATAAGGACACATGATTTTGGATTTGATAGGTGAATCTTGCATTAGTATAAGAGACAACAATAAAAAAGCTTTATCCTTGTCCCAAACTGACAGCTTTCAAGTAGTAGACCTGTATCAGAGCTATAATTCTCTTTTCTAGCTGAATTTCTCTTTGTGTGCTTGAAAGGCTTAAACATACACCTAAACTCCATCTACAGTCACTAATTTACAAAATGAAGTGCATTGGAGAATTAGAAAGCCTAATTATGTTATTCTACCACTACTTAATTATGTTATATGCACTAGTTTCTCTAATTAAGCTGTAACAACAAAAACATGTAAAGCTTACAGCATTTCGAGCTGATTCTTCATCAATTGCCCTTCCATCCTTGCGCGGCTTATGAGTTTCTATGAATATATGTGCCCGTGATGGCTCAACTCCATCTTTAGCCTAACAACTCATTAACTTAGTACAACATGATTATAGATAGTCACAAAACAAACTTATACTAGACTATTAGTTGACATTCTCGTTTACCAAAGTTAAGTTCATAAAATACCTTCTCGGCCATCAAGCGGGCAAAACTCTTGGATCCTCCAGTGTGAGGCATCTTTTGCTTTGCACGATTTTCTCTATTTTTCTCACTACGCTTCTAATATTGTATGAAAAAGTTATGAGATAATAATCTTATTCTAAATAAACAATTACACACTTAGATATAATTTTAATAGCCATAATTTTTTTTCATACCTTTACTTTATCCGAGTTCCAAAAAGAGACGAGAGAAGTCCATTGATCTCTTGGTACTCGTTCTGGTTTATGCTCCAATACATCATCAATATTTTTATACTTCAAATAGTATTCTCCCTTTAGTTCACATTTATAGTCCTTCCATTTCTTTCCTAGTGATCTTAGGACCCATTTTTCACCACGCAAAGGGATCAAAAACTTTGACTGCAACAAAAAGAACACAAATATTTCTTAGTAACTTCGCACCAAATGTACATGACTTTAATTTTACAATCGTTTTACCTCTACCAACTTGAATAGTCTTTTTTTCTCCTTTTTTGGAAAGGCACGCCAATCTGGAATGTGAAGAGGTGTTAAATTGGCATTTCTTGCCATAATCCCCAAAAAGCTAGCGAGTACACGCCCCTCGTTTCTAATTGGTTGCCATCTATTATTGAAATTTACTGTAATCCTCTCATCTTTGGGAAGGTTCCAAATTTCAGTCAACAAGGTAGGTCCTCTAGCTCTTTTTTCTTCTAAAACAGTTAATACACAAACAATAGAGGCATTAGAATAACATTTAGCTAACTGATATAAGCATATTACTTATATCATTTAGAATAACATTTAGCTAACTAATATAAGCATATTACTTATAAAAAACTAAATTTACCTGCTTGTTCGGCTTCATTTTGTAACTCATCAATTATATCTCTTGAAGCATGCCCCAACTGATTCTCATTAGATTGTGAGTGACTATTTAAACTTGGTTGCACATGATGAGTAGTTTGAGAACTTGTCTCCGAGTGCAATTGATTGTTATTTGGATGCCGAATTTTGATCTTATTAAGTTCTTTCAATCTAGCCATAGAAACCTGCAAAAGATATGTATTAAAAGATGATTTACAAAAAAGATAGACTTTCTAGCATATATGCAAAAAGTAAATGAAATTGAGGAAGGAAAGGTTGATCTCAACATATCAAGCTAATGTTTGATGTTCTTATATAGAATTTTAGGCAGGCCAGATGTTAAAGGTCTCGACTACCAGTGACAATGCACATGCTCATTATAGGTACAATAGCTGCAGACTAGTATTACAACTTGCAGAATTTTAGTCACTTGTTATGGTATTTGTCAATTTGATCTTAAACATCTAATGGGAAATAAACAACCCATACAACTCCTACCTGTAAAAGCGTAAGCTGCGCGGAGAGAGTGGTCGACTCAGTCTGAAGTGTTTGTACCTTCTTTTCAAGTTCACTCGTGTAACGAATCTTCCTCTCCTTCGATCGAGCAGCCGATTGCCTATTCGCGAGTATGCTATTACACAAAATATAAACAAAGATGACATCTTAAGGGAAAAAGGAAGTCTTCACACAATGAAACGAACTATAAAGCTATATTAGAACAGAATAATAAGAAGTAATTCACTAGCACAAGTTATATACACATTTGAATGATGTTACTAAGTCTTACCAAAACAAATAGCAGAAGGGATAAAATCTCACTTTAAAACAAATGACTTCCTTCAAGACAAACAACAGAATAAAATTCCACACCAAAGATTCGATAACCCGCCCTTAAGATCAACTAAGCATTTAAAGATAGAGTGAAAAATACACCAAATAGAGAGTTACGAGTACACATGAATAAGACATTCACGAAAGGGTGGAATGAACCGATTCGCTTACATAAGCAAACCTTAAATTTTGCAATTTCGAAGAGAGATTTTCACTGAAAGAGAGCACTTCACAAGTAAAACAAGTAGGCCTCACTCAAGATTCTCGACACTTCACAAACCCAATACTTTTAATTGCTTTTAAGATCCATCACAATCAAGACAATTTGCTAACACCCCATTTCTCCCTGGCAATCATGCACTTGATACTACAAGTCGCCAATACATTAATGTGATAGATTGTAACGTCATCCAAATATACAAACAAAAAGTCTCAAGCATAATATGTGATCATTAAAAGTTTATATAGCAGTTTTGGACTAGCTCTATTCAAAGCTAGAAAAAGCCAAAGTAAAGAAACACATCACAATTAAGTAGAGTTCAACAAGTATGGACATCGAATTTAGCTAAAGGTTAATTAATATCCCGTCAACATCCTTTCTGACCCAAGTATGATCATCATTTTCTTGCTGAAAATTGTCCACCAAATCAACCGAAATGTGAGGATCTATCTCCATTACCCTCTCTACAACATCTTTGGAGTACATCTCTCCCATATCAAATATCTCCCTAGGTTTCATTGGCCTAGGGACAAACCAACCATGGTTTCGACGATCTTGAGCAAATATCACTTGTTGAGCTTGCGATGCGAACACAAACGGTTCATCACTAAGCAAATCGCCGGTATGTATCAAGCGAGAAAAATTGACGAGTTTGAATCCTAATGTATCTTGCTTTACACCTTTGCCTTGAGTCACATCAGCCCAATCACATCTAAACAAGACAACTTTAAATCTATCATAATAATTCAGCTCTATAATATCCGTTAGTATGCCATAATAGGTGACATCTCCAAAAATAGGTCTTGGGTCGCTTGTACTTGCATAGCTTTGTGTCTTTGCGACTACCATGACTCCACTATTTTGAGTAGTCAAGTCCTCCTCATATTCTTTAGTTCGAAACCTGTAGCCATTATCCACGTCAAAAGCTTGAAACCTTCTAGCGATGAAATTCGGACCACGAGCAAGGCATCTAATATCTTCTGTAATTCGGTCACTAGTTTCATTATCCAATTCGTTAACCTAAAACATCAAAAGGTTAAAAAAAAAAACAGCTCGTTGGCCCATATAGATGAATAAGACTTTACAATTTAAAATAATTTTCTAAAATTTAGAAGAAATACTTACACGTTCTCGAAACCATTCATAGAACTTTTCACTATGCAAACGATCTATGTCGTGTTGTGCCAAGCGACGTCGCCGATTTAGTCTCAATATAGCACAATTCTACGGACACATGCCATTAAATTATCAAACGCGATTATTAGAACCAAAAGCAGAATATGTGTAATTACTTTTTCCCTACTTTTTAATTTTGGGAGGTATTAGAGGGATTGTACCTATAATAGTGTTCACAGGCAGTGCAGAAACACTGAGAGAAAAAGAACTTAGTGCGTCCAACAAGAGCCCTCTAATAAGAACTACGAGTGCAACTCAGAGTGGGCTAAAGCAACTCTGTCAACAAAAAAAAGAAGAGAATATGTAAGAAAATCTGCTGGAGCAACATAGTTAAGCCACTTCAAATAATATTGAAGGAAGCAACATCTCCCTCAAAACAAAAGTGGGTAGAGTTGAATTCAATTACTAATAAAAAGCTAACAGATGCGACCACTATGCTTTTGCACCTCATATTAACTCTCTCCGGCTCTAATATATTTAGTGCACCCCATACTTTTATGTAATCCTTGACGCTATCCATAGACCAAGGCCAACCAATAATTTCTCACAAGTACAAATTAGCTAACTATATGTACATTCACATTAATCGTATTAGTCCAAAGTTACAGCTCACTTAATTATGAAGCAAAAGCCATTCTCAAAATTGGAGCCACCCTAATTAACCATTTAGGTCCATGGAGTAGACGCTACGAAAAGTAAATGTAATTAGTTACTCCTCGATATATATATTATTAATTAAACTACACCCTTACTATCATAATAATTAACTAACTCATCCCCCAAAACATGCAAGTAATTAAACCCCACATGCTTGAGTTCTTATGTTCCATTTGCAAACATTCATGAGATACAAGATAAAATTAATTTAATACGTACGGTCACCCTAATTAACCATTTTTCCTCCTCTTTTGATCACAAAAGAACACATTAAGCACACTGAAAATTAATACATGTGCTCTTTCAATCATCACCTAATTAAATTCTCAAAACTAATTAACCATCTTATTGAAAACAACAACATGCGAAATTAAAAGAAATGAACACGTACCCACTTTTTATTCCCTCCTCGCCGCCATTCCCCTTCTACGGTCCCCTGCGTACGGTTCACCAAAATCAGGAATGATCCCCTCCTACACCCACCATTCCCAGCGCACCTTTTTCTGTCTAGTACTCTAATTTTTTTTCCCCTAAAATGTTTTCAAATTTAAATTGAATTTGACGACTTTTAAAATTGAAAAGCAACAAATTAGATTCCAAATTCGAAGACAAGTATAGAATTACAATGTTGCTGCAGTAAAAAGAATTTGGCAAATACAACTCAGTAGATGCACTGGAACTGTTTGTTTCTCCGTCGTTTGTTTGCACATACTGTATATATATATATATGATCTAACACATACAAATTACACTTTAGATGATTGCTTCTCATATGTTTAGGCCACTCTGAGCATGCAAAGTGATAACAGAAAAAGGAAACTGCTGTGAACAGCACAAAACTACAGCAGCAAACAGATTAACTAGTGCTTGAATAAGATTAACTGTGAACAGCACAAAACTGCCTTTTCCATTTTTGTTCTTTGACGAACTCTGATCACTAAGAATAAGATCAACAGCAAAAGGTATGATTAGTGAATCATTCTTTTTGATATCATAGCTTTTTAAAACAGGTAGTAAATCATCAATAGATATTTAAGAGACAAATTAAACCAGAGTTATCAACCAGCATAATACTTCATCCAATAACCCTAATTCCCAAATCGCGCATAGTTGAGAGGTAACAGAGCACATTTCAACCTAAAAATTTCAAATCAACAACAACTGAGACCTCAAACATGAGATTCCCAAAAGTGGATAAAAAAAACTCAAAAAAATTCGCAAAAAATCTCGAAAACGGAAGAAGAAGTGGGAGAATTATTCGTTGTAGCTCCAAATCAGATCGAATGGATCGAGACAACGAAGAAGAAGAGAAAACCGCGAGGCGAATGCGACGGGAACGAAAAAGAAGCAGCAGAGGACCTCCGCCGCCGCCGCCGCTCCTCCCCACCGCCGCCGCCGCCGCCGCCGCTGCCGTGCTCGTGGAGGAGGAGGCCGAGGGCTCGAGCTTGTGAGGAGAGGGGGAGAGCTCGAGCTCGGATTGGGGAGAGGAGAGGGAGAGAACGGGTCGATCGAGGGTTTTGAACGGAGTGGGTTTGGGTTTGGGTTAGGGTTAGGGTTAGGGTTAGAGTTAGGATTAGAATTGTATTGGACTCAAAATAGATATACTTGATTAAAAATTATTAGTCGGTAAAAATTATAGTTTAAAATAATTGTCGCTAAATATAAGTCAATAATGAACAATAACGGCCGTTTAATAATTGCCGCTATTAAATTGCCGCTTGTCACGCCCCGCTGTGCCTTAGCACCAAGTAGGTGGAAGGACAAAACGCACGGGCGCATGACCCAGATCCGCCGAACGGACAGAGTTTCCCCTGTACGTCCAAGGCGTCACAACCAGTATAATTCAAGAGGTTCCAAACAGGAACATAATTCATACAAAGATTGCATAAGGAAAGCATCAACTACTATGCTATTACAAGCATTCGCAAAACAACCACATATTACACTTTTTTTTGTGTGTCTTTGTTCTTTCTTTCCAAATACAATCGAATTATTATTACATTTCCATTCATTCGAATACCCCTAAAGTACGTAGTAGAGGGTACTTCTATTCTGGTCACAGTGGTAGGACGCTAACTACTGAGTTACGCCCTCCCCTCGCGCCGCCGCGCCGCTCACGTGAGGACCTGAAAAACAGTGGGATGAGAACTATATAAAATAGTTCCCAGTGGGTAAGGCCACCCAAGAGAGGAGCTCGACCCACCAGGTCCAAAGGAAGCATACGAGCATGGGTTAGTACATATACATAACCATAAGCATATAACTTTACTATATACGAAAAGTAAACATGCTATGCTTCAACAAATGCGATAATGAAATCCATGCAATATATTTTTAACTGCTATTCCACTATCCATTTCATAATCAATCTGCTCCTAAGGTTCATTTACCTTAGCTAAGCCGTACTTGACTCGCTCTCGAGTCCATCATTAACAGGTTACCACCCTCCTAAGGTTTACTTATTTTAGTCAAACCTTACCCGACTCACTCTAGAGTCAAACATCCTTGGGCCACCGCCCAACTAAGGTTTGCTTATTTAGCCAAACCTTCACCGACTCACTCTTGAGTCATGTATCAGCGGATTACCGCCAATGTCCAGGCCTGAGGAGATGAACATGCCACATACACCTCAGCCTACAATCCACTCGGCAGGTGAGGGATATACCACAAACACCTCCGCTACTCAAATCACTGCCGAGCGAGGAGAACCACACATACCCGCAGTTATGAGTCACTTGCCGGGCGAGGAGAACCACACATACCCGCAAGTATAATCTGCTGCCGAGCGAGGAGAACCACACATACCCGCAGCCACAATCACTTGCCAGGCGAGGAGAACCACACATACCTGCAAGTATCAGTCTAGGGATTCCGGAATCCATTCCAAAGTCTCAAAGGGTTCATCTTTTACCCTAAGATATCAACCTCTTCTAGGTTCATATTCTCATGCCCAAGTGGTTAGCCTACCACTGTGTTTTCCAACCTATGTCCAACGACACTAGGTTCAATGTCCTGTTTAAGTGATCTTCCTATCACTATGTTATCTCAACCTAGGTTCAATAACTCTAGGTGCACATACATTCCAACCTATGTTCAATAACACTAGGTTCATTTCACGTTCCAACCTATGTTCAATGACACTAGGTTCATTTCACATTCCAACCTATGTTCAATAACACTAGGTTCATTTCACATTCCAACCTATGTTCAATAACACTAGGTTCATTTCACGTTCCAACCTATGTTCAATGACACTAGGTTCATTTCACATTCCAACCTATGTTCAATAACACTAGGTTCATTACACATTCCAACCTATGTTCAATGACACTAGGTTCATTACATATTCCAACCTATGTTTAGTAACACTAGGTTATGTACCATCACATTCCAACCTATGTTTAGTAACACTAGGTTATGTACCATCCCATTCCAACCTATGTTTAGTAACACTAGGTTATGTACCATCCCATTCCAACCTATGTTTAGTAACACTAGGTTTAACATGCATGCATCATCTCTCAAGTATATATATTATTATGAAATACTTAGATTCTTTTACATGCAAGGTGAGCCCATGGCTCAAATCATTTTGATATATATCTAATGCCAACATGCACATTATAGTTCTTTCTTATCCTAGTTGTCCACCGCTAGGATTTCAAATTTACGTGGCCTCTAGCCCTTGTTTAACCACATGTCAAGTTCTCTATCATGTAGAGAAAACTAGCTCACCGCTATGTTCTCACCTAGGCATACACACGTCTATTTGTAACAATGTGTTCCACATGCCTACAATTCCAATCTATGGTAGGTATGGTATTAACATCATATGATCTACACATTCATATATATATACCACTTGCCAATTAACCTACCATTACATGCGTCAAGTAAAATAAAATATACTTTACTCTTTCGACATGGAAGTGACCTAATCACTTCGGTAAACACAAACCCACTTCACACTCTTTCGATTGCTTGTAGACACTTGCAATCGGGCTCTTTTCCTTGGCTTCAAGCTTGGTCTTCAAGCTCCTTGCCCTAACACACATGAAGGATTCGTTAATCCGAGTCGAACTCATAACGATCCCATCTGAAAGAAGGGCAAAAGAGCATACCCTCTTGGGTTGAATTGATGAAAATATATAGTACAAGAGATAGGTCTACTATAGTAACATTGCCTACTATAGTAATACTACAACTAGGATTACATACCATATAATCCTACTCTATATATGATAATAATATACAGTATCCTAATATACCATAAGATACTAAATATATCGTAACATATACTAAATATATCGTAACATCCCCCCGCAAGCTAAGCATCCACTGGCCGGATGCGAAGATTGAGCCGCAAAGCCGAAAATCGAGAAGGTGACAAAGGCTTTGTGAAAATATCAGCAAGTTGCTTATCAGAAGAGATGTGAACCAATTCTAAATCACCAGACTGGACTTTTTCGCGCAAGAACTGATGGTCAAGCTCAATGTGCTTCGTTCGAGCATGGAGAACAGGATTGGCCGCAAGATAAGTCGTGCTGAGATTATCACAATAGATGCTGATGGAGCGCCATAAGAACACACCAAGGTCACGAAGTAAACGTCGGATCCATACTGTCTCAGCAAGCGCGTAAGCCACAGCACGATACTCGGCTTCAGAACTGGAACGAGAAATAGTGGGTTGTTTCTTAGCGGACCAGGAGATAAGATTGGGCCCTAGAAATATACAATATCCTGAAGTAGAGCGACGGGTATCGGGACAACCAGCCCAATCAGCATCTGCGAATGCCACGAGAGAAGGATTGATACAGCGGGAGATAGGAATGCCATAAGACAGCGTCCCGCGAATATAACGCAGAATGCGCTTGACCGCTTGCATGTGGGGTTCACGAGGTGCATGTAAATACTGGGCAACAGAGTTGACGGCATACGAGATATCTGGTCTTGTGAAGGTGAGATACTGGAGAGCACCAACGATCTGACGATAAATGTAGGGATCCTCAAGAAGGCGCCCCTCATGAGAAGAGAGACGAGAAGTCGGAGAGAGAGGACTAGAGACGGGCTTACTATCAAGAAAGCCATGGCGCTGAAGTAGTTGATGCGCATATTTCTGCTGAGTCAAATGAAGACCAGAAGACGAACGATTAACCTCAATGCCCAAGAAATAATGTAGCGGCCCAAGATCTTTCATAGCAAATTCTCGTTGTAAGGTGACAATAAGAGCCTCTAAAAGAGAGGAGGAGCTTCCGGTGACAATAATATCATCAACATATAATAGAAGAACAAGAGTGCCAGAAGAGGAATGACAAACAAACATCGAGGGATCAGCAGTACTGCCAACAAAACCAAGTTCAAAAAGAAAAGAAGTAAACCGCTGAAACCAAGCCCGAGGTGCCTGTTTGAGACCATAGATCGCTTTTCGGAGACGGCAAACGTGATGAGGAAGAGAAGGATGCACAAAACCAGGCGGTTGCTTCATATAAACTTCTTCAGAGAGAGTACCATGAAGAAAGGCGTTCTTTACATCAAGTTGTCGAAGAGACCACCCAGAGGAGAAAGCCACTGAAATAACAGTTCGAATAGTGGTCGACTTGACAACCGGAGAAAATGTCTCATCAAAATCAATACCTTGTTGTTGTTTGTAACCCTGAGCCACAAGCCGAGCCTTGAGACGCTCAAGGGAACCATCCGCCTTCTGCTTCACTTTATATACCCACTTGCAGCCAATAAGATTAACGGAAGAGGGAGGAGGAACAAGATCCCAAGTAGCATTGGTCAGTAATGCATCAAATTCTTCAGCCATGGCAGCACGCCAACCTGCATCCTGAGAAGCTTCATGAAAATAGGTAGGCTCAGCAGGAAGAATAGAACGTGCAGAAGCGAGGAAGGAGGAAGACGCAGCGGAACCCTTAGCCATGGATCGAGTGAGCATAGAGTGTGTTCTGGCAGGCAACGGAGGCTCAGAAGGAGAATGAGAAGGAGGGGAGACTGCAGCAGGCGGATGGGAAGGTGGATGATCAGAGGTGGAAGGTGCCAGAACAATAGGTGAAGGTGAAGCAACAGCAAGGCCGGCTGGTGTGTCGTCTGGTATAGACCCGGAGTTCAGTTTGGCCAGCAGGAGCGGCAGCATTCTCATTACTAACCTGTGGGGCATCATGATTCACAGTGGAAGGAAAAACTGATAATTGCTCAGACGGTGAAACAAGCGTATGTGAACCAACGTCAGTAGAGGGGCGTGTGAAGGAGAGGCCAGAGATTGCATCAATAGTGGATGGACTCTCACCCAGTAGGGGAGGATTAGAAAGAAAATTTTGAAACATTTGAAAGTTTGAAATAGAAGAGGAAGGAGAAGAAGAGAATTTAGAAAGACAAGAGTAAGGAAAAACATGTTCAACAAAAGTAACATGGCGAGAAATAAAAATTTTACCAGTGCTTGGATAAAGACAGCGAAAACCTTTATGTTTGTCAGAAAGTCCCAAAAAGACACAAGGAAGAGAACGGGGAGAGAGCTTGTGAGCTGCAATGTCCTGAACATCGGGATAACACAAACATCCAAAAACTCTACAACAAGTTGCAAGTCAGGGGAAACACAACCATGCAGAATTTCATATGGCGATTGTCCTTTCAAAACAGTAAGAGAAGGAATTCGATTCACAAGAAAGACGGCAGTTTGAATGGCCTCAGCCCAGAATCGAGGAGGTAAGCAAGCTTGAAACAGCAGGCTCCTAACAATGTTAGATAAATGCCTATGCTTCCTCTCAGCAAGGCCATTTTGTTGAGGCGTATAAGGACAAGAGAATCTATGAATAATTCCATTTTGTGAACAAAGAGTAGAAAATTTGTCATTTACAAATTCAGTACCATTGTCAGATTGAAAAATTTTGATTGAACTATGAAATATGTTTTCAACCATTGTCTTAAACTCGAAAAATTTGTCAAAAACTTCATGTTTAAATTTTAAAAGGTAAAGCCAAGAAAACCGAGAGTAATCATCAATAAAAATAACATAATATTTGTAGCCAGAAACAGAGGGAACAGGTGATTGCCAAACATCAGAATGAACATATGAAAAGGAAAAGCAGATTGAGATTCTGAATCATGAAACGAGAGTTTAACATGTTTTCCCATATTACAAGCATTGCAAACAGATAATTTCAAAGCAGAATCAGAAACAATTTTATTGTTTTTAATAAATGTAGAAAGAACAGGAAAACTTGGATGACCTAACCGTCTATGCCATATATCTCCGCTAAACCTAGATGCAACTAGAGCTAGCGGTTTCTTAGTTCCTACACTTGCAACTTTAGAGGAAAGTGGATAGAGTGATGTTCCCGAACTAGGGCATCGAAGAAGCTCCGCCCTGGTTTCCTTGTCCTTCACAGAAAAACCAGAAGAGTCAAATTCAAAAAGAGAATTATTATCATGACAGAACTGACGCACTGAAAGTAAATTTCTCTTAATAGAAGGAACAACAAGGACGTTTTTAAGAGCAAAAGAGTTAGAGGACGTATTTAAATGAGTTTCACCTGTCTGAGTAATATCAAGTAAATTTCCATTACCAACAAGAATTTTTTCGTGCCCACTATAAGGTTTAGAAGAGGAGAGAATACCAGAATGTGCGGTCATATGATTAGATGCTCCGGTGTCTGGATACCATACTTCCTCACCGGGTTCATGAAGGTTCATAGCAGCAAAAGTTTGAGGAACATCATCTGTAATAAAGGAATGATTGAAGCGTTGTCTGCACTGGAGGGCAGAATGATTGAACTTGCCACAGATCTGACATTGTGTGCCAGACTTTGGAATGTAAGGTTGTTGAGGATTATTAGGCTGAGGGTGTGAGTAGGTTCCAGGAGATCCACGACCAGAGTTGTGTCTACCATGCTGTCCTCGGCCTCCACGATATCTACCTCCACGGCCTCCACGATTACCGCGTCCACGATTGGCATAAAGAGCTTCACCGTCAATAGTGGGAATAGCAGAGGATGTCATCACACTAGTACGACGTTGGACTTCCGTTTCTTCTTGCATCAAGAGTG
This sequence comes from Puya raimondii, assembly GCA_016920855.1. Lineage (NCBI taxonomy): Eukaryota > Viridiplantae > Streptophyta > Magnoliopsida > Poales > Bromeliaceae > Puya > Puya raimondii. The sequence continues at coordinate 52,726,957 of JABWPP010000049.1, forward strand.
GACGAAGCTGTTCAAAAGTGGGCTTATTTCTGTGTGTGTTTAGAGCACTAACAAAACCGCGATAGTCTTCTGGTAGCCCTAGAAGAACAGTCATGACCAAATTATGGTCTGACTCGGTTTCACCAATCGCCTGAAGAGCATCACCAATCGACTTGACCTTTTGCATGTAATCACACATGCTCATTGAGCCTTTCTTGATGCTCCGCAATTCAGACTTTAGAGAAAAAGCCGTGGAAGCAGTCTTATCAAGAAAATATGCCTCAATGATTCTCCAAGCATCATATGCAGTTTTAGGTGAGCTAGAAATGACCATTCGTAATATGCTAAGGGATAAAGTGGCATTAATCCATGAAAGTATAGTGGTGTCTTCCCTTTTCCAACTTAAATATTCAGAATTTATGACCACCTTCTTATCAGCAGTATCGATAGCCTGAGAAGGCACAACACCAGTTCCGTCCACATGTGATGTAACACCAAAACTTTCTAGAACATTAAGAAAGACTTGCTTCCACACAAGATATGTGAATCAGTGAGTTCTAGTGGTATGAGAGTTTTGATGTTAACAACTGGCAAATTTGAGGTAGAAGAAGACATATTTGCTACCAAAAGAGAAGGATCCACCACTAGATATGAAAGAAAGATAAATCGGAATGTAGCGGATGAGAAAAAGGAAGAACCTGGTTTCTACCAAACTAGTTGTACCCAGCGCACAAAAGAGGAACCACTTAGCACCAAATAAGAACGGCCGCACAAGGGAAAGGACCGAGCGACACGAGCAACCAGCGAGCGGTACGAGGATAGTCCGAGCGGCACCCGAAGAGCAAAGAGGAATCACAAAGAGGCTGAAATTACTGTAGCACCGACTGTAGCGCGCGTACTGTAGCAGTACTGTAGCGCGCGACTGTAGCAGTACTGTAGCGCGAGTACTGTAGTAATACTGTAGCGCAGATACTGTAGCAGTACTGTAGCGGAGAGATAGAAGTCCAATGATAAGAGGAGATAGAACACCAAAAGGAAAAGAACACCTATGGAAGAAGGTGAGACTTGTTGTGGATGATAGCTGTGGATCAATATCCCTAAATTAGGGTTCCCGCTCTGATACCATGAAAGAAGGGCAAAAGAGCATACCCTCTTGGGTTGAATTGATGAAAATATATAGTACAAGAGATAGGTCTACTATAGTAACATTGCCTACTATAGTAATACTACAACTAGGATTACATACCATATAATCCTACTCTATATATGATAATAATATACAGTATCCTAATATACCATAAGATACTAAATATATCGTAACATATACTAAATATATCGTAACACCATCTCTTGGAATCACTCAAAATAGAGTTGTCCCACATGCTCCACTAACCCCCAACTAGGGTTCTATGGGGTCAAAATATTTTTAAACCCCACCATAAGAGAAACCCTCTTTCAACCTAGGATTTCCATAAATATGGCCAAACCCAAAAATCACATGCTAATCCCTACAATTTGTTGTCTAGATTAGCCAAGGGTTTGATAACAATCCATTTACAAGGCTTAAATCCAAAACCCTAATCTTAGATCCAAGGAACTCACCTTGGTCACGAGCTCCCCAAGCTTCTTCTTGCACCAAGAAGCTTCTTTCCCACCTTGGATTTCTTTTCCAAACTTGAATCACTCTTTTCTTCAAGCTTTGGAGAGCTCTCTAGAGAGAGAAAGTAGAGAAGAGGGAGAGGAGAAGTAGAGGAAGAAGGGGGAAAATGAAGAAGATAAGCCCCCAACCTCCCCTCATAAGCCTACCACATGAAATGACCAAAATACCCCTATTCTGGAGTTTCTGGGTCCGTGGGGTCCGGACCTTGCATCCCGGGTCCGGAACCCGTAAGCAATTTCAGCATTTTCGCAGCTGGGGTCCGGATCCCAATCCCAGGGTCCGGACCCGGACACTGTGAACAGTGTTTTCAGCCTTTTTATTTTCTTCTCATTTTCGCTCTAAAACTCCGTTTTTCATTCCGTTTTCTCTCCAAATCAAATCCAACACAACCGAAACTCTTTTACACATAAGAACACTTCCTAAGTTGGAGAATTATAGTTTATCCCTTACGGAATAATTATATTCCAACATACAATCGAAATCTCAAAATTCTCCCAACTTTCCCCTAATCATTTCAACACTTTCGGGACACAACGTGGACTCACCAAATCCACTTCTAATCGTTCCGAAACCCTCGGAACTCAATTCTAAACACGTTCAACTTACTCTTGAACTAAACTTTGTCCAACTTGGCTAAAGTTCAATATGCTTCCGAATTGCGGTTCTCTACACCGCTAAAAGGCAATTTTGTTATAGGCGCCTATAACAATTGGCTTAAAAAGGATCGCATTGCTCGCATCACGTTGCTGAGCGGTATGCAGAATGATCTTTTGTGCGAGTATGAGCTGTACCCGACTGCACAAGACATGTGGGAGGCACTCAAAATAAAATTTGGTGCGACTTCGGCCACAAGGTTGCGCAGCCTGACTATGCGGTTTGACAGTTATAAGAAGCGTGCCGATCAGATTATGAAACAACATGTAAGAATAATGTCAAACATGATTCGTGAGTTAAAGTCTGCTGGCATCACCTTGACTGATGAGCAGCAGATCCAAGCAATGATTCGCTCACTTCCCAATTCGTGGGAACATATGCGAGTGAATTTGACACATAATGAGAGTATTAAAATTTTTGAGGATGTGGCGCGACATCTGGAGTTGGAGGAGGAGCGCCTTGAGGCTGTTAAAACTCCAACTGCCAATACTGCTGAGTCAAACTTTCGTAGAACATCTGGGTTCAAGCGGAAGAGGACTAGTGGGCCTCAAAGCCACAGTGGATCTGCGCCTAAGAACGCGAAGAATACCAAAAGAAAGAGAAGCGAACGAGGTGGCAAGAAGGACAAGTCAAAGATGTCCTATTTCAATTGCAACCAGCTGGGACACTTCGCTCGTTTATTGCACTGAGCCGAAGAAGGTACCCCTTTATCCTGATTCTCGCTCTTTTGTTTCTTCTAGTATGTTTGTTGCTGAATCTCTCCTTGTGTAGATTGTAGACTCAGGAGCAACAGACCACGTAGCGAGGGATCGGATGGAATTTGTCGAGTACCGTCGTGTGCTTGCTGGGAGCAGAAGAGTATACATAGGGAACGATTCAAGTGTCGATGTATTAGGCGTTGGCACGTACAAGTTGATCATGCGAGGTGGTCGCACTTTGTACCTTCATGATGTACTTTATGCTACAGGAATCCGGCGGAACTTGTTTTCTATTCTTGCTATGCTTCAGTTAGGCTTTTCTTTTAGTTTTGAGAATGATGTAGTTAAGATTCATCTTGGAACTATTTATTATGGTAGAGGTTTTATTTCAGATATTTTTTTTATGGTTTTGGACATTGATTATAATAATAATAATGATTCGTTTTCCTTGCTATCTTCTATTGAGAATGATCACAATGTTTCTATTAAATGGCATGCTCGTCTTGGTCATATTGGACAGGATAGAATGACTAGATTAGTTAGAGACGGGCTGTTGAGCTCGCTCACTAAAGTCGATCTGCCCACTTGTGAACATTGTCTGGCAGGAAAAGCGACCCGAAAACTATTTAATAAAGCTTCTAGGGCAGAATTTCCTTTGCAATTGATCCACTCCGACATTTGTCGCCGAATGAGTGTGAGGGCGAGACATGGTGCATTTTATTTCATCACATTTATAGATGACCATACGCGCTTCGATCATGTCTATCCGATCTCCCATAGGTCTGAAGTATTGGATTTCTTTAAACGTTACATTAATGAGGTTGAGAATCAGTTAGATATAAAAATTAAAACCTTAAGAACTGATCGAGGCCACGAGTATCTATCTGAACAATTCAAGAAGTTGTGTGATGAAAAGGGAATAATCAGACATTTGACAATTCCTGGAACTCCGCTGCAAAATGGTGTAGCGGAGAGAAGAAATCGCACCTTGCTCGACATGGTTAGGTCAATGATGGCACAAGCAAATTTGCCTGTCTCTTTTTGGGGAGACGCATTGTTAACTGCTGCTTATATTCTTAATCGTGTACCCTCCAAGATAGTACCTTCCACCCCTTATGAATTGTGGACAGGCAGAAAACTAAATTTGGAACACTTGCGTCCTTGGGGTTCGGCAGCTTATGTACACGATACTTCTCACAAATATGAAAAGTTGGGTCCTAGAGGAAAGAAGTGTATCTTTATAAGGTACCCTGAACACTCTAAGGGATACGTGTTCATAGGAAAGCAGCCAGATAGAAGTTTGATTGAAATTGAGTCACGAGATGTTGAATTTCTCGAGGAGGATTTTCTTATAGAAGTGAGGTTCGAAATGAAATTGAGTTCCATGATATGGATGACTCTGGTATTGGCGCTTCTATTCGCTCAGTTGAGGAAGAGGATGCAACTCTTACACTTCCTGGGGATAGTGGGAGCGACTTGCTTTTAGAACGGGAGCCTCAACTTCGTAGGAGCACACGTGTGGGTGTTCCCCGTCGTCGTTTTGAGATTGAGGGGGAAGCTTTCATGGTTGCTGCTTATGATGATGATGAGCCTAGGTCTTTCCAAGAGGCTCTCTCATCACCTACTCGTACGGAATGGTTGGATGCAATGGTAGAGAAAATAGAATCAATGAAGTCAAATCATGTCTGGGACTTGGTTGATTTACCGTCGGGGCGCAAAACTATTGGGAATAAATGGGTTCTCAAGGTTAAGCGCAAGGCAGACGGTTCAATCGATAGGTATAAGGCTCGTCTGGTAGCAAAGGGTTTTACCCAAAGAGAAGGCGTTGATTACGAGGAAACCTTCTCTCCTGTTGTAAGGTTTTCTTCGATCCGCCTTATCTTGGCCATTGTCGCGTATATGGATTTGGAACTTTACCAAATGGACGTTAAAACTGTATTTCTTAATGGAGAACTGGATGAGGAGATTTATATGGATCAGCCTACTGGCTTCATTGTAGAGGGTGAGGAGCATAAAGTTTGCAAGCTCCGACGATCTATCTAGGATTGAAGTAGTCATCCAGACAGTGGTACATTCGATTTCATCGAGCCATCACTGAAGATGGGTTTACGATGATTGAAGAAGATCACTGTGTGTATGTTAAACGGTCCAAAGAAAATTTTCTAATCCTTTCCTTATATGTGGATGACATTCTATTAGCTGAAAATAATAAGGAGATGATTGTCGCCACTCAAACGTGGATGTCCTCCAATTTTGAAATGAAGGACATGGGTGAAGCGAATTATGTGCTCGGAGTCAAGATCCTACGGGATCGTTCAAAGAAGCTTTTAGGTTTGTCTCAAGAGACTTACCTAAGAAAAGTTTTAGAACGATTTCAGATGCACAATTGCAATCCCATTGACACTCCTATTGCTAAAGGTGAGAGTCTTAACCTTAAACAGTGCCCTAAAACTTCTGAAGAGAAAACCAAGATGAATCGAATTCCATATGCTAGTGCGGTCGGGAGCCTGATGTATGCTATGATGTGTACTCGGCCTGATATATGCTACGCCGTAGGTTTGGTCAGCCGTTTTAGTCCAATCCGGGATTGGACCGCTGGAAGGCTGTTAAGATTAGCACACGTACATATATATTCTATATTGTTGAAGAACGGATTGGTAGTATGTTGCAGGCTGATTGGCCATCTCACACGGGCAATCATTCTTTTCGGCGCTGTAGAGAGCGAGCGAAAATTGAGGCATTAAAGAAAGCCGCCTTGGTTGGTACCAAGATGAGGTCATAAGCATGACCGGATACGAGTAGTCCCACGATTCGTATAGCCTGTATATTTAAGAGCCGGATGTGAGCTCACCATCTGGCGCTTGAGATAGCGAGCAAATGGAGAACTCAGGCTAGACACTCCGGGAGTGACTGAGCTAAGATCCGTATGACATTGAGAAAGACATACACTCATTGAGATTCTCTGTCATAGCATGTATTTCATACTACATGTGCTAGGCGACCAAATGAAGAAGATGAGTGAATGGATCCCTGCTTCCTCATCGTGTGAGTTCTTATGGATATCTTTTTGAGACGATGCCCCACATATTTTTAGATGCTCTTAGTGACTTTTGACTATGTCATTAGATGAAAGAATTGTTGTTGCTACTTTGGCGTGTTACCTACGGCTATGAGTGATGCGGCTTTACGGGGCATTGCTGGGATATCAATCAATTCTCAACTCAGTGGCATGAGGGCTCAAGGAAGACTAGTTGGATTACATTAAGACACTTTGACTCATTGTCGACAGGTTGTGTCGTTTCAGCATAGCGAAACAATCATGAGTATAGTGTCATGATGTGCACAATAGAGGTTAGCATGGCTCTTTGAGAGATTAGAGATGCTGAACCTAATGTAATTCAATGGTCTAGGGCATCACGAGTCTATTATTCTCTTTTGAGGGTTGATGTCTCTATACTGGCCGTATGCGATTTCTAGTATAGAGCTCCCAAAATGCAGGTTGACTCGACGGTCGCACTGTTCATTTCCCTGTATGAATGGAATCAATAGTGGTGTAATGTCGAGAAAGTGGTTACGATGGCATCGATCCTGTTATGTGCGAGTGGGAGATGTTGGCATTCGGTTAAATCGAATCGGGTGCGCCCATGATCGGGCTCGATCCGATGGTTATTATGTTGTCTGATTAGGTTAGGATTAATCTTACTTTTAAATTGGAAAGCTAATTAGAGATAAATCCTAGTCAGATTAGGATAACGTAATATAAACCGATTTGGCCTTATCTTTACTTGCCTATTAGGATTTTGGAATCTCTTATAAATATATGGGCTATCTCTCATATGATATAGGACAAGAAAAATAGAGAGAAATCACATCCTCCATTAACCTATTGTTCCAGAGGGTCTTGAACGGTGGATTAGAGATCGTGCTCGTTTGTAGTTCGATCCACCGCGAGTTTGGAGCGATTGAAGACTTTTGAGGACGATCTAAGGACACGTGAATCAACCTCTTCGATCTGGGCTCATCGCGTCCTAGCGCGAACGCTTCCGCAAAAGGTACGAACGAACCGAACCATACTTTCGCTGCGTTCTACAGCTCGGAAAGCTTTTGAAAATCATCTTACGTAAGTGAACTGTTTGTTTGTACGAGAGCAAACATTGAACAAAGGGAGCATGCTCCCACCAAGTTTTAATGGGGGGTCACATGGCTCATTTATCCGAGCCTACTTAACAAATTTAGAAAGGCTAGCAGAGTGATAGTGCTTGTTAGTTGTAAGCAAGGCACTTTTTAGTACACAAGATATTTATTTATTTATGCATTTGTTTATTTATTAATTGGAAAATTTTTAGTTTGCCCTTACATGATTTAGCACATTTTTAGTTTGATATCTTGTGATTTGAAGTATTTTACTTTGCTATCATATAGTTTTACTTTTCTCTCCATGAAGATCTGTCGTTCAATAAAATACTAAATTAATATATTTTACAAATCATGAGATGGCTATATTAAAAAATATAGGTTAGTAAAATGCTATAATTTGTCATCATTTGGTTTGTAAAATATATTAATTTTCTATCCTATGACTTATAAATTTTACGCCAATTTGCATAAAAAAGTCATTGGTTTTGAGATTTTGCAAAAGTAGGCCGCGTTTTTCGCTTTTACAGATTCGGTCCGAATTTTTTACTATCGGACAAAAATGCCCTCCATCCGCCTCCCTCGTACCCCTTCAGATACATATAATATACGACACGACCCCCTGTGGCATGCATCAAATGCCCGCTGCGGCGTGCTATGCTACCCGATTTTTCAGAATTCCAACCAAATCACTCCATGCTATTGGGCAGCCTCGATGTTTGCTATTCGACTTTTTCAAAACAAATATTTTCAAGCTATATCTAGAAGAAAACACGCGCAACTAGCTGGACAAGTGGTGCAACACCACAGCAAACGGTGCAAGAAACAAACAGTGCATTACACTTCTTATACTAGTGCATTTTTCTTCCGCTCTCCCTATGCTCTCCTATGCTCTCTTCTGCTCCTGTGCTTCTGTGCTGCTTCTTTTCCTTCCTAAACCCCTTCAACCCCTTCTCCTGCATGCCGCCGTCCTTCTTCCTCTTCTTTCTTGCCTTTCCTCTACATCCGCTTCGTAGGCTGTGTCAGAAGAAAGGATATCAAAGCATATCACGCAAGAAGTGGTGTATTGCAAATAGAGATTTCGTCTCTTTTAGGTTTTAGGTTCTCCATCCCCTCTAGGGTGTCTCTTCGCACATAACCAATTGCATTATTCCGACAACATAAAGCAACGTGCTGACAAACTAGTGTAACGTATGCGCAAAAGAGTCGCCCTTTTTCTTTCTCTTGTCTCTAGCTCTCTTCCTCTTCGTCCCGCAAGTGGCCAGCTTCATTGCTTGACGTTCGAATTAGTTTTTGTAAAGAATGGATATTAAGAAATCTTTTGAACTAAAAGAGTACAAGGCGGCGAACGAGTAGTGTAATATCACAGAAACTAGTGCAATAATTATACAAACAATGCAATATATCCCAAAGCTAGTGCAATACGTAGATAAATTAGCGCAACGTTTGCGCCAAAGAGTGCAACGCAGGATCAACCAGTGCAACCCGCACGCCCTTCTTTGTTCTTTGGTCTCCTGCTTCGTCCCGCAAGTGGCCAGCTTCGTTACGTAACATTCGATTTAGTTTTTGTAAAGAAAGGATATTAAGAGATCTTTCGAACTAAATATAATACAATACGGTGAACTAGTAGTGTAACATCACAGAAACTAGTGCAATAATTATACAAACAGTGCAATAAATTCCAAAGCTAGTGCAATACGTAGATAAACTAGTGCAACATTTGCGTGCAAAGATTGCGACGCGGATAAACCATTGCAACCAGCTCGCCCTTCTTCTTTCTCTTATCTCCAGCTCTCTTCTGCTTCCTCCCACAAGTGGCCAGCTTCGTTGCATGACGTTCGGATTAGTTTTTGTAAAGAATGGATATTAAGAGATCTTTCGAACTAAACGTGTACAATATGGCGAACAAGTACTGTAACATCACAGAAACTAGTGCAATAATTATACAAACAGTGCAATAAATCCCAAAGCTAGTGCAATACGTAGATAAACTAGTATAAAGTTTGCGCTAAAGAGTGCAACGCGGGATCAACCAGTGCAACCCGAATGCCCTTCTGTTTTCCATGGTCTCCAGCTCTCTTCTGCTTCGTCCTGTTAATGATCAGCTTCGTTGTTTAACATTCAGTTTAGTTTTTGTAAAGAAAGGATATTAAGAGATCGTACGATCTAAACGTGTATAATGCGGCGAACAACATCATAGAAACTAGTGCAATAATTATACAAATAGTGCAATAAATCGCAAAGCTAGTGCAATACGTAGATAAACTAGTGCAACGTTTGCGTACAAAGAGTGCAACGCGGATCAACCATGGCAACCGCCCTCGCCCTTCTTTTTTCTCTTGTCTCTCTCTTTTGCTTCCTCCCACAAGTGGCCAGCTTCATTCCGTAATGTTCGGATTAGTTTTTGTAAAGAATGGATATTAAAAGATCTTTCGAACTAAACGTGTGCAATGCAGCGAACAAGTAGTGTAACATCATAGAACCAATTAACACTCAAACTGTTCAATATTTTTTCAAAAACTATTGCAATATGCCACTACAGTATGCCACTGCAATATGGCACTCCCTCGTCATTTTTCTTCCCGTCGTCCCACTCTCTCTGCTTCGTCCCGCCACTGGCCAGCTCGCTGTTAGCAGTATGTATTAGTTTATGTAAAGAAAGGATTATAGAAGATCTTTATAACTCAAAGCGTACAATACGGTGAACAATTGGTGTAACATCAACAAAACTAGTGCAACACTTATTCAAACGGTCCTACATTTTTCAAGAACTAGTGTAATACGTAGTTAAACTAGTGCAACCCTTGATCGTAAGAGTGCAACGCAGGATCAACCAGTGCAATCCGTGTGATGTGCTGTACTAGACTTTTTTTTATCCCTGTTAACCGTTCTGCCCGCTTTTCCTTTCTGAGGGAAAAAAATATTGACAATTTTTCTGCAGATGCAACAACTTTATCGGGGACTATGCCTAGCCGTAATGAAGAAGGTCCCTCGCTGTTTGCTGTTCAAGTAAATTTGAAATAAAGTTGGGCGACATATCCGGAAACTATTTCTATACACCTTGGCTGATAATTTCAGCAATAACATTCTAATTGGGATAATAAAAATTCAAACAGTGTAAGATAGAGAACAAGGAATGCAATATACAGGTAAAGTATAGCAACGAGTGGTCCTAAAAAGTGCAACGTAGTCTCAAGCAGTGCAACCAGGCAATCGTCGCACGCTCTCACGCTCTCCTGTTCTTCGTCCTAGGATGCTACTCCTTCTCCCGCCGCCTCCCACAGGTGTGTAGCAGATGTTTACAGCTAAACGTCTACAATACAGTGGACAAGATGCGCAACATCAAAGCAAACTTTGCAACTAAATGTCTACTCATCCTGCTTCCCTGTAGTACCCCTGGGGCCTAACTGACGGAATGACTGTAGTACCTTGGACTGTTCGACACTTCTGGAGAAGGTCGAGACAGGTCGGAGTCGTTTCGACGTCAAATAGACGCGAAAACGGACTCGGAGCGCCGAAATAAGCCAAAACTGAAGTTTTGGAGTTTCGGGCGCCCGGATGTGCAGAATTCTGCTGAGGGACAGCATAGTGGTTTTTGTTCTTGAGGCTCATTGCACCAATCCAGAGGTCTATAAAAGATGTGGATGGCTTTTCCTGAGGCTCTTTTCTTCCCTCTTCTTGGTGAACTCGGATCTAGCAAGGGAAGCCCTCTCTTCTTCCCCAATTTCATCTTCCTCCATTGATGATCTCGGTTTCCTGCTGGAACTGCAGCGTCGACCTGGAGTGTTTTGGCTCGTGTGCGGTGTAGGAGTATCCAAATCCAACGAAACTTGGTTTGCTGGATAGAGGACTCGCAGAGGAAGAAGTGGGATCCTTCCAATCGCGATTTGGACAGGTATGTAAGCTACAGTTGTTGTTTTACTGGACCCCCCTCGTGTTCTTGAGCTGAAACTTGGGTTTTTCCTTTGATCTTTGGATCCGATCTCTTGGGAGCTGGATTTTCGAAGTGTGGATTGATCCTTCCACTTTCCTTGCTGGTTTGGAGCCCCTTCTCACCTGAATTGAGGATTCAAAGGTGAGTTCTAGCTCAGATTTTGGAGATTTTGCTTAAGTGCTGATTTTGGGTCATTTATCGAATTTCTTGGATTTTTAGATCCAGATCTTGTGAGGATCTTTGGAGAGGCTTTGGGTAGCCCCATCACTGTTTTTGAGAGGTTTGTGACCCCTTTCTATGAGCTAGATTCGTTGGAATCCCTGAGATTTTGCTGTTTTTTGAGTTTTGCTCAAGTGCTGGAATTTTCGGATCCATGTGCAGGAGGGTCCAATAGTGAATCCGGTTCAGTGCATGGACCTTTTGGGCATCGAGTCGATCTCCGATTTGGCTGAAATTTGGAGGGCTTGTTCTTGAACCTGTGCTGGTGAGTTGAGCCAATTTTCACTGCATTTGGACTTAGGAATTGGATTTTATCGCATGTTGATTGCATGTGGGTCGTGCTGCCAGGCTGCATTTCTGGGCTGATTTTCTGGGCGCCCAGATCTGTGCGCAGGTGGGTCCGAATCCTGAAGTTGCAGATTCGAGTCCGGTTTCAGCCGGCGTTGTTTGGAGCCCTTCCACTCGACTCCTAGCCGTTGTTGGATAGCTTTGAGGTGGGTTGATGTTACCAAAATCGTCGGATTTCCTCCTAAGTTGTAGAGAGTGCAGCATGCTATTTATTTATCTGTTAGTAGCTCGAATTCATGAATTTGCATGTCTATTATGAAATCTGAATTTGGAGCATGAGTAGATTATTTATTTGACATGATTTTACATGCTGAACTGGGAATTGACTTAGGAGAAAACTTGCGAACATACAACCGTCACTTTTCGAACTGTTATCAGATTTAGCTCTAGGAGCCGTTTCTGTTCTTGTATCACCGCTGTTAGTGCGAGGTGGATACTTAGTTCGCTGTAGGACGGGTTTACGCTTGTGCTGGGATGCCGAGCTTGTATTTACAGCAGGGTTAGGCTGTTTAGTGTTGCCGGGTGCCGTCGGGGCTGACGGTGGACCCAGACTCTTGTTTTAGCTTCTGTTTGTGCTGAGGGCACGTGAGCTTAGAGTCTTTGACCCCTTTTGACCCCTTTTGTTCTTCGATTTCGCCTGCCGGAGCCTGTTTGTGCTCGACAGAGATACGCGTACTAACTCGGCTGGGTAGCTCCCCCGAGTGCCGCTCCGGAGTGAGGCCTCTTTTGCGTTGATGTCGCTACAGACCGCTAGTTCTGTTCTGGACCGGCTACCCTATTGGTAGTGTGCGGTGTGGCTAGGCAGTTGGCTGGACGAGCCCGTTCGGGCGGTTCCGATAGATTGGGTCAGGGATGACTTTTCACTTTGGTGATGTTTACTTGAGGGTTGACTTGGATAGTGGTAGGGTAGTGGCATGATAGCTGTAGAGTTTATTCCAGCTTACTTTGTTGTTCTTTACCTACCAGCTATACTGTTAGTCTCGTAGACTTAGTGGGTGGACCGTTGAGGTCGGTATCGGTACCCACTGAGGACTACTTCTTTTGATAGTAGTTCTCACACCCGTTGTTGCCACCCTTTTTGCAGAGCCTTCTTCTGTTGCGGCTGCTGCACCTGTTTCCGCGGATCGAGGTGAGGGAGTCGCGAGCTAGATCCCTACCTGTCCCTGTTGTTCCTAGAGGAGGACCCTACTGGAGATAGTTTATTTTTGGTGTTGTGCCATGTACATATACTGTGGACTTGTACCTATTTTTGGTTGTGGTGGACATGTTGTATTTTGGACTCTATATGTACAGGTGGCTTTGGTTATTAGTATGCTTTATTTTCAGCTCTATATATCTCTTGTAGTGGCTTGTATGTTTGTTACAGGTTAGCTATCGCTTCGTATACATAGAAAAATCTATGTATATGGCGGATCTGTTGGCGAGCCCGGGGAAACGAGTAATCCGGGGCGTGACAGATTAAGTTGGTATCAGAGCTTAGGAATAGGTCGTTGGGACTTAGTAAACCCTAGGCTATGGCAGACCTTAGGAATGCAAGACGTGAGAGACGTGACTTGCCGCGAAAGTCATCGATTTGACTGTTGAACTCATCCTTAAGTGGAGGGAGTGATCGAAGGCGTGTGTCCTTTCCTGTCGTGAACTTGCGTTGGCTGCAGACGACGTCAAGCAACGAGGGAAAAGAGACGACCTTCTAGACTTTCGCATGATTGGGTCTTGAGTTGTTTGTGTTCGCTGACTGATCTGTGTGTTGCGCAGGTGAGCATGGCACCTCCCCGACCCCGAGGTCGACCCCCGACGCGGGCTACCCCCGCGCCTCCTGTGGTGCCTGAGCAGGCGGGACCTAGTGCACCCCCTGATGTGTGCGATCAGTTGAGTGCGCTAGCTGAGTCAGCTAGGCAGCAGAGTGCGCTCTTGCAGAGGATGTGTGAGACCATTACCCAGACGTGGAGTGCAGCACCTAGAGCGACGGAGCCGCAGGAGCCATCTCCTGCTGTTCCAGAGGACGTTCCAGCTGCGACCGTACCCCCAGCAGCGGCAGTTTCGGCCGCACCGGTTGGCGACACTTCCCGGTCAGGTGGACAGATGTCGGAGGCTGAGCAGGAGCGGATGACCGAGAGACTGGCTCGTTTTTGCCGGTTTGATCCCCCTCGTTTTGATGGTAGCCACACCGAGCCATGGGTGGTGGAGGCCTGGGTAGGCGAGATGGAGAAGCTGTTCGAGGATCTCTTTGTACCAGAGCGGGAGCGAGTTCACTTGGCAGTTCACTGCCTGTCAGGTGATGCACGCATTTGGTGGACGAGGACGAGATCGAGCAGGTCGCTGGATGCGCTGCAGTTGAGTTGGACCGAGTTCTGCGGGATGCTGTATGGGTCCTATTTCCCTAACAGCGTGAAGCAGAAACTCGAGGAGGATTTGAAGAGTTTGCTTCAGGGAGATCGCACAGTGCAGGAGTATACCCGGGAGTTTACCAGACTCCTGAACTGTGTTCCTTTCGCAGCGAGGGATGAGGCTCACAGAGTTTATCTGTTCGAGCGAGGATTGAGACATGAGATATTTGTTCTAGTCCAGGCGCAGAGGTTGCAGACCTTGGATGCGTCGATTGAGCAGGCGCTTTGGGTGGAGCGTGGAGCCTTGACAGCGAGTGAGCGGGCTGCCACTTCGAGTCAGGGTTTGGATAGGAAGCGCCCGACTCCGGAGGACGGAGGACAGACCAGCGGCAGACGCCCGCCGAGACCTCCACGATCACATTCTCAGGGTCGTGGGTTTTCGGGGCGGCAGAGGTCTGGTGGATCCCGTCAGCAGGGACGTCAGCAGAGGGGAGCACAGAGATGTGTCATCTGCGGAGGACCACATTGGCCTAGGCAGTGCGAGCAGCGAGAGGGCCGGTGTTATGGGTGTGGTCAGTCCGGACATCTGCGAGCAGCGTGTCCCCGAGCAGCGTCGCCTGTACCATCGATCGCATCGGCACCCCCAGTTCATCAGCAGACCTATGGAGCTCCACCGAGTCACAGCCAGATGGATCGGGCTTCTGTACCACGCCAGGGTGAGCGGCGACAGCAGGCGCAGAGCGGCAGAGTCTTTGCGGCTCAACTGGAGGACTCCACAGCGGCTGACCATGTGGTGGCAGGTATCATTTTGATTTCTGGCATTAGAGCTCGTGCATTATTTGATACCGGTGCATCACATTCTTTTGTTAGTCGAGCATTCGCATCCTTGCATGGGCTAGTGATAGGGCCGTTACCGTGTGCACGAGAGGTGCAGGTTCCCGAGCACGTTTTACGTGTGGAGGACTGTTGTCGAGCTTGCCCTGTGCAGCTTGGACCGTGGGTGATGCCCGCAGACCTGTTGGTCTTGGGGCGATTGCAGGATTTTGATGTGGTATCTTGGCATGGATTGGCTGGCGCGCTACTTCGCGACGATCGACTGCGGCGAGAGGACCGTGACGTTTCGCGAGCCGGACCAGGAGGAGTACGTGTATCGAGGCTGTAGGAGCACTTTGTTCGCGACGTGGATTTCGTCGGCACGAGCGAGACAGATGATGAGTCGAGGATGCACGGCATTTCTGGCGACTGTTGTTGAGGTATCTACGGTGGCACCGGAGCTCGAGGACATCTCTGTAGTCCGCGGGTTCCCGGACGTGTTTCCCCCGGAGTTGACTGAGATGCCACCGGACAGGGAGGTCGAGTTTGTGATTGATGTAGTCCCTGGAACTACGCCAATCTCAAAGACACCCTACCGAATGGCACCGGCTGAGCTGAGAGAGCTTAAGGCGCAACTTCAGGATTTGATGGATAAAGGATTTGTGAGACCCAGCGTATCGCCTTGGGGAGCGCCGGTGTTATTCGTGAGGAAGAAGGATGGTTCACTTAGACTTTGTGTGGATTATCGAGAGTTGAATAAAGTGACCATCAAGAACAGGTATCCTTTGCCGCGCATTGATGATCTGTTTGATCAGCTGCAAGGATCTTGTGTCTTCTCGAAGATTGACTTACAGTCTGGTTACCACCAATTGAAGGTGAAGGCCGAGGATATTCCTAAGACGGCTTTTAGGACTCGGTACGGGCATTATGAGTTTACGGTGATGCCGTTTGGATTGACTAATGCCCCTGCCGCGTTTATGGATTTGATGAATCGAGTGTTTAAGCCGTTCTTGGACCGATTTGTAGTGGTGTTTATTGATGATATCCTGATCTACTCTCGGAGTGATGCTGAGCATGAGGAGCACTTGAGGATTGTGCTGCAACTTCTGAGAGAGAAGAAGTTGTATGCCAAGTTGAAGAAGTGCGAGTTCTGGCTTCGAGAGGTAGCTTTCTTGGGCCATGTGATTTCAGCCACTGGAGTGGCGGTGGACCCGCAGAAGATTGAGACCGTGCGGGATTGGCCTAGACCGACGACGGTTACCGAGGTGAGGAGTTTTCTCGGGTTAGCTGGATATTACCGTCGATTCGTGGAAGGCTTTGCGAAGCTCTCCACACCCCTCACTCGTCTGACGAGGAAGGGGATTAGATTTGTGTGGACTGATGAGTGCCAGCGTAGCTTTGAGGAGCTGAAGGAGAGGCTGATGTCTGCTCCCGTCCTTACCCTTCCAGTTATGGGGGAAGGATTTGTGATTTATAGTGATGCGTCACACAGTGGTTTGGGTTGTGTGTTGATGCAGCATGGTAGGGTAATTGCCTATGCCTCCCGGCAATTAAAGGATCATGAGAAGAATTACCCTACGCATGATTTGGAGCTGGCAGCTGTAGTGTTTGCACTGAAGCTGTGGCGGCACTATCTGTATGGTGAGCACTGTGAGATTTTCACGGATCATAAAAGTCTCAAGTATCTGTTCACTCAGAAGGAATTGAACCTGAGGCAACGCCGGTGGTTAGAGTTGTTGAAGGACTATGATATTGCCATCCAGTATCACCCCGGCAAGGCGAATGTAGTGGCAGATGCGTTGAGCAGGAGATCAGTGCAGAGCCTTAGTATGATGATCACTCAGCAGGCGCCGTTACTTGAGGAGTTGAGGCGGCTTGAGCTTGAGGTGGTATCCCCTGGGGTTACTGCAAAACTTATGTCTTTGGTTTTGCAACCCACTCTGTTGGATAGGATCCGAGAGAAACAGAGTGCGGACCCCTATTTGACGAGGATTCGAGATCAGATTGTTAGTGGACAGACAGGGGATTTCTTCGGACCCCGAATCAAAATTGCAAATAATTTGAAAAGGGAATTTCTTTGGACCCCGAATCAAATCGCAATTTAAAAAGAGAATTTTTTCGGACCCCAAATCAAAATTGCAATAAATTAAAAAGGAAATTTCTTCGGACCCCAAATCAAAATTATAATTTAAAAAGAGGATTTCTTCGGACCCCAAAATCAAAATTGTAATTTTAAAAAGGAAATTTCTTTGGGCCCTGAATCAAAATTGCAAATAAAATTTAAAAAGAGAATTTCTTTGGATCCCGAATCAAAATCGCAAATTGCAATTTAGAAAAGGGATTTCTTCGGACCCCGAATCAAAATTACAAATAAAATTTAAAAAGAAAATTTCTTCGGATCCCGAATCAAAATTGCAAATAATTTGAAAAGAAAATTTCTTCGGACCCCGAATCAAATCGCAATTTAAAAAGGGAATTTCTTCGAACCCCAAATCAAAATTGCAATAAATTAAAAATGGAATTTCTTCCGACCCCAAATCGAAATTGCAATAAATCAAAAGAGGATTTCTTCGGACCCCGAAATCGAAATCAAATTGCAATAAAATTCGAAAAGGGAATTTCTTCGGACCCCGAAATCGAAATCAAATTGCAATAAAATTCGAAAAGGCGATTTCTTCGGACCCCAAAATCAAATTGCAATTAAATTGGAAAGGGAATCTCTTTGGACCTCAAAATCAAATTGCAACAAAATTCGAAAAGGAATTTTTTCGGATCACAAATTTAAATTTGCATAAGTCTAAAGAGGCTTTCTTCGGACTTCAATTCCAAAGAAAAAAAATTCAAAGGAGTATGCAAAATAGCCCACAAATAAACTAAACTCAATCCGGGTTCCAATCCAGGCCCAGTCAACATACGGGCTCCAATCTAGGCCCAGTCAACATATAGACTTAGAATGGTGTAGTATACTGAACTTTAGCAAATTGCAAGGTTCTAGTGTAAGATTAGTGCTTTATACTAATCTGGAGGCTTTGGCTGTGTTTCGAGAGCTTGGGAGTGTTTTCGGGACTTAGAAAGTGCGAAGACGGACTCCGGAAGTCAAAATCTGCAAAAACTGCAGTTTTGACATTGTATACCGGTATGTGGTTATAGCATACCGGAATCCTGTGTCAAACAGGTTTGCGCAGCTCTCGGGTTTTGCGGAATCCGGCACTTGATACCGGTATAGATGCAAAGTATACCGGTACTGAGGTTCGAGATACCGGTATACTGTTGCGTGGCCTGTTTGGCCGAGGCTCGGGTTTGCAGGATTCCTGGCCAGATACCGGTATGCCCATACGCATACCGGTATACAGAGCCGAAAGTTCTGTTTTGAGCTGTTTTGCGAATGTTGGCTTTTGGAGGGGTGTAAGGGCAATTGTTACAACATGTAACTTAACCCTACACACTCCCTCTCAGCCCTCATTGTGCAGGGACTTTGGAGAAGAAGAGGTAAGCTCTTCCCTCTCTCTCTCTCTCTAGGATTTCTCTCCCTATTCTTGAGATCTTGGGGTTTTGATCTCATTTCTCTTCTCCATTTTGCTTGTTGCTTGCTAGTGGAGCTTTGGAGAAGGCTTGGTTGTTTTGAGGAGAGCTTTTTGAGGATCAACTCCAACCCTAGCTTGTTGTAGCTTGAATTGGAGCCCAAAAGAGGTGAGTAATTCTCTTATAAGCCCTCTTTTGTGGTCTTTTGGAATTATTTGTGGATGAAACCCTAGAATGGTAAATTTAGGGTTTACTTTGGGGTTTCTTGATTCCATGCTTTTGGATGGGAATTGATGGGTGTAGAATATTATGTTAGGTTGGATTTGGAGCCTCCTAACTTCGATTTGGGTATTGGACAAGGATTTCTTGGTCTAAGGTAAATTCCACCCTTTTTCCCTCTTGTATATGTCAATTTTCGAAAGTGTTCGTTCGACACTTGTGACCCCCTAGGAATTTTCTTTAGGGTGCTAGAAATCGAGGAGACAACTCCGCTTCGACGTACTGCGAGGTCTCGAAGGAGTTCCGGTGGGTTTGACCTCACCGAAATGGGTGAAATCCCCCTATGTCTTCGGTTTTGTTAAAAGCTCTAAATTGTGCATTTACATGCTAAATGTAGCATTATGACATTGTTGGAATCATGACATATAGGTGTCATTCATGAGAATTGCATGTACCTTGTAGGGGTTGATAACATGCATGGATTAAACTTGGATAATGGTTTTGTAGCATTTCATCTTATTATATGTAGAAATGCATGTTGGATAAGTGAGATATCATGTGGGATACTAGATGTATTGTAGCATATGAGATTCGATCATGATGCTTATATATTGGCTCTTAGTAGCATTAGTCATGGCATATGACAAACCTTTGAGAATATTAAACTAAGTATGTTGCATATTACTTAGGTGTATAACAAGTGGACATTATGACATAGTGTTGGACTCTTGGTCACTACTTGGCATTCCATGTTTTAGACATGATGAACGTGACACTTATGCAGTTGATTATGCTTGTTGGCCATTTGTGCTCATTCGCACATGCTTGTGAGGGTCGCTCCCTACAAGCCGGCACTCCGGAGTTAGCCTTGCGACCTTGGTCGCCCGTGCAAGTTTGGGCGCCGAAGTGGATCGCCGTTGGGGGAGAGTCTCATTCTAGCGAGAGAATGCTGACTACCACGGGGCCATTAGGCACGGCACAAGCGGGACAACATCGTCCCCCATGGATTGGGTATCTATGATACATGTGGTAGTGGACATGACATGGCATATAGTGAGATTATGACATTAGAACATGTGTAGCAAGAATATTGCATATTTACACATGTACATGGGTAGAAGAGTTACTTGCATTGTAACATGATCATGATTAGAATATCACATGTTTATAACTTATGGTAGAGGTATAGTAGTGTGGAATTTTAAATGTATGCATATTTTTATACTAATCCTACTTTTGCCTCAGTTGACCTAGTGGTGTATCCCGCTCCTCTCGGCGGCTTACCCACTGGGAACTATTGAATAATAGTTCTCACCCCCCTGGGGTTGTTGTTTATTTCAGAGCCTTCCACTGCGGGAGAGGCAAGGGATCGAGGCAAGGGCGTCGCGACTAGTTAGCTCCTGAGGAGATAGTCGCTTAGGTGGTTACCTTTCTTTTGTATTATATGAAAGGTGTATGTACTTTTGAGTAGTAGTAGAGTTCACCCTATGTAGTGGATGTATTATTGGTGGAACTTGTATCACCTTTATTTTGTGTACTTTCCTTTGTGCACCTTATGTATACTCTACCTTGTCATGTTTATTGTTCTTAAATCTTGTATGTTTATGCTCTGATAACCATGTTAGGATTGTTATTATTCCTTTCATTGTATACTTGTTGTAGACGCCTTGTGTGCACTTAGGCGCCTTGTGTACACGGCGGGTCTGTGCACGCGTCCGGGTGTGCTTCCGCTTGGGCCCCGGGGCGTGACAAATGGCCCAACAACATACGGGCTCCCATCCAGTCCACAAAAAAAACCCAAACCCAATGAAGTCCACAACAAAAAAACCCAAACCCATTTTAGCCCAAAATAAAAATCCCAACCCATTCTAAGCAACAAAACCCAAACCCAATGAAGTCCACAACAAAAAAACCCAAACCCATTTTAGCCCAAAATAAAAATCCCAATCCATCCGGTCCACAAAAAAACCCAAACCCAATGAAGTCCACAACAAAAAACCCAAATCCATATTAGCCCAAAATAAAAATCCCAACCCATTCTAACCAACAAAGTTCAAACTTAATGAAGTCCACACAAAAAAAAAAAATCTAAACCCATTTTAGCCCAAAATAAAAATCCAAAATCCATTCAAGTCCACCATAAAAATCCAAAACCGATTCTAGTCTACAATAAAAATCCCATAACCAAATTCCATGAACCAAATCTCATACCCAAATCTCGTGAACCATGAACCAAATTTCATGAACCAAATTTCTTGGATCATGAACCAAATCCCATACCTAAATCTCATGAACCATGAACCAAATTTCATGAACCAAATTTTATGGATCATGAACCAAATCCCATACCCAAATCTCATGAACCATGAATCAAATTTTATAAATCATGAACCAAATCCCATACCTAAATATCATGAATCATGAACCAAATCTCGTGAGCTATATACCAAGTTCATGAACCATACACCAAATTCCACGAGCCATACGCTAAGTTCATGAACCATACACCAAATTTTATGAGCCATACACCAAGTTCATGAACCATACACCAAATCTCATGAACCAAATTTTATGAACCAAATCTCATGAATCATACACCTAATCCCATGAACCAAATTTCATGAACCAAATCTCATAAATCATACACCAAAATTCATGAGCCATATACCAAGTTCATGAACCATACACCAATTTTCATGAACCAAATTTCATAGACCAAATCTCATGAACCATACACCAAATCCTATGAGCCATACACCAACTCACCATACGCCAAGTTCATATGAGGCTCTATCATGAATCAAACAAAATATGAAGTTCTATCACGAACCCAGGTGTCATGCCCCGGGATCGTCGATTTGGTCGGTTCTGGCACGCACACAGACCCGCCGAACGGACAGAATTTCTCCTGTACGTCCAAGGCGTCGCAATCAGTACAGTTCACGAAGTTTCAAACAGGAACATAATTCATACACAGATTGCATAAGAAAAGCATCACAAACTACTAAGCTATTACACGCATTCATCACATGCATTTTACATTACACTTTTGTTTCATTCTTTCCAAATACAATCATATACACGGTACATTTCATTCTTTTCATTGTAATACCCCTAAAATACATAGTAGAGGGTACTTCTATCTGGTCATAGGTGGTAGGGCGCTATCTACTAAACTACGCCCTTTCCTCGCGCCGTCGCGCCGCTCGCGTGTGGACCTGAAAAACAGTGGGATGAGAACTATATAAAATAGTTCTCAGTGGGTAAGGCCACCCAAGAGAGAAGCTCGACCCACCAGGTCCAAAGGAAGCATAGCATGAGTTAGTACATACATATAACTTGTAAGCATATAACTCTAATATACGCAAAAACGGTAAACATGCTTATGCTTCATGCAAATGCGATAATAAAAATCCATGCAAGTAGGTATTCTCTTCTACTTTCTATTTCACTATCCACTTTATATGCAATTCTCTCCAAGGTTTTACTTACCTTAGCCAAGGTCAAACCCGACTCACTCTTGAGTCAATTATCCACAGCTTACCGCCTTATCTGACTTAGCCACCTGGCGGCGAAATCGTCGCACACGCCAACAATGGCTCAAGTCACTGGGCGGCGTAATCCTTTACCTGACTTAGCCACCTGGCGGCGAAATCGTCGCACACGCCAACAATGGCTCAAGTCACTGGGCGGCAAAATCGTCGCACACCGGGTATCCAGCCTACGGCGGCGAAATCGTCGCACACGCCTGAGCTGATACCAAAACCCATATGGCGGCGAAATCGTCGCACACGCCAAGGTTATTCCATATTCCATAGATGTGTACATCATTTCATTCCAAGTCTTAAGGGTTCATCATTTACCCTAATGGTCAACCTCTCTAGGTTCATGTTTTCACGACCAAGTGGTTATCCTACCACTATGTTTCCAACCTATATTCAATGACACTAGGTTCACTAACATCCCAATCTAAGCGGTCTCTCTACCACTTTATTACCCAACCTAGGTTCACGACTCTAGGTTAATAACATTCCAGTACAAGTGGTCTTTCTACCACTACATTTTCTAACCAATGTCCAATGATGTTATTTGTTATCCTAGTTGTCTACACCTAGGATTCATGACATCTAGTCCTTGTTTCCAATTTGTCGAATCCTCAAATTATCCTAGAGTTCATCGACCTATGTTCACATCCACACCTAGGCATATACTCACATATATATATATATACTCATATGTCAATAATTGCCTAGTGTTATACATCCAATGGTATCTAATTTATCCTAAGTAGCATACAATTTATGCCTACTCATATTGCCAGTTAGCCTACCATTACATGCATCAAATATAAAGTTATACTTTACTCTTTGACATGAAAGTGACCTAATCACTTCGGTAAGCACAAACCCACCTTACGCTCTTCCGATTGCTTGTAGACACGTGCAATCGGGCTCTAATCCTCGGCTTCAAGCTTGTTCTTCAAGCTCCTAGCCCTAACACACACGGAGATTCACGTTACTCCGAGTCGAACTCAAAACAGTTTCATTTCTTGCAGTTCGACGAAATTGAGTTGTCCCGCGTGTTTCGCTAACCTCCAATTAGGGTTTCACGGGTTCAAACCATTTTTTAAACCCTCGAAATCCAAAACCCTTCTTTACACTAGGGTTTTCCGATTTCTTCGAGAATACTCCGAAATTTACGGAGAATCCTTCAACAACCTTATGTAGAATCATCTAGGGAACTCACATATCTCAATTTTGATGGATTTAGCAAAATCCTAAACCCTAATCCGAAAAACCTCACCTCGGGTCGCGAGCTCCCCAAGCCGCCACGCGCGCTAGAGCTCGATCCGACATCCTCTACGCGTTCCTGAGCTCGATCTCCACCAAAACCCCACGTTTGGGGAGAACTAGAGAGAGGGAGAGAGGAGACGTGAGGGAGAGAGAGCTTCTCTCTCTCTCATGCGTGTGTGTGTGTGCGCGTTCTGCTGAGGGAGAAAAGGGAGAGAGC
This sequence comes from Puya raimondii, assembly GCA_016920855.1. Classification (NCBI taxonomy): domain Eukaryota; kingdom Viridiplantae; phylum Streptophyta; class Magnoliopsida; order Poales; family Bromeliaceae; genus Puya; species Puya raimondii. The sequence continues at coordinate 52,750,474 of JABWPP010000049.1, forward strand.
TCCCTTTAAAAAAAAAAAAACCCTCCAACACTATTGCAAATTTCAGTTCAGAATCTGATATTTTTCGCCGGAGCCCTTCTGAATGTCCGTTTGCGCTCAAATTTGACAGTCATGCTCGGTTTAAGTTAATCAGAAGAACTAATCATCACTACTCAGTTTCGGACCATTTTTTGGTCACCGAAAGCTCTACCGACTAAAACCTCTAGCAGATTGCTGTTATATTTTATTTTCACTTTTCGGGTGTCGGATTGACATGAAACTTTTAATCTAGCCTCAGAAAAATAATTCTGACATATCCTCAAATTTTTATAATTTTTTGACACTGTGAATTTTCTGCTAAAAATTCAGCCCCGTTCCTTACAGAAAATTCTAAATTTTCTGTTTTCATTTCAAATTCAGCACAATTCATTTTCGACTTATATTTTACTTCTCTAAGTTCAATAAAAATAGTATCTCACACTATTTTTATTTTCACTTACTTTTATATTAAAAATCCGGTACACTACATTCCCCCCCTTAAAAGGAGTTTCGTCCGCGAAACTAAGATCACACCTCAAATCTATTTATCAAATAGATGAGGGTATCATTCCATCCTCGCGTCCTCCCAGTCCGGGCAGCTTCACTAAGCTTATCACATAGAGGCACGCGAGTCCACGGCTCCTCTGCGCGAGCCCGGATGCAAACAGTGACTCTTCGCACGTCATATGCTCTCAAACGGCTTATCACGAACCTCAATCCACGTGAAAGGCCCAAAATGCCCTATTTCCAGGCATTCTTCACAGCTCGGGTCTGGATCCGACTGCCGGGTCCGGATTCTTGTTTTTTTTCTCCAGCCCCGCATAGTAACCCGAAAGTCCGGATCCCACTCCTGGGTCCGGAACCCGAGAGCAGTTCAGCTCCAGTACGGCTTCTCCAAAAATTCCAAATTTCGGTTTGTGGGTCTTTAACTCGCACCCACACATTCCGAAACTCAGTTCCACACTAGCCATCATCGGCTTCCCCCGAACTTCATCTAATTTGGTAAAGTTCGGAATAGCGCACCGAAGTTCAGCGTACTACATTTTTGTAGTCTATACCCACACTCTTATACCTAGCAGGCTAGGTATCTTGGCCACTCGAGAGTCTATGCTATTACGAGCGACTCTCCTCCAAGTTCATAGTTCCATTGTGGAACTCATATTGGTCTGATCACCGGCGTTGCCTAAGAGCAATATCACTGGTGTCTTGACCTATCACAAGTGGGCTTATCACTTGTGAATTTCCAGCCACAAATCGAGATGGCACATTTGGCACATCCTCAAATTCCCATATGGCCTCTACCTTTTCAAGGCCTCATAAAAAGCATGTCGCCTTGCTTTCATCTGCCACGAGTTCACATCACATCGTTCTCACGACGAGCTCACACGAACACTTCGTTCGTGAACTAGATCCCATCTCACCGATACTACTAGACTCGGCAGTTGGTGACATAGCATCAAGACGAATGGTATGACCGAGCCTTCGCTCCTTAAGTCACTACCCTCGATGCTCTACACACAAGTGATGCTCTCACCACAAGAGCTTCCAACTAAACCGCTTATTTTTGTCTATCACGGATTGTCCATAGACCAAAATTCCTATGTAGGTCCACCGCCTAGCTCGCGTCTTAATATCGCGTAACGTGTCTCGCTCGCAAGCGCAGACCTAATCGTCACTCGGCGGAGTCCTCAGTCAAGAACTCGCACACATACTCCAACCAGGAGTAACCAAGACCCCAAACCTCTACAAATCCTAGAGTTGGGTCAATCACACTCTCGGTGTTCTATCAAGTACACGGTCTCATTCGTGGTATCCACATCCTCGGGTCATAGCTCGGACTACCGTCCCGACCACAACTCTCTGCCCCACCCGTAGGTCTCGGGCCGCTGTCTCACACAGCTGACTGCGCCTGTCCATATGGCCCCAGGCTCCACAGTCCACAAATGGTCCGGACACGGGTCGTCCCCAAGCGATACCCAACACCGTCGCTACACACGACTAAACATGCTCTACCGAGCAACACAAACCTTCATCGGCTCCTAAGCACCTAGTGCGAGCCACCAGCCTTGCGAGCGGTCCATGGCCCGCTTCACACTTAGCAATGCTCAAGTTCTACTGCCAACGAACCCTCTCGGCTGAACGAAATCTGTACTATACCAATACGATAACCAGAGCGTTCTACGCTTCTATACTTTTCCGTGGTAACCACAAGCACTAAGCTACTAGCTCAAACTCACTCGCCTTGCGAGTACACTACCCACCTCAATTTGAGGTACTACAAGGCCCACTCGCCTAACCTTGGCGATTAGACTACTAATTTCCACAATCGTGTCTCCACTACCGCCTTCGATCCACCGGAATAATGTCCGGAGTTCGCGAACTACTCGCGTATCCTCAAGCGTCATGACTCGGTTCTCGCAATTGGCTACTCACATCGCCTCAACTTCGAGAGTCAGTCCACCATTTCCATCCCTACCTGCTCCAGCAGGCGGATAAACGCTTCTATGACATTCGCATGCCCGAATAGCGGCAATTGACCGCATGATAACGCATGCAATGCTTTGGGGTCAAATATACCTTGCGCATAATTTTCACAACCAAATCATACCTGCTGCGATGTCGCCGGCAGCAGTAGGCTCCTCAGCCTAGATCGCCTATCCATGGCCACTCGGCGCCCGACGCGAACCCTCAGGTTGTTCCGACACCGGCGCATGCTCCCTAGACCTTGCCGCAGGTGGCACACCCGCAAGCTGTCTCGGAGCGGAAAAGGCCGTCGCAATTGTTAAGGCCCGGCTATCCACCTGTGGGCACTTATCCCGCGTATGGCCCGGTTGTCCACACTTGAAGCACTTGCCCTCTCGCTGTTCACACTGTTGTGGGTAATGAGGGCCTCCACAAATAACACAGCTCGCTGAGGACCGAGTACGGTAGGTCCCTGGGGCACGGGATTGCGGGCGCGAAGGCGTTGGAGATTGTCTGGAACTTGATTGACCACCAAATCCACTCGATGGTCGTCTTTCCTCCTTTTCCTCGCCATAGGACTCGCGCTCCTCTCACGCGAATGCATTGCCTTGCTCCACCCATAAGGCCCGGTCCAACGCCTCGGCAAACGTCTGCAACTTAAATGAGTGGACCACCACGAAAACTTCTGGCCGAAGTCCCCGCTCGAAGCACTCGGCTTTGTCTTTGTCATCCCGCACCACGTATGGGATACAATTCACAATGCGAGAGAATTCCCGCTCATATTCCCTCACCGAGCGGTCACCTTGCTTCAGCTTCCTGAATCTTTCCTAAAGCTTCCTCTCTCACTATCGAGGAAATAGGCAGAAAACACCAATCCTCGAGACTCTTCCCATGTCACAGGAGGGAGACTGGAAGATCGATCTCGCTTGACCCCTTTCCACCACACCTTCGCCGACTTTTCCAAGCAATATGCGGCTAGGTGCACCTTGTCCCGCTCCAGGGTGTACAAATCCTCAAACAGGGTCTCCATGGAATCGATCCATGTTTCCACGACCCACGGATCCACCGTCTCTCCGTCGAAGGTAGGCGGATTGAATCCCTTGAAGGTCATGAGGGCTGTTAGAGCTCGCTCTCTCTCTGCCTCCATATCCATATAACTAGGGGCCAATGTACTTGCATCCACTTGCGAGGTACCCATCATGGCTCCTGACGATATGCGGCGTGCCAATTGCTCCACGGTCTCATGGAGTCTCCTAATCCGCTCCTCCTGGCGCACGGCAGCCTCCTGCTGTCGTTGCGTCGACTCAGCTTGCTGTTGCACTACTCCAACGAGTGTGGCCAGCTGTTCACGGAGCTCCGGGTCTCCACTTGCCCCGGATGGCTCGGGGGCCTCACTAGGCCCACCCCGTGTCGATCTCATTGAAGATCGCCTACGTGACGACATCGTATCCTGAAACACGACAATTCGATCCATCCCTCGACCTTCTAGGCCAAGTACAAACATGATTCAAATTACGGACACAAATTAGGCGAAAGTTACATAAGGGCGCCTATTCTCATCCCTTGGGTTCATGTTGTCACGCGCCAATATGAACACACTTAGCTGAGAATAAACCACGCCTTAAATCTATCTCTAACATCCTATTAGATGCATAACCAATACACGACCCAATCGATTCATCTTTCGCCACAATTCACAAATCTTCGTCTCTCGCGAGCCTAGGTCCTTATGGTTTACCCTCCTAGGGTCTCCTAGGTCCACCTAGACTATTTTTACGCTCTGATACCACCTTAGTCTGTCACACCCCGGGATCGCCGATTTGGTCGGTTCGGGCACGCACACAGACCCGTCGAACGGACAGAATTTCCGCTGTACGTCCAAGGCGTCGCAATCAGTACAGTTCACGAAGTTCCAAACAGGAACAGAATTCATACACAGATTGCACAAGGAAAGCATCACAAACTACTAAGCTATTACAAGCATTCATCACATGCATTTTACATTACACTTCTGTTTCATTCTTTCCAAATACAATCATATACACGGTACATTTCATTCTTTTCATTGTAATACCCCTAAAATACATAGTAGAGGGTACTTCTATCTGGTCACAGGTGGTAGGGCGCTATCTACAAAACTACGCCCTTTCCTCGCGCTGCTCGCGTGTGGACCTGAAAAATAGTGGGATGAGAACTATATAAAATAGTTTCCAGTGGGTAAGGCCACCCAAGAGAGAAGCTCGACCCACCAGGTCCAAAGGAAGCATAGCATGGGTTAGTACATACATATAACTTGTAAGCATATAACTCTAATATATGCAAAAACGGTAAACATGCTTATGCTTCATGCAAATGCGATAATAAAAATCCATGCAAGTAGGTATTCTCTTCTACTTTCTATTTCACTATCCACTTTATATGCAATTCTCTCCTAAGGTTTTACTTACCTTAGCCAAGGTCAAACCCGACTCACTCTTGAGTCAATTATCCACAGCTTACTGCCTTACCTGACTTAGCCACCTGGCGGCGAAATCGTCGCACACGCCAACAATGGCTCAAGTCACTGGGCGACGTAATCCTTTACTTGACTTAGCCACCTGGCGGCGAAATCGTCGCACACGCCAACAATGGCTCAAGTCACTGGGCGGCGAAATCGTCGCACACGCCTGAGCTGATACCAAAACCCATCTGGCAGCGAAATCGTCGCACACGCCTGAGCTGATACCAAAACCCATCTGGCGGCGAAATCGTCGCACACGCCAAGGTTATTCCATATTCCATAGATGTGCACATCATTTCATTCCAAGTCTTAAGGGTTCATCATTTACCCTAATGGTCAACCTCTCTAGGTTCATGTTTTCACGACCAAGTGGTTATCCTACCACTATGTTTCCAACCTATGTTCAATGACACTAGGTTCACTAACATCCCAATCTAAGTGGTCTCTCTACCACTTTATTACCCAACCTAGGTTCACGACTCTAGGTTAATAACATTCCAGTACAAGTGGTCTTCCTACCACTACATTTTCTAACCAATGTCCAATGATGTTATTTGTTATCCTAGTTGTCCACACCTAGGATTCATAACATCTAGTCCTTATTTCCAATTTGTCGAATCCTCTAATTATCCTAGAGTTCATCGACCTATGTTCACATTCACACCTAGGCATACACTCACATATATATATATATATATATATATATATATATATATATAGATATATATATATATATATACTCGTATGTCAACAATTGCCTAGTGTTATACGTCCAATGGTATTTAATTTACCCTAAGTAGCATACAATTTATGCCTACTCATATTGCCAGTTAACCTACCATTACATGCATCAAATATAAAGTTATACTTTACTCTTTGGCATGAAAGTGACCTAATCACTTCGGTAAGCACAAACCCACCTTACGCTCTTCCGATTGCTTGTAGACACGTGCAATCGAGCTCTAATCCTCGGCTTCAAGCTTGTTCTTCAAGCTCCTAGCCCTAACACACACGGAGATTCACGTTACTCCGAGTAGAACTCAAAACAGTTTCATTTCTTGCAGTTCGACGAAATTGAGTTGTCCTACGTGTTTCGCTAACCTCCAATTAGGGTTTCACGGGTTCAAACCATTTTTTAAACCCTCGAAATCTAAAACCCTCCTTTACACTAGGGTTTTCCAATTTCTTTGAGAATACTCCGAAATTTACGGAGAATCCTTCAACAACCTTGTGTAGAATCATCTAGGAAACTCACATATCTCAATTTTGAAGGATTTAGCAAAATCCTAAACCCTAATCCGAAAAACCTCACCTCGAGTCGCGAGCTCCCCAAGCCGCCACGCGCGCTAGAGCTCGATCCGACGTCCTCTACGCGTTCCTGAGCTCGATCTCCACCAAAACCCCACGTTTGGGGAGAACTAGAGAGAGGGAGAGAGGAGATCGTGAGGGAGAGAGAGCTTCTCTCTCTCTCTCATGCGTGTGTGTGTGTGTGCGTTCTGCTGAGGGAGAAAAGGGAGAGAGCTCCCTTTAAAAAAAAACCCTCCAACACTATTGCAAATTTCAGTTCAGAATTTGATACTTTTCGCCGGAGCCCTTCTGAATATCCGTTTGCGCTCAAATTTGACAGTTATGCTCGGTTTAAGTTAATCAGAAGAACTGATCATCACTACTCAGTTTCGGACCATTTTTTTATCACCGAAAGCTCTACCGACTAAAACCTCTAGCAGATTGCTGTTATATTTTATTTTTACTTTCCGGAAGTCGGATTGACATGAAACTTTTAATCTAGCCTCAGAAAAATAATTCTGACATATCCTCAAATTTTCATAATTTTATGACACTGTGAATTTTCTGCTAAAAAATCAGCCCCGTTCCTTACAGAAAATTCTAAATTTTTTATTTTCATTTCAAATTCAGCACAATTCATTTTCGACTTATATTTTACTTCTCTAAGTTCAATAAAAATAGTATCTGACACTATTTTTATTTTCACTTACTTTTATATTAAAAATCCGGTACACTACAGCAGGGCCAAGTTCATAAACTGAACCCAATCTCATCATGAATCTCGACCTTTTGCTCTAGTCATATACCTAGAGTGAAAATCAAATACAAAATCGACTAATCCTGATACATATACTTAGGGCTAAATCAATCCCACCGCCTTAGCACATATAACTAAGGCAAAATCATCTCCAAACCGACAGAGTTTTAAGCTATATACCTGGAACTCCGTCAAATCGATATGCAATCGAGCTCTAATACATATATTTAGAGTTCATTCAAAATCCGACTAACCCTAACACATATACTTAGGGTCTAGTCAACCTTTTGCTCTAGCACATATAACTAGAGTGGAAGTCAAATCAAATTCGACTAACCCTAACACATATACTTAGAGTTTAGTCAACCTTTTGCTCTAGAACATATACCTAGAGTGGAAGTCAAATCAAGCTCGACTAGTCCTAAAAGCGCCTGCACTATAGCCTCCTATCCTAATAGGACACCATGCTGCAGAAAGTGCTACAGTAACTTTTGAATTATTTACCGCAGTGCCACTTTCTAACAGAATGCTATCTTACCAGGTACGGAGCCCGGGATGAACGGAACTGAGCTACGCTACTAACTGCGCCAGAGGGCAGAGAATAGACAGTACCTTCCCAAGTCTGGCCATGAAGGCCTATGATGCAAATGAAGAACATCTGACACCACAAGTAAATTACTATTATACTTAGAATTCGGTCAATCATCAAGATACAGTTCATTCCATCCTCCCTATGAAGGTCTCTTAATCGAAGGTGCCTCAATCTTCAGGGGGTAATTAACAATAAATGTTTGTGTCTATTGGAAGCCATGGATCCTCAATACCTGATTTTTATATACATATAAATAATAATCTGAATCATGAATACTACCCCACGGGAAACCCATCAAAAAAAGATCGACCGTGCGAGGTGCGTCATTCGTGGTGGCAGACAATTATGTATTGCTGATAGGTTTGGTGGTCGGGCAAGCCGTTACGCTACCAGACCGATATGTTCCAAAATCTCAAATGGCCCAATGAATCGAGGGCTTAATTTTCCTCGAATACCGAGTCTCTTGATTTTCCTTGTCAACGACACCTTCAAAAAGACATGATTTCCCACTTGGAATTCCAATTCACGCTGACGTTTATCCGCATAGCTCTTTTGTCGATTTTGTGCTGAAATCAAGCGTTCGCGAGCGAGTCGAACCCTATCCTTGACTTTCTCGAATCACATCTGGGCCTACGATCAATCTTTCTCCCACCTCACTCCAATGAAGAGGTGATCGACATTTCCTTCCATAAAGTGCTTTAAATGGTGCCATCTTGATGCTTGCTTGATAACTATTTGTGAGAATTCGAATTTGATTTTTAAAATTTGAATTTGAATTCTGTGTTTTCTCTCCCTCTACCTTGCTTTTGTATGCATGGGTATTTGTATTTGTATATGTGTATATATATATGTATAGGTGTATACATATATGTATATATATAGTATTTTATGTTTTTATGGTTTTAAGTTTTGTTGGCGGAGAGAGGATGGATTGTGACGTTATTCGGAGTCTGTTTCTGATGATCCAAAATGGTAGATTCGATGTCTCGGCAGTGCTGAACGCGATGGCGCAACTCGTTCGCACATGCGATGGTCGGATCGTGAGATATCATGAGATCTTCACTGAGAGGTCGTTTTGCATTTTGATCATTTCACGAATTGGACCTTGTTTCACGCACCGTTTTGCGTGAGATCGAATGTGGAGGGGTGTCTGTGCATTTTGTGCATGCTGAGAGGGACTTGGGACTAATTTCCCATGTTGCAGAGGTTTTTTTGCTTTTGTGCACAAGTGTATATGTGCTTGTGTGTGTGAGTGGAGAGAGAGAGAGTTCGTTGTTACTTTCTCTTCTCCCTCAGCTCCCAGCAGGGTGCCACCCTCATCCTCAGCTCCCCTGCCTTCCCCCTGAGCGCCGCCGACCGCCGCCGACCTCCCCTGGCCGGCGGGGAACTCCGGCAACCACCTTCTCCCCTTTTCTTCTTCTTTTCTTCTTCTTCTTCTTCTTCCTTCTTATTCTTCCCTGCAGTGTGCACCCAGGGTGAACCCATGCCCTAGGTCACCCTGAGGTAGCACAGCTGTCGGCGACCTGCCCCACCGCCGGGAGCCGCCGCCGATGTAATACTTGAGATTTTAGGGTTTCTGGACTCGGCGGGATTCGGGCGCCCGGAAGAGGAGAAGTGGACGCCCGGAATGTTCCGGACCCTACTACATGTTGTGGACGATCCGGTTGTGGCCGACGGAGATTGGATCTGGACGCATGATTCGGACGCCCGGACGAGGATCCGGTTTGAGCTGTTGACGTGGAGGGCCACGTGTCGCGACAGAGGACACGTGTCGATCGCCGGAGACACACCGCCCCACCGCCTGATGACTATTGACCGGCCGCTTAGCCGCGCGACGACACCTGTACGGCGCATTTTCGGACGCCCGGAAATTGAGAAGTGGGCGCCCGAAAGTGGGAGTTTTGGCAGCCTATAAATAGGCATGTACCTGTTGAGTTTTGATGTAATTTCCACTTCGTGTGATCCGATTCTAGAGAGAGAAAGTGGGTTTAGGGCCATGTGTTGGCATAGTTTGTAACCCAGCTTGCTCTCCTCTACTCTGCTGATCTGATCTGGTGCTGAGCTGTTATTTCTGCTGGAGATAGCAGTTTCCTTGGAGGTTTTGACAGATCGGAGTGCTGCCGGAGTTCGCTATCTGGAGGGTTGGATCTGAGGCTTGTTCTTTCCCCACCGTGGTTGGATTAGCATTTGAGGTGGGTTGATGTTTGCCAGATTCAGTGGACTTCCTCCTACGTGTTTTATCTCATGTTAGCATAATATGATATGATGTTGATTGGATTATGTTAGCATGATTGGATTATGATATGTGGATATTGGATTATGATATTGGGATTATGATAGTATGCCATGCTAAGATTATGTAGAGATGCCATGTTAGGTTGAGACTGATCTATAGACTGCATGGGCATGTTATGATCTTAGATGTGCTAATGATATGTATATGAGCATGCATTTCTTTGTATCATATTGTTGCATGATTGGACCTACACCTATTCTGTTGATTCCTTGTACCAGTTGTTGTGCATGTAGTGTAGGTGATCATGTTGTGGCTCGTGCTATGTTGATGTTGTACCTCCTCTTTGTGATAGAGTCGAGAGCCTCCTCTTTGTGTGGTAGAGTTGAGATGGATTGTGAGCACTGGAGCATTGATTGTGCCGAGGGCACGGGGTTCTTTGTGAGAGCATGGATTGGGTCATACTTGTTGATTATCCTTTGTGGTGCCGAGGGCACAGTGGATTGGGTCTTATCTGTTGACTATTCTTTGAGGTGCCAAGGGCACATGATCCTTTGTTGACCCAGTCGTGTCGATCATATACCTGCGGGTGCTTGGCGTTACTATGGTTTTACTTTGCTCGGTTGGGTAGCTCCCACGAGTACCACTCTAGAGTTGGCATGTTCCGTACTGAGAGGCGTACGATGAACTAGTGACAGATGGTGTTCCTGTCCTAGTTGGGCTCCCTATTGTGTTGAGCAGCTCCCTATTGTGTTGAGCGGGATCAGGCCGCAGGTATCATGTTATGAGGTATGGTATGGTGAGGTATTGTATGGCGAGAGCTAGGTACAGATGGAGTTCCTGTACTAGCTGGTTCGCAGGTATTGTATTGTGTATGATAGTCCTCATTTGGTATATTCAGTTCATTGGTATTTCATACTGACAGTTGAGCTTTGTGCATAGTAGTGGTAGTATATCTCCTACTTTCTTTCTTGCTCATTATATATCTCTTGAGATTGAGGACTTAGTGGGCAGACCGCTGAGGCTGGTGGCGGTACCCACTGAGGACTACTTGATTGATAGTAGTTCTCACACCCTTTGGTGACATCTTTTTCAGGGTCTTCTTCCCCCGTCGTGCATATTGATCGCGGAAAGGAGACCGTCGGGTAGAGTGGATCCCCGGACATTTGGCTAGAGGTATACCCCATTTTGGTAGTTGGTTATGAGTCTGTACATACAGAGAGACAGAGATAGTGATTTTCAGTGTTGTATTATGTTATGGATATTGTATGTACAGTAATTTTTGATATATTATATAGTAGCTCTGTTGATACCTTTAGCTCTACATGTTTGTTGTGGATGTTGTTTCGCTTCGTATACATGGTAGAAATACTGTGTGTGCGGCGGATCTGGTCATGCGCCTGGGAAGAGGTAACCCGGGGCGTGACAGATTAAGTTGGTATCAGAGCTTAGGAATAGGTCAAGAGGGCCTAGGAAACCTAAGATAAACAGACCTAAGGATGACGTGAGAGACGTAATTGATCGCGAAAGTCAAAGATTGGGTTTTGAATCCTTCCTTGTGTAGGAAGAGTGATTGAGGGATTATGCCTTCTCTTATCGGATGAATTATGTTGGCTGCAGACGACATGATAATCTGAGAAGAAAAGAAGTGTCCTTCTAGACTTTCGTTGGATTGGGTCGTGAGTTGATTGTGGTCCTAATCGGGTATTCTGTTGCAGGTTGTTACTATGCCTCCTCGACGACCATCGACGCGAGCGCATCCGACGCCGTCGGATATGCCTGAGCAGACGGGACCTAGTGAACGGCCCGCTTTGCAGGAGCAGCTAGCAGATATAGCTGCAGTTGGAAGGCAGCAGAGTGCCTTGTTACAGAAGATGTGTGATGCTTTCTCTACGCCTCGAGCCATGGAACCTCAGGCGGCGACGACTCCAACTACATCTCAACCTGGAGAAGGAAGTACTCAGCCTAGTCAAGTGCTTTCTGAAGAGGAGCAGGAGCGGATGGCGGATAGATTGGCTCGCTTCTGTAGGTTTGATCCACCACGATTCAATGGTAGTAGTATAGAACCGTGGGTGGTTGAAGCCTGGATATGTGAAATGGAGAAGTTGTTTGAGGATCTCTTTGTGCCAGCACGAGAGCAGGTGCATATGGCAGTGCATTGTTTATCTGGTGATGCACATGTCTGGTGGAGGAGGACCCGTGATCATAGGTCCTTGAATCCTCTACAGATGACTTGGAGTGAATTTCGGGGAATCATGTATGGAGTGTATTTTCCGAGTAGTGTGAAGATGAAGATAGAAGAGGATCTAAAGAATTTGAAGCAAGGGAATCGCTCAGTACAGGAGTATGCGAGGGAATTTACGAGGTTGCTTAACTGTGTTCCCTCAGCAGCGAGAGACGAGATACAGAAGGTTTATCTGTATGAGAAGGGTTTGAGACCCGATATCTTTCCATTTGTCCACTCGCAGAGACTTCAGACTTTGGATGCTACTATTGAGCAGTCTCTGTGGGTAGAGCGAGGGGCATTTGTGACGAGGGGACAGCCTATGGACCCAGCTCAGGGTCAGAAGCGCCCGGCGCCTGATGATGGAGGGCAATCAAGTAGCAGACGGCCACCCAAACCTCCTCAGCAATCGCGTTTCCAGAGACGTGGATCTTTTAATCGCCAGCAGTCTGGAGGATATCGCCAGCAGCGACAGCAGCAGCAGCAGCAGCAGCAGTCGAGGGGACCTCCTCGATGTGTGATTTGTGGAGGACCTCATTTTGCTTATCTTTGTGATCGACCAGATGGCCGATGTTTTGAATGTGGACAGCGGGGACATATCAGGAGAGCCTGTCCCAGATTAGTTGCAGCTCCTTCTACGGCATCTGTACCTTTCACTCCACCGCAGTATTCTGGAGCTTCCCCGGTATTTTCTCAGGAGCGATCTTCTATGCCACGACAGCAGGATCGACGCCAGCCACCGGCGAGCGGGCGAGTTTATGCCGCTCAGATTGAGGATGCTTCGATAGCTGATCGAGTGGTGGCAGGTATAGTTTTGATTTGTGGCATTAGATCGCGTACTTTATTCGATACTGGTGCATCGCATTCCTTTGTTAGTAGGACATTTGCATTGCATCATGGTCTAGAGATAGGATTGTTACCCCAGGCACAGGAGGTGCGGGTACCTGACCATAATTTGCAAGTGATTGAGGGTTGTTTAGGATGTCCTGTGCAAGTAGGACCTTGGATCATGCCTGTTGATTTATTTGTATTAAGACAATTACTGGATTTTGATGTAATCCTAGGCATGGATTGGTTATCTCGATACTTTGCTACGATTGATTGTGGATCAAAGACGGTAATCTTTCGTGAGCCTGGACATGAGGAGTATGTTTATGAAGGTTGTAAGAGTTCACTGTTCGCAGTGACGATCTCTTCTGCTAAGGCCAGACAGTTGTTAAATAGTGGATGTATGGCCTACTTAGCAACAGTGACTGAGGTGCCCACTGTTGTACCAGGACTCGAGGATATTCCTATTGTCCGTGAGTTTCCGGACGTATTTCCTTCTGAGTTATCCTCGATGCCTCCTGATAGGGAGATTGAATTCGTGATTGATGTGGTACCAGGAACCGCGCCAATCTCGAAGACACCCTATAGAATGGCACCAGCTGAGTTAAGAGAGTTGAAGGCGCAATTACAAGATTTGATGGATAAAGGTTTTATTAGACCCAGTGTGTCGCCCTGGGGAGCGCCTGTACTATTTGTGAAGAAGAAGGATGGTTCACTTAGGTTGTGTGTGGATTATCGAGAATTGAATAAAGTGACCATCAAGAATAGATACCCCCTCCCACGTATCGATGACCTGTTCGATCAATTGCAGGGAGCGTGTGTCTTTTCTAAGATTGATCTTCAGTCCGGTTACCACCAGTTGAAGGTGAAGGCCGAGGATATTTCTAAGACTGCTTTTAGAACTCGGTATGGGCATTATGAGTTCACAGTCATGCCGTTTGGATTGACTAATGCCCCAGCTGCATTTATGGATATGATGAACCGAGTTTTTAAGTCCTTTTTGGACAAGTTTGTGGTAGTCTTTATTGATGACATTCTGATTTACTCCCGTGATGATGCGGAGCATGAGGAGCATCTGAGATAGTGCTACAACTCTTGCGAGAGAAGAAGTTGTATGCAAAGCTCAAGAAGTGTGAGTTTTGGTTGAAAAAGGTTGCCTTTTTAGGCCATGTGATTTCAGCTTCGGGAGTAGCAGTTGACCCTAAGAAAGTAGAGGCGATTCGTGATTGGCCTAGACCGACGACTATATCTGAAGTGCGGAGTTTTCTTGGTTTAGCCGGGTATTATCGACGATTCGTGGAGAGCTTTGCGAAACTCTCTACGCCACTTACTCGACTAACCAGGAAAGGGGTTAAGTATGTTTGGGGTGATGAGTGCCAAGCATGCTTTGATGAGCTTAAACAGAGATTGATGACAGCCCCTATTCTTGCACTACCTGTGATGGGCGAAGGATTTGTCATCTATAGTGATGCTTCACATAGTGGCTTGGGTTGCGTGCTGATGCAACATGGTAAAGTGATTGCATATGCTTCAAGACAACTAAAGGAATATGAGAAGAACTACCCCACTCATGATTTGGAGCTGGCGGCGGTAGTCTTTGCTCTGAAGCTATGGCGTCACTATCTTTATGGTGAGCATTGTGAAGTGTATACAGATCATAAGAGTCTTAAGTATCTGTTCACGCAGAAAGAGTTGAATCTACGGCAACGGAGATGGTTAGAATTATTGAAGGATTATGACATTTCTATATTATACCATCCCGGTAAGGCGAACGTTGTTGCCGATGCTTTGAGTAGGAAGGCTGTGGCAACTTTGAGTTTGTGTATTACTCAACAGCCTGTCCTAGTGGAGGAGATGCGGAGGTTATCTCTTGAGGTAGTTACTTCTGGGATGACGGCGAGGTTGATGACTCTAGTCATTCAGCCCACTCTGTTGGATAGGATTCGAGAAAAACAGAGTGTGGATCCTTACTTGGTGAAGATTCGAGATCAACTGAAGAGTGGAGATCTTGAAGACTTTACTTATGATGATGCTGAGACTCTTCGCTATAGAGGACGTCTATGTGTACCAGCGGATCAGGAGATTCGAGAAGAGATATTGAAGGAAGCACATTGTTCTCCTTATTCTGTACATCCTGGAGGGACTAAGATGTATCAGGATCTGAAGACTCACTTCTGGTGGAACGGTATGAAGCGGGATATTGGTAGAGCTGTAGCTCAATGTTTGACATGTCAGCAAGTTAAGGCTGAACATCGTGTACCAGCTGGTAAGCTACAGAGTCTTCCAATACCTGAGTGGAAATGGGATCACATCACGATGGATTTCATCGTAGGATTGCCGAGGACTTCGAGCGGCTGTGATTCTATTTGGGTGATTGTTGATAGGCTGACGAAGTCTGCTCATTTTCTGCCTATGCAGATTACTTGGTCACGTGAGCGACTTGCGCAGCTGTATATGGATGAGATATTGAGATTGCATGGAGTGCCAATCTCAATAGTGTCTGATAGAGACCCAAGGTTTGTTTCTCATTTCTGGAAGAGTTTACAAACAGCTTTGGGGACTCAGCTTCGATTTAGCACTGCGTTTCATCCCCAGACTGATGGTCAGTCTGAGCGCACTATACAGACACTCGAGGATATGCTGAGAGCTTGTGTCTTGGATTTTGGTGGAGGTTGGGATCGACATCTCAGATTAGTAGAGTTTGCGTACAACAATAGCTATCAGGCGAGCATTAGGATGGCTCCGTTTGAAGCATTGTATGGACGCAAATGTCGATCACCTCTATATTGGGATGACGTTGGTGAAAGGAAGACGTTGGGACCAGACCTTTTGCTTGAAGCCGAAGAGAAAGTTAAGTTGATACGACGGCATATTGAGACGGCTCAGAGCAGGCAAAAGAGTTATTCTGATACTCGGAGGCGAGATCTAGAGTTTCAGATTGGTGATCATGTATTCTTGAAGGTCTCACCATCGAAGGGCATACGGAGATTTGGGATTCGCGGAAAGCTTAGTCCGCGATTTATTGGTCCTTTTGAGATCTTGGAGAGAGAGTTGGACCTGTAGCATATCGGTTAGCCCTTCCGCCTCGACTTGCAGGAGTGCACGATGTCTTTCATGTATCTGTTCTGAGGAGATACATGCATGATCCTTCCCATGTGATTGATTTTTCTCCACTGGAGCTTACTGAGGAGTTGCAGTACGAGGAGCGACCGATACGAATTCTTGCTCGTGAGACGAGGGAATTGCGTAATCGGGTTATACCTTATGTTAAGGTACAGTGGGATTTTCATGATGATAGAGAGGCGACATGGGAGTTGGAGACTATTATGCAGAGATCTTATCCCCACCTATTTGTATCTTGAGGTGAGTGCCTTAGTTTCGAGGACGAAACTATTGTAAGGAGGGGAGAATGTAATACTTGAGATTTTAGGGTTTCTGGACTCGGCGGGATTCGGGCGCCCGGAAGAGGAGAAGTGGACGCCCGGAATGTTCCGGACCCTACTGCATGTTGTGGACGATCCGGTTGTGGCCGACGGAGATTGGATCTGGACGCATGATTCGGACGCCCGGACGAGGATCCGGTTTGAGCTGTTGACGTGGAGGGCCACGTGTCGCGACAGAGGACACGTGTCGATCGCCGGAGACACACCGCCCCACCGCCTGATGACTATTGACCGGCCGCTTAGCCGCGCGACGACACCTGTACGGCGCATTTCCGGACGCCCGGAAATTGAGAAGTGGGCGCCCGAAAGTGGGAGTTTTGGCAGCCTATAAATAGGCATGTACCTGTTGAGTTTTGATGTAATTTCCACTTCGTGTGATCCGATTCTAGAGAGAGAAAGTGGGTTTAGGGCCATGTGTTGGCATAGTTTGTAACCCAGCTTGCTCTCCTCTACTCTGCTGATCTGATCTGGTGCTGAGCTGTTATTCTGCTGGAGATAGCAGTTTCCTTGGAGGTTTTGACAGATCGGAGTGCTGCCGGAGTTCGCTATCTGGAGGGTTGGATCTGAGGCTTGTTCTTTCCCCACCGTGGTTGGATTAGCATTTGAGGTGGGTTGATGTTTGCCAGATTCAGTGGACTTCCTCCTACGTGTTTTATCTCATGTTAGCATAATATGATATGATGTTGATTGGATTATGTTAGCATGATTGGATTATGATATGTGGATATTGGATTATGATATTGGGATTATGATAGTATGCCATGCTAAGATTATGTAGAGATGCCATGTTAGGTTGAGACTGATCTATAGACTGCATGGGCATGTTATGATCTTAGATGTGCTAATGATATGTATATGAGCATGCATTTCTTTGTATCATATTGTTGCATGATTGGACCTACACCTATTGATTCCTTGTACCAGTTGTTGTGCATGTAGTGTAGGTGATCATGTTGTGGCTCGTGCTATGTTGATGTTGTACCTCCTCTTTGTGATAGAGTCGAGAGCCTCCTCTTTGTGTGGTAGAGTTGAGATGGATTGTGAGCACTGGAGCATTGATTGTGCCGAGGGCACGGGGTTCTTTGTGAGAGCATGGATTGGGTCATACTTGTTGATTATCCTTTGTGGTGCCGAGGGCACAGTGGATTGGGTCTTATCTGTTGACTATTCTTTGAGGTGCCAAGGGCACATGATCCTTTGTTGACCCAGTCGTGTCGATCATATACCTGCGGGTGCTTGGCGGTTACTATGGTTTTACTTTGCTCGGTTGGGTAGCTCCCACGAGTACCACTATAGAGTTGGCATGTTCCGTACTGAGAGGCGTACGATGAACTAGTGACAGATGGTGTTCCTGTCCTAGTTGGGCTCCCTATTGTGTTGAGCAGCTCCCTATTGTGTTGAGCGGGATCAGGCCGCAGGTATCATGTTATGAGGTATGGTATGGTGAGGTATTGTATGGCGAGAGCTAGGTACAGATGGAGTTCCTATACTAGCTGGTTCGCAGGTATTGTATTGTGTATGATAGTCCTCATTTGGTATATTCAGTTCATTGGTATTTCATACTGACAGTTGAGCTTTGTGCATAGTAGTGGTAGTATATCTCCTACTTTCTTTCTTGCTCATTATATATCTCTTGAGATTGAGGACTTAATGGGCAGACCGCTGAGGCTGGTGGCGGTACCCACTGAGGACTACTTGATTGATAGTAGTTCTCACACCCTTTGGTGACATCTTTTTCAGGGTCTTCTTCCCCTGTCGTGCATATTGATCGCGGAAAGGAGACCGTCGGGTAGAGTGGATCCCCGGACATTTGGCTAGAGGTATACCCCATTTTGGTAGTTGGTTATGAGTCTGTACATACAGA
This sequence comes from Puya raimondii, assembly GCA_016920855.1. NCBI lineage: Eukaryota > Viridiplantae > Streptophyta > Magnoliopsida > Poales > Bromeliaceae > Puya > Puya raimondii. The sequence continues at coordinate 52,768,683 of JABWPP010000049.1, forward strand.
GAGACAGAGATAGTGATTTTCAGTGTTGTATTATGTTATGGATATTGTATGTACAGTGATTTTTGATATATTATATAGTAGCTCTGTTGATACCTTTAGCTCTACATGTTTGTTGTGGATGTTGTTTCGCTTCGTATACATGGTAGAAATACTGTGTGTGCGGCGGATCTGGTCATGCGCCTGGGAAGAGGTAACCCGGGGCGTGACAGCCGAGCGCCGCCGAGCCGCAGCTAGCTGCTGCTAGGGCTGCTGCGGGCCGAGAGTGTTGGACCCGAGCCGCCGCCGCCTCCAGCCGGCGCAGCACCCTCCAGCCTTCGCCTTCCTCCCCGGCCGCCCCCGTGCCGCCGGTGCGCCGCCGCAGCCGCCGCGGTTTCTGCTTGGGCTGCTAGGGCAGCCGCGGCCGAGCGCCTTGCGCCGCCGCCACCGCCGGCCTTTCTTGTCGCGGTCACCTCCCACCCAACGTCCGGCGACCTCCCCTTGCCGGTGCTCGCATCGCTGCCGACCGCCGTCGCCGTTTGTTGCCGGCGCCGCCGTTGTCACGCCCCGGATTACTCGTTTCCCCGGGCTCGCCAACAGATCCGCCGTATACATAGATTTGTCTATGTATATGAAGCGATAGCTAACCTGTAAACAAACATACAAGCAACTACAAGAGATATAGAGCTGAAATAAAACATACTAATAACAAAAGTCACATGTACATATAGGATCCAAGATACAACAGTCCCTCCAGAATCAAAATAGGAACAAGTCCACAGTATATGTACATGGCTCAACTCAAAAATAAACTATCTCCAGTAGGGTCCTCCTCTAGGAACAACAGGGACAGGTAGGGATCTAGCTCGTAACTCCCTTACCTCGATCTGCAGAAACAGGCGCAGCAGCCGCAACAGAAGAAGGCTCTGCAAGAAAAAGTGGCAACAATGGGTGTGAGAACTACTATCAAAAGAAGTAGTCCTCAGTGGGTACCAATACCGACCTCAACGGTCCACCCACTAAGTCTACGAGACTAACAGTATAGCTGGTAGGTAAAGAACAATCAAATAAGCTGGAATAAACTCAACAGCTACCATGCCACTACCCTACCACTATCCCAGTCCAACTCTCAAAGTAAAAGCATCCCCAACCAATAGGTAACCAGCACTGACCCAATCCACAGGGACTGCAATACGCCCGTCCCGCCTGTCTAAGCAACATCGTACGCTACCTCAAAGGCACTGGGTGGAGAGCGAGAGTCCCACCGGGACTAAGACGACATCAACGCAAGTAGCCAGGCTCCGGAGCGGCACTCATGGGCGCTACCCAAACGAGTATGCAAGCGTGTCTCTGTCGAGCTCAATCAGGCTCATACAGGCTAAGTCACTATAAATGGGTCAAGTCGGTCTAACAACCAAGGCTCACGTACTCTCAGTATAATCTGATACCAGAAAAGGGATCTGGGTCCACCGTCGGCCTCGACGGCACCCGGTAAAACAAAACAGCCTAACCCTGCTGTAAACACAAGCTCGGCATCCCAGCACAAGCGTAAACTCGTCCTACAACGAACTAAGTATCCACCTCGCACTAACAGCGGTGATACAAGAACAGAAACGGCTCCTAGAGCTAAATCTGATAATAGTTCGAAAAGTGACGGTTGTATGTTCGCGAGTTTTCTCCTAAGTCAATTCCCAGTTCAGCATGTAAAGTCATGTCTATAAATTATCAATTTATGCTCCAAATTCAGATTTCATAATAATACATGCAAATTCATGAATTCGAGCTACTAACATGATTTAACAGATGATAAAACAGCATGCTGCACTCTCTACAACTTAGGAGGAAATCCGGCGATTTCGGTAACATTAACCCACCTCGAAAGCTATCCAACAACGGCTAGGAGTCGAGTGGAAGGCCTCCAAACAACGCCAGCTGAAATCGAGTTCAAAACTGCAACCTCGAGATTCGGACCCACCTGCTCAATGTTCTGGGCGCCCAGAACATCAGCCCAGAACTGCAGCCTGGCAGCATGACCAACATGGATTCAACATACGATAAAATCCAAATTCTAAGTCCAAATGCAGTGAAATTTGGCTCAACTCACTAGTAGGGGCTCAAGAACACACCCTCCAAATTTCAGCCAAAACGGAGTTCGACTCGATGTCCAAAAGGTCCACACACTGAACCGGATTCACTTCTGGACCCTCCTGCACATGGATCCAGAAGTTCCAGCACTTAAGCAAATCTCAAAAACAGCAAGAATTCAGGGATTCCAACGAATCTAGCTCATAAAAAAGGGTCACAAACCTCCCAAATACAGTGATGGAACAATCCAAAACCTCTCCAAAGATCCTCACAAAGATCTGGATTCAAAAATTCAGCACTTAAGCAATTACTCAAAATCTGAGCTAGGACTCACCTTTGAATCCTCAATTCAGGTGGGAAGAACCTCCAAACCAGTAAGGAATGAGGAAGGACCAATCTTCACTTCGTAATTCCAGCTCCCAAGAGATTGGATCCAAAAGATCAAAGGAAAAACCCAAGTTTCAGCTCAAGAACACAAGGGGTCCAGTGAAACATCAACTGTAGCTTACATACCTGTCCAAATCACGATTAGAAGGGTTCCACGTCTTCCTCTACGAATCTTCTATCCAACAAACCAAGTTTAGAAGGATTTGGACACTCCCACACAGCACACGAGCCTGAACACCACGGGTCGACGATGCAGTTCCAGCAGGAATCCAAGGTCTTCAATGGAGGAAGATGAAATTTGGGAGAGAAGAGAGGGTTTCCTTGCAAAATCCTGGGTTCACCATGAAGAGGGGAGAAAAAGCCTCAGGGGAGGTCGTCCACTTCTCTTATAGACAAAGGATTTCGGTGCAATAAGCCTCAAGAACAGAATTGCTACTAACCTATCCTCAGCATGAAAACCCAGATTCGGGCGCCCGAAACCCATGAAGTGGGCGCCCGGTTCTTCAGCCTGCACAAAACTGGAGCATTGGACTCTCCGCTGCGATCCGGTGCGCCCTAACCTGGTCCGGCGGATTTCACCAACCAATCGACACGTGTCAAGCGGATCGATACTCACGAGGTAGGATTTTCGGATCCACTTTCCGGGCGCCCGATACCGAATCCGGAATGGCTTAGCAGTTTCAGAAAAGGAGCATTCAACATCTGGGCGCCCAAAACAAGGCTTCCGGGCGCCCGATAGTTCATACGCCCAAAACTTCAGTTTTGGCTTACTTCTGCGCTCCGAGTCCGTTTTCGCGTCTATTTGACGCCGAAACGACTCCGACTTGTCTCGACCTTCTCTAGAAGCGTCGAACAGTCTGGGATACTGCAGTCATTCCATCAGTTAGGCCCCAGGGGTACTACAGCCGTACCCTAGCCACCAGAGAGCAGGAGTTCGTGGTGTCCGTCAAGCTAGAAAGCAGTAGTGTATCACCCTCACTATTCTGACTACCATTATGTTTCCTTGAATTTGCTATATAAGTTGGGTTCACGTATGTCCAAAATTAGCGACTAACTTCAGTCCATATTATATAATTAGGTTAAGAGAACTGTTGGCATAGTTGAGATAAATAGTGATATTTTGACAGCACCCCCTCCGCTGTAGAGTATATTTGGACCTTATATTTTTCACTATAGTAATTGTGTGATATTGCTTTGGAAGCCAATAAGAGTGACAGAATATGGTGATTATAACTATATTTGGGACACTATTACAGTATTGACATGATCTGGTTTGATCATCGCATTTGACCACAGCCTGCATACTATTTTTAGCTTGACAGTGATACTATACTTGGTTGCGGTAGCACCCCGCAAGTTGCCATTTTCCGGAGTTAGGCTATGAGTTATTATTATGACATGGCCAGACAATAGCCTGCGTAGTAGCGGACCACTAATTGAGTGTGCAAACGAGGCGGCGCAGGCTAGAACCTGACTGTTTGAGTCGGTCACTATGATTGGGTATTATTGCAAGTAATTTAATTTCGGTATCTAATTGAAAAGCACGAAACACATGATTTAAGTTTTCAGTTATATTATAGGGGCATGATGTATAGCAGTACCTTTCATAGCCATTATATCAAAATTGGTACCTGTCTCTTATTTCTACTGCTTTAGTATATTTACAATTTCTGCTTATTATCGACCTAGTGGTGTAAGACCGTCGACGTTGACGTCCGTACCCCACTAGAACTAGTGATTATAGTTCTCATAACCCTCTATATTAATACTTTATTTCAGAGCCTTTGGCACCATCGACTGATCGAGATAAAGGGAACCGAGATCTTAGCATCTTCTAATTACCCCTCTTGTGAGTGTAGCTGGACCGCCTATTAGTGTATAATAGCACATGTACGGTGATTTGAAGTTTGGAGTGGTCAGAGATATTGTACCATTTTGAGATTGGTGTGGTGATGATGGTATATCTAAAGTGTTGCTATATACATATTTTTGATTTCATTCTGATACCTGTTGTTATTGGATTAGTTAACTTTTCTTGAACCGATTTTATTGACGCTTCGTATGTGGTGCATACAGGCGGGTTGTTGACTAACCTGGGCTTCCGCAGTCATCCGGACGTAACAGATTAAGTTGCTATCAGAGCTAGGATACTTGGCATAGGAAAATTGTAAGTTGATAGACCCCCAGATAGGACGAGAAAGAAGTGATTTGTAGCGAAACTCATAGATCGAAATTATGCAAACTCTTTAAAAGAGTTGAAGAGTGATTGAAGGAGATGTATCTTTTTCTTTTGGATAATTATGTTTGGCTGCAGACAGCATAATATCAAAGAGGAATAAGAGATATTCTGCTAGACTTTGGTTGATTGGTCAGTTGCGAGACTTAGTGTGACTAATCTGTGTTTTTGATTTCAGGTGATCAGGTGGATTCAACGATCACAGTCCCTACAGGATCTGGCCCTAGTACAACCAAGGAGCAGGGTCAGAGTGGTTCTTAGTGAGATAACGTGAGTTCGAGAGCAAATGGCTGGAAGACAGGGATGATGGGGAGATTATGTGAGTTGTTAGCAACAGTAGTTGTACTTCACAGTAGAGGCCTAGTACAGGAGCTCCACCATTGGGAGTTTCCGATAGATGTTTCCTAGAGTAAGTGGTATTCCCCAGCAGAGACTGTTATTGAGAGGCGAGAGCTCGACTGGGTGATGATAAGGACATGTAGAGATGTTAGAGGCAGAGCAAAAATAGCACATTGAAGGTTGGCTGAGTTTAGGAGATTTATCCGCCCAGGTTCAATCATCTGAGTGTAGAGCCATGGGTGGGTGGAAGGTGGTAAGAGCTTTGGAGAAGCTTTTTGAGGATATGTACTTGCCAGAGAGGGACAAGTACACTTGGAGTAATTGTCTTGAGTGAGATGCTCATTCCTGATGTTAGGACATGTAAAGGTAACATCTACGTATTTTTATAGTGATTCTTACCTATTTTTACATTGGAATTGAGTATATATGTTTAAAACAGATTAGAACAGGGTTTTGGAACTTAGGTTTTGAAAATAAGTTATTTTTACATTGAGTACCGGTATCTCTCAGAAGTTCCCCAAAAAATAGAGGTTTAAACACTAAAAAACTGTATTGAGTACTGATACACCAAAAAAAGTTCCTCAAAACCTAAAGACTTGGTTTTTGAGTTTTTGAACTAAGTACCGGTACTGAAGTTTGAATAGGAGTAATGAAGTTTAGGATACCGGTACACAATATATAAATTATGTAGAATCATCTTTGAGTACCAGAACTCAACTTCGAGTACCGATACACAATATACAAAATTGCAATACGTGTTCTAATTCGACCCTTAAGTATTCCAAAGGTATAAATATATATCTAGGGGTTCTCAAACATGGGAATCAATCCAGAATCCACCAAAGAGCAACCTTAGAGGCTAGATTTTCGTTATAAACCCTTTTCTTCCAAATAACCACTTCTGGATGGATTCAAGTTGCCTTAAGTTCATATTTTCATGTTGAATTGATCCTGCCACCATTTTAGAAATATATTCCCTGATTCCTCTATGATATTCTTGTTACGGATTTTGTATTGGTACATTTCGTGAGTTGTTGAATCGGAGTCTTGAAGGTCGAGGTGTTACTTGAACAAGTTGAAGAATCCGCGACCTCAAGAACAATATGTTGACGACTGTAGGATGAATCACGATGTGAAGGTATGATTTACTGTTTATATAGTGATTTATCATTATTTATGGTATTGGAATCATATTATATGCTTAAACATGGATTAGACTAGTTTTTGGAAACTTTAGTTTCATATATAGAACTATTTTATATTGTGTTCCGGTACTTTAAGTTTGTTCCTCAAAATCATTTTGAAAAACTAGAGTTTTCATATAGAGTATCGGAATCATATTTGAAGTTCATCAAAACCTGAAAGTTAAAATTCTGGATTTTGAACTGCATACCGGTATCTCATGTTAGTACCGGTACTGATTCAAAGTATTCCGGTTCAATTTTTATCGGAATGCCGCTGCGTAAAGTTTCTGTTACGTCATTACATTTCGGTACCTCCTTACGTATACCGGTACGCAGTGTCCATATTTGGTAAGTTTGATCTAATCTGACTCTAGTTGATTCCAACGCCTATAAATAACATGTTAGGGTTCTCTTTGATGTTGAACAACTCAGAATTCATGTCAGAAAAACCCTAGAGGCTAGGATTTTCGTTCTAAACCGTTTTTCCACAAAAATAGCCTCCGAGATCAATTCGAGATAGTTTAATCTCTATTTTCATATGTCGAATTGATTTTCATCTTGCTTAGATCTTCTTCCTCTGGTTCTTAATGAGTTTCTAAGTAAGGAATCACCAGTATTGTAGCACACTGAACTTTAGCAAATTGCGGAGTTCTAGTGAGAGAATAGTGGCTTATATTATTCTGGAGTTTTGGGTTGAGTTTGGTGAGCTTGGGAGTGTTTTCGGGACTTGGAGAGTGCGAAAACGGACTCCGGAAGTCAAAATTTGCAAAAAGTGCAGATTTTGCATTTGCATACCGGTATCTGATTTTGGGATACCGGAATCCAGTGAGAACTGGTTTTGCACAGCTCTCGGATTCTGCGGAATCTGGCAGCGGTTACCGGAATTAGACTGGCATACCGGTACTGATGTTGGCATACCGATACTGAAGTCTTTTGTTCCGGTACTGAGGGTTGCATACCGGAATACGGTTGCGTGGCCTTTTGGCTGAGGCTCGGGTTTTGCAATTTTTGTGCAGTATACCGATATGCCTGTGCGTATACCGGTACACAGTGCTGCATATTGCATTTTGTGCAGTTTTACAATTTTGGCTTTTTGAGGGGCCTATGTGGATTTTGTGCTTTGGGTTAAGTAACCCTTCACCCCTCTCATGTTGCCATTGCTGCTGAGGCTTGGAGGAGATGGGTAAGTCTCTCTCTCTCTCTCTCTCTAGATTTTCTTACTCCCAAACCCTAGAAACTTGGTTTTGATCTCTTCTCCCTCCATTTCCTTCATGGAGGAGTGCTTCTAGGCTTTGTGGGGAGCTCGGGATGGATGAGAGGAGCTTGTTGGTGGGCTTAGCTTCAACCCTAGCATGTTTGAGCTTGGTTGGGAGCTTGATTTGAGGTTAGTAAATCCTTTTACAACCTCTATTTGTGATTTTTGCTTGAGATTTACATAAAAACCTAGTTTAATGAAAACTAGGGTTTTATTTAGGGTTTCGTGATTGTGAGCTCTTGAGGTTGAATTGATGGGTGTAGAATGTTGTTGTAGGTTGGATTTGAAGATCCCTAACCTCAATTTGGTTTTAGAACAAGTTCTACTTGCTCAAGGTATTTTTCACCCATTTACCTCATGGATTTTGGTGGTTTTCGAATTTGTTCGTTCGAAACTTGTAACCTCTTGGAAAATTATCTTAGGGTATGTGAAGCTCGGGGGACAACTTCGTTTTGAAGTACTGCAAAGTTTCGACGGTTATCCGGTGGGTCTGACCTCACCGAAATGGGTGAACTCCCCCTATGTCTCCTATCTTGTTATAGGATTGATTAGATGCATAATTATGATAATTATGACATGATGGAAGTTGTGATTGCATGGGGTATATATGTTGTATATGAAAAGTGCATATTCCATATATTATGGCATTATGAAAATAACATGCATACTAGAGTATTTGCACTAGTAGTGTAATGATGCATTTATGAAATGCTATTTATGAGACACTACTTGGTTGATGGACTAGTGAATTCTCTTCGCATACTAAAGTATGCTTGTATAGAGAAAAGAGAATATATGACAAATACAAAATAAGTATGTTACACCTCATCTAGGTGAGCAACTTTGACGGGCATCGTTGACTTTGGGCTCGACCTTCTTGGCTAAATGAATACTGGCATGATAACTTTTATACTCTATGTAGTAGAGGTTGTTGTAGCTCATGTATGGCATGAATTATGGTCTTGTTGGCATCATAGAATGCATTATCATAGCATTCGTAGAATGCATGAATTGTAGCATTAGAATAATGCATGGATTATAGCATTTGTACAATGCATCGGTTATGACATTGAAATGTATTGGTTATAACATTAGTATAATGCATTGGACATGGCATTAGAATAATGCATGGTTTATGAACTTAGTAAACTAAGAGATGAGCATTTACATGTTAGAGACATGTACATATTGGTAGGGACATACCAACGGACAATTTGAGAAAAACATGATATTGTTGACATTTAGCATATTGGCTATTGAATGTAATAAACATAATATGACATGTTTTGACATAGTGTGAGGTTAAGCATATTATATTTCACTTAGGTGAATAATTAGGTTGACATTATGACATAATGTTAGATCCTTGGACATTGGTAGGCTATTCCATGTTAGAGACATGACGAGCATGACATTGTGGTTGATTATGACTTGTTGCCTTTGGGCTCTTCCGCGCTTGCTTGTGAGGGTCGCTCCCCATAAGCTGACACTCAGGAGTTGGTCTTTGCGATTGTAGGTCGCCGTGCGATGTAGGGCGCCGAAATAGATTGTTGTGGGGAAGTCTCATTGTCCACGGGAGAATGTTGACTACCACGGGGCCACTAGGCAGGGCACAGCTGGGACTTTACCTTGTGTAAGTTCCCTTGTTGATTGGGTAAATGCTAAGTAAACTGGACATAATACATCACAGATGGTTGATGCATATACATATAGTATATGGACATAGTAGTGAGTTGCATCGTGTGGCATTACTTAGCTTGACATCATTTGGATGCATGCACCATAGTTGGACATTTGTATTAGTCATTACTTGCATGGACATCCATAGTGGCATAGCCTATACTCATGATGATTAGTATAGTGGCTTGGTATTAAGATGAGAATAGAAAGATTCTTTTTAACCAATAAACATGGCATTAATTTGACATGCATGTAAACTGGTGTAATTAAATGTTGAGCTTATGGCAGTAGAGCATGTTCATGTTCATGTAGATGATTTATTCATTTGGAGGTATATGATAGTAGTAGAACTATCTGTTTAACATTTAATGTTTTATGCTTTATGTTTCAGCTTATACTATCTTGCCTCAGTTGACCTAGCGGTGTAATTCGCCACTCTCGACGGCTTACCCACTGGGAACTATTGTTTAATAGTTCTCACCCCCATTGTTGTTGGATTTTTGTTTCAGAGCCTTCCGCAGCAGGAGAGGCTTGGGATCGTGGCGAGGGGTTAGCAGTTAGCTAGAGCCTCTACGATGTTGATAGACATACCATGGATTCCTTTCATTGTATTTTGAGTGAAAGGTGTATAGATATGTTGTTGGTTGATCTGTTAGTACATAAGATGTATAAATTCTTTTGTATATCTCGAGATTTTAGTTGTGTTGATCTTGTTTTAGTTGTAGAATTATGTTCTCGCTCTGATCACCTTGTTTAGGATGTATTCCTTTGTCACGCCCCGGGCCCTCATGGGAGCCTACCAGGCACGTGCACAGACCCGCCGTGTACCTCAAACAACACAATGTACATAAGGCGTCTATGCTAACAATGATCAAGTAGAATAAGGAATACATCCTAACAAGGTAATCAGAGCGAGAACATATGTCTACAACTAAAATATAATCAACACAACTAAAATCTCAAGATATACAAAAGAGTTTATACATCTTATCAACAATAGATCAATTAAACATCTATACACCTTTCATATAAAATACAATGAAAGGACAACATGGTATGCCTACAACGACACCACCGTAGAGGCTCTAGCTAGCTGCTAACCCCTTGCCGCGATCCCAAGCCTCTCCTGCTGCGGAAGGCTCTGAAAAACCCAACAACAATGGGGGTGAGAACTATTAATCAATAGTTCCCAGTGGGTAAGCCGTCGAGAGTGGCGAATTACACCGCTAGGTCAACTGAGGCAAGATAGTTTAACAAAAACATAAAGCATAAAACATTAAATGCTAAGCAGATAATTCTACAACTATCATGCCTCCAATGACTAAAATCATCTACATGAACATGTTACAAAGTATGTAAACGTTTTACTCATATATGTGTAAGTATGCCATGATCGACTACACATAATCTAATGTCATAAACTTACTATATGTCAAGTTTATTACTACACAAATGACTTGCCTCCAACTGCAAGTACGAAATGTATGATCAATTCCCCACGACATGTATGAACTATATGACTTGTTCCAAACAATATGTATGTTATGTTCACTAACCACTAGGGTGTCAAGTCATGTTAATGTTTCACTACATGTAATGCCACAAGGTCACCACCCTATGTTATGTCCATCAGCTACACCTATAAGTACTGATTAACTAGGGCGTCAAATGTCATAATCCTCACGATATTTCCTACCATAAAAGACATTTCAAGTCTCGGCTTGTGCCGTGCCTAATGGCCCCGTGGTAGTCAACATTCTCGCTAGAATGAGCCTCCCCCACGGCAATCCACTTCGGCGCCCATATAACCTGCACACAGGCGATCATCATCGCGAAAGGCCCACTCCGGAGTTGCCGGCTTGCAGGGAGCGACCCTAACAAGCATGTGCGAATGAGCACAATGGCATAACAAGCATGGTCAACAGCATAGGAAATACGTTCGTCATGTCTCTAACATGAAGTAGCCAACCGATGTCCAAAGGTCTAACATTATGTCAAAATGTCAACCTAATTATTCACCTAAGTGAAATACAAATGTTTAACCTCACACTATGTCATCAACACATCATGTCATGTTTACTACATTCAATAGCCAAGATGCTAAATGTTAACAATATCATGTTGTTCTCAATGTCCGATAGTAAGTCCCTACCAATATGTCCATGTCTCTAACATGTAAATGTCCATCTCTTTGTTTACTAAGTTCATAAACCATGCATTATTCTAATGCCACATATCATGCATTCTACAAATGCCAAAACTATGCATTATACTAATGCTATAATCCATGCATTCTACAATGCTATAACAATGCATTCTACGATGCCAACGAGTCCATATTCATGCCATGCATAAGCTACAACAACCTCTACTACATAGAGTATAGAGCTATCATGCTAGTGTTTGAATAACCCAATGGACTCACGTTTAAATCAATTATAATTATCAATGCCAATGGAATTTCATTCCTCATGTCTTAAACACGGAATCATCTCCACGACCTAAAGGTCGAGCCCAAAGTCACGAGGACCGTCAAAGTTGCTCACCTAGATGAGGTGCAACAACTTATCATGCATTTGCTATAACTTCTCTTTTCTCTATACAAGCATACTCTAGTATGCAAGAGAAATCACTAATTCAACAACCAAGTAGTGTCTCCTATGATGCTCCTTTCTAGCATGCATAACCTAATTAGCATTTCATAATGCAACATTACACTACTAGCATCAATATCCTAGCATGCATATTATATTCATAACACCATACTACATGAAATATGCATTTTTCATAAACAACTTGCATGTCTCATGCAATCACAATTATCATCATGCCATAATTATCATAATTATGCATTTAATTAATCCTATAACAAGATAGGAGACATAGGGGGAGTTCACCCATATCGGTGAGGTCAAACCCACCGGATACCCGTCGAAACCTCGCAGTACTTCGAAACGAAGTTGTCCCTCGAGCTTCTCATACCCTAAGATAATTTTCCAAGGGGTTAGGGGTATCGAACAAGCAAATTCGAAAACCACCAAAAATCAATGAGGTAAATGGGTGGAAATTACCTTGAGCAAGCAAAACTTGTTCTAAGTCCTAATTGAGGTTAGGGATCATCAAATCCAACCTACAACAACATTCTACACCAATCAATTCTACCTCAAGGGCTCACAATCAAGAAACCCTAAACAAAACCCTAGTTTCCAAGAAACTAGGTTTACAAGCAAAGATCCATGCAAAAATCACAATTAGAGGTTGTAAGAGAGTTTACTAACCTCAAATCAAGCTTCCAACCAAGCTTAAGCATGCTAGGTTGAAGCTAAGCCCACAAACAAGTTCCTCTCCTCCATCCCGAGCTTCCCACAAGGCCTAGAAGCACTCCTCCATGAAGAAATTGGAGGAAAAAGAGATCAAAACCACTTTTCTAGTGTTTGGGAGCAAGAAATTCTAGAGAGAGAGAGAGAAAACACCCTACCTCCATCCTTCTCCAAGTCTCAGCCAACAATGGCTGAGAAAGGGGTGAAGGGGTACTTAATCCCAATGCACAAAATCCAACTAGGCCCCTCACAACGCAAAAATTGCAAAACTGCACAAAATGCATTCTGCAGCACTGTATACCGGTATGCGCATGTGTATACCGGTATACTGTGCAAAATTTGCAAAACCCGAGCCTCGGCCAGCAAGCTGCGAAACCACATTCCGGTATGCCAATTCCAGTACCGGTATGCAGTGCATTCCGGTATGCCAAAATCAGTACCCGAATGCAGTACAAATTCTGTACTTTATACAGAATTTGATCTCCGGAGTCCGTTTTCGCCCTTTTTAAGCCACGAAAACACCTCAAAGCTCACCAAACTCAACCCAAAACTCCAGAATAGTATAAGGCACTATTCTCTCACTAGAACTCCGCAATTTGCTAAAGTTCAGTGTACTACATACTCCCCTCCCAAAAAGGAGTTTCGTCCGCGAAACTACGGATCAACAACAACAAACAAACAACAATCCAGAGGAGATAAAAACATCATCCTCGCAGTGAAGCCTCCAGCTCTCATACCAAGCATCGCGTCCAAGATGTTGCTCCCAAAGCATCTTGTAGTAGGAATAGTGATAATCCCGAATTCCTACAATCCACAAGTCCAATCCACAACAATGCTCCTTGAAGTATAGATCTTCAGGTAGCTCTAATGCGGCGACATCCACCATCGGGGAAGAATTCAAATACTCGCTCGGAGCGTCCACACACTTCATATACCTTCAATAGATCTGAAGTTAAACAGCTCGACATGCCACTAGGCCCATTTGCCTCAGGGTCTCAAATAATCCCGAGAATCTAAACTTAGATTCCTCAAACATAAACTCTTGGATTTCCTTAATCAAGCATCATCATCAGATCCTCTGATTCAAGTACCAAAATCACATCTCTCAACGGGGATCATCCGTTTTACTCAAAGTCCAAAGCAGTAGAGCCAGGCGCTCTAAGCAGTCGCACAATTCACCAAGGTATACTTGTGCGAAAATTTCCTCAATCCAACTCAGGTGAATAGTTACTCCTATTCACAATCTCTCAACAGTCGTCACGTCTAGCTTAGAAGTGAGACAATTCAATTCCGGAGACTTCGGCAATCATCCTCTATTCATACCAAGTAGATAACCTTTACTTGGCATATCTCATAAATCCTGCTATCACAGGTGTAACTTGTCAATTCCATTGTCAAGGCACTTTCTGACAGTCCACTAGGAATTCATCCGTCGCAACACTCTTGATCTCGATTGCACCATTTACCAGTCGGGGTCAAGGCTAACTCTTGTGATCCGACCCAAAGGATAGGTACCAATCCATGTTACCTATCTCGTCAATATCTCTGGTATACCAGCCTCTAACCTGTTCTCACAGCTTCAACTCATATTCTTGAGTGTAGGGATATCTCCAACAATAAGATCTGGGTGCACTTCACACCACTATCTAAACATAAAATTGCCATAGTTTCCAAGTAAATGCCATGGCAATCCTTCCAAATCACAATTTGGCAAATCCTCTTACATTCTCTCACTTGCTGAAAGGTCAATACTACCTTTCTATTCGACACCAGAGCGCAACTCAATCCGTGGAGAGAAACATAACTACAAGGCATATAGCCCGCCTTCGGGGTCACCAAGGTTGGCGGTAGTCAACCACACCAACAATTCCAAGAAACCTCTCTCACACATGTCTTTCTAAAAAGTTTAATCCCTTTATGTGTGAGTCAAACGAAGGGAGTAGGCAACTCGAAAAATCTCCCCACAATTATCCATCACATCAAATCAAACTAGGAAGTTTGAACTTCAATCACATCCGCTCGTCCCAATCCACTATGGGTGGTTGATTTCCTTGAGATCTCCACTCATAACCACTTTGGCATCAACTGCCAAGGGGTGCTAGTCCTCACAACCAAATCAGCACGTCTCCAACTTGAAGCACTTGTAATCCTCATCCAAAGGAATCTTCATGGTCTTCATCACCTCTCGACTTCCAACTCGTAGTCGATGTGCACAGGGACCAAGATACCCAAAAGGGCCAAACATCACAACACACAAGAGCATCAGCCAGCTCAAACGACATCACGACAATTTCGTAATGTCTACACCGAGTGAACAAGTCACCCCCGGTCCAAACTTAAACTCAATCCAACGAGAGTAGTACTCAGATTGCAACTACCCTCGAGTAAAACCAGAATCCATGGAGTTTGATCAAACAGATCAACCGATCTCGGCTACGGGTACATATTCCCGATCGCGACCATACCAGTTCACGATAGTCGACCCACAGTCGAAGAGACCCATCCACACAAAACGAATGAGATCTACACTCCACAAGAGAAAACACTAGGCAAAAGAGATCTCCAGACCAAGCCTTCAACTCGCTCAACTCAACCGGGATTGCACAGCAACTCCCTCACAAGAGACATCCTCGCTTTTGAGGATTCTCAACTCTCACCAGAGATGCTGGCCTAAAAGCCACGCGCTCACTCATTCAAAACCAGGCTTGGGCAGATGAAACGATCATCGCAATTAGCGAACCTCCAAGCCCTCTGAAAACACTATTTTGTGTCAAAGATCCCAAAGCAATACAGCTCGGCTCATACACTCATCGGCAATCAGATAGCCGAAGAGTCAGCCCAAGTTCAAATTAGAACTATACGCTTCAGCCAAATAAAGCCAATCGCTTCGTTGGCGCACAAAACATCCAAAGCTAACGGAGTACAAGAACAGTACTCTCAAGTCCAAACACTCAGGACCACTCAACCTGCAAGCATCAAGGAAAACAAGTTCCCTGCCAAGCATTCGGCAAACAGCCGAACCAAAACCACAATCATAACAAACAACAAGCTGGCTCCAAAAATAGAAGCTGCGAACAACCTTCGTCTTCGCTGCATCATCCTCTGCCTGTCAAACAGACATGCATTCACCCGGTGCCAACCGCACGAAGTCGATCTCAACATTGTCGACACTGATCTCCTCAAACACTCCGACTGGAAATGGCCCACCTGGCCACGAAGAGAGTATTTGCCCCTACTTCAAGGGCATCATCGGGTACCCGCGGCTCCACCGCTCACACGTCACAATAGTCGATGACGATTTGACGTTCCATAATTATCCTGCTAAGGGTCCACCTTCTCGAGATCAATTTTCTCTTTGAACACTTGATTGTCCTCTTACATCCGACTTGCCACTCTTAATAGCTTCTTTTTGCCGTCCCAACGGTCTCCACGTCTCTCGCCCTTATCAAGGTGCGATCCGCATTCTCACAAAACTTCCTGTAGTCGGCTGCCAACTGGATCATCGAGTCTTCCAGTCGCTTAATCCTCTCGTATGCCGGCGCAAGGTCTCAACTTGGAGTAATCATCATAATTGATCGCCGTCCACCACACTCGCTGAATTTACCAGTTGCTCTCTCAATTTCAGGGTCTCACCAAATTCGGAGGATGCAGAAGTCCTGTCTCGGCTGCCTCGGCCGCCATTGTGTGCGTCGATCACCACTCAAGCTGCAACAAGCAAAACATGCGCGGGTGAAACACCCCACGCCAACGCATCCCCACACAAGACTATAACCCCAATCATGCGAAAGTAATGAAGTGGACTCCCACTATTCCCCGATGTCACGTTGTCGGCCGCCAACGTGACCCTCCAAGGGTATAGAAGTGGTTCACTCCGATCTAACTCCAACTCCTTTGGAGCTTTAGAAACGACCCAATCATAATACTTTCGCCAATATGTCACCAGAGATCTCGTCTCTCACGTTCCTATTCCTTATCGTCCAACCTGCCTAAGGTTTACTAGGTCCACTAAGACTCAACCCTAGGCTCTGATACCACTATAATCTGTCACGCCCCGGGCCCTCATGGGAGCCTACCAGGCACGTGCACAGACCCGCCGTGTACCTCAAACAACACAATGTACACAAGGCGTCTATGCTAACAATGATCAAGTAGAATAAGGAATACATCCTAACAAGGTAATCAGAGCGAGAACATATGTCTACAACTAAAATATAATCAACACAACTAAAATCTCAAGATATACAAAAGAGTTTATACATCTTATCAACAATAGATCAATTAAACATCTATACACCTTTCATATAAAATACAATGAAAGGACAACATGGTATGCCTACAACGACACCACCGTAGAGGCTCTAGCTAGCTGCTAACCCCTTGCCGCGATGCCGCGATCCCAAGCCTCTCCTGCTGCAGAAGGCTCTGAAAAACCCAACAACAATGGGGGTGAGAACTATTAATCAATAGTTCCCAGTGGGTAAGCCGCCGAGAGTGGCGAATTACACCGCTAGGTCAACTGAGGCAAGATAGTATACTGAAACATAAAGCATAAAACATTAAATGCTAAGCAGATAATTTTACAACTATCATGCCTCCAATGACTAAAATCATCTAAATGAACATGTTACAAAGTATGTAAACGTTTTACTCATATATGTGTAAGTATGCCATGATCGACTACACATAATCTAATGTCATAAACTTACTATATGTCAAGTTTATTACTACACAAATGACTTGCCTCCAACTGCAAGTACGAAATGTATGATCAATTCCCCACGACATGTATGAACTATATGACTTGTTCCAAACAATATGTATGTTATGTTCACTAACCACTAGGGTGTCAAGTCATGTTAATGTTTCACTACATGTAATGCCACAAGGTCACCACCCTATGTTTTGTCCATCAGCTACACCTATAAGTACTGATTAACTAGGGCGTCAAATGTCATAATCCTCACGATATTTTCTACCATAAAAGACTTTTCAAGTCTCGGCTTGTGCCGTGCCTAATGGCCCCGTGGTAGTCAACATTCTCGCTAGAATGAGCCTCCCCCACGGCAATCCACTTCGGCGCCCATATAACCTGCACACAGGCGATCATCATCGCGAAAGGCCCACTCCGGACTTGCCGGCTTGCAGGGAGCGACCCTAACAAGCATGTGCGAATGAGCACAATGGCATAACAAGCATGGTCAACAGCATAGGAAATACGTTCGTCATGTCTCTAACATGAAGTAGCCAACCGATGTCCAAAGGTCTAACATTATGTCAAAATGTCAACCTAATTATTCACCTAAGTGAAATACAAATGTTTAACCTCACACTATGTCATCAACACATCATGTCATGTTTACTACATTCAATAGCCAAGACGCTAAATGTCAACAATATCATGTTGTTCTCAATGTCCGATGGTAAGTCCCTACCAATATGTCCATGTCTCTAACATGTAAATGTCCATCTCTTTGTTTACTAAGTTCATAAACCATGCATTATTCTAATGCCACATATCATGCATTCTACAAATGCCAAAACTATGCATTATACTAATGCTATAATCCATGCATTCTACAATGCTATAACAATGCATTCTACGATGCCAACGAGTCCATATTCATGCCATGCATAAGCTACAACAACCTCTACTACATAGAGTATAGAGCTATCATGCTAGTGTTTGAATAACCCAATGGACTCACGTTTAAATCAATTATAATTATCAATACCAATGGAATTTCATTCCTCATGTCTTAAACACGGAATCATCTCCACGACCTAAAGGTCGAGCCCAAAGTCACGAGGACCGTCAAAGTTGCTCACCTAGATGAGGTGCAACAACTTATCATACATTTGCTATAACTTCTCTTTTCTCTATACAAGCATACTCTAGTATGCAAGAGAAATCACTAATTCAACAACCAAGTAGTGTCTCCTATGATGCTCCTTTCTAGCATGCATAACCTAATTAGCATTTCATAATGCAACATTACACTACTAGCATCAATATCCTAGCATGCATATTATATTCATAATACCATACTACATGAAATATGCATTTTTCATAAACAACTTGCATGTCTCATGCAATCACAATTATCATCATGCCATAATTATCATAATTATGCATTTAATTAATCCTATAACAAGATAGGAGACATAGGGGGAGTTCACCCATATCGGTGAGGTCAAACCCACCGGATACCCGTCGAAACCTCACAGTACTTCGAAACGAAGTTGTCCCTCGAGTTTCTCATACCCTAAGATAATTTTCCAAGTGGTTAGGGGTATCGAACAAGCAAATTCGAAAACCACCAAAAATCAATGAGGTAAATGGGTGGAAATTACCTTGAGCAAGTAAAACTTGTTCTAAGTTCTAATTGAGGTTAGGGATCATCAAATCCAACCTACAACAACATTCTACACCCATCAATTCCACCTCAAGGGCTCACAATCAAGAAACCCTAAACAAAACCCTAGTTTCCAAGAAACTAGGTTTACAAGCAAAGATCCATGCAAAAATCACAATTAGAGGTTGTAAGAGAGTTTACTAACCTCAAATCAAGCTTCCAACCAAGCTTAAGCATGCTAGGTTGAAGCTAAGCCCACAAACAAGTTCCTCTCCTCCATCCCGAGCTCCCCACAAGGCCTAGAAGCACTCCTCCATGAAGAAAATGGAGGAAAAAGAGATCAAAACCACTTTTCTAGTGTTTGGGAGCAAGAAATTCTAGAGAGAGAGAGAGGGAAAACCTACCTCCATCCTTCTCCAAGTCTCAGCCAACAATGGCTGAGAGAGGGGTGAAGGGGTACTTAATCCCAATGCACAAAATCCAACTAGGCCCCTCACAACGCAAAAATTGCAAAACTGCACAAAATGCATTCTGCAGCACTGTATACCGGTATGCGCATGTGTATACCGGTATACTGTGCAAAATTTGCAAAACCCGAGCCTCGGCCAGCAAGCTGCGCAACCACATTCCGGTATGCCAATTCCAGTACCGGTATGCAGTGCATTCCGGTATGCCAAAATCAGTACCCGAATGCAGTACAAATTCTGCACTTTATGCAGAATTTGATCTCCGGAGTCCGTTTCGCCCTTTTTAAGCCACGAAAACACCTCAAAGCTCACCAAACTCAACCCAAAACTCCAGAATAGTATAAGGCACTATTCTCTCACTAGAACTCCGCAATTTGCTAAAGTTCAGTGTACTACATCCTTTTTCTACTTGATCGTTGTTGTTGTAGACGCCTTGTGTACATTGTGTGTTGTTTTGGGGTACACGGCGTGTAACGCCCCAAATAGTCCCACATCGGATGGGATACTGATTTCGATTGGTTTATATGAGACTCGCACTCTAGTAATAATAACTGGGCTTAAGCATTTTGGGCCAGTGGTTTGGGCCCGACGAGTTATTGTTGCTAGCGGGTCGGGTCGTTACAATTGGTATCAGAGCCGAATACCGGCCGGAAATGTGAGAGCTAAGTGCTATGCGGGACAAAGTGCTACACCAACTGATTTGGTGGGAGCCACCTCTTGAACCCGTAGGAGCCACCTCTAGAATCTCACATCGCCCGGTAATTCTGGTCCTGGTCTGTTTGTCTGTGATATGGTTTGGACCCGACGAGGACGTCAAGGTCTAAACATGGGGAGTTTTGTAACGCCCCAAATAGTCCCACATCGGATGGGATACTGATTTCGATTGGTTTATATGAGACTCGCACGCTAGTAATAATAACTGGGCTTAAGCATTTTGGGCCAGTGGTTTGGGCCCGACGAGTTATTATTGCTAGCGGGTCGGGTCGTTACACGGCGGGTTTGTGCACGTGCCTGGTAGGCTCTCACTAGGGCCCGGGGCGTGACAAGTATAAACCCTGAGTTTATGTTCCAAACGACGTCGTGGATTCAACGTGATCAAGGCGGTTCGTGGATTCGGATCATGAAGGCTTCGAGGATTTGAAGTTAGGAGTCTCGTGGATTCGAGGCGTGGCGTTCGTGGATTCGAACGTGTGGCGTGGACAGCCGTTGGTGCGCGTGATCCGCTGAAGAGAATGGAGAGGTTTAAGTCTGTGGAGTCGGTAATCACCTTGTAACTCTTTGCTCTTAGTGGATTGTTTTTCGCGTGATTGGTCCCGTGGGTTTTTCTCCAAAGTGGAATTTTCCCACGTAAATCTCGGCGTGCTGATTTTATTTTCCGCATTTACTTTATCGCATTGAGATTTGTGATTTTTGTTTATACACCTATTCACCCCCCTCTAGGTGATCTATATACTCTAGATAGATTCTTAGGGTTTTCATAACTTACAATTGGTATCAGAGAAGGATCTAGGCTTTATCTTTCATAATGGGTGAATGAGGTAATATAAATAGGCCGCCGTTATTTGATGGAACCAAATACGCCTATTGGAAAGTCCGGATGAGAGCCTTCCTCATTGCAATTGATGAGCGAGTATGGCAAGCCGTTGAATTCGGGTGGAAACATCCAACCGAAGTGGTTAATGACACGACTGTACCTAAGCCACGGAATAAGTGGTCGAAGGATGATAATGAAGCTTCATCGTTTAATGGGGAATGAATTAACACTTTATTTAATGCTCTTTTTCCTACTGAGTTCACACGTGTTTTCGCGTGTGATACGGTTAAAGAGATTTGGGATACTCTACAAGTTACACACGATGGTACAAGTCTAGTAAAAATTCAAAAGCTCCAAATGCTTACTAGTCAATTTGACTCGATTCGCATGAAGGAGCATGAATCCTTTATTGATTATTATACTAGACTTCAAGATATCATTAACACGTGCGCGAATTCGGGAGTAATCTAAGGTCATTAGAAAGATCGTTCGAACACTTCCGGAGCACTTTAGGGCGAAAGTGGCGGCTATTGAAACGGTTAAGCATCCGGATGAGATGAAAGTAGAAGAACTTGTAGGTGCACTTCAAACATATGAAATAACTTTTCCTACTAATCAATTTTCTTTCAAGTCTTCTTAAAAAAGTACAGGTGTTGCACTTAAATCGACAAGAGAGGAAGACGAGGACACCGAATCCGACGATGAAGTTTCACTTGCAAATTTTGAACAACAAATGGCACTTCATACTAAGAAGTTTCGTCGGAAGTTTAGAAAGAATCAAAGCATTCAAGCTTCATCCTCCAACTGAAAGCCTTCTTCTAACGGATCTTCACGTTCTAAATTCTCTAAAGAGAAGAAGCTTGCAAAGTCTTCTAAAGAAAAGGATAAATTTGAGGGGGAAATCCAATGTTACAAGTATCAAGGCTACGGTCATATCTCCACGGATTGTCCCACTAAAAAGTCTTATAAAAAGAAGGCTTTACAAGCTAGAACTTGGGACGATTCTACTTCTGATGAATCGACAAGTGAAGAGGAAAAGAATGATGCGATTGCTTTATGTTCACATACTTTTTTACCTTCCTCTTCGGATTTTTGTTTATCATCTATTATTGCTGACCCTTTTGCTTCTTCATCTTTGCATGTGACATCGAGCGATTATGGCGAAAGTGAGGAGGAGCCCGATGATGAAGACTTAGCCAGTGCATACAATCTTTTACTCATTGAATCGAAAAAGATGGCTAAGCTCAACAAGAAACTAAGGAAACGATTACTCGAACTTGAAAGTGAGAACAACTGTCACACCCCGGCACCGCCACTTTGGTCGGATTCGGGCGCGCCAACAGACCGCCGAACAGACAGAGTTTTTCCTGTACGTCCAAGGCATCGCAATCAATACAATTCACGAGGTTCCAAATAGGAACATAATTCATACACAGATTGCATAAGGAAGGCATCATAAACATAACTGCTACGCTGTTACAAGCATTCTTCACATTCACATTACATATTACATTCTTTCCAATACAATCAATTTGCTACATTTCGTTCGTTCTTTTCTTTCTATACCCTTAAGCTATGTTGACCCAGGGTACATCTATCTCTGGTCACAAGTGGTAGGGCGCTATCTATCGAGCTACGCCCTTTCCTCGCGCCGCCGCGCCGCTCACGTGTGGACCTGAAAAACATGGGGGTGAGAACTATAAACATAGTTCCTAGTGGGTACGGCCACCAAAGGGAAGAGCTCGACCCACCAGGTCCAAAGGAGGCAACATAAGCAGGTTAGTCCAACATATAAACATATATCATGTGCAAGTAATAAAATCATCCATACTTATGCCTCAACTAAATGCAATATGAAATCCATGCAAGTAGATCTATCATTTCTACCTTCTATTTCACAATCCATTGCATATCTAATCCGCTCCTAAGGTTCTATTACCTTAGCCAAACTATACCACCCGACTCACTCTTGAGCCAATTATCAGCGGACTACCGCTCTTGTCCAGGCCTAAGGAGAAGGACGTCTCACTTGCACCTCAGCCTTAAATCCACTCGACTATAGGTCGTCCATCAGGCGAGGAAATACCAACATACCCTTGACCATAAGTCGCTTATCGGGCGAGGAGAACCACACATAGCCGTTGAATCACTGCCGGGCAAGGAGAACCGCAGATACCTGCAATTATGATTCACTTGCCGGGTGAGGAGAACCACATATACTCGTAAGTATAATTCGCTGCCGGGCGAGGAGAACCACACATACCCGCAGCCACAATCACTTGCCAGGCGAGGAGAACCACACATACCTGCAAATATAAGTCTAGGGATTCCGGAATCCACTTTCTAAGTCTCAAGGGTTCATCACATACCCTATGTTATCAACCTTTCTAGGTTCATAGTCACATGTCCAAGTAGTCATCCTACCACTATGTTTCACAACCTAGGTTCAACAACACTAGGTCCTATGTCTTTCCTACCTAGGTTCGCTGGACTCTAGGTTTAATGACATTCCAATCCAAGTGGTCTTCCTACCACTACATTTTCCAACCTATGTTCAATGAGACTAGGTTCAATGTCCAATCATGTTATTCGTTATCCTAGTTGTCCACACCTAGGATTCATGACATCTAGTACTTGTTTCCAATTTGTCGAATTCTCTAATCTTCCTAGAGTTCATCGACCTATGTTCACATCCACACCTAGGCATATATATACACATATATATATTCATATGCACCAATTGCCTAGTATTATACGTCCAATGGTAGATAATTTATCCTAAGTAGCATATAATCTACGCCTACTCATTTAACCAATTAGTCTACCATTACATGCATCAATAAAATAACATTAAGTTTTACTCTTTGGCATGAAAGTGACCTAATCACTTCGGTAAGCACAACCCACCTCACACGCTTCCGATTGCTTGTAGACACTTGCAATCGGACTCACGCAGCCATCGTCGCCCCGTTCGGTCCGTTACTCGAAATTGATCACCGAACGTCCGTCAATTTTCAAATCAAAGTTGTCTGGGGCTCTCCTCTAACCTTCAATTAGAGAACTAGAGGATCAATTTGGTCCAAAATGTAGTACACTGAATTTCAGTGCATCGTACCGAACTTCTACAAATTGTGGAGTTCCGGTGGAAAAATAGCATGTGAGGCTATATGTGAGGCTCCGGCCAAGTTTGGGACTTGTGCGAAGTGTTTTCGGCGCAAATGAGGCGCGAAAACGAACTTCGAAAGGTTAAAACTGCAGAACTTGTGATGTCTGCATTGGATTCCGGTATGTGGACCTCCATACCGGTACTGAAGTGATTAGTACCGGTATGTGATGAGGTATACCGGAATGCCATGGTTGAAACTGAAAACCCAGCTCTCGGGTTTTGCGGAATTCTCCGGGGAATACCGGAATTGTCATCGTATACCGGTATGTGATGAGGTATATCGGAATACGATGGTTGAAAGAGTAAACCCAGCTCTCGGGTTCTGCGGAATCCTCCGAGGTATACCGGAACTAACACCCGTATACCGGTATGCACATGCACATACCGATATACAGTGTTACGAAATTCCAGTTTTGGGCTGGTTGTTGTGTTGTTTGTGGAGAGGGGCAAAACGATCTTTTCACATGTATTGGGGGTGTATAAAGGGCTGAGACCCTCTCCCCTTCTCATTGTCTTCCTCTCTACTTCTCCTCTCTATTCCTCTTACTTTCTCTCTCTAGAGACCTCTCCAAAGCTTGGAGAAGTGGTGGATTGGAGCTTGGAAAAGGCTTCCAAAGGAGAAAAGAAGCTTCTTGGTGCAAGAAGGAGCTTGGGAAATTCGTGGTTAAGATTAGTTCCTCACGTTTGGGTTCAAACCTTGGATTTAATCCTTTGTTATGAGGTTTTTGAGAACCCAAGGCAATCTAAAACACAAAATGTGGAGATTGGCCAAGAAATTTTGAGGTTCTACATGCATGCATGTGAAACCTAGGTTAAATGATGGTTTTTGCCTTGGGAGGTTCTAAAAATATTTGGACCTTCGGGAATTGCAATTGAGGCATAGGAAATCATGTTAGGACACTTGATTTCATGTATTGAGTTGAATTTTGGGTTCGTAACGAGTAACGAACCGTTTTCTTATAGAAACTTGGGTTGAAGCAAGAACTCAAGGCTTGGACACTTAGGAGCTTGAAGAATATAAGAATTTGAAAGCTCTTGAGGTGGGTTTGTGTTTACCGAAGTGATTAGATCACTTCCATGTCTAGGATAAATATCCATTTAAAGATAAAATGGTATGTGTTGTGAACCCTAGAATTTGCATGTTGGCAAAGGTAAAATCATGATAGGTAGAGCAATGAGCTCCTATTGCATGATATAGAATTCAAGTATAATTCAATTATCTATACTTGTTGTATGGTTGCATGTATGATTGAACCTAGTGTCAATGAACATAGGTTGGAATATGTGATAATAGAACCTAGTGTTATTGAACATAGGTTGGAACATGTGAGAATGAAACCTAGTGTTATTGAACATAGGTTGAAACATGTGAGAATGAAACCTAGTGTTATTGAACATAGGTTGGAACATATGAGAATAGAACCTAGTGTCATTGAATATAGGTTGGAATATGTGATAATGGAACCTAGTGTCATTGAACATAGGTTGGACATGAGATTGGAACCTAGAGTCATGAAACCTAGGTTGAGAATGAGAAAGTAAACCTAGTGTCATTGAACATAGGTGAGACTTAGTGACTTGAACCTAAGGTCATGAGACTTAGGTTGGTAAGTGAAAAAATGTGAACAACGGGATGTGCGTCGATTTTGCTATCCCGGGTATGCGACGATTTCGCTACCATGCCATGAGTTGGCGGTGTTGAACGGGATGTGCGACGATTTTGCTATTCCGGGTGTGCGACGGTTTCGCTACCATGCCATGAGTTGGCGGTGCTGAACGGGATGTGCGACGATTTTGCTATCCCGGGTATGCGACGATTTCGCTACCATGCCATGAGTTGGCGGTGTTGAATGGGATGTGCGACGAGGTTGCTATCCCGGGTATGCGACGAGTTTGCTACCCATGCCATGTGATGGCGGTGTTGAGATGGGGTATGCGACAATTTTGCTATCCCGAGTATGCGACGAGTTCGCTACTCGAACTAGGAGGTGACGAGTTCACTCCTTGAATGTTGGAACCATTATGGTGAGACGGCGATTCCGAAACCATAAGTAAATGACAAGTAGTTGAACTTGGTCAATGTGGAATATAGGATGAACCTAGGAGAGAATGATAATTTATATTTCATTTGGTTGCATCCTTTATGTTTATTTACAAGCATGTAAATATTTGTTGCATAGTTATTTGTGATCTAACTTATGTATATGGTGTTTCTTTGGACCTGGTGGGTCGAGCTTCTCTCTTGGGTGGCCTTACCCACTGGGAACTATATTTATAGTTCTCACCCCATATTTTTCAAGTCCTTCCGCGAGTGAGGCGGCGGAGCGAGGCAAGGGTTTGGCTCTATAGATAGCGGCCCTTCCATTTTGGTGATACATAGAGTTGTACCCCTAGTCTTGGACTATGATAGCATAGGAAATTTTCATTATATGTATGAAATTTGTATATTCCATAGTTTTGGAACATGGTGTATGGAATGAAAAAGAAAGAAAAGAAAAATTTGGGCATGTATATTGTGTTATGTGATGTAATAGAAGTAGAACTTCTTTATGTTGATGCTTTCCTTGTGCAACTCTTGTACTCCGTTCCTAGATGGAACATTGTGGATAAGCTTGTGTTGTGACGCCTTGGGCGGGTAGAAAAGACTCTATCCGTTCGGCGGGTCTGGGGCATGCGCCCGTGCGGTTATCCTTTCCACCTAGTTGGTGTTAAAGGTCCGGCGGGGCGTGACACAAAACCTCAAAACCCCAAAACCCCCAATTCTAAACCCTAGATTCCAATTTCTCCAAAAATATCGCAAAATCTATGGAGAAATTATGATTAAATTACCATAGAATCATCTAGGGTACTAGAAACATCAATTTTAAGAGATTTAGCAAAACCCTAACCCTTAAAACCTCAAAATCTCACCTCGGGTCACGAGCTTCCCAAGCCGCCACGTGCGCTAGAGCTCGATTCACTGTCCTCCACGCGTTCCAGAGCTCAATCTCCACCAAAATCCCAAGTTTGGGAGAGATCTAGAGAGAGGGAGAGGAGGTTGTGAGGGAGAGGGAGAGCTTCCCTCTCTCTCACCATGCGCGTGTGTGTGTGTTCTTGGCTGAGGGAGAAGAGGGGAGGCTTCCCTTATAAGCCTCCTCAAGTTAAATTACCAAAATGCCCTCATTCTGGGCTGCTAGCGCGCGCAGGGTCCGGACCTTGGCTCCAGGGTCTGGAACCCGTAGCCTGTTTTTTTCGTGAAGCGCGGTCAGGGTCTGGACCTTGGATCCAAGATCCGGACCCGTAGGTCCAGAGCTCAAAAACGCAAATTTCTGAAAATTCTCATTTTTGCTCCTTGAAGCTCTAATCCACTTCTAATCATTCCAAAACCCTCAAATCTCATTTTTAAGCATGTTTAAATTTCTTCTCAATTGTACTTTGTCCAATTGGCCCAAGTTTGGTATAGTGTTTCAAAACTCGGTACCTTACAACAACAATTTAATGAGTACATCTAAAATTTTTGTGGATGAAAAGGGAACATGTTTTGACAAGCAACAAGACCCTACAAGAGAAGCTCAACCAATCGGAAATAACAACGAAGTCACACTTAGAAAAGATCGGTTTTCTGGAACAACAATACAAGGAAGTTCACACATCCAACCAAGTTTTGACCAAATAAATTCATCAACTCAAGTCCGACATACAAAAATTCTCATCCGGGTCAAAGAAGCTTGATGACATGCTCGGATTGGGTCAAACAGACAAACTTGGAGTTGGATATGAAAGAACATATGTTGAGAAGGTTAAAAATTCAGCACACAATGTCTCAACAAATTTGAAAGACAAAGTATGCCATAGATGTGGAAAGAAAGGACATATTAAGAAGACATGTCCTAGGAAAAATAAGAAGACTCAACCGGCATTGTCTGAACATCTACCGACATCATCCAATACTCGACAACCTTCAAGGATTCAAAAGCAACATCAATCAAGTCGAATTTCCCGGAACAATCGAAAGTCAAAGCCACAACAAACAACTTCTTCAAAGCGGAATGCAAAGTGGCGACCAATGGATGAACAAAAGTCGATGCAAACTATGCCTAATACTAACAAAACAAGTCAATCGAGAATTTGACAAGTTTGGATTCGGAAAGGTGATATCTTTCCTTATCTTAAGCATTAATATATTTTGAAATATTGCATTGATCGGTATTTATTGCATATCTTAATGGATCATTGCTTTAAAATGCTTTTTTTTAGTTTTTACGCTTTAAGACTTTGACGTTTTATGTTTTTATTCAACATCAAACAGTGTCTTGAACTTACTTGATTCACATCCATTCATTCCCTCTTAATCTCACGTTAATTATCAGTTTTACTTCCTTATTATTATCCTTGGAAATAATATATTGTGAGAATTCATAATAGCTATATTCATCAAATTTGGGTAATCATGTATAATCTCTAGGAGCTTAATCTATCTCGGTTGTGTGTGTTAAATTTGATGGATAGTTATTCTCTTACAAACTAAAATTTATCACATGTTCTTTCAACTAAGAGATTGCTAGAGCAATGGGGAGTATTATTGAAAATATAATTGCTAATATGCTTGAAAGATGTGGAAATAGTTACATCCTTTAAAAGAGTGTGAAAACTACCACCACATGGAGGAAAGAGCTACCACCCCGGTCGTCCGGTTAGTGTGTGCAGCTACCACATGAGAAATGAAATGCATATCCAAAAGAAAAATATGATCGCAAAAGCATGCAAAGAAAATATGTTACATTTTTTTTGGAGTTATAAGGTGGTCCACATACAAGAAAGATGCTCAAAGAGCCACCTTGTAGCACACTAAACTTTAGCAAATTACGGAGTTCTAGTGAGAGAATAGTGCTTTATATTATTCTGGAGTTTTGGATTGAGTTTGGTGAGCTTGCGAGTGTTTTCGGGACTTGGAGAGTGCGAAAACGGACTCCGGAGAGCGAAATATGCAAAAAGTGCAGATTTTGCACTGTATTCCGGAATGTGCTTTTAGATTCCGGAACAGATTTAATGTATTCCGGAATGGACTTTGGGATTTCTGAATGCTGTATAAAAATCTATTTTTGGCCGAGGCTCGGGTTTTGCGAATTTTTGGGGCTGATTCCGGAATGTTTATTCGTATACCGGAATACAGTGCTGCAGAATTAGTTTTTCGAGCTGTTTGTGATTTTGGATGTTGGAGGGGTTTATGTGCAAATGTTACATCATGTATATGGTAACCCTCACCCCCCTCACTTAGCCATTTTGGGCTGAGCTTGAGAAAGAGGAAGGTAAGCTCTCTTTCTCTCTTTTCCTTGGTTTTTCTTGCTTCCCACCCATGGAATCAAAGGTTTGATCTATTTTCTCTTCTCCTCCACCTTGGAGCTTGCATCTTGGACCTTGGAGGGAGCTTGGATGTGAAGAAGAGAGCTTGATTGAGGATAAATCTCCAACCCTAGTCTCTTTTTGCTTGGTTTGGAGCTCTTATGAGATGAGTGACTCTCTTGCAACTCCTCTAGTTGTGATTACTACTTGGATTTGGGATGAAACCTAGAAATGGACAACTAGGGTTTTATTTGGGGCTTTTGTATTGAGGGCCTTTGAGATGGAATTGATGGGGGTAGAATGATGTTGTAGGATGGAAATGAAGCTTCCTATATTTGATTTGGACTTTGGACAAGTGTTACTTGATCAAAGGTAATTTCCACCCATTTTCTTCTTGTATTTTGGTGATTTTTGAGATATAATCGTTCGAAACTTCTTACCCCTTGGAAAATTCTCTTATAGCATATGGAGCTTAGGGGACAACTCCGTTGGAAGGAACGAACAAGTCTCGATGGATATCCGGTGGGTCTGACCTCACCGAAATGGGTGAAGTCCCCCTATGTCTTCTCTAATGTTTTAGAGATAAATTGGTGCATACTCATGCTTATTATGACATGATAGAAATTTTGGAATCATGATATGTGTATAGCATATATGAGATTTGCATGCTCTATATAGTAGAGTTCATGATTGAGATTATGCATGGCACATTATGGAAGGTCGTGGTAAGATGTCATTTCAAATTATGGAAACACAGAAATGCATGTTTGAATGATTAAAACAACATATGAAGTACTTGATGGAAAGTGGACTTGGGGACACTTAGCATATCGGTTATCGGTAGAAGTGAGCATGATATATGACATATTACCATGGGTAGAAGAAAACATGACACCCGGCGTATTCTTGACATAGTGAGAGGCTAAGTATGTTACACTTCACTTAGAAGAACAACAAGGTTGACCTTATGACTTAGTGCTAGACCCTTGGGTCATTAATTGATATTCCATGTTTAAGACATGAGGTAAGAGTTTTCTTATCGGTTATATAAGTGGTAATTGCATACCATCACTTTGATAATAAGAAATAAATACTTGCATGATGACTTTTATACTCTATGTAGTAGAGGTTTATGTAGCTCATGCATGTCATGGATTATGATCTTGTTGGCATCGTAGAATGCATTGTTATAGCATTTGTAGAATGCATTGATTGTGGCATTTGTAGAATGCATTGATTGTGGCATTTGTAGAATGCATTGATTGTGGCATTTGTATAATGCATTGAGTATGACTTTAGTGATAGCATGTGATAGTAGACCGTTGGGGGCGTGAACGAGACGTAGATCCATTCCCTTTGGTAGAGTGTGATATGGATATTTGCATGTTAGAGACATGTTACATATTGGTAGAAATATACCCACAAGTGAATTGAGAACAAGTGTGACTTATGTGTTATGGTTCCGACCCTCGAGTCAATGTTATGAATCCATGTTTTAGACATGATGATTGAGATGTGTTGGCCTTGGATACGATGCTTATGATCAGCGCTTGCTTGCCCTTGTGCTCATTCGCACATGCTTGTGAGGGTCGCTCCCTAGAAGCCGGCACTCCGGAGTTAGCCTTTGCGACATTTGATCGCCCGTGCAGGATTGGGCGTCAAAGTAGATCGCCGCGGGGGGGTGTCTCATTGTCTACGTGTCACGCCCCGCGTGCCTTAACACCAAGTAGGTGGAAGGACAAACCGCACGAACGCGTGCCCCAGACCCGCCGAACGGACAGAGTCTCCCCTACCCGCCCAAGGCGTCACAACGCAAGCATTTCCATGATGTTCCAACTAGGAACGGAGTACAAGAGTTGCACAAGGAAAGTATCAACATAAAGAAGTTCTACTTCTATAACATCACATTTGCACATTATTACATGCCAATTTGTTTCCTTTCATTCATCCCAATTCCATACATCTAGTTCTCAAAACTATGGAATTTTACAAGTTGTATGCATTTAATAAAAACCTCTATGCTACCATTGTCCAAAACACGGGGTACAACTATCCATACCACCAAAATGGAAGGGCCGCTATCTATTAAGCCAAACTCTTGCCTCGCTCCGCCGCCTCACTTGCGGAAGGACCTGAAAAACGTGGGGTGAGAACTATAAACATAGTTCCAGTGGGTAAGGCCACCCAAGAGAGAAGCTCGACCCACCAGGTTCAAAGAAACACCATAAGCATAAGTTAGATTTCAATTAACTATGCATACAAATATTTACATGCTTGTAACTAAACATAAAGGATGCAACCAAATAAAATGACAACTTTCATTTTCTCCTAGGTTCATCCTATATCACATTATCCAAGTTCAACTACTTGTCATTTATTTATGGTGTCGGAATCGTCGCATCACCAAATTGATTCTCAACCAAAGCGGAATCGCCGCAAGTATTGGGCACCGGGCAATGGAATCGCCATCCCCGTCATGGTCCCAACCTCCAAGGAGTGAAATCGTCACCTTCTTATTCGGGTAGCGGAATCGCCGCATACCCGGGATAGCGAAATCGTCGCATACCCCAACATGTCCACTTTACACAACATAGCATTGGGCACCGGATAATGGAATCGCCATCCCCATCATGGTCCCAACCACCAAGGAGTGAAATTTTCACCTCCTTATTCGGGTAGCGGAATAGCCGCATACCCGGGATAGCGAAATCGTCGCATACCCCAACATGTCTACTTTACACAACATAGCGTTGGGCACCGGGCAATGGAATCGCCATCCCCATCATGGTCCCAATCCCCAAGGAGTGAAATCGTCACCTCCTTATTTGGGTAGTGGAATCGCCGCATACCCGGGATAGCGAAATCGTCGCGTACCCCAACATGTCCACTTTACACACTTGCCAACCTAAGTCCAATGGCCCTAGGTTCAAGTCACCAAGTCTCACCTATGTTCCATGACACTAGGTTCCAATCTCATATTCCAACCTATGTTCAATGACACTAGGTTCTAATCTCATGTTCCAACCTATGTTTAATGACACTAGGTTCCAATCTCATGTTCCAACATATGTTCAATGACACTAGGTTCCATCTCATACATGCAATCACATGACAAGTATACATAATAATAATATACTTGACTTCACTAACATGCAAGATGAGCCCATGGCTCAATTCATCATGATTCTCATTTTGCAAATATGCAAATTCTAGGGTTACATACTTTCACACAATTTTATTTTCAAATGGTTATTTATCCTAGACATGGAAGTGACCTAATCACTTCGGTAAACACAAACCCACCTCAAGAGCTCCCAATTCTTGAATTCTTTGAGCTCCTAAGTCTCCAAGTCTTGAGTTCTTGCTTCAACCCAAGCTTCTACAAGAAAAATGGTTCGTTACTAATTATGAACCCATAAATCAACTCGATACTTGAAATCAATTGTTCTAACATGATTTCCTATACCTCAATTGCAATTCCCGAAGGTCCAAATATTTTTAGAACCTCCCATTGCAAAAGCCCCAAATCTACCTAGGGTTTGCATGCATGCAAGCCAAACCCTCGATTTCATGGCCAATCTTCCACCATTTGTGATCAAGATTGCCTAGGATTTTCAAAAACCTCATAACAAAGGATTAAATCCAAGGTTTAAATTCTAAATCACAAAAACTCACATCAACACCCAAGCTCCGTAGCTTCTTCTTGCACCAAGAAGCCCCAAATCCACCTTAGAAATTTTTCCTAAGGTCAAATCCTTCACTTCTCCAAGCTTTGGAGAGATCTCTAGAGAAAAGTGAGGGAGAGGGAGAGGAAAATGAGAAAGGTGAAGGAGAAATGAAGGGGAAGAGATCTCAGCCCCTATACATAAACCCACTTCACAATTTACCAAAATGCCCTTGATTCAGGCATTCTGCATCAGCCGGGTCCGAACCTTGCATATCGGGTCCGGACCCGGGGAGTAATCCTCCCACACAGGTACGCAGGCCGGGTCCGGACCCCACAACCGGGTTCGGAACCCGTGAGCAACTCAGCTCAAAAAATATGTCGGGTCCAGACCGGGACGTCCAGGTCCGGACTTTAGCTGCTCCACCGGACTTAATTGTCCGGACCCCAGATCTTGGGTCCGGACCCCATGAGCACTTTAGCTCCAGTTCGTTTTTTCCAAAATTCAAATTTTGGTTTTTGGGGCCCTAACTCGAACCCAAACGTTCCGAAACCCTCGGAACCCAATTCCACACCAGCCATTATCGGCTCTCCCCGAACTTCATCCAATTCGATAAAGTTCGGCCTAGCGCACCGAAATTTAGGGTACTACAATGCGGCGATTTCGTGTAGCACACTGAACTTTAGCAAATTACAGAGTTCTAGTGAGAGAATAGTGCCTTATACTATTCTGGAGATTTGGGTTGAGTTTGGAGAGCTTTGAAGTATTTTCGTGGCTTAAAAGGGTGAAAACGGACTTCGGAGATCAAATTCTGCAAAAAGTGCAGAATTCGTATTGCATTAGGGTACTGATGATTTTGGGATACGGGTACTGATTTAATTAGTACCGGTACGCCAATTCGTGTACCGGTACGCAGTGCTGCAGAATCAGATTTCGTGCAGTTTTATAATTTCTGAGTTTTGAGAGGCCTTAGGGGATATTGTTACATCATGTAATATATCCCCTCAACCCTCTCTTGTTGACATTGTTGGCTGAGGTGGGAGAAGAAGTAGAGGTGGGTTTTTCTCTCTCTCTCTCTGGATTTTCTCCTTCACTAACCCTCCAAAGCATGGATTGATCTCTTTTTCTCCATTTTCTTCATGGAGCTTGCTTCTTGGCTTTGAGGGGAGCTCGGGATGGATGAGATGAGCTTGTTGGAGGACTTAGCTTCAACCCTAGCATGTATGAGCTTGGTTGGGAGTTTGATTTGAGGTTGGTAAACCATTTTACAACCTCTATTTGTGATTTTTGCTTGAGATTTGCATGAAAACCTAGTTTCATGAAAACTAGGGTTATTGTTAGGGTTTCTTGATTGTGAGCTCTTGGAGCTAAATTGATGAGTGTAGAACACTCTTATAGGTTGGATTTGAAGCTCCAATATGTTGATTTGGAGTTTGCACAACTTTTTCTTGGATTAAGGTATTATTCACCTATTTTCTTCATAAATTTTGGTGAATTTCGTGGTGAGCTTGTTCGAAGCCCCTAACCCCTTGAAAAATTATCTTAGGGTATGTGAAGCTCGGGGGACAACTTCGTTTTGAAGTACTGCGAGGTCTCGATGGTTATCCGGTGGGTCTGACCTCACCGAAATGGGTGAACTCCCCCTATGTCTCTTATTTTATTATAGGAGTGATTAGATGTATAATTGTGCTAATATTGACACGGTTGAAATTGTGAACACATGATATATACATGTTGCATGTGAGATTTGACATGCTCTATATAGTAGAGGATTACAAGGAGACATGCATGCTTAGAAACATACAATGGTAGTGTGATGTTAGATTCCTTTTATTCGAATCATAAGATGCATGTTAGTGATGAGTAATATCTTATGAGATGCTACCGGACTAGTGAAGTTATTGGACTTGCCCTAAGATTGGCGTTAATTCATATTTGCCATAGGTAATGGAAGAACATGACAAGATGTAAAGTTATGAATATTGCACCTCATTTAGATGAACAACTAAGTTTGGCACGGTGACATTGTACTCGACCTTTAGGTCGTTGAATGAAATTTCATGTTTAACACATGAGGGACGAGTTTTTCATACTTCGGTTATATAAGTGGAAATTGCATACCACCACTTTGTTAATGAAAATAAATACTTGCATGATGACTTTTATACTCTATGTAGTAGAGGTTTATGTAGCTTATGCAAGTCATGAGCGATGATTTTGTTGGCAATTGTAGAATGCATTATTTATGGCCTTGTAGAATGCATTGATTATGGCATTAGCATGATGCATTGGAATAGCATTGGTAGAATGCATGGATTATAGCATTGGTAGAATGCATGGATTATAGCATTGGTAGAATGCATGAATTATATCATTGGTAGAATGCATGGATTATAGCATTGGTAGAATGCATGGATTATAGCATTGGTAAAATGCATGGATTATAGCATTGGTAGAATGCTTTGAAATTGGCATTAGTGTAATGCATTAAAAAGGGTCTTTGGTAATGGTACATGATAGCAACCCGTTGCGGTCATGAATGAGACGTAGATCCATTCTTGTTGATAAGTGAGTTGTAAACATTGCATGTTAGTGACATGATAGATTATGGTAGAGACATACCAACAAGTAAATTGTGAACAAGTGTGACTTATGTATTATGAATCCGACCCTCGAGTCGATGTTGTGATTCCATGGTTTAGACCTGATGAACGTATTTCCTATGCTGTTGACTATGCTTGTTAATGCTATTGTGCTCATTCGCACATGCTTGTGAGGGTCGCTCCCTACAAGCCGGCACTCCGGAGTGGGCCTTTTGCGACGTTTGATCGCCTATGTGCAGGTTATATGGGCGCCGAAGTGGATTGCCGTGGGGGAGGCTCATTCTAGCGAGAGAATGTTGACTACCACGGGGCCATTAGGCACGGCACAAGCCGAGACATGAGAAGTCCTTTATGGTAGAAAATATTGTGAGGAATATGACATTTGACACCATAATTAATTGATGCATATAGATGTAGCAGATGGACATAGTAGTTGGTTGTGACCTTGTGGCGAGAGAATGTTGACTACCACGGGGCCATTAAGCACGGCACAAGCCGAGACATGAGAAGTCCTTTATGGTAGAAAATATTGTGAGGAATATGACATTTGACACCATAATTAATTGATGCATATAGATGTAGCAGATGGACATAGTAGTTGGTTGTGACCTTGTGGCATTACATGTAGTGAGACATTGACATGACTTGGCACATTTGTGGTTAGTGAACATAACATACATATAGTTGGGAACAAGTCATATAGTTCATACATGTAGTGGGAACCCGGTTATACATTTCATACTTGTAGTTGGAGACAAGTCATATATGTAATAGTAAACTTGACATATAGTGAGTTTATGACATTAGAACATGTGTAGTTGATCATGGCATATTTACACATGTATATAAGTAGAATGTTTACATGCTTTGTAACATGAACATGTTTTATAACTTAATGTTAGAGGCATAGTAGAGTAGAACCTTTATATGTTAATCATGCTTATTACTAATCCTACTTTTGCCTCAGTTGACCTAGCGGTGTATTTCGCCACTCTCGGCGGCTTACCCACTAGGAACTATTGTTTAATAGTTCTCACCCCCATGGTTGTTGGGTTTTTGTTTCAGAGCCTTCCGCAGCGGGAGAGGCTTGGGATCGAGGTGAGGGGTTAGCAGCTAGCTAGAGCCTCTACTATGATATTACTGATGGACCCTGACGCCTTTCTTGTATTTTGAGTGAAAGGTGTATAGTTGTTTCTAGAGAGTGATCTCCTAGTGTTGTTAAGATGTACATTAAGCAAATTTTATTGTATATCTTGAGATTATAGTTGTGTTGAACTTGTTTTAGTTGTAGAATTATGTTCTCGCTCTGATCACCTTGTTTAGGATGTATTCCTTCTACTACTTGATTGTTGTTGTTGTAGACGCGTTGTGTACATTGTGTGTTATTTTGGTGTACACGGCGGGTCTGTGCACGTGCCTGGTAGGCTCCCACTAGGGCCCGGGGCGTGACAGATTATTTTGGTATCATAGCCTAGGGTTGAGTCTTAGTGGACCTAGTAAACCTTAGGCATGTTGGACGATAAGGAATAGGAACGTCAGAGACGGGATGTCTTGTGACATATTGGCGAAAGTATTATGATTGGGTCATTTCTTAAGCTCCAAAAGTGTTGGAGTTAGATCGGAGTGAACCACTTCTATACCCTTGGAGGGTCACGTTGGCGGCCGACAATGTGACATCGGGGAATAGTTGAAGTCCACTTTATTACTTTCACATGATTGGGGTTATAGTTTTGTGTGGGGATGTGATGGCGCGTGGTGTTTTACCTGCGCATGTTATGCTTGTTGCAGCTTGAGTTGTGGACGACACACTTGATAGCGGCCGAGGCAGCCGAGACAGCCGAGACGGAAACCCTGCATCCTTCGAATTTGGTGAGATCCTAAAGTTGAGAGAATAGCTAGCGATTACAGCGAGCGTGGTGGAGCGGCAGACATTTTCAATGTTACTCCAAGTTGAGGCTTTGCGCCGGCAGACGAGAGAATTAAGCGACTGGAGGATTTGTCGATCCAGTTGGTAGCCGACCTCAAAATTTTTTATGAGAATGCGGATCGCACCTTGATAAGGGCGAGAGACGCGGAGACTGTTGGGACGGCAAAAGAAGATACTAAGAGTGGCAAGTCAAATGTAAGAGGACAATCAAGGTGTTCAAAGAGAAATTGATCTCGAGAATGTGGATCTTTAGCAGGATGAAAGAGGTACGTCAAATCGTCATCAACTATTATGATGTGTGAGCGGTGGAGTCCGCATGTACCTGATGATGCCCTTGGTGTGGAGGCGGGTTCTCTCTTCGTGGCCAGGTGGGCCATTCCCAGTTGGAGTGTCTGAGGAGAACAGTGTCGACAATATTGATATCGATTTCGCGCGGCTGGCACCGGTTGAAGGCATGCCTATTTGACAGGCGAAGGATGATGCAGCAACGATGGAGGTTGTTCGCAGCTCGTGGTTTTGGAGCTAGTTTGTTGTTTGTTATGATTGTAGTTTTGGATCTGCTGTTTGCCGAATGCATGGCAGGAAACTCATTCCTTGTTGCTTGCAGAACGAGTTGGTCCTGATTGCTTGGACTTGGGAGTACTGTTCTTGTACTCTATTAGGATTGGATGTTTCTGTGCGCCAACAAAGCGATTGGCTTTGTTTGGCTGAGAGCGTATAGTTATGATTTGAACTTGGGCTGGCTCTTCGGGTATCAGATTGCCGATGATTATGTGAGCCGAGCTGTAGTGCCTTGGGAACCTGGACACGAAATAGTGTTTTCAGAGGGCGTGAAGGTTCGCTATTTGCGATGATTGTTTCACCCGCTCAAGCCTAGTTGTTGGCTGAGTGGGCGCGTGGCCTTTAGGCCAGCATCCTTGGTGAGAGTTAAGAATCCTCAAAAGTGAGGATGTCTCTTGTGGGGAGTTGCTTGTGCAATCCCGGTTGAGTGGTGAGAACCGAAGGCTTGGTCTGGAGACCTCTTTTGCCTAGTATTTTCTCTTGTGGAGCATCGATCTCATTTGTTTTGAGTGGACGGGTCCTTTCGACTGTGGGTCGACTATCATGAACTCGGTAAGGTCACGATCAAGGATATGTACCCGTAGCCGAGATTTGATGATATGTTTGATCGGCTCCATGAATTCTGGATTTACTCGAGGGTAGTTGCAATCTGAGTATTACTCTCATTGGATTGAGTTTGAGTTTGGACCGAGGGTAACTTGTTCACTCGGTGTAGACATTACGAAATTGTCGTGATGTCATTCGAGCTGTTGATGCTCTTATGTGTTATATTCTCTGACCCTTGAGGGTATTTTTGTCGCTGTATGTGCCGACACTTTGGAAGCCATGAAGTGATGGAGACCATGAAGATTCCTTTGAATGAGGACTACAAGTGCTTCAAGTTGAAGACGTGCTAATTCGGTTGTGAGGACTTGCATCCCTCGACAGTTGATGCCAAAGTGGATATGATTGGAGATCTCAAGGAATCAAGCCATCAATAGTTGATTTGGACAAGCGGATGTAATCGAAGTTCAAACTTCCTAGTTTGATTGGATGTTAGGGATAATTATGGGGAGATTACTAAGTTGCCTACTCCCTTCACTTGACTCACACATAAAGGGATTAAATCTTTTGGAATAATTTGTGTGAGAGAAGTTTCTTGGAATCGTTGGCGTGGTTGACGACCGCCAACCTTGTCTGCCCCGAAGGTGGGTTATGTAGTTACCGTTATATTCCTCTCAGTGGACTGAACTGTGTTTGATGCAGATTAGAAAGGTAGTATTGACCTTTCAGCAATAGAGGGAACATGAGAAGAATCACCAACCCATGATTTGGAAATGGCCGCCATAGCATTTACTTGGAAACTATGGTAATTTTATGTATAGTTAGTGATGTGAAGTGCACCCAGATCTGAATGTTTGAGATGTCTCTTCATTCAGGAAAATGAGTTGAAGTAGTGAAGACAGGTTAGAGGTTGGTGTACTAGAGATATCAATGAGATGGGTAACATGAATTGATATCT
The DNA here is from genome assembly GCA_016920855.1 of Puya raimondii. Lineage (NCBI taxonomy): Eukaryota > Viridiplantae > Streptophyta > Magnoliopsida > Poales > Bromeliaceae > Puya > Puya raimondii. The sequence goes on from JABWPP010000049.1 coordinate 52,808,244, forward strand.
ATCCTTTGGATCGGATCACGGAAGTTAGCCTTGATCCTAACTTGTAAATGGTGTAATCAAAGGTCTTAAATGCAGCGGCTGATGAATTCCATGTGGATGATCGAAAGATGCCTCAGCTGTGGAACCGACAAGTTGTGCCTGAAGATAACAGGATTGAGCGGACATGCTAAGTGAAGCTCCTTGAGCAACGCATGCTATGCGTATGGGCGGCATCGAAGATAGTGCCTAGACCAGATGTGTCACACCAGCGACAGAGGTGGAAATGACACTGGAAAGTTATGATGTAATATTGGATGTAACAACAAGTGAAGGATGAGCGTCGTTTTTCCAACGACAAGTTGCATGGACTACCTACCCTCGTATAATAGAGGAGGATTATCGGAGGCTCCGGAATTGGATTGTCTCGCTTCCAAGCTAGATATGATGATTGTTTGGAGATTGTGAATAGGAGTAGCTATTCACATGGGTTGGATTGAGAAAATTTCACGCAAGTATACCCTAGTAAATTGTGCGACTGCTTAGAGATAGGATGATTCTCGGTAAGAGATAGGATTTTGCACCTGAATCATATGATCTGATTGTGATACTTGGCTAAGGAAATCCAAGAGTTGTGCGTATGAGGAATCTAAGCCCTACATTCATTGGATTGTTCGAGACCCTGAGGCGAATGGGCCAAGTGACGTATTGACTTGTTTTACCTCAGACCTGTTGGAGGTAAATGGTGTGTTTCAGCTAGCGATGTTCCAAGTAAGTGTTCGAATCCTACCCCGATGGCGGATGTCGCTTCGTTAAAGCTACATGAAGACCTAAACTTCAAGGAGCAGTTTTTATTGATTGGACTTGTGGAATGTAGGAATTTGGAATTATCACTATTCCTACTACAAAGGTGCTTTGGAGCAACATCTTGGATGCGATGCATTGTGAGAGCTGGAGGCTTCACTGCGAGGGCGATGTTCTTATCTCCTTTAGATTTGCTGTTTGTTTGTTGGTTGTTGATCCGTAGTTTCACGGACGAAACTCCTTTTTAGGAGGGGAGAATGTAGCACACTGAACTTTAGCAAATTACGGAGTTCTAGTGAGAGAATAGTGCCTTATACTATTCTGGAGATTTGGGTTGAGTTTGGAGAGCTTTGAGGTATTTTCGTGGCTTAAAAGGGCGAAAACGGACTTCGGAGATCAAATTCTGCACTTTTGCAGAATTTGTATTGCATTCGGGTACTGATTTTGGGATACGGGTACTAATTTAATTAGTACCGGTACGCCAATTCGTGTACCGGTACGCAGTGCTGCAGAATCAGATTTCGTGCAGTTTTGTAATTTCTGAGTTTTGAGGGGCCTTAGGAGATATTGTTACATCATGTAATATATCCCCTCAACCCTCTCTTGTTGCCATTGTTGGCATGAGGTGGGAGAAGAAGTAGAGGTGTGTTTTTCTCTCTTTCTCTCTCTGGATTTTCTCCTTCCCTAACCCTCTAAAGCATGGATTGATCTCTTTTTCTCCATTTTCTTCATGGAGCTTGCTTCTTGGCTTTGAGGGGAGCTCGGGATGGATGAGATGAGCTTGTTGGAGGACTTAGCTTCAACCCTAGCATGTATGAGCTTGGTTGGGAGCTTGATTTGAGGTTGGTAAACCCTTTTACAACCTCTATTTGTGATTTTTGCTTGAGATTTGCATGAAAACCTAGTTTCATGAAAACTAGGGTTATTGTTAGGGTTTCTTGATTGTGAGCTCTTGGGGCTAAATTGATGAGTGTAGAACACTCTTATAGGTTGGATTTGAAGCTCCAATGTGTTGATTTGGAGTTTACACAAGCTTTTCTTGGATTAAGGTATTATTCACCTATTTTCTTCATGAATTTTGGTGAATTTCGTGGTGAGCTTGTTCGAAGCCCCTAACCCCTTGGAAAATTATCTTAGGGTATGTGAAGCTCGGGGGACAACTTCGTTTTGAAGTACTGCGAGGTCTCGATGGTTATCCGGTGGGTCTGACCTCACCGAAATGGGTGAACTCCCCTTATGTCTCTTATTTTATTATAGGATTGATTAGATGTTTAATTGTGCTTTGACATGGTAAAAATTGTGAACACATGATATATACATGTTGCATGTGAGATTTGACATGCACTATATAGTAGAGGATTACAAGGAGACATGCATGTGTAGAAACATACAATGGTAGTGTGATGTTAGATTCCTTTTCTTCGAATCATAAGATGCATGTTAGTGATGAGTAATATCTTATGGGACGCTACCGGACTAGTGAAGTTATTGGACTTGGCCTAAGATTGGTGTTAATTCATATTTGCCCTAGGTAATGGAAGAACATGACAAGATGTAAAGTTATGAATATTGCAGCTCATTTAGATGAACAACTAAGTTTGGCACGGTGACATTGTACTCGACCTTTAAGTCGTTGAATGAAATTCCATGTTTAACACATGAGGGACGAGTTTTTCATACTTTGGTTATATAAGTGGAAATTGCATACCACCACTTTGTTAATGAAAATAAATACTTGCATGATGACTTTTATACTCTATGTAGTAGAGGTTTATGTAGCTTATGCAAGTCATGAGCGATGATTTTGTTGGCAATAGAATGCATTATTTATGGCCTTGTAGAATGCATTGATTATGGCATTAGCATAATGCATTGGAATAGCATTGCTTTGAAATTAGCATTAGTGTAATGCATTAAAAAGGGTCTTTGGTAATGGTACATGATAGCAACCCGTTGGGGTCATTAATGAGACGTAGATCCATTCTTGTTGATAAGTGAGTTGTAAACATTGCATGTTAGTGACATGATAGATTATGGTAGAGACATACAACCAAGTAAATTGTGAACAAGTGTGACTTATGTATTATGATTCCGACCCTCGAGTCGATGTTGTGATTCCATGTTTTAGACATGATGAACGTATTTCCTATGCTGTTGACTATGCTTGTTAATGCCATTGTGCTCATTCGCACATGCTTGTGAGGGTCGCTCCCTACAAGCCGGCACTCCGGAGTGGGCCTTTTGCGACGTTTGATCGCCTATGTGCAGGTTATATGGGCGCCGAAGTGGATTGCCGTGGGGGAGGCTCATTCTAGCGAGAGAATGTTGACTACCACGGGGCCATTAGGCACGGCACAAGCCGAGACATGAGAAGTCCTTTATGGTAGGAAATATTGTGAGGAATATGACATTTGACACCATAATTAATTGATGCATATAGATGTAGCAGATGGACATAGTAGTTGGTTGTGACCTTGTGGCATTACATGTAGTGAGACATTGACATGACTTGGCACATTTGTGGTTAGTGAACATAACATACATATAGTTGGGAACAAGTCATATAGTTCATACATGTAGTGGGAAGCCGGTTATACATTTCATACTTGTAGTTGGAGACAAGTCATATATGTAATAGTAAACTTAACATATAGTGAGTTTATGACATTAGAACATATGTAGTTGATCATGGCATATTTACACATGTATATGAGTAGAATGTTTACATGCTTTGTAACATGAACATGTTTTATAACTTAATGTTAGAGGCATAGTAGAGTAGAACCTTTATATGTTAATCATGCTTATTACTAATCCTACTTTTGCCTCAGTTGACCTAGCGGTGTATTTCGCCACTCTCGGCGGCTTACCCACTGGGAACTATTGTTTAATAGTTCTCACCCCCATGGTTGTTGGGTTTTTGTTTCAGAGCCTTCCGCAGCGGGAGAGGCTTGGGATCGAGGTGAGGGGTTAGCAGCTACCTAGAGCCTCTACGATGATATTACTGATGGACCCTGACACCTTTCTTGTATTTTGAGTGAAAGGTGTATAGTTGTTTCTAGAGAGTGATCTCCTAGTGTTGTTAAGATGTACATTAAGCAAATTTTATTGTATATCTTGAGATTATAGTTGTGTTGAACTTGTTTTAGTTGTAGAATTATGTTCTCGCTCTGATCATCTTGTTTAGGATGTATTCCTTCTACTACTTGATTGTTGTTGTTGTAGACGCCTTGTGTATATTGTGTGTTATTTTGGTGTACACGGCGGGTCTGTGCACGTGCCTGGTAGGCTCCCACTAGGGCCCGGGGCGTGACATTTCGCTACCCCGGGTACGCGACGATTTCGCTACCCGAGCCACGTGATGGCGGAGACGAATTGGGGTATGAGACGATTTCGCTATCCCGGGTATGTGGCGATTCCGCTACCCGAATAAGGAGATGACGATTTCACTTCTTGGATGTTAGGACCATGATGGGGATGGCGACTCCATTGCCTGGTGCGCAACACTATATTGTGTAAAGTGAAAATATTGGGGTACGCGACGATTTCACTATCCTGGGTATGCGGCGATTCCGCTACCCGAAAAAGGAGATGACGATTTCACTCCTTGGAGATTAGGACCATGATAGGGATGGCGATTCCATTGCCCAGTGCCCAACACATGCGGCAAATCCGCTTTGGTTGAGAACCAAATTGTTGATGCGGCGATTCCGACACCATAAATAAATGAAAAGGAGTTGAACTTGGATAATGTGAGATATAGGATGAACCTAGGAGAAAATAAAAATTGTCATTTTATTTGGTTGCATCCTTTATATTTATTTACAAGCATGTAAATATTTGTATGCATAGTTAGTTGTAGTCTAACCTATGCTTGTGTTGTTTTCTTTGGACCTGGTGGGTCGAGCTTCTCCCTTGGGTGACCTTACCCACTGGGAACTATGTTTATAGTTCTCACCCCACATTTTTCAGGTCCATCCGCGAGTGAGGCGGCATAGCGAGGTAAGGGCGTGGCGTAATAGATAGCGGCCCTTCCTTATTTTGGTTATGTGCATAGATGTACCCGAATCTTGGACATGAAAAGTATAAGAGTTATGTAAAGTGATGTGTAGTTAAGTGTAACTACTATTTGAGAACTTGGATGTAATGAATGTAAAGAAAATTTTTTTTTGGCATGTACAAATAAGCAACTGTGGTGTAATAGAAGTAAATGCTTCTTTTGTTGATGCTTCCCTTGTGCAACTCATGTATTCGGTTCCTGTTTGGAACATTGTATTGATGCGTGTTTTGTGACGCCTTGGGCGGATAGGGAAAACTCTATCCGTTCGGCGGGTCTGGTGCACGCGCCCGTGCGGTTGTCCTTCCACCTAGTTGGTGTAAAGGTACGGCAGGGCGTGGCAATCTCACAATCCATACCGAAACTAATTACATCCATTCCAGAATCAACACATCCATACCGGAATCAAGTGAGTTTATTCCGGTTTCAACACTTGATTCCGCAGAACCCGAGAGTTGGATTTTCAGCTCAACCACGCCATTCCGGTATCAACACATACATACCGGAATGCGCCGCAGAATTCTGCAGTTTGGCATACTTGACTTTTCGAAGTCCGTTTTCACACCTCACCTGCGCCAAAAATATTTGTATAAGTCCCAAACTTGACCGAAGCCACTCACATAGCCTCTCATGCCACTTTCCACCAGAACTCCATACTTTGTAGAAGTTCGGTACAACACACTGAAGTTCAGTATTCTACATTCCTCCCCCCTTAAAGAGAGTTTCGGCCGCGAAACTAAAATCATACCTCAGCTGGCATTAGCGAAGAGGTAGGGAAATCGCTCCTTCATTGAGCATTCCAATTCCTATGTAGCCTCGCGCTCGTCATGATTCGTCCATTGCACCTTTACTTAAGAAATTTTACGGTTCCACAATTTCTTCACCTCGTGATCCATGATACACAAGGAAAATTCCTCGTAAGTCATATCCTCATGAAGCTCCATAGGCACATACTCGAGAACGTGCGCCGGATCATACACATACTTGCGGAGCGTCGATACATGAAACACATTGTGTATCCCCGCAAGTTTTGGCGGTAGGGCAAGCCGATACGCCAAAGATCCCACGCGCTCTAAAATCTCATAGGGCCCAATGTAGCGGGGACTCAACTTATCCCGTACACCAAATCGCTTTACCCCTCTCATGGGCGACACTTTCAAGAATACGCGGTCACCTACCGTGAACTCCAAGTCTCGATGGCGCCTATCCGCATAGCTCTTTTGCCTTGATTACGTCGTAGATAAGCACCTTTTCTTCCGCTTCACGCAAAACATCTGGTCCTAAGACCCTTCTCTCCCTGACCTCACTCCAATGAATAGGAGAACGACATTTCCTTCCATACAAGGCTTTAAATAGTGCCATACCGATGCTAGATTGATAGCTATTATTATAAGCGAATTCAGCCATCGGTAAATAAGTAGGCCATGCACCCTTGAAGTCCAACACACATGCTCGTAGCATATCCTCCAAAATCTGAATTGTCCTCTCCGACTGACCGTTAGTCTGAGGATGAAATGCCGAACTGAAATCGAGCCGTGTACCCAAAGCTTCTTGCAAGCTTTTCCAAAAATGCGACGTGAAACGGGGATCTCGATCCGAGACTATCAAGGTCGGGACCCCGTGCAACCGCATAATCTCGTTCAGGTAGACTTGTGCTAGTTTGTCTCCCGACCAAGTGGTGTGGATTGGCAAAAAGTGTGCCGACTTTGTCAAACGATCCACCACCACCCAAATCGCGTCGTGGCCACTTTGCGATCGAGGTAGACCCACAACAAAGTCCATTGCTATATTCCCCCACTTTCAATTTGGAATGGGCAACCCTTGCAATTTTCTTGCTGGAAAGTGACGCTCGGCCTTCACCTGTTGGCATACCAAACATTGTGCCACGAAGCGTCCAACATCAAGCTTTATCCCCGGCCACCAATAATGCATTTTAAGATCTTTGTACATTTTGGTGCCACCCGGGTGAATCGCATAGGGAGAAGTGTGAGCTTCTTTCAAGATCTCCCCACGAATGTCCTCGACTTTAGGCACGCACAATCGATTTCGGAATCGAATGGCGCCCTTCGAATCCATATGAAAATCACCGGCGCGTCCACTCTCGATAGCACTCCGCACCTTTTGGAGTTCCGGATCTCCCGATTGCTTTTCTTTTATTTGCTCCAACAAGGTCGGCCAAACCTCGAGATTCATGAGTGTAGCGGGGACGACCGGGGCCACGACTTCCAAGTCAAACCGGCCCATTTCCTTGATTAACGGCATTTGTCCCGTCATCTCAATTGCGAAGTTCTCCACGGATTTTCGACTGAGCGCATCGGCGACCACATTGGCTTTACTAGGGTGGTAGAAGATGGTTAAGTCATAATCCTTTATCAACTCCAACCATCTCCGTTGCCTCAAGTTCAACTCCTTTTGAGTGAATAAGTATTTTAAGCTTTTATGATCCGTGTACACCTCACAATGTTTCCCGTACAAGTAGTGTTTCTACAACTTAAGCGCGAAGACCACCGCCGCAAGCTCTAGGTCATGGGTGGGGTAATTCTGCTCATAGCTCTTCAGCTGACGAGAGGGATAAGCTATCACTTGCCCTCTTTGCATAAGCACACACCCAAGACCGCGCCATGATGCATCGCTATACACCACAAAGCTCTCCCCCGCAACCGGCAAGGCGAGAACCGGAGCCGAAGTCAACCTTTCCTTTAGCTCCTTAAAGCTTTGGTCGCATTCCTCACTCCAAATATATTTGGTGCTCTTGCGGGTAAGACGCGTTAGTGGACCGGAGATTTTTGAAAATCCCTCCACGAACCGTCGATAATACCCCGCAAGACCCAAAAAGCTTCGCACCTCCGTGACATTGGTCGGGTGAGGCCAATCCTTGATTGCCTCAACTTTCTTAGGGTCCACCAATACTCCGCCTGCGGAAATCACATGACCCAAGAAAGCGACCTCACGAATCCAAAATTCGCACTTCTTTAACTTGGCGAACAACTTGTTCTCTCGAAGAACTTGAAGCACAATCCTTAGATGTTCTTTATGTTCCTCGTCACTCCGAGAGTACATAAGAATGTCATCTATGAACACCACCACAAATTGATCTAGTAGTGGTTTGAATACACGGTTCATTAAATCCATGAACACCGTCGGGGCATTTGTAAGCCCGAAAGGCATAACCGTGAACTCATAGTGTCCATACCGCGTCCTAAATGCGGTCTTATACACATCCTCCGGTTTGATCTTCAATTGGTGATAAACGGATTGTAAATCAATCTTCGAATACACCCGAGATCCTTGCAACTGATCAAACAAGTCATCGATACGGGGTAACAGGTACTTATTCTTGACGGTCACCTTGTTTAACTCACGGTAGTCCACACACAACCGTAGTGAACCGTCCTTCTTACGCACAAATAGGACAGGGGCTCCCCAAGGTGACACACTTGGCTTTACGAAATCCTTGTCCAACAAATCTTGTAGTTGCGCTTTCAATTCCTTTAGCTCCGCCGGTGCCATTCTGTACGGAGCTTTAGAAACCAGTGCTGTTCCCGGGAGTAGGTCTATCACAAACTCAACCTCCGGATTCGGTGGCATTCCGGGTAACTCCGCCGAAAACACATCCGGGAACTCTTGGACCACAGGGATGTCCTCGAGCTCCAACACCTCCTTTCGGTCGTCCACAACCATCGCTAAGTAAGCAACGCAACCGCTAGCAATGAGCTTTCTTGCTTGCGACGTGGACACCAACGATGCAAAGAGCGAACTCTTGCACCCACGGTACACAAACTCCTCGTGCCCGGGTTCTTGAAATTTTACTATCCGACTCTCACAATCGATAATAGCGTGATATTTAGAGAGCCAATCCATTTCTAGGATTAAGTCATACTCGTTCATTCGATTCAGCACCAGCAAATCAGCTGGCATGATCCAGTTTTCAATCCTCACTGTACAGTTAACACACGCTTGATGTACACAAAAGGTGTGTTCTGACACTTGCACAGTTCTTGCATGTGTGACTTCTATAATTTTTATTTCATGTGTAGTAGCAAATGATCGAGCAATGAATGAATGCGATGCTCCGGTATCAAATAAAGCTCTACATCGAATGCTATTAATCAACACAATACCTGCCACGACGTCATCCGGGGCAGAAGGCTCCTCCACCTGTGAGGCGAACACGCGTCCACTCGGCGCCGGCCGCTGTCCCTCAACTGGTCTCGGTGGCGGAGTACGGCCTGCCGACATCACCGCGGGTGGGATGCCCGCAAGCTGCCTCGGTGATGCGAACACCGATGCCGACGACGGTGCCCGGTCATCACCCATCAGGCAATCAAACCGCATATGTCCTGGCTGTCCGCACTTGTAGCACCGGCCCTCACGGTAATCACACTGCTGAGGTCGGTGGGGGCCGCTGCAAATCGGGCACCGGCTCAAAGGTCGATTCTGCTGAGACCCTCGAGATCGGTTCCCCGACTGCGAGTGCTTCGGGGGTCGTTTGGAGCTAGACTGACCACCCGAGCCACCCGCCGGACGCTTCTTTTCTTTCTCCTTTTCCCAAGATTCGCGCTCCTCACGCCCACATGCATTTTCATGCTCCACCCAAAGAGCACGATCCAAGACCTCCGCAAAGGTCTGCAGCTTGAAGGCATGAACACCCGAAAGATCTCCGGTCGAAGCCCGCGCACGAAGCAATCGACCTTGTCCAATTCTCCGCGGACTACGTGCGAAACACAATTAATGATATACGAGAACTCCCTCTCGTACTCCCGCACGGTTCGATTTCCTTGCTTCAACTTTCGAAATTTCTCTTGAAGCTTCCTTTTCTCACTATCGAGAAAGTAGGCGGCGAACACCAAACCCTGAAACTCCTCCCAAGTAGGTGGCGGAAGGCTAGAGAGTCGATCACGCTTGACTCCCTTCCACCACACCATCGCCGATCGCTCCAAACAATAAGCGGCGAGGTGTACCTTGTCCCTCTCCAAGGTATACAGATCCTCGAAGAGCGTCTCCAACGCATCGATCCACGTCTCCACGACCCATGGATCCGCGTTCTCCCCATCGAATGTCGAAGGGTTGAACCACTTGAACGTCATGAGAGCCGCAAGTGCGCGCTCCCACTCCGCATCCCCCACCGCGGGATCGGGCATAGGAGCACCCGACCCAGCAGCCGCAATCGGTGGTGCGGGTGGCACCACAGCTGGCGCTACAGCCACACCCACTGTCGGACCTGAAGTAGAAACCGGAGGTACACTCGGCCTCTCCTCCCCCATCGCAGCCGTTCGCTGCGCCATCTCGTCCTGGAGCTTTTTAATCTGCTCCTCCTGTCGCTGCATGGATTCGGCCTGTCGCCTAACCACGCCCAACACCTCGGTCAACTGTTCGCGAAGACCCGTGTCCTCGCCCTCCCCGAGTTGTTCGGGGGCCGCGCTCGACCCCCCGAGGCCTGCCCTCGTAGGAGGCCTTCCATGTACCATTCTCTTCTGAAAACACAACGACCTTGATCAATTCATGACAATCAAGATCCTCTACAACATAATATTACACGAAAACAAACGTGAACCCAATCCAGGCGAAAGTCACACAAGGGCTCTTATCCCCCTCATTTGGTTTCATGTTGTCGGCCGCCAACATGAACTCTCTTGGTGAAGAATAAGACACACCTCGAATCTACCTCCATTTCCAATTAGAGGTATAAGGACATTACCCAATTACTTATCTTTCGCCACAATCATAGATCTCGTCACTCACGAGTCTACACTCCTAGGGTCTTTTCCATCCTAGGGTTTCTTAGGTCCATCTAGACCGTTTCTACGCTCTGATACCATCTTAGTCTGTCACGCCCCGCCGTGCCTTAACACCAAGTAGGTGGAAGGACAAACCGCACGAGCGCGTGCCCCAGACCCGCCGAACGGACAGAGTCTCCCCTATCCGCCCATGGCGTCACAACACAAGCATTTCCACGATGTTCCAACTAGGAACGGAGTACAAGAGTTGCACAAGGAAAGCATCAACATAAAGAAGTTCTACTTATATTACATCACATTTGCATATTTATACATGCCCAATTATTCTTTTCCTTCATTCCAATTCCATACATCAAGTTTCAAAACTATGGAATTACAAGTTGTATACATTTAATAAAAACCCCTATGCTACCATTGTCCAAAACTCGGGGTACAACTCTACATGACACCAAAATGGAAGGGCCGCTATCTACTGAGCCAAACTCTTGCCTCGCTCCGCCGCCTCACTCGCGGAAGGACCTGAAAAATGTAGGGTGAGAACTATAAACATAGTTCCCAGTGGGTAAGGCCACCCAAGAGAGAAGCTCGACCCACCAGGTCCAAAGAAACACCATAAGAATAAGTTAGATTTCAATTAACTATGCATACATATATTTACATGCTTGTAAATAAACATAAAGGAAGCAACCAAATAAAATGACAACTTTTATTTTCTCCTAGGTTCATCCTATATCTCACATTGTCCAAGTTCAACTACTTTTCATTTAGTTATGGTGTCGGAGTTGCCGCATCACCAATTTGGTTCTCAACCAAAGCGGAATCGCCGCAAGTATTGGGCACCGGGCAATGGAATCGCCATCCCCATCATGGTCCCAATTTCTAAAGAGTGAAATCGCCAACTCTTTATTCGGGTAGCGAAATCGCCGCATACCCGGGGTAGCGAAATCATCGCATACCCCAATGTGTTTTCTTTACACAATATAGTGTTGGGCACCGAGCAATGGAATCGCCATCCCCATCATGGTCCCAACCTCCAAGGAGTGAAATCGCCATCTCCTTATTCGGGTAGCGAAATCGTCGCATACCCGGGATAGTGAAATCGCCGCATACCCCAACTCATTTCCGCCATCACGTGGCTCGGGTAGCGAAATCGCTGCATACCTGGGGTAGCGAAATCGCCGCATACGCCAATGTTCACATTTCACGCTTGCCAACCCAAGTTCAATGGCCCTAGGTTCAAGTCACCAAGTCTCACCTATGTTCAATGACACTAGGTTTACTTTACATTCTCAACCTAGGTTCCATGACACTAGGTTCCAATCTCATGTTCCAACCTATGTTCCATGACACTAGGTTCCAATCTCATGTTCCAACCTATGTTCAATGGCACTAGGTTCCATTTGCACTTTTCAACCTATGTCCCACAACACTAGGTTCTAATTCATATATGAAATCACATAACAAGTATGATTAATAATGAAATACTTGAATACATCAACATGCAAGATGAGCCCATGCCTTATTCATCATGATTCTCATTTTGCCAACATGCAAATTCTAGGGTTACATACTTTTACACAATTTTAATTTCAAATGGTTATTTACCCTAGACATGGAAGTGACCTAATCACTTCGGTAAACACAAACCCACCTCAAGAGCTCCCAAGTCTTGAATTCCTTGAGCTCATAGGTCACTTAGCCTTGAGTTCTTGCTTCAACCCAAGCTTCTACAAGAAAATGGTTCGTTACTCATTACGAACCCATAAATCAACTCAACACTTGAAATCAATTGTTCTAACATGATTTCCTATGCCTCAATTGTAATTCTCGAAGGTCCAAATATTTTTAGAACCTCTCATGGCAAAAGCCCTCATTTCACCTAGGTTTCACATGCATGCATGTAGAACCCCAAAATTTCTTGGCCAATCTCCACGTTTTGTAGATTAGATTGCCTAGGGTCTCCAAAAACCTCAAAATACTAGATAAATTCTAAGGTTTGAACCCAAATCATGAGGAACTCATCTTAGCCACGAGTTCCCCAAGCTTCTTCTTGCACCAAGAAGCTTCTTTTCTACTTTGGAAACCTTTTCCAAGCTCAATCCACCCTTTTCTCCAAGCTTTGGAGAGATCTCTAGAGAGAGAAAGTGATGGAGAGGGAGAAGAGAAGTAGAGGAGGAAGAAAATGAGAAGGGAAAGGTGTCTCAGCCTTTCATACACCCCCACTCATGTGAAAAGACCAAACTACCCCCCTCACATATCACCACACACAGCCAGCCAACGCTGGCATTTCGCAGCTCTGCATTCCGGTATGCACACTGGTATTCCAAAATACGGGCGTTTATTCCGGTATCAACAGGCAATTCCGCAAAGCCTGAGGGCTGGATTTCCAGATTTCCCACTGCATTCCGGTATCTCACAATCCATACCGGAACTAATTACATCCATTCCGGAATCAACACATCCATACAGGAATCAAGTGAGTTTATTCCGGTTTCAACACATGATTCCGCAGAACCCGAGAGTTGGATTTTCAACTCAACCACGCCATTCCGGTATCAACACATACATACCGGAATGCGCCGCAAAATTCTACAATTTGGCATACTTGACTTTTCGAAGTCCATTTTCGCGCCTCACCTGCGCCGAAAACACTTGTATAAGTCCCAAACTTGGCCGAAGCCACTCACATAGCCTCTCATTCCACTTTCCACCAGAACTCCATACTTTGTAGAAGTTCGGTACAACACACTGAAGTTCAGTGTTCTACATATCATCCCTTTTATAATAATATAATTATCATAAAGGATAAGAACAAATCTAGATTTATTTTTATCCTTTCCTTAATTGGTTTAATCGATTAAATCCTAATTTAAATCGACTTGAACTCAATCCTAATTTGATCATATCAAATTAATAATGCAACATTTGCACATAAGCCCTCTCACAACTTACTAACTGTTAGTAAGTTCTCTCTTCAACATTTGCGCTTTAATACTAGTAATTTGTAATAATTACAAATTAGTCCAATTATCAACATATTGACAATTAGGTCCTTCGGCGATTCAAAAATCGCGATCTAGCTATCCGATCAATCACAACCTCTTATGTGTGTGACCCCATAGGTTCTATTCTATCTGGTAGTGAGATATATTCTAATCACTATCAACAATATCACTGAAACTCCTTTCAGTGGATCGGAATAATTCCAATTCAACCTAATGAAAATTATCAATCATCCAAATAATTCTCATAAGTCTCACAATCTACTAGTGACGCCTAGCAGTATATAATGGCATTCCAGTAGAATGGAATACTGAACCTCTTGGTGCAATTACCGTGTGATACAGTCTTTCTATCATGAGTCCCGACTAGACGGAGGTCATGGAATAGCTCATCAAACCCCATCGTCTGTCATATATCAAATTTATTCGATTCAAGTTTCTTTAATATCGGAAACCCTTTCCGCTATTTACTCTGCCTTGGCCAAGGTCTTCTAAACTCGGTCTCATAAAGCATATAGGACTGACGCCCCTATCTATCAAGGGAGATAGATTTCTCATAGGTGCACACCCAATTTCTACAACGAACCTACTGCAGCCAACATGCACCGCAAGGACCAGAATGGCTAGGGACCAAGTGTATGTACAGTCAAACTACAGCAACCTCATTGCGAATAGGCGAGGCACCGCAGGTCAAAAGACCAGTCACACTACTGCAACATTGAGCAAGTTACTGACGAGTGAGTAGACATCCAAGTGACTTCTCGCGTTGGTCACGCTCGGTACTCTTGTTCTCTAATAACCACCTGCACATTCGCTCCAGTGTCTTCATACTGTTGACTCGAGACTCATCTACCCAAAAAGGGAAGCGACCTGTGCACCAATCTCATCGGATCAATCACCGTCCCCGTGATGATCCATCGATCGGGAGCATTTAGGAATTAACCACCAATGACACATGTCTCAAATTCTCAACTCTTGAGAATACATGTCATCATCTTATTAATTCCTTGGACGATTCATGGACACATACACAACATGAATGAAAATAACAACCCATATTTATTCATAATATTTAAAGTCAAATATAAATTTATGTCTTAAAAAGAATACATGTGTCGGCCTGGTTGGCTTCTAGGGCATACATCTAACAATCTCCCACTTGCACTAAAGCCAATTAGCCATATATATACCTAAGCCCCATCTTCTCAAGGTGGACTTAGTCTTCTGCTGGCTAAGCGGTTTAGTCAATAGGTTTGCCACGTTATCCGCGGAGTCTACTCTCTGCACCTCAATGTATTTATTGTCGAGATAGTCGCGTATAATATGAAACCGCCGCTCTATGTGCTTGGACTTCTGATAAGACATGGGCTCCTTAGCTAGGGCTATGGGACCATTGTTGTGGCAATCAAGTGGTATGGTATCCGATGGCATTACACTTAATTCCGTGACAAACTTCTTGAATCAGAAGGCCAACATCAGATGCAGCGATATACTTTGCTTCCATGGTAGAGTGGTTGTTTGGAACTCTTCCAATACACTGATCCACCATTGCACAAGAACACTTATCCTGACGTAGACTTTCTATCGTCAATATCAGACATAAAGTCTGAATCAGTATATCCTTGTACTTTCAACTCTCCTCCCCCAAAGACCAAGCACATATCCTCAGTCCTTCTTAAATACTTGAGTATGTTCTTCACAACAGTCCAGTGCTCCTCGCCTGAATTAGACTAATATCTGCTTGTGACACTCACAGCAAGTGCAACATCAGGTCGTGTACATGGTATGGCATACATAAGACTCACTACAGCTGAGGCATAAGGGATCTTACTACAGCTGAGGCATAAGGGATCTTACTCATATGTTGAATCTCTTCAAATGTACTGGGGCACATTTTCTTAGAGAGATAAATTTCATGCCTAAGGGGTAAAAGCCCCTTTTTGAGTTTTTCATGCCGAACCTTTTCAGCACTTCTTCTATGTACATTTTCTGTGAAAGGCCTAGCATCCTCTTAGATCTATCTCTATAGACCTTAATCCCCAAAATATAGGATGCTTCCCCTAGATCTTTCATGGAGAATTCTTTAGACAACCACACATTAACCGAAGTCAGCATTGGAATATCATTTCCAATTAGGAGAATGTCGTCCACGTACAATACGAGGAGTGTGACAGCACTCCCGCTGACCTTCTTATAAACACATGATTCCTCCTCGTTCTTAACGAAATCAAACGATTTGATCACATCATTGAAACGAGTATTCCAACTCCGAGATGCTTGCTTAAGTCCATATATGGACCGTTGCAGCTTGATACTTTGTGACGTTCGTCATTGGAAGTGAAATCCAGAGGCTGCTCCATATAGATATTTTTTCTCAAGACATCCATTTAAGAAGGCAGTTTTTACATCATTTTGCCAGATCTCATAATCATAATATGCTGCAAGGGCAAGCAGTGTTTGAATGGATTTAAGCATGGCCACAGACGAAAAAGTCTCCTGATAGTCAATGCCTTCGCGTTGACAATAGCCTTTCGCTACCAGCCTCGCTTTATAGGTCTCCACCTTTCCATCCGAACATATCTTTCTTTTGTAGATTCATTTACACCCAATAGGTACTATACCTTCTAGTGGATCTACTAAAATCCAGACCTGATTGGAGTACATAGAGTCAATTTTCTGACTTCATGGCTTCCAGCCATTTCTCCGAATCGATGTCAGACATCTCCCATGAGGAACATTTTCTCTACATTCTCTGTAAGAATACCTAAGTATCTTTTAGGAGGATGGGAGATTCTACTCAACCTACGAGGTGGATGAGGTACTACATGTACTGGCTGTGAGGACTGATGTAGCATGCCGAATTTCCATGCATTTTTCCGAGCTTTGGCCAAATTGGGCAAAGTGCGGATTAGATGGCATTTTAGGCCAATTGAGGGAGTTTAGATGGACTCCGAATCACTTAGAAGTGTTTTGAGTGCTTGTGGGGAGTTGTGGGAGTGGATGAGTGTTGGAACAAAAAATGAGTTTTTTTGAAGGGTTAAGTTGCAAATTGGCTTAGAGCATTAAAAGAAATCCCCAACACTCTTTCTCTCATTCTCTCCCACACAACACAAGAGAACTCTTACTCTTTCTCTCAAACCCTCTCCCTCACTCTCTAATCTCTCTCTCTCTCTTTGGTGATTTCTCCAACAAGTTGAAGAGTAGAGAAGAAAGGCTTACTTAGGGGTTAAGTAAGCTTCTTGTACATGAGAAGCTTGAGGAAAGCAAGGAGTTAAGGTGAGTTTTTGGATTTTTGAGGTTAGGGTTTGGTTTTGAACCCCTTTTTCTTGCTATTTTGTAAACTCTATGAGATCCTAGCCTTGGAGCAACATGAAACACCAAGAAATTTTGGTGTTCTTGGAGAAATGTGAAAACCTAGGGTTAAAATTGGGGGTTTGTAGAAATGGGGTTTTTAAGTGGAGTTGATCTCTTGCCTCTCTAATTGAAGGGTAAATCGACGCGTTGAAACACTCGGAACGGAGTTTCGTCGAGTCTACGGTAACCAATTGCAAGAAAGCACCATTTCGGCTTCGTTTGCCGCAGTCGAGAGGAATTGGTGCCGATAAGTTGCGCAACTAGGCTTTCCCACTTCGTGGCTACCACTCGAGGTGGGTGGTGCTATCCGGAACGGTTGGATTTCCTTTTATGTCTAAGTCCCCATTATTGGTCATATGTATATATATGTGTAGAAATCATGCATCTAGGGTTAATGTCATGTTGAGCTTTCAATTTCCTTGCATGCTTCCTAACTAGAGTTAAACAAGTTACGTTGCGAATTCGGGCATTGGACGCATGAGGATTGGGTCGTTGGACAATGGAACCCTATGTATGCAAAGAACTAGAAAACATTGAACTTGGACATGAATGTGTGGCATTTGGGCTAGGTGTGTTTGATAACACTAGTGGCATTTGGGCTAGGTGTGTTTGATAACATTTGTGGCATTTGGACTAGATGTGTTGATAACACTAGTGGCATTTGGGCTAGGTGTATTTGATAACACTTGTGGCATTTGGACTAGATGTGTTAATAACACTTGTGGCATTTGGACTAGATGTGTTGATAACACTTGTGGCATTTGGGCTAGGTGTATTTGATAGCACTTGTGGCATTAGACGCGAGGGATTGGTAGATCCTCGTGGGTTATTACCCTGGTTGGTAGGGTGTCCTCGTGATGAGGGGACTGGATCGTACTCACACATAGTCTGTCCGGCTTGTTGGTGTTCGCGACACCACAAGCGGTGAGCTCCGGAGTCGTCACACTTGGGTTGAGGGTTATCTCCCCGCAGACTGCCCCTGGTTAGTGGGATGGGTTATTCCCCGTGGGCCTTGGTTTGTGAGTGGGCTCGACCTTCGGGTGAGCCGGATTGATTGGGTTGAAAAGTAGAATGTTGGTAAGCATCATGAGCATTGTATTACTATTGTTTAACCAGTTTCATATTGTAGAGGCATAGTAGATGCATCAGTTATTTATTACTTCTTATTTCTTCTTGCTACTTATGCCTGATTAGACCTAGTGGGAAAGTCGGCGGGATCGGCGGCCGAACCCACTGGGAACTTCTTTGTAGTTCTCATCCCCCTGTTTTGCAGAGCCTAGCACGAGCGGTGCGGTCGAGGATCGTGGCAAGGGCATAGCGCCCTAGGTAGTGGACTTCCATGTGTTAGTGTACCCTATGTAGTAGTAGAGTGATTCTTGTATATTAAGAGAGAACTTGTAGAGGCTTCATTTTGAAAGATGAAAATATATATGTTATGTAGTAAAGCATGTATGTAATATATGTGGAGATTGATGTATTTTGGGTTGATTGTATGTGAAGCCTAAATGTTTTGGTTGTGTAATAGCTAAGTTATCGTTCTCTCGCTCTGTTGAAATTGCCCTCGTGCAATCTATCATGTATGTTATTGTTTTTGTCCTGGGCAAATTTCAATGTACTTGTTGTCGTTGCTACGCCTTGGGCGGACAGGGGAGGCTCTGTCCGTTCGGCGGTCTGTGCGCGCGCCCGGACCGACCAAAGTGGCGGTGCCGGGGCGTGACAACTGAGAATTTTTCTATGTAGCTAAACTCTCTGTTGACGATGTTTTTATGTGTATTTTAATTACATAATCACTCGTCAAGTTTCAGGAGAAAACGAGTTAGGATGAAGCCGTTACGCGATTTTTACTATTCACTTAAAGTGAATAGTAACTCGTGTTTTCGGCGATGACCGAGGAGAGAGGTTGGCTTCTGATGCATACCGGACTCCGATCCAGGTGATCCAGTAGCTCGTTTTTGTTGGTCTGACTGTGCCGAAGCCAATGGCGCTGACGGATTTTGGGTTTGACGTACGATTTTTGACAAAAGTAGATTTTATCGCAAAGGGGGCAAATTATACCTTGTGTTTTTGTTCTTTAACACTACATGTTGCTCTGTTTTGCGAGGAAGCCCACAGGTGGGGACCTTTCCACGAGAGAAGGTTAGTGGAGAGGGACTTGAGCCACATTTTCGCTAATTGGTGGGATTTGGAGGTAATTATTGGATATATATATGTACATATAGGATTAAGGTTCCATTAACCCTAGCCCTAGCCTCCTTCCCCTCCCCCTCCTGGTCCTCCTGAGAAGCGCTGCCGCCGCCGTCGTTGCGCCGACCGCCGGAGAAGCCCTATTTTTCTCCTCCCATCTCTCTCTCTCCCTCTCTCTCTCTCTCTCTCTCTCTCTCTCTCTCTCTCTCTCTCTCTCTCTCTCTTTCTCTCTCTCTCTATTTTCTGTTTGGATCGTGGAGGGGACCCGAACTCCTTGTTCTTACGCCGCCGCCGGCAGGGATCGCCGCCGCCAGCATCCTAGGATCCCGGTGACCACACCTAAGCAACCCCTAGCGTCGCCGTGCCCTGGGGAGCCGTCTCGGCCAAGGAAGAGGCTGTAGATCCCGTGCGGCCGTAGGGAGCCATCCGGCCGCCGCTGCCGCACCACGCCGCCTCTAACCATCGCCGTCGACCCCATAAAGGCCACCAGCGCTGCGCCAGCCACTAATTGAAACATTCTCTCGCTAGAAAAAGATGGCTAGCCGTGGCCCTATTTTGGGCTTCATCACCGCAGGCGCGCCGCCGCTGCCTCATGCCGCTAGCCAGGGGTCCCGACCCTTCCCTCTAGGTGTGGTGACCACCCCCTGGCCGGAGCTCGCCCCTGCGTGCCGCCGGCCGCCGCCGTTGTGCTACCCTAGCTCTGCCTAGGCTCGGGTCTAGGAGCGGGCTAGGCTGGTCTTCATGTTCCTGCCAGTGGAGACTCCACCAATCTTCCGAGGCATGAGCACGGCATGTCGGGGACCCCATGTGAGGACCGAGATTTTTCTGTTTGATTGTTTGACATCTTTTCAGTGTTATCGAGTGTATTTTGATTTAAAACAAGCTCGCCTGATTTCAGCGAAAAATGATTTAAAATAAAGTTTTTATACGATTTCTAAAAACGACTCAAAATGAATAGTAACCGGCGTTTCCGGAATGGGCCGAGGAAAGTGAAGGGCTTCGGATGCGAATCGAATTTCGATTCTGGCGCTCCAATAGCTCGTTTTCTATGTCTCGACTATTCTGGAACCAATGGTGCTATTGGTTTTTATGTTTGACGCACGGTTTTCGAGGAAAATGTGTTTCATCGCTGGAGGAGTTTTTGTGCATTGATGTTTATGCTTTTTAAAAGTATTCATCGCTCCGTTTTGCGTGAAACTTTGTGAGTAGGGATGTTTCTGCGTGAGGATGTCTGTGTTGGGGTGTTGTGGTTTTCAAGGGCTGTTTGAGTCCCGCGACTATCTTTGTCGCTTCGGGCTGTGAGCACGACTTCCGCTGCATCTTTCCCTGTATGCTGGTGCTCGCGAAGGGTTGTGCGGGCTAACGGTGTGCTCTAACATGCTTTTATTATAATTATTGTTGTATGTGTAAGCTTGCTTATGCACTATTCTTGGGCCCGGCGCACTCCGCGACTATTTTTGTCGCCTCGGACAGTTAGCATGGGCTCCGCTGCATCGAGACCTAACACCTAACCACTGGTGCTTGCGGTTGATCGTGCAGACGTGCGGTGTGCCCTAGCGGCCCCGTTTTGTTCTTTTAGGATGTTTATTACTTTTGTGGGGACTTGTGTGTATTTGTTGCAGCATGAGTTGCTGCGGACAGCGAGGGCTTGACCCTCAAGGCATTGTGGACTAGTCGTCTAGGCCCGTAGCACCTCGCGGAAATCCGATTTGATTTTCGGTGCGTTTTCCGACAAAATTGTCGACGGAACGCACATTTCGATCGTGGGACCCACTGGCTGGTTCCGTGGGAGACTTGGCTTCGTCACAAAGCCTTATTGGCTGTTCACCTTCGCTGTCCCGAAGTTTCGAGGATAGCGAATGAGCGACGGAGGGTTCCGGTGCCAAACCGGCACTTTTCGGGAACCCGGAGAGCTGTTTTTGGGTGCGATTGTGTTCGTGGCACCCCGAGCTTGCGCTCGCTGTCCGGTCAACTTGTTTGGTATGTTTGGGGACAGCGGAGGACTTCGTTTGGTTGTTGATACCTCTTTGGGGCTTAGTTTGGGTTCGGGATCGTGCCGGGGGGTTTTCCGGACGATCCGACAGTTTCAGGTTGTGAGATCTTGCATGTTAGTGTCGACTCGGTGGGTCTTGACCCTGTTAGTGCTTTGTAGGTCCATTCGACTTTTCTGTGAGCCGTCGGTGTTAGGCTCCTCCGTACCTTCAGGTGGGTACTTCGATCCGGAGTCGGTTCAGTGGACTACGGTGATACCACTCTACCCCTTTCTCTTGCATGGTTTATTTTCAGTTCTCTAGACTTCTTTTGTCTCTACTTTTGTGAGCTTGCCATTAGTAGAGTAGTTGTGATTGCATGTTTTGTTGATGACCTGGTTGGTCGGTGGTGATCGCCTGTTGTTTCGGCGACCCTCGTTTACTCGTTTATCAGTTGCTATTCTCGGCTGGTTGTCGTCCTGTGGTTTGAGCATATAGCGTCGATCGTCACTGCTCTTCTAGCACTTCACGTACACCAGCGGTTTGGCCACCGCTTGGGTGTTCTTTTCCGGAAAAGGGTCGCGCGCATCCGACCCGTGAGCCTCTTGGCACGTGCATCTGCGGAGGTTATGTGTGGACAGTTGAGCGTGTGGTGCCAGTGCCATGGTCTGAAGTGCGTTCCATGTGGCCTGGTGGTGATTGGGTATTATTTGTGGTTACTTACATTTGATGCATGTGTTTCTTATCGGCAGTAGCTTAGTCTTTTCATATCTGGTTATTTGTGCTAACCTGTGCTACTGTTCTTGTTTATCCATCTTTTTGTTGACCCTCGTGCCGGTGTGTACACCTCGCCTTCGTCGGCTTGCGGTACCCACTGGGAGGGGAGATGTGATTTATCATGTTCTCACCCCCCGCCATCGTTGTTGTTTTCAGGTGAGCTGGGTGGTGTGAGTCGAGACGTGGTGAGACGCGAGTAGCTAGCGCGCATTAGAGGTCCCGACTAGTACCTCGTCAGATTTGGTTTACCCTGACCCTCTCTTATAATAGATTTATGGTTATAGCATGGTTCAGTTACGTTGATTGTTTGATTATCTATCTGTGAATATCTGTGTTTTATTGTAAGCTTGTGATATCGTTTTATCATGGGTTTCTACCCCTCGTGGTTGCCGGATTTCAAAATAAGGTTTCCGTGTGGGAAACAGTTTTCAAAAGAATTTATGATCGTTCGGTTTTGGTTTATCAAAAAAGATTCCTCGGGTGCGGGACGGATTTCGAAACGATATTTGAAGGATTGAACCTAGGGTTTCAAAAATAAAGCTTCTGGGTTAGAAGCACTTTTCTAGAATGATTTGGTGTAATGTGCATTGCATCATCCTTCGCCTAAGGATTTGTTTAGATTCATGCAGGTGTTAAGGATGATTAGCTGTATGTGTTGATTGTTGTTTGTGTGGATGAATGGATGATGTTTGAGATCCTGTTATGTATGGTGGTACGCCGTGCAAATACAGGGGAAACTCTGTCCGTGTGGACAGGGGGACCCGTATTTGTGGCTGGTCTGTACGTTGCTCGGGCTAGGTGTTTCAAAAAAAAAATTGGTACGCTTTCCGCATCTAAAACTAGCCCGGGGCGTGACAGATTAAGATGGTATCAGAGAGTTAAGGTTACAAACATTCATTCATTCATAAACTTGTAACTGAACCATTAGTTAGGTTGACCCATAGGAAGACCTAAGATGTATAGGTGCGCGAGAACGAGGGTTTGTTCGCTTTCGGCTTGTGTGTCGTGGGTGTTGCCGACCCCTTTTTCCTTATGAGGCTTCTTTGTTGCAGATGGCTCGCGAGAGTGGTACCAGCTGTAGTTTGCGTAGGTTGTGAGAATTAGTTTCGGGGACGAAACTTCTTATAAGGTGGGAGTGATGTGAGGACCGAGATTTTTCTGTTTGATTGTTTGACATCTTTTCAGTGTTATCGAGTGTATTTTGATTTCAAACAAGCTCGCCTGATTTCAGCGAAAAATGATTTAAAATAAAGTTTTTATACGATTTCTAAAAACGACTTAAAATGAATAGTAACCGGCGTTTCCGGAATGGGCCGAGGAAAGTGAAGGGCTTCAGACGCGAATCGAATTTCGATTCTGGCGCTCCAATAGCTCGTTTTCTATGTCTCAACTATTCTGGAACCAATGGTGCTATTGGTTTTTATGTTTGATGCACGGTTTTTGAGGAAAATGTGTTTTATCGCTGGAAGAGTTTTTGTGCATTGATGTTTATGCTTTTTAAAAGTATTCATCGCTCCGTTTTGCGTGAAACTTTGTGAGTAGGGATGTTTCTGCGTGAGGATGTCTGTGTTGGGGTGTTGTGGTTTCAATTTCGCGTATCGGGCGATTTTGACGCAACTTTTGGTTGGTTTGTGTGTGAGCTATGGGCTGATCGTGAGGGGATGGGTTTTGTCACGAATCGGCGACCGTTTCTGGTGATCTAAAATCGTGAGTTCGATGATCCGGCAGTGCTGATCGCGATGGCGTGATCCGTTCGTGGATCCGATGGTCGGATCGCGGGATATCGCTAAATCATCGCCGTGGGGTCGAAAGTCCGATTTTGGTGTTTTCGCGAAAGGGCCCATATTTCATGTACCGTTTCGCGTGAAATCAGACGTGGAGGGGTGTCTATGCGTTTTACACGCGCTGTGAGGGTCTTGGGTTAAATTGTAGGGTTTTCTTGGACCTTGTTGCATTTGTGTACACTTATATATAAGTGCATGTGTGTGTGTGTGTGTGTGTGTTGGGGAAACCCTAACCCTAACCCTAGTTCCCTGCTGTAGCCGCCTCCCTCTCCAGCTCCTTCCCCGTGCGCCGCCGCCGTTGCCGGCCACCCTGGCCGCCGGAGACACCCCCCCTCTCCTGCTTTCTTTCTTTTCTTCTTCTTCGTCCTGCTCTGGCCGAACTCTGCGAGGAGGACCCCGTCGTTTTGGGACCCCCTCGGGCTTGCCCTCCGACCGCCGGCGACTCCCAGCCCCGCCGTCGTCGCCGCGCACCACCGAGCCACCGTGCGTGGCTGCTGCTGCTGCCGCCGCTGCGTTTGGTGCGGGCTGCGGGTTCTTGACCCGAGCCACCGCCACCCTCCGCCGCCTTGGGTGTGGAGCCCCGGCTTCTGGGGGTCGACCGCCGCCGACCTGCACCTCCCCGGCCGTTCCCCGTGCCGCCGGCGGCCGCCGCGGCTGAATGGGGCCAACTCAGGTCTGGGGGGCGGCAGCAGCACTGCTTCGCCGCCGTCGCCGCCGCCTTCCCCCGTCGCGGCCGCCCGCCGTTCGGCGTCCGGCAGCCTTCCGCTGCCGACGCTCGCCATCCCCGCCGCCGCCGTGGTCGTTGGTTGCTACTCGGCCGTGCCCTAGCCTCGGCCGAGAGCGCGGCTTATTCCAGTGCCGTCGCCGCCGCTTCCCGTCGCCAGCCGAGGTGAGCGCCGTGTTCCTCACCATCCCCGCACCCGACCTGGGCCCACGCACGCGCTGTCGTGCCGCCGGCCGGAGCTTGCTTGCTCCGGCCAGGCCCAAATATAGGGCTGGTTCTTGGTGGTGCGCTGTTTCGGGCCCTCTGCTGCCTCCCGATCTTCGGGAAGGGGAGCACGATGACCGCGGCGATGCGCTGATCATCGTGCTCACCTCGGTTGACAGCAAGGGTGCCCCGCTTCGCTGGTTTTTGTGAATCGAGCCCTTTATTGTATGTTTGTGTGGTTTTCTTGGGCTGTTTGAGTCCCGCGACTATCTTTGTCGCTTCGGGCTGTGAGCACGACTTCCGCTGCATCTTTCCCTGTATGCTGGTTGTAGGGTACCTAGTATTGGTGCGTTCCCCCGGACTTTGGCCAAATTGGGCAAAGTGCGGATGAATCGATGTTGCGGCCGTTTGAGGGAGTTTAGAAGAACTCCGGATCAATTGGAGGTGAATTGGATGCTTGTTGGGAGTTATGGGAAACCATGAGCTTGGGAATAAAAAATGAAGGAAAATAAGGTCTATTGCAATGAGGGGCATAAGTATAACTATGTGAATTTTAGTGCTAAGTTGTTTTCCTTCCTCCTCTTATGAGAATTGGCTTTGAGGGGCATAAGTGTAAATATGTAAACTTAGTGCTGAATTTAGTGCAAAGTGGTGAGGTGTACTCCAATGAGGGGCAAATTGGTAATTGCCATAACTTAGTGTTTAAGCAACTTCCTCTCATTCCCTTATCCACTTTCACCCCTCTCATGAGAAACACTCTTCCTCTCTCTAGAAATCCCTCTCCCTTATCTCTCTTTTTTCCTCTCAAGAGATCTCTCCAAGAAGTGGAGAAAAGCTTGCTTGGAGTTGAAGCTTGTCTCTTGTGCATATCAAGCTTGGGAGAAAGCTTGGAAAAGGGTGAGTTTTCTTAGGGTTTAATATTAGGGTTTGGTTATGTGCTCTTGTTGTAGCTTCTTTAGAAACCCTAGAGGGATCCTAACTTTGGATATTCATGTAACACCATGAAATAGTGATGTTCTTGAAGTTATGTCAAGCCTAGGGCTCCATTTGGAAATTTTTGTAGATATGATCATTTGTGTGAAATTGATCTTATATTTCCCTAATTGAAGGGTAAATCGACGCGTTGAAACACTTGGAACGAAGTTTCGTCGGTTCTACGGTAACCAATTGCAAGAAAACGCCATTTCGGCTTTGTTTGCCGCAGTCGAGAGAAATTGGTGCGGATAAATTGCGCAACTTGGCTTTCCCACTTCGCGGCTTCGACTCGAGGTGGGGGGTGCTAACCGAAGTCATCGAATTTCATTCTATGTCTAAGTGCCATTAGTTGGTCATGTAGCACTATTATAGCATCATGCATAGTAACTATGGTTGAGAATCATATGAGCTCTAATATAGTTGTTACATGCTCTAGAATAAGCAATGAAACCTATGTTGCATGACACAATGATGCATGTATGTAGCATGACACCAATATGTATATTGCATGTTGCCAAGATAGAGATATATTATTGCATGAGATAAAGATGGGCATATGCATGTTATGTTGAGAATTCTAGATTTAAATGTGAACTAGATATGGACATATATATACTTTGTGAAACACTAGAACTTGAACATAGTGGCATTAAGTTGTGTAAACTTTGGGCACTAAAGAGAATTGAGTTAATTGCATATATAGTTTGACATTGAGTATCAAGCTAGTGTTGAGCATAGCATGACATGAGACTAATTGAGATTTGGTGAGGTCTCTAGATGTTGTCCCACCGGTTGGTGGGAAGGTCTTCAAGTTGGAGGGCAGATCATACTCACATAGTCTGTTGTTGGCTTGTGGAGGTCGCGACTCCCAAGCCGTGAGCTCCGGAGTGTCACGCGAACACGGGTGTGAAGGGCCCCGGGAGCCCTCCCCGGCAGACGGTCACGGTGGCTGGCTAGGAGTGAAAGACCTCTCCCCCACGTGACTTGGTGTGGTGAGTTGTGGCTCGGCCTACGGGCAAGCCGGTGTAATTGGGTCAAGGCATGAATTGTGGATTAAATAAGTGGCATTTCATAGATATTGCATCGATTGCATCGAGTAGAACCTTGACATGTTGATATTGGTAAAGGCATAGTAGATATTATAGTAGCATGCTATACATTGTTGTTCCTTGTTATTTGTTTAGTACCTTATCATATTGATCCTTTCTTGTCTCTATGCCTTCTTAGACCTAGTGGGAAAGTCGGTTTCGTCGGTGGCCGAACCCACTGGGAACTTTATCTAGTTCTCACACCCTATTTTGCAGAGCTTCCCCCAAGTGCGTCGGCGCAGGACCGTGGCAAGGGCATGGCGCCCTAGGTAGTGGACTTCCCGTGTATAGCTCTCACCATATCCATGTTGTACATAGTTCATTTTGAGAAGAAAACTTGCAAAGATGTCGTTTTTAGAAAGTGTGCATGTAAATATGTAAAATGATGCTAAATATGTAAATGAAATAATGTGAAGTAAATGAATGAATGTAAGGTGTAAATGTATAGTTGTTTTAGCTAAGTCTCTCTCTCTCGCTTGTGTTGATGCCCTCGTGCATATTGTTTATTTGTTGAAATTTCTGGGTAAAAGTCATTGTACATGATGGTGCTTACGCCTTGGACGGACAGGGGAAACTCTGTCCGTTCGGCGGTCTGTGTGCGTGCCCGAACCGACCAAATTGGCAGCCTCAGGGCGTGACACTGGTGCTCGCGAAGGGTTGTGCGGGCTCACGGTGTGCTCTAACATGCTTTTATTATAATTATTATTGTATGTGTAAGCTTGCTTATGCACTATTCTTGGGCCCGGCGCACTCCGCGACTATTTTTGTCGCCTCGGACAGTTAGCATGGGCTCCGCTGCATCGAGACCTAACACCTAACCGCTGGTGCTTGCGGTTGGTCGTGCAGACGTGCGGTGTGCCCTAGCGGCCCCGTTTTGTACTTTTAGGATGTTTATTACTTTTGTGGGGACTTGTGTGTATTTGTTGCAGCATGAGTTGCTGCGGACAGCGAGGGCTTGACCCTCAAGGCATTGTGGACTAGTCGTCTAGGCCCGTAGCACCTCGCGGAAATTCGATTTGATTTCCGGTGCATTTTCCGACAAAATTGTCGGCGGAACGCACGTTTCGATCGTGGGACCCACTGGCTGGTTCCGTGGGCGACTTGGCTTCGTCACAAAGCCTTATTGGCTGTTCACCTTCGCTGTCCCGAAGTTTCGAGGACAGCGAAGGAGCGACGGAGGGTTCCGGTGCCAAACCGGCACTTTTCGGGAACCCGGAGAGCTGTTTTTGGGTGCGATTGTGTTCGTGGCACCCCGAGCTTGCGCTCGCTGTCCGGTCACCTTGTTTGGTATGTTTGGGGACAGCGGAGGACTTCGTTTGGTTGTTGATACCTCTTTGGGGCTTAGTTTGGGTTCGGGATCGTGCCGGCGGGTTTTCCGGACGATCCGACGGTTTCGGGTTGTGAGATCTTGCATGTTAGTGTCGACTCGGTGGGTCTTGACCCTGTTAGTGCTTTGTAGGTCCATTCGACTTTTCTGTGAGCTGTCGGTGTTAGGCTCCTCCGTACCTTCAGGTGGGTACTTCGATCCGGAGTCGGTTCAGTGGACTACGGTGATACCATTCTACCCCTTTCTCTTGCATGGTTTATTTTCAGTTCTCTATACTTCTTTTGTCTCTACTTTTGTGAGCTTGCCATTAGTAGAGTAGTTGTGATTGCATGTTTTGTTGATGACCTGGTTGGTCGGTGGTGATCGCCTGTTGTTTCGGCGACCCTCGTTTACTCGTTTATCAGTTGCTATTCTCGGCTGGTTGTCGTCCTCTGGTTTGAGCATATAGCGTCGATCGTCACTGCTCTTCTAGCACTTCACGTACACCAGTGGTTTGGCCACCGCTTGGGTGTTCTTTTCCGAAAAAGGGTCGTGCGCATCCGACCCGTGAGCCTCTTGGCACGTGCATCTGCGGAGGTTATGTGTGGACAGTTGAGCGTGTGGTGCCAGTGCCATGGTCTGCGGTGCGTTCCATGTGGCCTGGTGGTGATTGGGTATTATTTGTGGTTACTTACATTTGATGCATGTGTTTCTTATCGGCAGTAGCTTAGTCTTTTCATATCTGGTTATTTGTGCTAACCTGTGCTACTGTTCTTGTTTATCCATCTTTTTGTTGACCCTCGTGCCGGTGTGTACACCTCGCCTTCGTCGGCTTGCGGTACCCACTGGGAGGGGAGACGTGATTTATCATGTTCTCACCCCCCGCCATCGTTGTTGTTTTCAGGTGAGCTGGGTGGTGTGAGTCGGGAAGTGGTGAGACGCGAGTAGCTAGCGTGCATTAGAGGTCCCGACTAGTACCTCGTCAGATTTGGTTTACCCTGACCCTCTCTTATAATAGATTTATGGTTATAGCATGGTTCAGTTACGTTGATTGTTTGATTATCTATCTGTGAATATCTGTGTTTTATTGTAAGCTTGTGATATCGTTTTATCATGGGTTTCTACCCCTCGTGGTTGCCGGATTTCAAAATAAGGTTTCTGTGTGGGAAACAGTTTTCAAAAGAATTTCTGATCGTTCGGTTTTGGTTTATCAAAAAAGAGTCCTCGGGTGGGGGACGGATTTCGAAAAGATATTTGAATGATTGAACCTAGGGTTTCAAAAATAAAGCTTCTGGGTTAGAAACACTTTTCTAGAATGATTTGGTGTAATGTGCATTGCATCATCCTTCGCCTAAGGATTTGTTTAGATTCATGCAGGTGTTAAGGATGATTAGCTGTATGTGTTGATTGTTGTTTGTGTGGATGAATGGATGATGTTTGAGATCCTGTTATGTATGGTGGTACGCCGTGCAAATACACGGGAAACTCTGTCCGTGTGGACAGGGGGACCTGTATTTGTGGCGGGTCTGTACGTTGCTCAGGCTAGGTGTTTCAAAAAAAAAATTGGTACGCTTTCCGCATCTAAAACTAGCCCGGGGCGTGACACCCCAAGGAGTCAGTGAAGCATCGATGCGCGTATCGGACTCGGCCGCTCCCAGGACTTCTTTGTTGGGGGATTTTTTTGCTGTTTCGAAGCTTTTCGGCCGTCGATTGTGCTCCGGACAGCAAGCACGGGCAATCAGCATGTCGAGTCGATTCAAATCGACTGGTTGGTTGGACCCATTGCGATGCGGATAGGGGTAACGAGCTCAAAACTCGTGTATTTGTTGTAATTGTAGTGTTATATATGCTATATTATGGATTGTTGCATGTTTTATGCTTTGGGAATGCTGTGTACTGCCCCAAACAGCATGAAGTCACTATTAGCAACCTCTTGACGGATCATCAAAGGTTTGGGAGCAGTTGCGGAGTTAGAACGTGGCCCCACGGCGTCGTTCGATGAAAATTCGCCGAACGAACGAGGTTCTATAAGTGGGTTTTCGTGTTCTAATGATGTGGGTTGCTTGAGAACCCCGCCATGCCTTGTTGGTTGGTTTCTACTGCCATCCTCGAAGTACGAAGGTGGTAGGTTAACGGCGGGAGGGTTTCGGAGCTTGTTTCGGTGATTTCGAAAATCTGGATCGACAGTTTTCTGCGTTGGGGAGAACAGTTAGTTATAGTGGGGATCAAAAATTTTCGGAGCAGTTTGTGGCTTCTGGAGACGCTCTGGTGAGTTTCGAAAGTTCCGGCAGGTTTTTAGATTATCGGCTTCGGTAGCCGTTTGTTTGGTTTGTTTGGGGATCCGTTTTGGGTAGAGTTTGATTTAGTGGATCTTTCATAGGTCTGGGGAACAGCTTCGCGTGTTCTGCACACCAAGTTCTCGGTAGTACAGGTGGGTGCTTCGAGCTGGTAGTCGGTGAGATCGTCCATCACTTTCCTTATCTTTGCCTTTTCCATATCTGTTACTTTTGTCTCTACATGTCAGTATTGCTTTGTTTACCATTCGCTTATCTATACCTTGATAGTTGCATGGTGATAGTTGTTCGTAGACATGTATTGCAGGCTTGCATATATTGTATATCTGTGGACCTTGGGTCCAGGCAACACATCGACTCCTTTGTCGTGTGTTTCGATCGGATTGATCATGGTTTGGCATGGTACGCCCTAGTATCTGGCTTATACCGGCTTTCTGCCGGCTTTCACATTGAGCATATTAGCATGATTTAATCACAGCACTTGGGTGTATTCATTGAGACCAGGTCAGTTTGGCTACCGACCAGGTGTGTACTTATCCGGATGGGTCGTCCAGTGGATGTGTGAATCAGGTCGGTGTATGCAATGTGACAGGCAACACTTGAGGTTTGCGGACCAATATGGCAGGCACCAGCTTGGGTTTGATTTGGATTATTTACCCTTGAGGCATCTGTTCAGTTGAGGTCCTGTTACAGTAGTAGTTTTATTTCTTGCGCATCTACTGTTCTGTTATTTTACTACTGTTGTTCGCTCTTGTATCATGACATATATACCTGTTGTTCTATCTCCTTTGTTTTTCGATAATTACGATTTGTCGTCGTGGCTCTGTCGTACCCACTGGAAAACCTTGTTGTGGTTTCTCACCCCCATTTTCCCCAGGTGGCATGGGCAAGGAGTTGGTTCACGGTGCGACGGGAGGACGTCCTAGCTAGGATGCATTAGCGGTCGCCACCCTGGTTTATTTCCCTTATTGCATTCACTAGTTTAATAAGTGAATGGTTCAATTAGTTGATCATTTATTATTGCTTGAATAATAATTATGGAATGTATGAACTTGGGATTTCTAGTATGCATGATCTCAATGTTTCTCTTGATCTTCAATACTTGGATTTACAGAATTGCCATATGGTTTTCTACCCCTCGAGGTAGTCGATTTTCAAAGATTAAGTTTCCATGTAGGGAACAGTTTATAAAAGGATTTTGAATGGTTTTATGGATGAATTAGAGTTTAAAAACAAAGCTTCCCGGTGGGGAGCACTTTTAAACAGGATGATTGTTCTATTGTGCATCGCATCATCCAGCGCCTAAGGAGTGTTTAGAGACATGCATCATTTCTATGGATGACTAGCTGTATGGAAACACATTGCATCGACTGTCTGTGAATTGGGTGAATGTAGGTTGTGAGTTGTGATCCTGTTGATGTTTGATCAGTACGCCGTGCAAATACAAAGGAGACTCTGTCCGTGTGGGCAGAGGAATTTGTATTTGTGGAGGGTCACGTGGGCTAGGCTATTTCAAACAAAAAAAAAAATTTCCGCAACTCTGATTTATAAAATAGCACGGTTTTATACTAAAGCTTGTATTAATTAGGCCCCGGGGCGTGACACTGGCTCAGCTTGAATATGTTCTATAGGTTCGATGACTCGTTGCTCTTCAGAAACTCTCTCTTCAAGCTTAATTTTTCTCCCACAGCTGCTTCATGAACAAACTATTTTTCCAAGAAAGTAGCATGTCGGCTCACAACTACATTGTGATCATCTGGGATATAAAAATAGTAACCTAAAGTCTCTTTAGGATATCCAATAAAACGAGCCCTCTCAGACCTAGCCTCTAATTTGTCTGCTTGTAGTCGCTTTACATGGGTAGGACATCTCCAAATCCTGATATGACCAAGACTTGGTTTCTTACCATGCCACATCTCATACGACATAGTAGGAACGGCTTTAGAGGGTACCCTATTTAATAAGTAAGCTGCGGTAAGAAAAGCATGTCCCCAAAAAAATAAAGGAAGATCGGTGAAGCTCATTATGGATCGAACCATAACCAATAAGGTTCGGTTTCTCTGTTCCAACACCCCATTGAGTTGAGGTGTTCTCGGAGGAGTCCATTGTGAGACTATGCCGTTTTTTAGATAATTTAAGAACTCTCTACTAAGGTATTCACCTACTCGATCTGATCGAAGAATCTTGATGGATTTTTCGATTTTCTTTTCTACTTCATATCTGAATTCTTTGAACTTTTCAAAGGCCTCAGATTTGTGTCTCATAAGATAAATATACCCATACCGTGAATAATCATCGGTAAAGATTATAAAGTAGAGATAACCACCCCTGGCATGCACATCAAATGGGCCACACACATCAGTATGTATCAGGGCAAGTATC
The DNA here is from genome assembly GCA_016920855.1 of Puya raimondii. Lineage (NCBI taxonomy): Eukaryota > Viridiplantae > Streptophyta > Magnoliopsida > Poales > Bromeliaceae > Puya > Puya raimondii. The sequence goes on from JABWPP010000049.1 coordinate 52,840,863, forward strand.
TCAGTGGCTCTTTCCCCTTGTCCTATAAAGGGTAATTTGGTCATTTTTTCGTGAAGACAAGATTCACAAATTGGATAAGACTCAGAAGTCAATGAGCCAAGAAGCCTATCTTTATCCAATTTATTAATCCTTTCTTCTCCAATATAACCAAGTCTAAGATGCCACAAATACTTAAAGTTCATCTCATTTCTAGATCTCTTAGACCCAACGGCACTCACTACTTGCTCAGAAATATTCATAGATACATCCATATGTAAATGGTAAAACCTGTCAATCATAAAATCACGACCAACAATTTTATTTTTATAATAAATTGTGCAGTAGTCTTTATCAAAATTAAAAACATAACTGTCCTGTGCTAAAGAAGAAACAGAAATTAAATTTCTGCTAGCAGCAGGTACATAATAACAGTCTTTAAGTAATAAAATATGTCCTGACGGTAGTCGCAAAGGATAGGTGCCAGCAGCCACAACAGCAACTCTTGCCCCGTTGTCTACTCGTAGGGTCACTTCACCTTCCCTAAGCCCTCTACTTTCTCTTAGACCCTACATTGAAGTATACAAATGAGAACTAGAACCAGAATGTATGACCCAACTGAAAGTAGAGAAAACCGTACAGTTAGTTTCTATTACGAGCAAGTCTGGCATACCTTCCAAAGGTGTGTCCTTCTTCTTGTTCTTCAGGCTCTCCAGGTAGACGGGACAGTTCCTCTTCCAATGACCGTCAACATTGCAGTGGAAACTGTTACGAATTTTGTATTGGCACTTTTCGTGAGCTGTTGAGTCGGAGTCTTGAAGGTCAAGGTGTAACTTGAACAAGTTGAAGAATCCGAGACTTCAAGAACAATGTATCGACGACTCGCAGGATGAATCTCGACGTAGAGGTATGTATTACTGTTTATATGGTGATTCATCATTATTTATGGTATTGGAATCATATTATATGATTAAACATGGATTAGTAGAACTATTTTATATTGTGTTCCGGTACTTTAAGTTTGTTCCTCAAAAATATTTTGAAAAATTAGAGTTTTCATATAGAGTACCGGAATCATATTTGAAGTTCCTCAAAAGCCGAAAGTTAAAATTTTGGATTTTGAACTACATACCGATATCTCATGTTAGTACCGGTACTGATTCAAAGTATTTCGGTATGGATTCAATTTGTACCGGAATACCGCTGCGTATTGTTTCTGTTCCGTCATTACATTCCGGTACCTCATAACGTGTACCGGTACGCAGTGTCCAGATTTGAAAAGTGTGATCTAATCCGACTCTATTTGATTCCAACGCCTATAAATAACATGTTAGGGTTCTCTTTGATGTTGAAGAACTCAGAATTCATGAGAGAGAAACCCTATAGGCTAGGATTTTCGTTCTAAACCTTTTTCCATGAAAATAGACTCCGAGATCAATTCGAGATAGTTTAATCTCTATTTCCATATGTCGAATTGATCTTCATCTTGCTTAGAACTTTTTCTTCTGGTTCTTAATAAAATTCTAAGCAAGGAATCACCAGTATAAACCCTGAGTTTGTGTTCCAAACAGCGTCGTGGATTCGACGTGATCAAGGCGGTTCGTGGATTCGGATCGTGAAGGCTTCGAGGATTCGAAATGAGGCGTCTCGTGGATTCGAGGCGTGGCGTTCGTGGATTCGAACGTGGGGCGTGGACAACCCGTTGGTGCGCATGATCCGCTGAAGAGAAGGGAGAGGTTAAGTCCGTGGAGTCGGTAATCACCTTGTAATTCTTTACTCTTAGTGGATTGTTTTTCGCGTGATTGGTCCCGTGGATTTTTCTCCAAAGTGGAGTTTCCCACGTAAATCTTGGTGTGCTGATTTTATTTTCCGCATTACTTTATCGCATTGAGATTGTGATTTTTGTTTATACACCTATTCACCCCCCTCTAGGTGATTGATATACTCTAGATAGATCCTAGGGCTCCCCGTAACTTACAATTGGTATCAGAGCAGGATCTAGGCTTTATCTTTCATAATGGGTGAAGGAGGTAATATAAATAGGCCACCGTTATTTGACAAAACCAATTACGCCTATTGGAAAGTCCGGATGAGAGCCTTCCTCATCGCAATTGATGAGCGAATATGGCAAGCTGTGGAATTCAGGTGGAAACATCCAACCGAAGTGATTAATAACATGACTATACCTAAGCCACGGAATAAGTGGTCGAAGGATGATAATGAAGCTTCATCTTTTAATGGGAAAGGAACTAACGCTTTATTTAATGTCTTTCCCCTACTGAGTTCACACGTGTTTCCGCGTGTGATACGGCTAAAGAGATTTGGGACACTCTACAAGTTACACATGAGGGTACAAGTCTAGTTAAAATACAAAGTTCCAAATGCTTACGAGTTAATTTGATTCTATTCGTATGAAGGAGCATGAATCGTTTATTGATTATTTTACTAGACTTCAAGATATTATCAATACATGTGCTAACTTAGGAGAGAAGATCCCAGAATCTAAGGTCGTTAGAAAAATCCTTCGAACACTTCCGGAGCGTTTTAGGGCTAAAGTAGCAGCTATTGAAACGATTAATCATTCGGATGATATGAAAGTAGAAGAACTAGTAGGTGCTCTTCAAACTTATGAAATGACTTTTCCTACTAATCAATCTTCTTTCAAGTCTTTCTCTAAAAGTACAGGTGTTGCACTTAAAACGACAAAAGAGGAAGACGAGGACACAGAATCCGATGATGAAGTTTCACTTGCAAATTTCAAACATCAAATGGCACTTCTTACTAAGAAGTTTCGTCGGAAGTTTAGGAAGAACCAAAGCATTCAAGCTTCATCCTCCAATCGAAAGCCTTCTTCTAACGGATCTTCACATTCTAAATCCTCTAAAGGGAAGAAGCTTGCAAAGTCTTCAAAAGAAAATGATGAATTTGAGGGAGAAATCCGGTGTTACAAATGTCGAGGCTACGGCCATATCTCCACGGATTGTCCCTCTAAAAAGTCCTATGAAAAGAAGGCTTTACAAGATAGAACTTGGGATGACTCTACTTCTAATAAATCGAGTTCTAGTGAAGAAGAAAATAATGATGCTATTGCTTTATGTTCACACGTTTCTTCTTCCTCTTCTGCTTTTTGTTTATCATCTATTATTGCTGACCCTTTTACTTCTTCCTCTTTGCATGATACATCGAGCGACAATGGCACAAGTGAGGGGGAGTCGGATGATGAAAGTTTAGCCGATGCCTACAATCAACTACTTATTGAATCGAAAAAGATGGCTAAGCTTAACAAGAAGCTAAGGAGACGACTACTTGAGCTTGAAAGGGAAAACAATGAATTGAAGGAGTCATCTAAAGCTCTTATGGAGGACAAGGAACATATATTGACTAATAATAACACCCTCCAAGAGAAGCTAGACCAATCGGAAATTACTATAAAATCTTTTGAAGAGAAGACTGAGTTTCTGGAGCAACAATTCAAGGAAGTTCACATATCCAACCAAGTTTTGACTAAGCAAGTCCATCAACTCAAATCCGACATACAACAATTCTCCTCCGGTTCGAAGGAACTTGATAATATGCTCGGATTGGACGGATAAACTTGGAGTTGGGTATGAGAGGACATTTGTTGAGAAAGTTCAACATTCATCATCCAAAGCCTCAACTAGTCTAAAAGTAAAAACATGCCATAAATGCGGGAAGAAAGGACATTAAGAAGACATATCCTAAGAAAAATAAGAAGACTCTACCGGCATCTTCCATCACTTGACAACCTTCACGGTTTCAAAAGCAACATCAAAAAGGTCGAGTACCCATGGTCAACCGAAAGTCAAAGCCACAACAATCAAATCCTCAAAAGTGGAATGCGATGGTGAGACCCACGGTTGATCAAAAGTCAAAACAAATCGTGCCCAACGTCAACAAATCAAGACAACCAACAATCCGACAAGTTTGGGTTCGGAAATGTGATATCTTTCATTCTCTAATGTTTTAAATTGTTTTGACTTGGTGTAGTGCTTTGGTCGGTTTCTATTGCATATCTTTTGTTCATTGCATTACACGTTTTGGTGCTTTCATTGTTACGATTTTTTAATTCATTGAATGATTAGAACATTAAATAGTGCCTTGAACCTACTTGATTCACATCTATTCATTCCATTTTTAATCTCACGTTAATTATCGATTTTACTCCATCTTTATTGTCTTTGGAGATACTATATTGTGAGATGTCATAATTCTTATATTCATCAAATTTGAGTAATCATGTGTAATCTCTAGGAGCTTAATCAATCTCGGTTGTGTGTGTGTTGAATTTGATGGATAGTGATTCTCTTATGGACTAAGATTTGTCACATATTCTTTCAACTAAGAGATTGCTAAAGCTATGGGGAGTCATTATTGAGAAAAGTGTTATTATATGTTTGAAAGATGTGGAAAGAGTTACATCCTTTAAAGGAGTGTAAAAACTACCACCACTGTAGTAAATCGGATTTTTAATATAGAAGCAAGTGTGAATAAAAATAGTATGAAATACTATTTTTATTGGATTTAGAGGAGTAAAAGATAATATTGAAATGATTTGTGATGAAATTGGAAAAAAAAAAGGGAAGATTTAGATTTTTTTTTCAGAACAGGGCTTATACTGCAGTCAGAAAATTGACAGTGGCGAAAAATTCTGAAAATTTGAGAATCTGTCGAAACTCTTTTTCTAAGGCTGGCTTTAAAGTTTCGTGTCATTTGGATGCCCGAGCAGTGAAAACGGAGCCGAACTGCAATCAGCTAAAGATTTTAGTCGGTAGAGCTTTCGGTGACCTAAAATGATTCAAACCTGAAAAGTTAAGATTACGTCCTTCTAATTAACTTCATTTGAGTTTACCTGTCAAAGTTGAACACAAACGGATATGCAAAAGCGCTCCAATTAGTCGTATCAAATTAAAATTGGACTATAGTTAGAATACTTGAAATTAGTGGACTTTTTAGCAATTGTTGCATGTTAGTGGAATTCCACTAGGCTGCCAAGAGACTTCTCCACTCTTCTCCACCTCCATCCTGCACGGAAGAGAGAGGAAAGGAAAAGAAAAGAAAGGGAAAACAAGAGAGAAAAGAGAAGAGAAAAAAAAAAAAAAGAGATTTCTTGGGATTTTGGCGAGCTGATCGAAACGCTGCGCGTGTGCTTTTCTTTCCGTTTCGACACTCAGATGAGTATTATGATCTTCTTATCTTTTCATTTTGATTCTTTCAATGGATTCCTAATAGATTCCTAATAGTATGATATAGGAGAGGAGGTGCTAATGGATTTTTATGAAAATTGAGAATTTAAGATCGATTTCCATATATGTTAGAAGCCAAACTCGCGTGCTTTTTTCCGTGGGATTTTTCGAGCATGTCGTTCGAGCATGTCGGCGTGTGCTCACTACCTCATTGCTGGAGAGGTTTTTGGATGTGGCAAATGGTCGAGTGAGCTGCTGCTGCGAGCGACAGAGCAGTGAGTAACTGCTGCAGTTGCTGCTATTGCAAGCAGCAGCTAAGATTGCTGCTGCTGCAGCTCGCAGCAACAGAGGCTGCTGCTGCGAGCAGCAGTAAATATGTCGCCGCTGCTGCTGCGAGCAGCGGCAAATGATGCCACTAATGCTGCTGCAGTAAACAGTGGCAGCAGCAGGAATAATCGCATCGTTCGACGAGTAGTTCCGCTAAAATCGCAGCAGTAATAGCTCGCATTTGGGACTCCAATCGAGTCCGATTTCTCCTCGACTTCGAAATGAAAGTTGATCCAAGGATGACAATCATAGTGAGTTTCAAGTTGCATCTTACTCAAGTCGAAAATTAAGGTGAATCGGAATGAGATCTTGTAAATTGTTGAAGTGAGCCAGAAATTCGAATTTTGATGGCTAATTTCCTTATTTCTTTGTCTATTTTCCCTCATTGAGTTGTAGGCATGAAAGTGATACCATGTTGGTGTTCAACTGAGGAAGAGAAGCCTTTGAACTTATTCCTTCACATAAAATTCAGGGATTTCTATTTGCCGCTTTTTTCAGTTGAACTTATGGTGGATTTTGCTGGATTTTCTTCTCCCCACGCTGATTTTATAGCTTTGGGGACATCTTCTAGGCGCATTCTTTCCTTATCACTATTGAATTAGCTATCCAGGTGGGTTCCGCGTCGCCGAAAACGGCGAATTTCTTCCTATGTCTATTTTAGCAGAATGTATACCCCTTTTACATGAAATTTCACATACTTGAATACATGTATCTAACTTGGCTTCGTCGATCCAGTCTAAAGTTTTAAAATAGAACATGAAACTATGCACTCGATTTATGCAATATAACCAGTCTCTTGTGATCCATTTTTCGTAATCGAAACACATTACATGAAACTTAATACATGACTTATGCACTTGATCATGTCATGCTTTCTAGAATCTCTTTTGGATATTTAGAGTTGTATTGAGGCATGTGAGACCAGCTCCTTTGGACATCTTTTATTGAGTTGATCTTAGTAGTAGCTTCTCCAGATTTTGGACTATAGCCTGCAGACGCCACTATGAGCTTGATTGTATGTGTGCGATGTGCTATGTTACTCGGTAGGGGTCGCTCCCCTCGTGTGCCACTCCGGATTGCTGGCTGGTGTTAGTTGAGACAGTAGCCTAGTTTTGAGGGTGCTGTCACACTCATGAGAGTGTGACCTCATACTAGGCAGGCGCAGGCTTGACCGGACCTACGAGTCGGTCGTGGCGATTGGGTATCTTGACAGCAGTACTTTACTAGTGTATATGAGAATTATTGGGCATGAAAAGACTAATGCATAGTATTAGAATTTCATCAGTATGTTCACACTAGTAGCTTACCCTTTTCATTCATTGAATGCCTTCACTAGTAGTTTGCCCTATTACATATATACATTAAACAAGAGTAGCATTTGCATTTGCTTCCTTTTGCTCTATGCATGGAATACTTTTGAGCTTAGCCTAGCTTTGTGAATTACTTACCATTGGATTATTTCTACTCATTTAGTAGTTTTCTTTCATTATATTGCTCCATTTACTTTTGCTCACTTAGACCTAGTGGGAAGGTCGTTGTCGTCGCCGACCGTACCCACTGGGAACTACTTTTAGTAGTTCTCATCCCCTCTTGTGGTTTTCTTTTCAGAGACAGGTACTTCATCTGCTGAGCGAGGTAAGGGGTTCGCGCCATAGATAGACACTTCCACCAGCATGTTTAGCCTATAGCGGACCACCAGATATTTGGACTGGCGATGGCTAGGGCCACGTTTTGTACATAGCTTTTGGAGCATTTCTATGCAAGTTGGATTTAGTATTTCTATTTCTATGTTACTATGGTTGGTGTATAGTGGTTTAGCTTGTATTTATATAGTGCTCTGATACTCGCCTTTTTGGTTTTAGTGGCTTCTCTTGATGCTTGTAATGAAGAAAATAGTTTGTTTAATTTCTTGTAACTCTTGAGAACTGTTCGTTTTGTTGCCGCTTCGTTCGGACAGAGGATACTCTGTCCGTTCGGCGGGTCTGTTAGCGTCCCATAGTCTTCTGCTGCGAGCTCGGGGCGTGACAGATTTGGGTGGTATCAGAGCTTAGGAATAAGTCAAATGGACCTAGGAAACTCTAGGATTTGATAGACCCTAGGAATTAGGACGCGAGAGACGTGACTTTTTGGCGAAAGTAATTAATTGAGTCTTGTTGTGTTCCCAAGTTAGATATTGGGGACTGATCGAGGAAGATAATCCTTTCATTCCTTGGACAATTACGTTGGGCGGCCGACAACGTAATGTTGGGAATGAGGGAAAGTGTTCCTCACGAACTTTCGCTTAATTGGGTCATTTGTTGCGCGCAATAGATCAAATTCAATCGTTGGGTTGCCTAGGTATGTGCGTGCTCCCTGCCAAGTGACAATCGCAAGTTATTTGGTGGGATGGATATTGCGGGGGACTAGACAGCCGTTTAATGTTTGCAAGTTAAGTATTGCAACGGGTGTAAGGTCTTTTCTAGTAGCCAAGATGCGTGATTTGTAAGAGCTAATATATGCCTTGACTTGGTGTCAGGACTGGAAGCTTCTGATATTTTCGTTTTGGAGGATGTGGATGCATTTGCTATAGTTAATATGGGTGATCGATGCAACACATGACCCACGAGGACGGGTGCAAAGGCACAACATATAGAAAACCGACTTAGGTAAGATCAAACTATGGTTGGATTACGAGAGTGATGTAACCAAGTGGTGATTATTGGAAGTGGAGTCAAGATGATGAGGGCTTTTCCCATAGTTGTCCTTTTCACCAATTGATTAGAAAGGAGATTAAGTGCCTACGGCAAAGTGCGTAGGCGGAGTATCATAGAAATGATAGCCTCGTTCTTCCGAGATGGAGGGAAATGTGATATGGCTCATAGAAGTTGGTTGGTTCAAGTTGATGATCGAGCATAAGTTTTTACACTCTATGTAGAATGTATTGGTTGATTACCTCCTATAAGATTGTAAGTTTGGTAGACTGATTGGGTGATTAGTCTCATTGTAACAACAATGAGATGTATGTGTAGTGTCTAAATTAGGTTGTATTGAAAAGAGTCAACAGTTTGATAATGAGATTTGTGAGGAGATGTAAAGGTTGGAATGATCTGCTAGTATGGATCTGAACCGAAGTCAATCATGAGAAAATTCGAAGGAAATGAGAAGAAATGACTTTGAAGTGGTTGGTCTCTTCTTTGTCCTTGTAAGACTAGTGTGCATTGTTGCTAATTTAAATTAAATATGATTCAATTCGGTTCCAAGACGAATTAGGCTTTTGATCCTTTCGTATAAGAAATGGGACAAATCGGCAGGTGCATGTGGACTTAGAACATGGGCTGAGATACGCATAGTATCTACCCTAAATTGAAATTTAAGATGTGGAAATAGTGATATTGTACCCAAGTTGAAACCTAGGGTGGACGTTTGTGAGGTGAAAGGTCAAGGTCGGATACTACTAAGGAGCATCTGGATATGTCATGAATTTACGTAATATCCCTCGGAAACGTTGAACTTCGGGTATTGTGACAAGTTATATCTTGACATTCTCGAAGTGTTTATTCGAAGTGATGATTCTTCGACTCCATATGTGGTACTTGGAGTAGTACAATCTTTTGGCTCTCCATGAGGTGTAAGGTGAAGTGGAACTAGTCAAACTATGGATAGAAACATGAGATATTCCACGATCGATGGATTGCTAGCTGTTCATTAGAGTTGAATCTAGCACTAAGTGTGGAAAGACTCATGAGGAGTCCTGCGACAAGCAGTGATAGATAGAGTATTGGGATAGGTTATGGTAGTTCAGAGAACTTTCTTTCTGAGATGATGATTTCAAAATACTTGTTAGATGACGGGTGAACAATAGATGTGAGAGCTTCATGGGTATACTAGAGATTGTGTGTGAGGAAATAAACGAAGGAGGGTGTCCATCTAATTTTGGAACCCTCTAGTGATTTGGTGATGGATGCGATGATCGCTAAATTTGGATCAGGTAGCCTTGTGGCGTCACAGCTCAAAATAGAGGAGCACGTCCGATTGCTGAGGCATATTGAAGCAGGATTGCACAATGGTTGTGGCCAATACGAAATTGAATATAATAATCATATAGTGTGCTCAATTTCGGAGTTGCCATGGGGCACAGATTGAAGATGCAGCTGAATGGTGTTTATTGGCAATAGCACTCAGGCCTTGGCCAAGAGTGAAGGAAGCCAAGGACCACTCAAGAGGCTAGTAATTCATGCTAGATGCCTAGTGGCTGGTTGTTGGTTAGTAAAGCGGAGCCTCAGGTTAAGAGAATATGAGCTAGGTATTTGATTACTAGAATTAAATCGAGAATCCTTCTTGTGAGGTGAAATTCAGGTGAGCATCTAAAAGTGGGATGACTGAGGCCTTATTGCATCAGAAATGTCTTGGTAGTGTGCCAATGGCTAGATGGCATTGCTTGGTGATTATCCATGCTCCGACCATGTCAGGACTGTGGGCCTGGGGTCTCGGAGACAAGCGCGGTCGGTAATTTGTGACAACATCTCTGGGCGTGAGGTAGGGCTTGACTCGGATGTGCCATCAGGATTGTAGTTCGAGCTATGATCTGAAGACATAGAGAATTACATGCAAACAGGTGCTATTGTGGAGCTCTCTAGCCATTTTTGTTTCAAGTATGTCCGGAAGTCCCCAAATATAGATTTGGCCATGTGAGGAGTGAACCTGTACGTGTAAGCCTGAGAACATTACCGAGTACTAATTGGGGCATATGACGGTAAGCCTGAATGAGATCATGTGTCACAAAACTTCTTCATTTACCATGAAGAGTAAGTACTATTCTTCTCACATAATGCATGTTGGTCAATTTGTGTGGAACAATTGTGGATGGCGACTTGGAGAGAGAGGAGGCTGGGTTTAAGTATTCACTTAGATAACAGAGTTAACCTATGACAGGGTTCTTGTGATAGACTATGCAATGAGATTGCCTCAATCATTGGAAGGCTATGATACAAATATGGGTGGTAGTGGACCCTTTGAGAAATCAGCTCATTCCTTATTAATCCACACCATATGAAGAAAAGATATTGTTAACCCAGGAGAATATAGTGTAAGTGAGCACTGGGGGTTCTAAAGGATGGAGCACAGTAAGGAAGTTGTATTCGGGGGGTCAATGAAGCAAATCGAACAACTGTGCGGGTGAATGTTAGTGGGAATTAGAAGTGCCGATAGAGACCGCATTTCTGTGAAGATGTCACCCATATGAGAAGTGAAGTAGTTTGAAGTGTAGGGTACACTAAGTTCCGATATGATGGACCATATTCATGTCATTTGTTCTGAGCAGTGTGTGGTACAAGATGGTATGACATGTGAGGAGTTCCCAGTGTATCTTTTCACTCATATGGGGAAGGAACAGTACAATTGTGTGATTTCATGTGTTAAGGTTTCGTGGATTTACCATAAAAAAAAAGCCATGGGGAAATTCGAGAGTATGATGTAAAAACTGTATCCTCATCTCTCTGATCTGTCGAGCTAAATTATGAATCTAAGTTTCGCGGACGAAACTCTTTTTAAGGGGGGTGGCATGTAGTAAATCGGATTTTTAATATAGAAGCAAGTGTGAATAAAAATAGTATGAAATACTATTTTTATTGGATTTAGAGGAGTAAAAGATAATATTGAAATGATTTGTGATGAAATTGGAAAAAAAAAAGGGAAGATTTAGATTTTTTTTTCAGAACAGGGCTTATACTGCAGTCAGAAAATTGACAGTGGCGAAAAATTCTGAAAATTTGAGAATATGTCGAAACTCTTTTTCTAAGGCTGGCTTTAAAGTTTCGTGTCATTTGGATGCCCGAGCAGTGAAAACGGAGCCGAACTGCAATCAGCTAAAGATTTTAGTCGGTAGAGCTTTCGGTGACCTAAAATGATTCAAACCTGAAAAGTTAAGATTACGTCCTTCTAATTAACTTCATTTGAGTTTACCTGTCAAAGTTGAACACAAACGGATATGCAAAAGCGCTCCAATTAGTCGTATCAAATTAAAATTGGACTATAGTTAGAATACTTGAAATTAGTGGACTTTTTAGCAATTGTTGCATGTTAGTGGAATTCCACTAGGCTGCCAAGAGACTTCTCCACTCTTCTCCACCTCCATCCTGCACGGAAGAGAGAGGAAAGGAAAAGAAAAGAAAGGGAAAACAAGAGAGAAAAGAGAAGAGAAAAAAAAAAGAAGAGATTTCTTGGGATTTTGGCGAGCTGATCGAAACGCTGCGCGTGTGCTTTTCTTTCCGTTTCGACACTCAGATGAGTATTATGATCTTCTTATCTTTTCATTTTGATTCTTTCAATGGATTCCTAATAGATTCCTAATAGTATGATATAGGAGAGGAGGTGCTAATGGATTTTTATGAAAATTGAGAATTTAAGATCGATTTCCATATATGTTAGAAGCCAAACTCGCGTGCTTTTTGCCGTGGGATTTTTCGAGCATGTCGTTCGAGCATGTCGGCGTGTGCTCACTACCTCATTGCTGGAGAGGTTTTTGGATGTGGCAAATGGTCGAGTGAGCTGCTGCTGCGAGCGACAGAGCAGTGAGTAACTGCTGCAGTTGCTGCTATTGCAAGCAGCAGCTAAGATTGCTGCTGCTGCAGCTCGCAGCAACAGAGGCTGCTGCTGCGAGCAGCAGTAAATATGTCGCCGCTGCTGCTGCGAGCAGCGGCAAATGATGCCACTAATGCTGCTGCAGTAAACAGTGGCAGCAGCAGGAATAATCGCATCGTTCGACGAGTAGTTCCGCTAAAATCGCAGCAGTAATAGCTCGCATTTGGGACTCCAATCGAGTCCGATTTCTCCTCGACTTCGAAATGAAAGTTGATCCAAGGATGACAATCATAGTGAGTTTCAAGTTGCATCTTACTCAAGTCGAAAATTAAGGTGAATCGGAATGAGATCTTGTAAATTGTTGAAGTGAGCCAGAAATTCGAATTTTGATGGCTAATTTCCTTATTTCTTTGTCTATTTTCCCTCATTGAGTTGTAGGCATGAAAGTGATACCATGTTGGTGTTCAACTGAGGAAGAGAAGCCTTTGAACTTATTCCTTCACATAAAATTCAGGGATTTCTATTTGCCGCTTTTTTCAGTTGAACTTATGGTGGATTTTGCTGGATTTTCTTCTCCCCACGCTGATTTTATAGCTTTGGGGACATCTTCTAGGCGCATTCTTTCCTTATCACTATTGAATTAGCTATCCAGGTGGGTTCCGCGTCGCCGAAAACGGCGAATTTCTTCCTATGTCTATTTTAGCAGAATGTATACCCCTTTTACATGAAATTTCACATACTTGAATACATGTATCTAACTTGGCTTCGTCGATCCAGTCTAAAGTTTTAAAATAGAACATGAAACTATGCACTCGATTTATGCAATATAACCAGTCTCTTGTGATCCATTTTTCGTAATCGAAACACATTACATGAAACTTAATACATGACTTATGCACTTGATCATGTCATGCTTTCTAGAATCTCTTTTGGATATTTAGAGTTGTATTGAGGCATGTGAGACCAGCTCCTTTGGACATCTTTTATTGAGTTGATCTTAGTAGTAGCTTCTCCAGATTTTGGACTATAGCCTGCAGACGCCACTATGAGCTTGATTGTATGTGTGCGATGTGCTATGTTACTCGGTAGGGGTCGCTCCCCTCGTGTGCCACTCCGGATTGCTGGCTGGTGTTAGTTGAGACAGTAGCCTAGTTTTGAGGGTGCTGTCACACTCATGAGAGTGTGACCTCATACTAGGCAGGCGTAGGTGTTACGATATATTTAGTATATGTTACGATATATTTAGTATCTTATGGTATATTAGGATACTGTATATTATTATCATATATAGAGTAGGATTATCAAACAGGCACCTCGGGCTTGGTTTCAGCGGTTTACTTCTTTTCTTTTTGAACTTGGTTTTGTTGGCAGTACTGCTGATCCCTCGATGTTTGTTTGTCATTCCTCTTCTGGCACTCTTGTTCTTCTATTATATGTTGATGATATTATTGTCACCGGAAGCTCCTCCTCTCTTTTAGAGGCTCTTATTGTCACCTTACAACGAGAATTTGCTATGAAAGATCTCGGGCCGCTACATTATTTCTTGGGCATTGAGGTTAATCGTTCGTTTTCTGGTCTTCATTTGACTCAGCAGAAATATGCGCATCAACTACTTCAGCGCCATGGCTTTCTTGATAGTAAGCCCGTCTCTAGTCCTCTCTCTCTCCGACTTCTCGTCTCTCTTCTCATGAGGGGCGCCTTCTTGAGGATCCCTACATTTATCGTCAGATCGTTGGTGCTCTCCAGTATCTCACCTTCACAAGACCAGATATCTCGTATGCCGTCAACTCTGTTGCCCAGTATTTACATGCACCTCGTGAACCCCACATGCAAGCGGTCAAGCGCATTCTGCGTTATATTCGCGGGACGCTGTCTTATGGCATTCCTATCTCCCGCTGTATCAATCCTTCTCTCGTGGCATTCGCAGATGCTGATTGGGCTGGTTGTCCCGATACCCGTCGCTCTACTTCAGGATATTGTATATTTCTAGGGCCCAATCTTATCTCCTGGTCCGCTAAGAAACAGCCCACTATTTCTCGTTCCAGTTCTGAAGCCGAGTATCGTGCTGTGGCTTACGCGCTTGCTGAGACAGTATGGGTCCGACGTTTACTTCGTGACCTTGGTGTGTTCTTATGGCGCTCCATCAGCATCTATTGTGATAATCTCAGCACGACTTATCTTGCGGCCAATCCTGTTCTCCATGCTCGAACGAAGCACATTGAGCTTGACCATCAGTTCTTGCGCGAAAAAGTCCAGTCTGGTGATTTAGAATTGGTTCACATCTCTTCTGATAAGCAACTTGCTGATATTTTCACAAAGCCTTTGTCACCTTCTCGATTTTCGGCTTTGCGGCTCAATCTTCGCATCCGGCCAGTGGATGCTTAGCTTGCGGGGGGATGTTACGATATATTTAGTATATGTTACGATATATTTAGTATCTTATGGTATATTAGGATACTGTATATTATTATCATATATAGAGTAGGATTATATGGTATGTAATCCTAGTTGTAGTATTACTATAGTAGGCAATGTTACTATAGTAGACATATCTCTTGTACTATATATTTTCATCAATTCAACCCAAGAGGGTATGCTCTTTTGCCCTTCTTTCAGCAGGCTTGACCGGACCTACGAGTCGGTCGTGGCGATTGGGTATCTTGACAGCAGTACTTTACTAGTGTATATGAGAATTATTGGGCATGAAAAGACTAATGCATAGTATTAGAATTTCATCAGTATGTTCACACTAGTAGCTTACCCTTTTCATTCATTGAATGCCTTCACTAGTAGTTTGCCCTATTACATATATACATTAAACAAGAGTAGCATTTGCATTTGCTTCCTTTTGCTCTATGCATGGAATACTTTTGAGCTTAGCCTAGCTTTGTGAATTACTTACCATTGGATTATTTCTACTCATTTAGTAGTTTTCTTTCATTATATTGCTCCATTTACTTTTGCTCACTTAGACCTAGTGGGAAGGTCGTTGTCGTCGCCGACCGTACCCACTGGGAACTACTTTTAGTAGTTCTCATCCCCTCTTGTGGTTTTCTTTTCAGAGACAGGTACTTCATCTGCTGAGCGAGGTAAGGGGTTCGCGCCATAGATAGACACTTCCACCAGCATGTTTAGCCTATAGCGGACCACCAGATATTTGGACTGGCGATGGCTAGGGCCACGTTTTGTACATAGCTTTTGGAGCATTTCTATGCAAGTTGGATTTAGTATTTCTATTTCTATGTTACTATGGTTGGTGTATAGTGGTTTAGCTTGTATTTATATAGTGCTCTGATACTCGCCTTTTTGGTTTTAGTGGCTTCTCTTGATGCTTGTAATGAAGAAAATAGTTTGTTTAATTTCTTGTAACTCTTGAGAACTGTTCGTTTTGTTGCCGCTTCGTTCGGACAGAGGATACTCTGTCCGTTCGGCGGGTCTGTTAGCGTCCCATAGTCTTCTGCTGCGAGCTCGGGGCGTGACAACCACATGGAGGAAAGAGCTACCACCCCGGTCGTCCGGTTAGTGTGTGCAGCTACCACATGAATTGAATTGCATATCCAAAATTTTTTTTTGCAAAAGCTTGCAAAGGAAATATGTTACAATTTTTTTTTTGGAGTTATAAGGTGGTCCACATACATGTAAGATGCTCAAAGAGCCACCCCCTATGTAATTTAAGTTTATCTCAAAATTTGAACGTTTGTGCGACAAACATCTGTCTCTTTGATGAATTTTTTAAGTCATCTTCATAAACCGTTTACATCTTGATAACAATTGAGCCTTTAGACTATTTGTGATGACTTGATGTTGATTTATATATGAATAATAAAATTTTACACTATTTTATTTGCATTGTGATAATTTTAGAGTAAAATGCTTAATTTTTCGTGAAATTATCATGGATTGAAATTTCTATATGTGAAGATTTCTTCTAAAAGCACTTACATTTTTTATTTATTCATTGCATACCGGTACTAAATGCATATACTGGAATTTAATGGTTTTGTCTCTGCTACCCGAGAGTTGTTTTTTGAAATTTACACTGAATACCGGTACGCGTTCGCGCATACCGGTATGAGGTTTGCGCGACTGCTTTTAAAATACCGGAATAGGGTTTTATTTTTCACTCAACTCTTTTTCAAAACTTGTTCTTTCTCTCTCAACAACTTCCTACGGTTCTTCTCCTCCAGATTCGTGGTTTTTATACTTGGATTTGTAAGTTTTCTCATTTTTAATCTTGTTTTTCATCTTCGAAACCCTACTTTTCACATTTTTAATATTGTTTCGTTGGGTTGAAAATTGATCTCTGTTTTTACTAAAATTTCTTGAGGATTTTTGCTTGAAATGAGTTTAGTTACATGCAAGCTTAGTTCTAGTACACTTAGATCCGAGAATAACTTGTTATTTATCTTGGATCTATGTTCTATAGCATGTTCATAAGCTATTTTGGGGTTTTTGCTATAATGTCTTGTTGGGATGAAACAAATTCCATGAAACTTATGAGAATACTGTTTTGATGCATTTCATAATGATTAGAATGCTTATTACGTGGTTTTCCAAGATAAATGAAAATTTGAGCACTTGGTTCATGTTCTATGTTGTATAGGAACAATGGCATTTTCAATCATCCTTGTTCTAATGGTGCTAATGGCTGGCGGCGGAGGCCGTGGACGTGGACGTGGAAAGAAACGTGTCACCAAAAGGACACGTATTGTGGAAGACTCGTCGAGCACCGAGTCGGAGGGATCCGAGTATGCCCCGGAAGAACCTACTGATAAGGGCAAGGGGATATCTCCTGAGACATCGACAAGAAAGACAAGAGCTCGTTCTCCACCTCGATGAAGCACCGGTGGTCCGATTATTCGAGAACCTGATTCAGCCGAACGTGAACGTCGTACAAAAAGGGGTGCAAAAACTGAAGCCATTTCATCCAAGCGGCACAAGGCATATGCAAGCAAGGCTTGTCTTGCAGAGCGATATGTGAACATCAGTGAGCTAACACGTGAAGTTCCAGACTTTGCTCGCCTACTTCAAAGAGCTCCAATTGAACTAGTCGGTCGCATCCCGGCTCGTACCCCTTTCTGCGTTGAGTTGATACGTGAATTTTATATGCGTGGAAAGGTCACTGAATTTCAGAGACGGGGAATTATCGGTTTGAAACTTCTGTCCGAGGATCACGGGTTGTGGTCACTCCCCAAACTGTTGGTGATACTTTTGGATTAAACGTGATTACTACCGGCCAACACTACTCTCATGGGACTATTCAGCCTTCCTCACATTGGAATACAGTGACAAATGCTCTATGTAAACCGGGAACTTATACAAACTGGTTGTATGTGGAATCAAGGGAGTTGAAGCCCGAGTATCATATTCTCGCCTTGATTGTCTGCTTAATATTGTGTCGATTGTTGGAACAAAACGCATCCGTTGGGATCGTCTAGTACTTCTATATCTGCTTCGTCATCCAGAGTATGCGCAGGGACTTAATATCAATATTCCATTCCTGATGTGGCAGCACATGTCTAGTGTGATTCACGCCTCGGGACTTCGTGAGCTTCTTCCTTTTCCTCTCCTGATTACACGGATTTTGGAAGCTAACGGAGTGGACATCACTTGTAACAAGTATGACTATGGCTTGGGTCCTATTGACGGAGTAACTTTGGCCAAGTCAATCAGCATGCTAAAGACATATCAACAGGTCAAGGGGTATACTCCTGCTACCACCAGTACAGCAGCTCGTCCTGTTGCGCGTGAGGGATCATCTAGCTCAGGGGGAGCGGTTACCGTTGAGTCGGTTCCTCATGCAGTCCGCTCTTTAAAGAAACGTGTTGAGCAGGGCTTCAAAGCTATGGAAGACAGGTTAAAGAAGCTAGAAAATGGTGTTCAGAAAATTTTGCAGATACTTGGCTGTCGACATGACGATGTTGCCGGCGGTGCTTCACATCCACCTGTTCCTTCCTCAGTTGAGCAGCAGCTTCATGGCACTGAGGGTGAAGAAGACGGAGATGATGACGATGGCAGTGATGACGAGGAGTGATGGTATCTTTTACTTATTTTGGTTTAGTTTTTCATTGTCTTTATGTTATGCAAGTCTTTGCTTTCTGCTTATTTTAGAAACTATCTCTCTGTTTTGGACTGGTAACTATGGACTAACTCTACTCTCTTAGTTGGCTTTTATTGTTATCTCTTTGTGTCTTTTTGGCAATTTTTGACAAAAAGGGGGAGAGAGAGGTGATGATGATATGATAAGTTTTTGAACTTAAACGCATGAACAAAGGGGGAGAGAACCATGCTAATGATGATGATGAAGTTGAACATTGAACATAGGGGGAGAAGAAGATGAACTGGCGCGAGGCGAAGAAATGATTAGTTTGATCATACACGAAGGGGGAGTATTTTTAAACATAACTTGTTTGTTCTACTCGACTATTTGGAGTTTGTTTTGTAGGAAACTTTTTGAAGACTTCAAGACTCCAAGTCCTAAGTTATAGAGTTTGTCTTAGGAGTTGATCATATGTAATTTTGTTTTGGATCATACACGCGTGGAGTTCAATGTTTTGGTGATGACATTGGATTTCATTTTTCTTGGTTCGGGTAGAACTTTGTACTTTAGGTTTTGTCACGAAATTGCCAAAGGGGGAGATTGTTACGGATTTTGTATTGGCACTTTTCGTGAGCTGTTGAGTCGGAGTCTTGAAGGTCAAGGTGTTACTTGAACAAGTTGAAGAATCCGAGACTTCAAGAATAATGTATCGACGACTCGCAGGATGAATCACGACGTAGAGGTATGTATTATTGTTTATATGGTGATTCATCATTATTTATGGTATTGGAATCATATTATATGATTAAACATGGATTAGTAGAACTATTTTTTATTGTGTTCCGGTACTTTAAGTTTGTTCCTCAAAAACGTTTTGAAAAACTAGAGTATTCATATAGAGTATCGGAATCATATTTGAAGTTCCTCAAAAGCCGAAAGTTAAAATTCTGGATTTTGAACTGCATACCGGTATCTCATGTTAGTACCGGTACTGATTCAAAGTATTCCGGTATGGATTCAATTTGTACCGGAATACCGCTGCGTATTGTTTCTATTCCGTCATTACATTCCGGTACCTCATAACGTGTACCGGTGTCACGCCCCGCCGTGCCTTAGCACCAAGTAGGTGGAAGGACTAAACGCACGGGCGCATGACCCAGATCCGCCGAACGGACAGAGTTTCCCCTGTACGTCCAAGGCATCACAACCAGTATAATTCAAGAGGTTCCAAACAGGAACATAATTCATACAAAGATTGCATAAGGAAAGTATCATAAACTACTATGCTATTACAAGCATTCGCAATACAACCACATATTACATTTTTTTCTGTCTTTGTTCTTTCTTTCCAAATACAATCGAATTATTATTACATTTTCATTCATTCGAATACCCCTAAACTACGCAGTAGAGGGTACTTCTATTCTGGTAACAGTGGTAGGACGCTAACTACTGAGTTATGCCCTTCCCTCGCGCTGCCGCGCCGCTCACGTGAGGACCTGAAAAAAAGTGGGATGAGAACTATAAACATAGTTCCCAGTGGGTAAGGCCACCCAAGAGAGAAGCTCGACCCACCAGGTCCAAAGAAACACCATATGCATAAGTTAGATCACAAATAACTATGCAAAAAATATTTACATGCTTGTAAATAAACATAAAGGATGCAACCAAATAAAATGTTAACTTTCATTCTCTCCTAGGTTCATCCTATATTTCACATTGACTAAGTTCACTACTTGTCAATTACTTATGGTTTCGGAATCGCCGTCTCACCATAATGGTTCCAACATCCAAGGAGTGAAATCTTCACCTCCGTGTTCGGGTAGTGAACTCGTCGCATACCCGGGATAGCAAAATCGTCGCATACCCCATCTCAGCACCGCCATCACATGGCATAGGTAGCGAACTCGTCGCATACCCGGAATAGCAACCTCGTCGCACATTCCATCTGTCACCGCCAACTCATGGCACGGGTAGCGAACTCGTCGCATACCCGGGATAGCAACCTCGTTGCACATCCCATCTGTCACCGCCAACTCATGGCACGGGTAGCGAACTCGTCGCATACCCGGGATAGCAACCTCGTTGCACATCCCATCTCAACACCGCCAACTCATGGCATGGGTAGCAAATCGTCGCATACCCGGGATAGCAACCTCGTTGCACATCCCATCTCAACACTGCCAACTCATGGCATGGGTAGCGAAATCGTCGCATACCCGGGATAGCAACCTCGTTGCACATCCCATCTCAACACCGCCAACTCATGGCATGGGTAGCGAAATCGTCGCATACCCGGGATAGCAAAATCGTTGCACATCCCATGGTTCACATTTTACACTTGCTAACCTAAGTCTCATGACCTTAGGTTCAAGTCACTAAGTCTCACCTATGTTCAATGACACTAGGTTTACTTTCTCATTCTCAACCTAGTTTCCATGACGCTAGGTTCCAATCTCATGTCCAACCTATGTTCAATAACATTAGGTTCACTTTACATTCTTAACCTAGGTTCCATGACACTAGGTTCCAATCTCATGTCCAACCTATGTTCAATAACACTAGGTTCCATTCATACATGTTCCAACCTATGTTTAATAACACTAGGTTCCATTCTCATGTCCAACCTATGTTCAATAACATTAGGTTCACTTTACATTCTCAACCTAGGTTCCGTGACGCTAGGTTCCAATCTCATGTCCAACCTATGTTCAATAACATTAGGTTCACTTTACATTCTCAACCTAGGTTCCATGACGCTAGGTTCCAATCATACATGCAACCATGCAACAAGTATAGATAATAGAAATATACTTGAATTCTATAATATGCAATAGGAGCTCATGGCTCTACCTATCATGATTTTCATCCTTGCCAACATGCAAGTTCTAGGGTTCACAACACATACCATTTTACCTTTAAATAGATATTTACCCTAGACATGGAAGTGACCTAATCACTTCGGTAAACACAAACCCACCTCACACTCTTCCGATTGCTTGTAGACACTTGCAATCGGGCTCTTTTCCTTGGCCTCAAGCTTGGTCTTCAAGCTCCTAGCCCTAACATACATGAAGGATTCGTTAATCCGAGTCGAATTCATAACGATCTCATCTCTTGGAATCATTCGAAATGGAGTTGTCCCACATGTTCTATTCCCTTTTTTGGGAAAAGAGAAGGGTCGAAAGCGTAACCCCCAACTAGGGTTCTAAAGGGTTAAAATATTTTTAAAACCCTCCACAAGAAAATCCCTCTTTCAACCTAGGGTTTTCCAAAACTCATGGCAAAATCCAAAATCTCTTGCTAATCTCTACAATTTGTAGTCTAAATTAGCCAAGGGTCTCCAAAATCTCATTTCTTAGCCTCAAATCCGAAACCCTAACTACCAAATCCAAGAACTCACCTCGGATCCGCGAGCTCACCAAGCCACCATGCATGCACGAGCTCGATTCTTCACTCCTCCAAGCTTCCCAAGCTTGATCTCCACCAAGATCTCTAATTTGGAGGAGAAGAAGAAGAAGTAGTAGTGAGGAAGAGGAGTTTCTCCCTCCCTCTCTCCCTGTGTATGTTGGTATATTTTCAGAGGAGAAAGGGGAAGGGTTCCCCTTTATGTAAGCCCCCCTCAGTGAAATTACCAAATTATCCTTCGAAATCAGTATTCTGCACACTGTATTCCGGTATACAGGTTGGCGTACCGATATACGGGTTGGCGTATCGGTATATGGGTTGGCGTACCGGTATACCACAAGGAATTCCACAGAACCCGAGAGCTGGATTTTCGGATTCTGCCATTGCATTCCGGTATACAGCATTGTATACCGGTACTAATCACTTCAGTACCGGTATGGAGTTCCTCATACCGGAATCCCACTGCAGACTTTACAAGTTCAGCAGTTTTAACTTTTCGAAGTCCGTTTTCGCGCCTCATTTGCGCCGAAAACACTTCGCACAAGTCCCAAACTTGGCCGAAGCCTCACATATAGCTTCACATGCTATTTTTTCACCGGAACTCCATAATTTGTAGAAGTTCGGTGTACTACAACTGGTACGCAGTGTTCAGATTTGGAAAGTGTGATATAATCCGACTCTATTTGAGTCCAACGCCTATAAATAACATGTTAGGGTTCTCTTTGACGTTGAACAACTCAGAATTCATGAGAGAGAAACCCTAGAGGCTAGGATTTTCGTTCTAAACCTTTTTCCATGAAAATAGTCTCCAAGATCAATTCAAGATAGTTTAATCTCTATTTTCATATGTCGAATTGATCTTTATCTTGCTTAGAACTTTTTCTTCTGGTTCTTAATGAAATTCTAAGCAAGGAATCACCAGTATAAACCCTGAGTTTGTGTTCCAAACAGCGTCGTGGATTCGACGTGATCAAGGCAGTTCGTGGATTCGGATCGTGAAGGCTTCGAGGATTCGAAGTGAGGCGTCTCGTGGATTCGAGGCCTGGAGTTCGTGGATTCGAACGTGGGGCATGGACAACCCGTTGGTGCGCGTGATCCGCTGAAGAGAAGGGAGAGGTTAAGTCCGTGGAGTCGGTAATCACCTTGTAATTCTTTACTCTTAGTGGATTGTTTTTCGCGTGATTGGTCCCGTGGGTTTTTCTCCAAAGTAGAGTTTCCCACGTAAATCTCGGTGTGCTGATTTTATTTTCCGCATTACTTTATCTTATTGAGATTGAGATTTTTGTTTATACACCTATTCACCCCCCTCTAGGTGATTGATATACTCTAGATAGATCCTAGGACTCCCCGTAACTTACAGAAACATTTTTCTTTGTCAGCAACCTTCTTCTTAGGAGCTTCCCTTTAGGGCTTGTTCTCCGTCTTTTGTCTCTTCACAGGTTTTTTCTTTCAATCAGACGTTTTTTTGGAAGAGAAAGCCAGCTCCATAGCGAGAACCGAACCCTTTGAACTTTTCAAAGTCCCCTCTATAGTTACCAACATGTTCAATAACTCCGCGTTGGTGTAGTCAATTTTTTATTCATATGGTAGTTTACAATAAACTGTCCATATGATACAGGAAGGGATTGCAGGATCAAATCAACTTGCAATTCCTTATCCATTTTCACGCCGAGCTTCTCAAGCTCCTCGAGATCTTTGATCATTGTCAAACAATGATCATGAACAGACTGCACTTCATGCATCTTGGCTTTGACTCTTTTGGACACTTTAAAACAAGCAAATCGGCTTTGCTCACCATACAACTCCTTGAGGTGTGTCAGCATTTCTTTAGCAGTCTTCATATCCTCATGTCGGCGTTGAAGTTCATTTGTCATCGACGCCAAAATATAGCACCTTACTTTATTATCATCATCCGTCCATTTTTCCTAAGCTATCCTTTGATCAGCTGTAGGACGGTTTGGTAACGTGGAGGGGTCCTGGTCGAGAACAAAACTAAGCTTCTCGGAACTCAAAACTATTTTTAAATTCCTTAGCCAGTCTTTATAATTAGTTCCGGTTAAGCGGTTTGTTTCGAGAATACGAGAGAGAGGATTGGAAACAGACATTTTGTTCTGCAGAGAGTAAAGATTCAAATTAGATAATTTTGTTTCAGGGATTTTAAAAACAAATTTAGCCTCCCACTATTTTCTCGAGTCTTTTACACTCCTCGGGTAGAGAAAACGGAAACCCAACACGACAAAGATTTCAAGTGGATACTGCGGTCCCACCAGTTTCACGTACCACCTCACCTGACAGATATTGGCAACACACAAACCGATGAGTGGACAACTCTTGTCCAATGCTTCTCAAGCAAATTGCAATGATCGGTCTCTAAGTCCTGTAGGCCTCACTTGATAGATATTGGCCTCATTTCTCAGTTAAGTCAGACCCATCGTTAAAACGCGTAAGCAAAGCCGTCATTGGGTCCCTCACCTGACAGATATTGGGCCCAACCCCATCTTTACTCTGCAGCATCTCATGCTAATAGAGTGGTTGCGCCTTTTCGATGCAATTGACCACTGTAACCAGCCATGCCATTCAACACCAGAAAAATGCCGGCACTTCTACAACGGCGGAAGACCGCTCGACTTAATATTTGTGAGGAGATTAAAATTTAGGTCTCATATTTTATTTTCTTTATTTGCATCTAATGCAAATAAAAATAATCTGCGCATAAAAACATAAGGGCTCGAGCCACTGAGCCGGAATCGAGGTCTTAGGGTCATAAATTACAAGCACAAACACGTCATTGGTTTGATTGTCTTCAATTACTTGATCCAATCCGGAGCTACAACTTGATCCAATCCCTATCAACATGTAAGAACCGAGATTTTTCTCATATTTAATTTAACTCTCCGTTGACGATGTTTATGTGTGTATTTTAATTACATAATCACTCGTCAAGTTTCGGGAGAAAATGATTTAAAATGAAAGAGTTACGCGATTTTTAATATTCACTTAAGTGAATAGTAACTCTGGTTTTCCGGATAGGCCGATGATTAAAGATGGCTTCCGGAGTGTATCGGACTCCGTTCATAGTGGTCCAATAGCTCGTTTTCAACTGTCCGACTATTCTGGACTCGATGGCACTGACGGATTTTGGATTTGAGGCACGGTTTTCGAGAAAACTGGATCTTGTCGAAAAGTAGACTATTATTCTTCAATGTGTTGGCTATGCAAAGCTTACCGTAGCTCCGCTTTGCGTGTGAATCCACGGACATGGATCTATCATGTGAAAGAAAGTTGGTGTCGATGGATTTTGGTCGCGAGTTCGCTAATCGAAGAGATTGAAAGCGATCGATGGTTGTTATACACATGATGTATATAGAGATCGGATTGACAATGGGTTTGTCGTGAATCGACAATCAAATCGAACGAAACAAAATTGTGAGTTCGATAATTCGGCAGTGCTGAACGCGCTGGTGCCATCCGTTCGCGAATCCGGTGAACGGATCTCTTGGAACTTCATCATGTTCGCGAAGGGGTCGAAGTTCACAAAATGGTAATTTTGCTAAAGTCCCAATATTTTATGGATCAATCCGCGTGAAATTGAAGGTATGAGTGCGTTCGTACGTATTCCACGCGCTGTGAGGGACCAAGGATGAAAATCAAAGTTTTTGTGGGCTTTTGTGCAAAAGACCCAAGGTGTATAAAGTTGGAATTTAGGGTTTCTTCATGAAACCCTAAACCTAGCTGCCTCCATCCCCTCCACAGCAAACCCAGCCGACCTCCCTCCTCCCTGTGTATGCGCCGCGCGCCTCCCCGCCGCCGGCGACACTGTTTCCGGCCGGCAAGGGCTGTAACACCATCACCACCATCCACCCTCCCTCTCTCCATCTCTGCCAGGGACCAACCCGAGGGAAACTACATCTACGGGCTCCCTCCCTGCGGCGTCCCCGGACCTCCGGCGAGCCTCTGGCCGGTCGTCGCCGTCCCCGCGCGCCGCCACGGCCGCCGCTGGCGGACTGCACCATCTCTGGTGCAGTTCTGGCCGAGGAGGGCTCGATCATTTCCCCACGCGCCGCCGCCGCCCGGGATCACTCCGGCCGCCCTCCTCCGGCCTCAGGCGACCCTCCGCCGCCGTCCCTGGGAGCCCCGGCCATCGCCGTGGCCGCTGGATCTGAGTGACCCGAGCCCAGACCGAGCGGGCTCGATCTGTTCCAGCGCCGCCACCGGGCTAGTTTAGATGCGGAAAACGGTTCAATTTTTTTTTTTTGAAAGTCTAGCCCGCGCAGTGAACAGACCCGCCACAAATACAGGCACCTCTGTCTACACGGACAGAGTCTCCCCTGTATTTGCACGGCGTACCAACAACATACAACAGGATCACAATCACACTTACATTCACGATAATCCAAACAATACAACATAGAGTATATTTGCATTCAGCTATACCTACATGCTTCTAAGCACTCCTTAAGCGAAGGATGATGCAATGCACAGTACAACAAGCATCCTATTAAAAGTGCTTCCCACACGAAAGCTTTATTTTCAAACTCTAATAAGCATTAAAGAAATCCAAGAAAACCTTTTAAAACTGTTTCCACACGGAACTTCCTTTTGAAAACCAACTACCACGATGGGTAGACACCCACACGATAAAACACGAGTCAAATGATGATGATAGAAGCTGAAACCCAATCTCATGCATAATAAGTCATCATCTCATACAAGTTATAAGCATTCAATATTGATCATCTAACTGAACCATTTATATAACTATCTGACTACTAATGCAGATAAGAAAAACATAACCAGGGTGATGACCGCTAATGCAGTCTAGCTAGATCGTCCTCGCATCGAACCACGAACTGGCTCCTCGCCCGATCCACCTGAAAAACAGGGAGTGAGAAACCACAACGAGGTTTCTCAGTGGGTATACAACTGAGCCACAGGGGCATGTCGTAATCACTGAGAAACAAAGGATATATGATAACAATATAATCCGAGATCTACAGTAGCTGTGTCAGTATGAACAGAATAAATGATCAGAACGCTACTGTACAGGAAAAACTAAGCTGTATATGCATCAATGGAAAGAAAACTCCAAGTACCCAATCAGTATCCCACCATATTGGTCCGCAAACCTCAGGTGCATTCGTCACTCCGCACTCCTCCGCACTCCTCCGCATTCGATCCATTCATGCGCCCGCAGGTCGACGTATCCGGATAGTACACCTCTGATCGGTGGCCAAACCGATCGGTGTCATGAATAAATGCCGTGCCGTGACTGGTCATGCAATATGCTCAATAACAACTCGGCAAGAAGCCGATACCTGGCCGAAGCCACAGGCGAAAGGAACGCCTCATCCTGATCAACAGATCAAATCAAAGTCGGCAAGAAGCCGATACCTGGCCGAAGCCACAGGCGAAAGGAACGCCTCATCCAGATCAAACAGATCAAATCCAAACCGGCGAAAGGCCGGTACCTGGCCGAAGCCACAACAGATCGAAACACACGACAAGAGAGTCGATGTGCTGCCTGGACAAGAAGTCCACAAATCATCACTGCTCTACATGTCCATGACCACAAATATACTATGCAAGTAAGGTAAGTATGAACGAATGCTGTAAAGAAGGAATCGACATGTAGAGCTATATCAAAGGAGGGACAGGGAATAGTGATACCGACTACTCCGTAGGCTCACCCACCTGTCGTAATGGCGTCGGGAACCTGGACGCGAAGCAGATCAACCGGACCTACGATAGGTCCACGAGTCAGAGACATGTCCCAAAGGACTCTACATATGCATCTCACACAAATCCCCAAAACCCGAGACTCGGTTTCCAAACCGATCTCCATAAATCACCGGAACTCCCGAAATCGCATCGGGACGTCCCCGGGACACACAAATAGTCCCGAAATGTACCGACTCGATCCACGAGTCAACCGCTGCCCCAAAACATTTCCATTTGGGTGTCTTGGCAGCGAACACAAGATCAAACATCGAAACGATTATCGTCGGACAATCGTTCCGATCCGGGTTCCCGTAAGTGTCGACTTCGACACCGGAACCCACTGCCGCTCACCGGGCATCTCCGAATACACGAGACAGCCGAGACAACCAGCCTACAAGGCTCAGCGGCAGCCCACAAGTCACACACATTGCGTCGGAAGTTTCCGAGCCAAAAACCACGTTTCGCAGACGGATTTCGTCGGGAAACGCTCCGAAAATCCATTTTCGGACAACCGAAGGACAGCGGACCTTGGACAATCAGTCCACAGGTCACACATAGTTCCTACATACTGCCCACAGGAATCACGCGGTGTAAAATTACATAAAAGCCCTCAACTTTCCATAAAATCACATTACTTTATGTGATTTAACGGACATTATGGGTCGTTACGACAAACTGAGGGTCTACGGGGTCAGCTGAGACACGCACCGATAGGTATCGACGTGCCGGAGGCCGTGCTCACACTTCGGAGCACAACCGGACACCGTGGAGCGTGCGGGTGCGACGCGAACTTCAGCGAACTATGCGCACTGTACGATGTTCGCGCATATTCCGCAGATCCAGGAGGCGCTGACCACGATGGAGGTGAGCTTCGCATTCGGTACTGACAGACGATCGCCGTGCTCACCTCCAGAGGCATCGGAACAGCCTCCGGGTCACCGGAATGTCAACCCAAACCTAAAACAGTGTGCAGTCTGCATTCAACAAGGCTTACCGGGCAGGGGAGGCTAGGGCACGGCCAGCGGCGGTTCTCCGGCGGGATCACCGGCGGTAGGGGGTTTCTGTCAGTCAGGGGATGTCGGCGCGTGCGGTGGCCGGCGGCGGGAGGCGGCCAGAGGCGGCGGCGGTGATGCCCTAGCCCGGGAGCACCCAAAAAGTCGGGCTTTGTTCCCGGCAAGCGGCGGCTCCGGCGACGGTTTTGCCGGCAGCCGACGGGTGCGGGAGGTCCAGGGAGGCCGAGGCTCGGGTTGGCCGGCGGCAGAAGGCGGCGGTGGCGGCGCTGGAACAGATCGAGCCCGCTCGGTCTGGGCTCGGGTCACTCAGATCCAGCGGCCACGGCGATGGCCGGGGCTCCCAGGGACGGCGGCGGAGGGTCGCCTGAGGCCGGAGGAGGGCGGCCGGAGTGATCCCGGGCGGCGGCGGCGCGTGGGGAAATGATCGAGCCCTCCTCGGCCAGAACTGCACCAGAGATGGTGCAGTCCGCCAGCGGCGGCCGTGGCGGCGCGCGGGGACGGCGACGACCGGCCAGAGGCTCGCCGGAGGTCCGGGGACGCCGCAGGGAGGTAG
This sequence comes from Puya raimondii, assembly GCA_016920855.1. NCBI lineage: Eukaryota > Viridiplantae > Streptophyta > Magnoliopsida > Poales > Bromeliaceae > Puya > Puya raimondii. The sequence continues at coordinate 52,869,660 of JABWPP010000049.1, forward strand.
CCCGTAGATGTGGTTTCCCTCGGGTTGGTCCCTGGCAGAGATGGAGAGGAGGGGGAGGGTGGATGGTGGTGATGGTGTTACAGCCCTTGCCGGCCGGAAACAGTGTCGCCGGCGGCGGGGAGGCGCGCGGCGCATACACAGGGAGGAGGGAGGTCGGCTGGGTTTTCTGTGGAGGGGATGGAGGCAGCTAGGTTTAGGGTTTCATGAAGAAACCCTAAATTCCAACTTTATACACCTTGGGTCTTTTGCACAAAAGCCCACAAAAACTTTGATTTTCATCCTTGGTCCCTCACAGCGCGTGGAATACGCACGAACGCACTCATACCTTCAATTTCACGCGGATTGATCCATAAAATATTGGGACTTTAGCAAAATTACCATTTTGTGAACTTCGACCCCTTCGCGAACGTGATGAAGTTCCAAGAGATCCGTTCACCGGATTCGCGAACGGATGGCACCAGCGCGTTCAGCACTGCCGAATTATCGAACTCACGATTTTGTTTCGTTCGATTTGATTGTCGATTCACGACAAACCCATTGTCAATCCGATCTCTATATACATCATGTGTATAACAACCATCGATCGCTTTCAATCTCTTCGATTAGCGAACTCGCGACCAAAATCCATCGACACCAACTTTCTTTCACATGATAGATCCATGTCCGTGGATTCACACGCAAAGCGGAGCTACGGTAAGCTTTGCATAGCCAACACATTGAAGAATAATAGTCTACTTTTCGACAAGATCCAGTTTTCTCAAAAACCGTGCCTCAAATCCAAAATCCGTCAGTGCCATCGAGTCCAGAATAGTCGGACAGTTGAAAACGAGCTATTGGACCACTATGAACGGAGTCCGATACACTCCGGAAGCCATCTTTAATCATCGGCCTATCCGAAAAACCAGAGTTACTATTCACTTAAGTGAATATTAAAAATCGCGTAACTCTTTCATTTTAAATCATTTTCTCCCGAAACTTGACGAGTGATTATGTAATTAAAATACACACATAAACATCGTCAACGGAGAGTTAAATTAAATATGAGAAAAATCTCGGTTCTTACATCATTCCCCCCTTAAAAGAAGTTTCGTCCCCGAAACTTGAATACATTTACCCCTCAAGTAAATGTGGATAACGTTCCCGCATAATCGATTCAAGCTCCCATAACGCTTCGCGCTCCCCATGATTAGCCTATTGAACTTTAACATACGGGATACTCTGGTTCCGCAGTTGTTTCTCCTCACGTGCCAATATCCGCGTCGGAGCCTCATCATAAGTCAGATCCTCCCGCAGCTGGATAGTCGTCAGACTGATGACGTGGGACGGATCCGAAACATACTTCCGAAGCATGGACACGTGGAAGACATCGTGTACTTGGGCGAGACTCGGAGGTAGAACCAATCGGTACGCCACCGGACCAACGCGCTCCCAGATCTCAAACGGTCCCACAAATCTCGGGCTAAGCTTGCCCCTCAAACCGAACCGTTTGATCCCTCTGGACGGTGAAACCTTGAGCAGAACATGCTCGCCAACCTGAAACTTCAGGTCACAATGCCGATGGTCCGCGTAGCCCTTCTGCCGACTCTGTGCAATCAACAATCGCTCTCTAGCAATGCGAATCTTTGTCTCAACGTCCACCACCAAGTCCGGCCCGATCACCCGGCGTTCTCTGATGTCGTCCTAACTGATAGGGGACCGACATCGACGCCCATATAAAGTCTCATACGGTGTCATCCCGATGCTCGCCTGATTACTGTTGTTATAGGCGAATTCCACTAGTGACAGGTACTTGAACCACCCATCACCATAATTCCAGACGTATGCACGTAGAATATCCTCGAGAGTCTGAATAACTCGCTCAGACTGTCCGTTGCTCTGGGGATGGAAAGCCGTATTGAAGTTCAGCTTCGTACCCAAAGCTTGCTGTACACTCTTCCAAAACTGGGACAATGATTCTTCACTCAGAAACTCAAGATCCACCCAAATCTGGTCCACGTAGCAGTAACTAACTCAACTACGTCAAAAGTTCATGCAGGAAAAATCTCGAGACAACACCATAAGTCTGGAGTATGTTTTCGGAGTCTGAAACGACGCACTCCAACTTACCAACAACGTCAACATGCTCACAACGAGTGAAGCCAATCGTTGTCCCAAAACCTGCGTTAATAACGTTCGACTTGGAGACTACAGTCTCCCACCAGTTTGAGATACAAACGGATCAATTAGCTTCAAAAACCCACTAGCGGTATTATGACATTTCTTGGTCCAAGACCAAATCAACCGCCTAGACCAACAGGTCTGAGGCTATAACAACTAGTTGAGCTCTACAAGTGAGCCAGCTACAGGTACATGCGGTTCGACATGAAGGTCCACGATGTCCGCAACAGGGTTGTGAATCGCTACTTACTATCAAAACCATCAGTGGTGCTCAACATCTGTCTCCACGAAACCCGGTCGCTGAAATCCGCATGGGACCAGCGATGCAATGTTCCATACCACATCCGATGTATGTCTCAACGAGACCCAGATGCATCAATCGTCAAGTGACCAGAAGAGCAATCCACTCTCATAATTATCCGTGTTTAACCACATCATGTACCTAGCATTCAAGCACCTGCATCAACTTCTGAGCCAAAGGCCAGGCTCAGTTCACGTGCCTAGCAAAGTTTACACCTTCTAGGAATGCAATATAAATTGCGACTGAGGGCGCATTGTCCCTTTAACTACGCGAGACCTGGCTACTGGTTCGTATACAACCAGACCATCACCGAAGTACATACCATTGGTGAGGTAACTCATCACTTTACATAACTTTGCCTAGGGCTAACCAAGAATATGCTGCGTGGTCGGAGGTGACCATGATTCTAACTTTAGTATGAGATCATCCATTCAAGTTATCTACACGGGAAATACAATATCCCAATCTAAATACTCCCAAAAGAGAGGTAGGATATTTCGTCCTGACTTTTGACAATACGTTGTCTGCAGCCAACGCATTTATCAAAAGAAAAGCGAAATACCGAAGATCCATCTCCAACGCCACGTTGGAGAAGTGACACCAGCACGAAATCATCCAATCTCACAATGTTGCACCAGAGTGCACCACAACATTAATAAATATCGACTACGAAAGTCGATATTCGAGACTGGACCAGCCATCGAGCCGACTCTCTAGGAGTACTATGGCTCCAACAACAAGAATAGGAACTATCCGCAACATAGAGTCGCCAACTGCATAAGCTAAATGCGATCATCAACTCGATCTTCAAGCCTTACTTAATTCGACAGCTTACTCTTAAGGTTTTCCAATTATCCTATAGAGCATCATTCTATATGCCATAAGCATACATATACCACGTGCCATCCCATATCACACTGATTTAGGTATTGGGATTGCCGCACGCAACGTGGACACCACAAAGACCTATCATTGAAGCTAAGTCTTATCTAATCCTGGCTCCGCCAATAGGCGCAAAGATTACCTGAAGATCAAACGACTGCTCTGACAAATCCACTAACAGGATATCTAAACATCACTCAAGTGATAAAGGTCTTCTAAGCTCGCTTCGCATCATGAACAGACTTTAGTCTTGTGAGTCCGGCGAAATTCTCGCCCATATACTCACACAGAATTTATTACCTCTCCTGAAGCTCAATAAAGAGCTCTACAATAACCTCGATACACTCCAACCAATCTAAAGATCGGGGTCACGCCAACAACTTATCTAAAGAAAGCAAAAAATCTCGTAAGCTAACACAAAACTTACTTCAACTATCCATACTTGGATTCACTCCTCTCTCGGTGACACACATCACCATTAGAGAATAGAGAGATAGGGTAGGCACCACGGTCCTACCCACCAAAGCTTTACTCATACCGCAACCGTACAAGCGGTCGGTGAACAAACCTCGGGCCGCACATCAGCAGCCCACGCACTACTCGTGGTCAAAACTGTACAATCATCATCTCCTCCGAGATGCCTGCAATCGTACATAAGCTCTAGATAGGGAAGAATAGGCACTAAAGCCATACTCACAGAGTCTGAGGAAATAATATCCACACTACAATCGCCCAAGCGATTGCACTTCAATACTCGAGCTGTACTCATACAGCTCCATCAACCGTCGTGGCGGTAACCGCACACAGTATCGTCTCCGTAGAGATGCCCGCAGTGGACCTCGTGCTCTACATGGAAAGTGGGGCCAAGAAATCACGGCTCAGCCGTCAGCTAAGGCCCAGCAGATGCCACTGCCTGGAACCTTAATATCAACATCTTTCCCGAGTGGTTTTACCAGGTGCACATCACCCTACCACTCGATATCTGTCTGGTAATCCGCCACCACTCCCAGTAGAGACACAAGTCTGCACCGCAACTGCAAAACAAACACGGGGTATCGAAACAACAATAAACCTCGAGTTAATAAAACTCGACCAACTTACCGGGACTCAATCCCACAACCCCGTGCTCTCACGTGCTTATAAACCTTAGGTCTTCCTAGGGTCATCCTAACCAGTGGTTCAGTTAGATAGCTTGTGAATTTAATTGTGATTGTTCACGCTCTGATACCATCTTAATCTGTCACGCCCCGGGCTAGTTTAGATGCGGAAAACAGGTCAAATTTTTTTTTTTTTTTTTTGAAAGTCTAGCCCGCGCAGTGAACAGACCCGCCACAAATACAGGCACCTCTGTCTACACGGACAGAGTCTCCCCTGTATTTGCACGGCGTACCAACAACATACAACAGGATCACAATCACATTTACATTCACGATAATCCATACAATACAACATAGAGTACATTTGCATTCAGCTATCCCTACATGCTTCTAAGCACTCCTTAAGCGAAGGATGATGCAATGCACAGTACAACAAGCATCCTATTAAAAGTGCTTCCCACTCGAAAGCTTTATTTTCAAACTCTAATAAGCATTAAAGAAAATCCAAGAAAAACCTTTTGAAAACTGTTCCCACACGGAACTTCATTTTGAAAATCAGCTACCACGAAGGGTAGACACCCACACGAAAAAACACGAATCAAATGATGATGATAACGAAAAGCTGAAACCCAATCTCATGCATAATAAGTCATCATCTCATACAAGTTATAAGCATTCAATAATCATCTTGATCATCTAACTGAACCAGTTTATATTTCTATCTGACTACTAATGCAGATAAAGACATAACCAGGGTGATGACCGCTAATGCAGTCTAGCTAGATCGTCCTCGCATCGAACCACGAACTGGCTCCTCGCCCGATCCACCTGAAAAACAGGGAGTGAGAAACCACAACGAGGTTTCTCAGTGGGTATACAACTGAGCCACAGGGGCATGTCGTAATCACTGAGAAACAAAGGATATATGATAACAATATAATCCGAGATCTACAGTAGCTGTGTCAGTATGAACAGAATAAATGATCAGAACGCTACTGTACAGGAAAAACTAAGCTGTATATGCATCAATGGAAAGAAAACTCCAAGTACCCAATCAGTATCCCACCATATTGGTCCGCAAACCTCAGGTGCATTCGTCACTCCTCCGCACTCCTCCGCATTCGATCCATTCATGCGCCCGCAGGTCGACGTATCCGGATAGTACACCTCTGATCGGTGGCCAAACCGATCGGTGTCATGAATAAATGCCGTGCCGTGACTGGTCATGCAATATGCTCAATAACAACTCGGCAAGAAGCCGATACCTGGCCGAAGCCACAGGCGAAAGGAACGCCTCATCCTGATCAACAGATCAAATCAAAGTCGGCAAGAAGCCGATACCTGGCCGAAGCCACAGGCGAAAGGAACGCCTCATCCAGATCAAACAGATCAAATCCAAACCGGCGAAAGGCCGGTACCTGGCCGAAGCCACAACAGATCGAAACACACGACAAGAGAGTCGATGTGCTGCCTGGACAAGAAGTCCACAAATCATCACTGCTCTACATGTCCATGACCACAAATATACTATGCAAGTAAGGTAAGTATGAACGAATGCTGTAAAGAAGGAATCGACATGTAGAGCTATATCAAAGGAGGGACAGGGAATAGTGATACCGACTACTCCGTAGGCTCACCCACCTGTCGTAATGGCGTCGGGAACCTGGACGCGAAGCAGATCAACCGGACCTACGATAGGTCCACGAGTCAGAGACATGTCCCAAAGGACTCTACATATGCATCTCACACAAATCCCCAAAACCCGAGACTCGGTTTCCAAACCGATCTCCATAAATCACCGGAACTCCCGAAATCGCATCGGGACGTCCCCGGGACACACAAATAGTCCCGAAATGTACCGACTCGATCCACGAGTCAACCGCTGCCCCAAAACATTTCCATTTGGGTGTCTTGGCAGCGAACACAAGATCAAACATCGAAACGATTATCGTCGGACAATCGTTCCGATCCGGGTTCCCGTAAGTGTCGACTTCGACACCGGAACCCACTGCCGCTCACCGGGCATCTCCGAATACACGAGACAGCCGAGACAACCAGCCTACAAGGCTCAGCGGCAGCCCACAAGTCACACACATTGCGTCGGAAGTTTCCGAGCCAAAAACCACGTTTCGCAGACGGATTTCGTCGGGAAACGCTCCGAAAATCCATTTTCGGACAACCGAAGGACAGCGGACCTTGGACAATCAGTCCACAGGTCACACGTAGTTCCTACATACTGCCCACAGGAATCACGCGGTGTAAAATTACATAAAAGCCCTCAACTTTCCATAAAATCACATTACTTTATGTGATTTAACGGACATTATGGGTCGTTACGACAAACTGAGGGTCTACGGGGTCAGCTGAGACACGCACCGATAGGTCTCGACGTGCCGGAGGCCGTGCTCACACTTCGGAGCACAACCGGACACCGTGGAGCGCGCGGGTGCGACACGAACTTCAGCGAACTAGGCGCACTGTACGATGTTCGCGCATATTCCGCAGATCCAGGAGGCGCTGACCACGATGGAGGTGAGCATCGCGTTCGGTACTGACAGACGATCGCCGTGCTCACCTCCAGAGGCATCGGAACAGCCTCCGGGTCACCGGAATGTCAACCCAAACCTAAAACAGTGTGCAGTCTGCATTCAACAAGGCTTACCGGGCAGGGGAGGCTAGGGCACGGCCAGCGGCGGTTCTCCGGCGGGATCACCGGCGGTAGGGGGTTTCTGTCAGTCAGGGGATGTCGGCGCGTGCGGTGGCCGGCGGCGGGAGGCGGCCAGAGGCGGCGGCGGTGATGCCCTAGCCCGGGAGCGCCCAAAAAGTCGGGCTTTGTTCCCGGCAAGCGGCGGCTCCGGCGATGGTTTTTCCGGCAGTCGACGGGTGCGGGAGGTCCAGGGAGGCCGGGGCTCGGGTTGGCCGGCGGCAGAAGGCGGCGGTGGCGGCGCTGGAACAGATCGAGCCCGCTCGGTCTGGGCTCGGGTCACCCAGATCCAGCGGCCACGGCGATGGCCGGGGCTCCCAGGGACGGCGGCGGAGGGTCGCCTGAGGCCGGAGGAGGGCGGCCGGAGTGATCCCGGGCGGCGGCGGCGCGTGGGGAAATGATCGAGCCCTCCTCGGCCAGAACTGCACCAGAGATGGTGCAGTCCGCCAGCGGCGGCCGTGGCGGCGCGCGGGGACGGCGACGACCGGCCAGAGGCTCGCCGGAGGTCCGGGGACGCCGCAGGGAGGGAGCCCGTAGATGTGTTTTCCCTCGGGTTGGTCCCTGGCAGAGATGGAGAGAGGGAGGGTGGATGGTGGTGATGGTGTTACAGCCCTTGCCGGCCGGAAACAGTGTCGCCGGCGGCGGGGAGGCGCGCGGCGCATACACAGGGAGGAGGGAGGTCGGCTGGGTTTGCTGTGGAGGGGATGGAGGCAGCTAGGTTTAGGGTTTCATGAAGAAACCCTAAATTCCAACTTTATACACCTTGGGTCTTTTGCACAAAAGCCCACAAAAACTTTGATTTTCATCCTTGGTCCCTCACAGCGCGTGGAATACGTACGAACGCACTCATACCTTCAATTTCACGCGGATTGATCCATAAAATATTGGGACTTTAGCAAAATTACCATTTTGTGAACTTCGACCCCTTCGCGAACATGATGAAGTTCCAAGAGATCCGTTCACCGGATTCGCGAACGGATGGCACCAGCGCGTTCAGCACTGCCGAATTATCGAACTCACAATTTTGTTTCGTTCGATTTGATTGTCGATTCACGACAAACCCATTGTCAATCCGATCTCTATATACATCATGTGTATAACAACCATCGATCGCTTTCAATCTCTTCGATTAGCGAACTCGCGACCAAAATCCATCGACACCAACTTTCTTTCACATGATAGATCCATGTCCGTGGATTCACACGCAAAGCGGAGCTACGGTAAGCTTTGCATAGCCAACACATTGAAGAATAATAGTCTACTTTTCGACAAGATCCAGTTTTCTCGAAAACCGTGCCTCAAATCCAAAATCCGTCAGTGCCATCGAGTCCAGAATAGTCGGACAGTTGAAAACGAGCTATTGGACCACTATGAACGGAGTCCGATACACTCCGAAAGCCATCTTTAATCATCGGCCTATCCGGAAAACCAGAGTTACTATTCACTTAAGTGAATATTAAAAATCGCGTAACTCTTTCATTTTAAATCATTTTCTCCCGAAACTTGACGAGTGATTATGTAATTAAAATACACACATAAACATCGTCAACGGAGAGTTAAATTAAATATGAGAAAAATCTCGGTTCTTACACAACATCTTGAGCCGACCGCCATCAAGTGCTCATCTCGATCTGGATTTTGCGCGCTTCTCGGCTTGCAACCGATCAACCAATGACGTGCAACCATTCAATATACAACCCAACAATAATGATAAAATAAAATTAATTACATTTGATAACTTTTATCTCTAATCTATTGAGACACGCATGTCTCCAAATAAATCGGCTTGTGCACGCAGGTACCCAAAATAGCAATCTCTAATAAAGAGTCTTTAATTTAAACAAATTTTAAAATTATAGAATTCTGCATACACATCATACATCATATATCGAAATATATCGAAATAGAATAAATAGGTCGCTATCCATGATCATCACCGATATGTATCTCATGCATCACATGCATAACAATTAATAATTTTTTGGGTATTCTAATTAATCGTTTACCAACGATAAAATCACCAAAACCAATCAATTTTATTGATTGTTTATAATTTTGATCAAAATTTAATCCGCAAATTTAACAACTTGATCTTATCAAGAATTCATATCTCATATATTAACTAAATTTGATCTCATCAAATTAGCCCCTTTTCATTTTATATTTTATTTTAAAATTGATCTAATCAAAATTAAAAATTTTAAAAAAATCGGGTACGTCCGTACGGACTGCTGCAGTAGCGTCCGTACCGATAGCTACAGTAATTTTTTAAAATTGTTTTTAATGTAAGGGGAGCTCGGATTAAATTACAAGAAATTTTTTATCAAAATCGTTCAACCATTGAACAAGGTAAAAATGATTTGTAAATCGTTCAACCGGCGAAGAACGATTTAAAATACCCAAATCTTTAATTTTAATTTCGAAAAATATGAGGATGGCTCTGATACCACTGTTAGAAAATTGCGTGCGATTAAGCGCAGCGAAAAAAGAAAATCAAATATATTTGATTTTAAAAACTCGAGATCCGATCTCGAAAACCATGTGAACAAGATCCCTTATGTTGTTTAAGATTAAAGGAGAAAAGGAAGATCTAATCTTCACCTTTGCGCGGGTAGATCTTCACCGCAATCTGATGATTGCACAAGTGTTTGGCCTCTACAGGTATGAGATTGGTGATCTGATCGATGTTCTCACCGGGGTGCTAGCTCCCTTACAAAGGACATCTTTCTTGCTAGAGAAAAGAAGAAAGAAGTAGAGAATGAGATGACAGCTAGGGTTTTCTAAAAGGAGCTACCTAGCCGAGCAAAAAGCGTAGTCTCTGTCGAGAACAAATTTGGCTCATGTAGGCTATAGTTGATGTGAATGATCAATTAAATCATAACACTATGACTCACGTGCCTTAAGCACAATCCGATACAAAAACTGAAGATCCGGGACCACCGTCGACCCAGACGGCACCCTACTATACAATCTAGTTTAGCAACGGCTGTAAAAATTCACTCGGCCCTTCAGCACGAGCGTGAAATCGACCTACACTATTCCAAACACTCACAATCCTCTAACTAGGGTGATAAAAGAGTAAAAACAGTTAACGAAAATAATTCTTAACGACGGGAATCAACATCAATATAGTGCAGGTTTTCTCCTAGTTTTGAATTCCAATTCAGCTTCTAAAATCACTAAAAATAGGTTTAATATGATCCAAGTCTAATTTTTAGTATTCAACATAATTTTCCAATGAATCTAAGTTAGAACCATAGACTTGATCAATTAAAAACATATATGCATGATTTTAATAGACATAACGGTGACTCCGTCAATTTCGGCAAAATAAACCCACCTGGAGCACTAATCTGACCACGGGTCAAGGTGAAACTTCACAAGCACCTTCCCCCAGCTCCAATTAATATGAAAGTAAAGAGAAATCCAACAAATTCCTGCTAGATTTCACGGAATAAAAAATCGAATAAGAATTCTAACAAAAATCAACAATGTATGCAATTTCGACTTCAGAATGGATTTAACATAACAATCGGATCAATGTACCTTAAAATTCAGCTGGAACGAACTTCAAAACAGCTAGAATTTAGGTGTGGACTAGCAAGAATCCCTTAAATAACTCACAAGAGGAAGTTGGAGTCGAAAATCCAAAAGTTAGATCAAACTCCCAAAATTTCAGCATTCAATGAAAATTACTTTAATTGGAGATCAATTTCCCCGCAATTCAGCTGAATAACTTAATCCCCTAACTTCTCTTAACTAGGAAGTTCACGAGCATGCTCCAATTTTATAGTTGGATGCATCGAATTCCTCCAATTTCCTCCCCAATGCGCTGCTGCCACTTCTATTGCTGATGCTGTAGAAACTATAGCCTACTGCTGCAGTTATTGATCCACAATAAGAACCAAGGCAAAATGAGAGTGTGGGGCAATTCAAAGGTGATCCCTGGTTCATAAGCCACAGGAAAAGTCCAATAATTATTAAGAAATTCCATTACAAAGATGAAATAAGGCTTAAGAATTCAGCTTCAAAAAAAACTATTTTTCGGTTGATGACCTAAATGAAAACTGAATTTCTCTCTTTACTTACCTCAAAATGTAGTACTCTGAATTTCGGTGCGCTATACCGAACTTTACCGAATTGGATGAAGTTTGGAGAAAGCCGATAATGGCTAGTGTGAAATCGGGTTCCGAGGGTTTCAGAACGTTTGGGTGCGAGTTAGGGCCCCGAAAACCAAAAACTAGAATTTTTGGAAAAACCAAACTGGAGCTAAATTGCTCTCGGGGTCCGGACCCGAGACTTGGGGTTCGGACAATGAAGTCCTGGGGAACAGCTAGAGTCCGGACCCAGACACCTAGGTCCGGACCCGACCTGTTTGCTGAGCTGAGTTGCTCACGGGTTCTGGACCCGGCTCTGGGGTCCGGACCCGGCCTGCATAGTCTGCAAAGTGTAAGCTGGCTTTGGACCCGGACCCTGCTTGTGGGATTCGGACCCGGCTGAAGCAAAATGCCCAGTAAGGGCAGTTTGGTAATTTCACATGGTGGGGAGTTATGTAATGAGGGTTGAAGCCCTCTCCCTCATTTCTCTTCCTCTTCCTCACTTCCCTTTCCCTGTCCCTCACTTTCTCTCTCTAGAGATCTCTCCAAAGCTTCGAGAAGTGAAGTATTTGACATTGGGAAAAGCTTCTAAGGTGGATTTGGAGCTTCTTGGTGCAAGAAGAAGCTAGGGAGCTTGGATGTTGAGGTGAGTTTTTGTGATTAAGGGTTTAAACCTTGGATTTAATCCTTTATTATGAGGTTTTAGGAAACCCTAGGCAATCTTGACCACAAATGGTGGAAGATTGGCCATGAAATCTAGGGTTTGGCTTGCATGCATGCAAACCCTAGGTAGATTTGGGGCTTTTTTCATAGGAGGTTCTAAAAATATTTAGACCTTCGGGATTTGCAATTGAGGTCTTGGAAATCATGTGGGAACACTTGATTTCATGAAACAGAATGATTTTAGGGTCCGTAATGAGTAACGAACTATTTTCTTGTAGAAGCTTGGGTTGAAGCAAGAACTCAAGGCTTGGAGATCTAGGAGCTCAAAGAATTCAAGAATTGGAAGCTCTTGAGGTGGGTTTGTGTTTACCGAGGTGATTAGGTCACTTTCATGTCTAGGGTAAATAATCATTGAAATTAAAATGGTGTAGAAGTATGAAACCCTAGAATGAATGTATGCATGTTGGCAAAAATGATGATTATGGTGATTTGAGCCATGGGCTCATCTTGCATGATTAGTGAATTCAAGTATTTCATTATTTCTTATACTTGATAAGTAGTTGCATGTATGATATAGAACCAAGTGTCATTGAACATATGTTGAAATGTGCAAATGGAACCTAGTGTTATGGAACATAGGTTGTGAATGTAAAGTGAACCTAGTGTCATAGAACATAGGTTGTGAATGTAAAGTGAACCTAGTGTCATATAGGTTGTGAATGTAAAGTGAACATAGTGTCATTGAACATAGGTGAGATATGGTGACTTGAACCTAGGGTCATTGAACTTAGGTTGACAAGTGTGAAATATGAACAAATGTGGGTATGCGGCGATTCCGCTACCCGAGCAAAGAGATGGCGATTCCACTCTTTGGTGGTTGGGACAATGATGGGGATGGCGATTCCATTGCCCGGTGCCCAATACAAGGTGGCGATTTCGCAAGATTTTGCTAAGTGGGTTGGTGGAGTGGCGATTCCAACACCAATGCCATAGCAAGGCGGCGATTCCGCAAGAGTTTGCTATGTGGGTTGGTGCAGTGGCGATTCCAACACCAATGCCATAGCAAGGCGGCGATTCCGCAAGAGTTTGCTAAGTGGGTTGGTGGAGTGGCAATTCCAACACCAATGCCATAGCAAGGCGGCGATTCCGCAAGAGTTTGCTAAGTGGGTTGGTGGAGTGGCAATTCCAACACCAATGCCATAGCAAGGCGGCGATTCCGCATATGTGGGAAATTATATTGGTGGAGCGGCGATTCCGACACCAATAACAAAATGGAAAGTGAATGAACGTGGGTAATGTAATGTATGGGATGGACCTAGGAGAAAATGAAAGTTGTCATTTATTTGGTTGCATCCATTATGCTTATTTACAAGCATGTAAATATATCTATGCATAGTTAATTGTAATCTAACATATGCTTGTGTTGTTTCTTTGGACCTGGTGGGTCGAGCTTCTCTCTTGGGTGGCCTTACCCACTAGGAACTATGTTTATAGTTCTCACCCCACGTTTTTCAGGTCCTTCTGCGAGTAAGGCGACGGAGCAAGGCAAGGGTTTGGCATTGTAGATAGCGGCCCTTTCCCTTTTTGGCTATGTACTTAGACATACCCTAAATTTTTGATATTTAATGCATAAGGGTTATGTATATGCAAAGAACTTGTAAATTTCATATTTTTGAAACTTGATGTATGGAATAGAAGTGAATGAAAGGAAAATTTTGGCATGTATAAAAGTACAAATGTGTTGTAATAGAAGTAGAAATTTCTTATGTTGATGCTTCCTTGTGCACTCTTGTACTCTATTCCTGTTTGGAATAATGCGTGAATATAGGTGTTGTGACGCCTTAGGCGGATAGGGGAAACTCTGTCCGTTCGGCGTGTCTGGGTCATGCGCCCGTGCGGTTTATCCTTTCCACCTAGTTGGTGTTAAAGGCCCGGCGGAGTGTGACAGACTAAGGTGGTATCAGAGCGTAGAAACGGTCTAGGTGGACCTAATCGACCCTAGGATGGAAAGACCATAAGAACCTAGGCTCGTGAGTGACGAGACTTGTTGACTTGTGGCGAAAGTTGAATTGATTGGGTCAAGTTGTGCATGTCTCTAATTGAATGTTAGAGGTTAATTCGAGGCGTGTCTTATTCTTCCTCGAGAGTGTTCGTGTTGGCGGCCGACAACATGTAACCAAGTGAGTGGAATAAGAGTCCTTGCGCGACTTTCGCCTAGATTGGGTTCGTGTATAGTTTTCATGAAATGCTATGTCGCGATTGACCTTGGATGTCATGATATTGACCAAGGTCGTTGTGTTTTAGGAGACAATGGTGCGTGATAAGCCTCCAACACAGGCTAGGCCCGAGGAGTTGAGCGCGACCCCCGAGCAATCCGGGGTAGGCGAGGACATGGGTCTTCGCGAGCAGTTGACTGAGTTGGTGGGCGTGGTTCGGTGACAGGCCGAGTCCATGCAGCGACAGGAGGAGCAAATTAAAAAGCTCCAGGACGAGGTGGCACAGCAAGCGGCTGCGACTAGGGAGGAGAGACCGAGCGCGCCTCCGGTCCCTGCTTCAAGTCCGGCAGAGGGGATGGCAGCGGCGCCGGCAGCGGCGCCGACTGTGGCGCCACCAACACCACCGACTGTGCCTGGAGGGTAGGGTGCTCCTATGCTCGATCCCGCGGTGGGGGATGTGGAGAGGGAGTGCGCACCTGCAGCTCTCGTGACGTTTAAAAAGTTCAACCCGCTGACCTTCGACGAGGAGAACGTGGATCCATGGGTCGTGGAGACGTGGATCGATACGATAGAGACACTCTTCGAGGATCTGTACACCTTGGAGGGAGACAAGGTACACTTCGCCGCTCATTGCTTGGAGCGATCAGCGAAGGTGTGGTGGAAGGGAGTCAAGCGTGATCGACTCTCTAGCTTTCCGCCACCGACTTGGGAGGAGTTTCGTGGTTTGGTGTTCGCCGCCTACTTCCCCGATAGTGAGAAGAGGAAGCTCCAGGAGAAGTTTCGAAAGTTGAAGCAGGGGAACCGCACCGTGCGTGAGTACGAGAGGGAGTTCTCGTATATTATTAATTGTGTTCCGCACGTGGTCCGCGGGGAGTTGGACAAGGTCGATTGCTTCGTGCGCGGGCTTCGATCGGAGATCTTTCGGGCGGTTCACATGTCACGCCCCGGGCTAGTTCTAGATGCGGAAAAACGTGCCAATTTTTTTTTTTTTTTGAAAGCCTAGCCCGCGCCACGTACAGACCCGCCACAAACACAGGGTCCACTGTACACACGGACAGAACCTCCCCTGTATTTGCACGGCGTCAACAACATACAACAGGATCACAACCACCATTCATTCATCACAACAACTCAAGAGATTCATACAGCTAGCAGTCCTTAAACCTGTATGAATCTAAGCAAATCCTTAGGCGAAGGATGATGCGATGCACAAGCAACAGTCATTCTAGAAAACTGCTTCTTACCCAGAAGCTTTCTTTGAAACCCTACTTTCAACATTGAAGAATCATTTGAAAACTGTTCTCCACACGAGAACTCTCTTTTGAAATCACAAAAGCCGAACAATCAGAAATCCATTTGAAAACTGTTTCCCACACGGAAACCTTTATTTCACGACGCTACCACGAGGGGTAGAAAGCCAAAATACTCGATAAATGAAACGATCGAAAACATGGATACAACCGACTAGTCCAAGCATGCAATCATCACATAATGATAATGAATGAATCCACAACACAAGCATGCTAGAACAAATCCAACAAAATAACTGAACCACAAATCACATCTAATAGGCGAAGGTAGGGTGATAACCAAATCTGGGGAAGTAGCCTCACGAGTCGGAACCTCTAAAGCTACTATCTAGGCGTGCCTCGCAGCGTCCCGACACTCACCACCCTGCTCACCTGAAACCTGCAACGACGGCGGGGGGTGAGAACATGTACACATGTCTCCCCTCCCAGTGGGTACCGTAAGCCGACGAAGGCGAGGTGTACACACCGGCACGAGGGTCAACAGATAGGTAAGTAAGGTAAACAGTAGCACAAGTAGATATGAGGCCAACATATAACTGAACGACTAAGCTACTGTAATCAACTAGTATGCATCAAAGGAGATAACCACAAAGTAAACCCAATCTGTAACCACCGGGACGTATCCCTGTCACTGTCACCTGCTCATCTATCGGCACATAAACCTTCTGGACGCACTGCATCAAGGCTCACGGGTCGGCACAAACTCAACGACCCTTTTCCGGAAAAGAACACCCCCAAACGGTTGATCAGACCGCGGTGTACGTGAAGTGCTAGAAGAGCTGTGACGATCGATGCGAATGCTCAATCCACAGAACGGCAACGAGCCGTGAAGCAACTGATAACCACAACTAGGATCGCTCGGACAACAGGCGATCACCACCGACCGACTAGGTCATCTCAAGAACCATGCAAACTACAACTACTCTACTATCCAAGCACGCATATAAGTAGAGTCAACGGGAGTCAAGTGAACTAAACTGAAATGCAAGAGAAGGGATAGAAAGGTATCACCGTAGTCCACTGAACCGACTCCGGATCGAAGTACCCACCTGTAGGTAAGATTCAATCTAACACCGACGGCTCTCGGGAACCGCGACAGGACCTACGAAAGACTCATAGGGTCAAGGTCCACCAAGTCGACGCTAAACACAAAGCTCTCACATCCCGAAACCAACGGATCGCCCGGGAAACCCATCGGGACGATCCCGAAACCACAGAAGGCCCCAGAGGGGTACCAAACAGCCAACAAGGTCCCTCGCTGTCCCCGAACACACTAAACCAAGTGACGGGACAGCGAGCACAAGCTTGGGGTGCCACGAACATCAAACGCACCCGTAAAGGCTTCCCGGGTTCCCGAAAAGTGCCGATTTGGCACCGGAACCCCACATCACTCATCCGCTGTCCTCGGAACTTCAGGATAGCGATGAGGAACAGCCAACGAGGCTACACGACGAAGCCAAGTCGCTCGCGAAAATAGCGAGCGAGTCGCACGACTAGAAACGTGCGTTTCGCCGATTATTTCATCGAAAAACGCGTTGGACACAAATCCGAAACTCCACGAAGGGCGAGGGGGTTGGACAACCAGTCCACAGGGTCCTGAGGACCAAACCCTTGCTGCCCACAGCGTCGCAACGCTGCCACAAACGCCAAAGTCCCAAAACAAGCACAATTCCATACATACGAGCAATAAACGGAGCCGCTAGAGCAAACCGTACGTCCGCACGACCTTCCGCAAGCACCAGCGGATAGGTAACGACGTCACGGAAACCGTGCTCACAATCCCACTGCGACAAGACTAGTCGCAAGCCGGGAAATCCCACAAAAACAGCGAGCTCAAGCACAAAAGAAAGCGTAACTAAGGCCGTGTGAACAAACCGTACATCCGCACGACCTTCCGCAAGCACCAGCGGATCGGCAACGACGTAACGGAGGCCATGCTCACAGCCTTACTGCAACAGGAACAGTCGCAGTCCAGGAAAAGGCATAAAAATAGCGCAACATAGGGCAAAATGACCCGACAAAGGCCGAACACCCAAACGGCTCAACCAAATCCAGATATGAGGTGAGCATGTGATCAGCGCATTGCCGCGATCATCGTGCTCACCTTCCTGAGCTCCGGGAGGCAACATGAAGCTCAAACAATCACGCGCGGCCAAAAACCACAAAAACTGGACCCCGGCCGGAGCAACCAGCTCCGGCCGGCTGCCGGCCGGCAAGCAAGGCCCGAGGCGGCCAGCATCGGCAGAGGAGGTGGCAAGGAGGAGGGGGCTCACCTCAGTCGATGGGGGGAAGCGGCGGCGGCGGCGCGGGGAAGAACCCCACTCTCGGGTTAGCAACCCGAGGCTAGGGCACGGCGGCGCCGGCAACAAACGGCGACGGCAGCCGGCGGCGACGCGAGCACCGGGAAGAGGGGGTCGCCGGACGTCGTCCTGCCGGTGACCGCGACAAAAAGGCGACGGGTGGCGGCGGCGGAGCTAGCTCAGCCGCGGATGCCCTAGCGGCCCCCACCGAGGCTTGCGGTGGCTACGGCGGCGCTCCGGCGGCACGGCGATGGCCGGGGAAGGAGGAGGCGGCGCCGGAGGTCCCGAGGGTGACCATGCTCACCCTCTCCGGCGTCGGGAGGCGGCGGCGGCGCGGCCCCACCAAGCTCGGCCCGCAGCTCCTCCAGCTGTGGCTCCAGCAGCCTGGCGGCGGCTCCGGCGGCGCTCCGGCGGCACTCCGGCGGTACCAGCAGCTCAGTCACCTCAGGGGGGCTCACGCGTGGGTTCCCCCTGGGTGCCCAACTCAGGAAAGAAGAAGAAGAAGAAGAAGAAGAAAAAGAGAAAAGGGGAAGAGAGGGGTGGCCGGGGTTGCTCCGGCCAGGTGGTGGCCGGCGGCGGCCGGCGGAGCTCGGGGAGGAGGCCAAGGGGCAGGGGAGCCTGGTGCTCACCTCTGGGAGCAGGGGGGAGGAAGGAAGAAGAGAGAGGGAGAGGTTGAGTGTGAGAGAGGAAAAGAGAGGGGGTGGGTGAGGTTCATTAAACACCCTCACCTACCCTCTCAGCCTTGGTCCGCTCTCCCACAGCAGGTAACAAAACCCCCCACACCCCTCCAAATTCAAAATCGCGCGAAACGGTGCGAAAACGGGGTCCAGATCGCGAAACATTAAACGTACCATTCGAGCACTCAGCGAAAAGGATGCAATAATCCGTCCTTCGCACGTCGACACGGATCGCGCCATCACGTTCAGCACTGCCGAGACATCGAACCTAGCATTTTGAATCGTCAAAATCGGACTCCGGATCGCGCCGTTAAGCCGTTCTCTCTCCGCGACGAAAAACCAAAACTATAAAAAATCCACTAAACTCACTTATATACATATATATATATATAAATACCTGTATATATATACGTATACAGATCAAAAACACAGTAACGGGGGAGAGGAACACAGAATTTCAAATCTCCAAAATTCGAATTCTCACATCACTCCCACTTAACAAGAAGTTTCGTCCCCGAAACTTACTCACACACTATCCGCGAACAACAGCGGATACCTCTCACGCAAGGCAGACTCCAGTTCCCAAGTAGTCTCGCGCTCCTCGCGACTCGTCCACAGCACTCTCACAAACAGAAAGCTCCGGTTCCCCAACTGCTTCACCTTGCGAGCCGAAACCTCAAAGGCACCTCACCGCAGCTGAGATCCTCCCTCAGCTGAACCGTTGTCGGGCCGATCACACGACGCTCACCCACGTCAACCCTACAGTTCAGTGATCGACAACGACGTCCATACAACGCCTCGCACAGTGCCAATCCAATGCTCGCCTGGAAGCTGTCGCTGAAGGCAAACTCCACCAAAGAAAGATACCTGAACCAACCTTCACCAAAATCCAAACGCACGCCCGGAGCATATCCTCAAGGGTCAGGAAGACTCGCTCCGACTGCCCAACACACTAAGGGTGGTAACTGAGCTGAAGTCGAGCTCCGTCCCCAGTGCCTGCTGCAAACTCTTCCAGAACTGGGAAACGAGGCGAGAATCCAACCTAAAATGATCGACACTGGCACTCCAAACAGCCCGACGAACTCATCCAAGTAGAGCTGCGCCAGTCGATCCCGAGACTAAAACGAATGTACCGGTAGGAAGTGAGCTGTTTTCGTCAATCAGTCCACAAAAACCCAGATCGCAACATGACCTCGCTGAGAACGAGGCAACTCGGTGACGAAGACCACGGTGATCGGCTCCCACTTCCCTACAGGTACAGGCAACGGTCAAAGCTTCTCTGCTGACAAACCCGGTACAGTGCCACATGCTGAGCTACAACCAGAGACTCTGCCTCAAGTCGCAGTACATCTTCGTCTCTCCAGGATGAACGATGTACGGCGACCGGTGTGCCTCAGCCAAAACTCTCACCTCAAATCCTGAACACTGGGCACACACCTCCGTCCTCGAAGGAAAACCAACAGCATGTAGCACGAAGTCACCATCTCTGCCCTGCTCGGCGTCTGCTCGCACTCACTGCCAGTGCGGATCCATCGGCTGCCCACCGAAAATCTGATCCGCCAAGGTGGGTTGCACCTCCAAAGACAACAACTGTGTGGTAGCTCCACAAGGTAAGGTCTCCAACTCTAGTCAACAAAACTCCACCATCAATCGCTCCTGGTCGGTGATCGAAAGAGACGGCTCCTTGAAGAGATACCACAGACTCTGGGGATCCGTGAAGATCTCACAACGCGCTCCATTCAGGTAGTGTCTCCAAGGCTTGAGAGCGAACACCACAGCTGCTAACTCGAGATCGAGCGCCAGATAGATCCTCTCATAGTCCATCAACTAGCGCGGAGCACAAGCGATAACCTTCTCATGCTGAATGAGCACGCACCCCAATCCTATCCAAGATGCATCGCAGAAAATCGTAATAATCTCACCAGGCTGCGACAATGCTAAGATAGGGGCACGAGTCAAACAGTCTATCGGCTCCTAGAAGCTCATCAGACAAGCGGGAGTCTACGGAAACAACACACCCTTCCTCGACAGCTTGCTCGAAGGGGCGGCGATCTTGAGGAACCCTCAACAAATCGCCGACAACATCTCGCCAAGTTGAGGAAACTCCTAAACTCCGCCACAGAAGTTAGAACAGGCCAATCCACTACAGAGTCCGCCTTCCTTGGTTCCACCGCAATACCAGGTTGCGTCACGATGCGAACCAAGAAAGAAACTTCTCAAATAGATCAGTATGCCGTCAAAGGAGACCACGACAAATTGATCCAAGAACTGCCGAAAACCCAGTTCATCAAAACCACCCAGCTGTCGGGGCATTCGCCAAACCAAACGGCATACCCGTGAACTCGTAAAACCCGCAACGAGTTCGGAAGGCCGTCAGCGCAACGTCCTCGGCCCCGATCTCGGTTGAAGATAACCTGGCTGCAGATCAAACTTCGAGAGAACCGAGGCTCCCTAGAGCCAGTCGAAGAGATCGAAGATCTGCGGTAGAGGGTACTAAAACATCACCGACCAACTAGAAGCTCGTAATCGAACCAACGAAAACCGTGCGAGTCCAACACTCTGGTGCACAGGGCTGCCAATCGCAACAAGCGATAAAAACATCAGGTCCAAAAGGTCGGACACGCGCTCCAAATCAAGACTACACGAAAATCGCGGCAAAAACCCTGTATGCAAACACCAGCACAAAGACCTCGGAGCCAACAACCAGGCTCCCGTCATCCCGAAACTGAGCTAAGAGGCAACCAACTCAACCGGAGTCAAACCAACCACAGTGATGGCAAATCAACTGCGCAAAACCACTCCAGGATCAGCTCAAGGCTCACTACTAGATCAGGGATGACCACCACACAGCTTTCCCACAAGACGACAAAGAGAGGGATTGTCTTGCAAAAGAAAGCACCGACCCAATCCAGAAAGTCCCCAAAAGGGATAGGGTATTTCGTCCTAACTTTTGACACTACGTTGTCTGCAGCCAACGTACTTATCAAAAGAAAAGCGAAATATCCCGAGGTCAAGGCCAACAATCAGTTGGCAACACCACAAAGGTACCGGGTCAACTAACTCAAAAGCTGGACCAAAGTCACCGACGAGTCACCGAATTAACGGGAAAAACAAACCGACCCACACAACAAAGTCTGCCCTGAGCCAACTCCCTAGGAGTCTTCGGCTTCACACAACAAACCGACGGCTACAGGCGACAAAGGGTCGTCAATCCACCCGTACCAAAGCGAAGGAAGAACAAAACTAGCGTCGACTAACCAGCGTCGAACGCGGTGAGACCTCCAACAAGAACCAGGAAGATCTCACGACAGCACAAAAGCCTACGAATACTACCAGAAATCCCAAAACACACCAATTTAGGCGTTAGGATAGCCGCAAACCACGTAGGCACCAACAAAAACCTGACACCCAACAGTGTCCACTCAGTCTAGTACACGTCAATTCGACGCCAGAACTAGCAAAAGGTCAAAAGACCAACACTGGCGATGCCACCAGCAAGACGTCAGAGGGGTAGGCTTCACCGCCCTACCCAACAAAACAGAGGGGATAACACCCAAACTGCGGTCGAATCCACTCAAAACACCGTCTCCGTAGAGACGCTCGCAGAGGCCCTCGTGATCAACACGAAAAGTGGGGACAGGGCAAGAACAGCCCTACAACAACACAGATCCACCAAGTGACGTCACCTAGCCCACCAGGGCCACCACCTGCCAACGAGTGGTTACGCAAATGGGAAAACACCCTGCCACTTGGGATCTGTAAGGTACTCCACCACCACTTCTAGAAGGAGCACGAGCCTGCGAACCAGGGCAGATCAAAACTCAGGAGGTCCGCCCAAACACGCTCGGATGTGGCCACCGCCCCCAAACACGGGGTCGGCGTCCACGCGCGAAACAGCCGACAAAGTCGCTGTCGTCGTCACGGTCATCGCACAACGGTGTGGGTGCCACAGGAGGGTCTGCGGTCATCGGGGCACTCGGCGAAAGAGGAGGAGGGGCTGGAGCGGCAGTCGCTGTAGCCTGCTGCTGCAAAAAAACTACCGGAACAAGCCAGAACATGCCGGAGAGGGTCGCCAACTGACCCCTCGCCTCGGCCTCAAGCACACAGGGTACTATCCACACCAGGCTGTCCGCCACCTGCCAGCTCCTCACTCGAACTAGCCACAACAGCCCGAAACAGAACACCAGCAGACGGCTCCGCAGGCGCACGCCCACCACCACGACCCGGACGAGGAGGTCTAGCAAGACCACAAGCCAACTGCAAAAATGCAGAAACCAGCGCAAGAGAAAAGGGGTCGGCAACTCCCACAAAACACAAGCCGAAAATAAACCCCTCGAACTCGCGTGCCTATACATCGTAGGTCCTCCTATGGGTCAGCCTAACCAGTGGTTCAGTTACAAGTTGATGAATGAATGAGTGTTTGTTCCCTTTACGCTCTGATACCATCTTAATCTGTCACGCCCCGGGCTAGTTCTAGATGCGGAAAAACGTGCCAATTTTTTTTTTTTTTTGAAAGCCTAGCCCGCGCCACGTACAGACCCGCCACAAACACAGGGTCCACTGTACACACGGACAGAACCTCCCCTGTATTTGCACGGCGTCAACAACATACAACAGGATCACAACCACCATTCATTCATCACAACAACTCAAGAGATTCATACAGCTAGCAGTCCTTAAACCTGTATGAATCTAAGCAAATCCTTAGGCGAAGGATGATGCGATGCACAAGCAACAGTCATTCTAGAAAACTGCTTCTTACCCATAAGCTTTCTTTGAAACCCTACTTTCAACATTGAAGAATCATTTGAAAACTGTTCTCCACACGAGAACTCTCTTTTGAAATCACAAAAGCCGAACAATCAGAAATCCATTTGAAAACTGTTTCCCACACGGAAACCTTTATTTCACGACGCTACCACAAGGGGTAGAAAGCCAAAATACTTGATAAATGAAACGATCGAAAACATGGATACAACCGACTAGTCCAAGCATGCAATCATCACATAATGATAATGAATGAATCCACAACACAAGCATGCTAGAACAAATCCAACAAAATAACTGAACCACAAATCACATCTAATAGGCGAAGGTAGGGTGATAACCAAATCTGGGGAAGTAGCCTCACGAGTCGGAACCTCTAAAGCTACTGTCTAGGCGTGCCTCACAGCGTCCCGACACTCACCACCCTGCTCACCTGAAACCTGCAACGAGGGCGGGGGGTGAGAACATGTACACATGTCTCCCCTCCCAGTGGGTACCGCAAGCCGACGAAGGCGAGGTGTACACACCGGCACGAGGGTCAACAGATAGGTAGGTAAGGTAAACAGTAGCACAAGTAGATATGAGGCCAACATATAACTGAACGACTAAGCTACTGTAATCAACTAGTATGCATCAAAGGAGGTAACCACAAAGTAAACCCAATCTGTAACCACTGGGACGTATCCCTGTCACTGTCACCTGCTCATCTATCGGCACATAAACCTTCTAGACGCACTGCATCAAGGCTCACGGGTCGGCACAAACTCAACGACCCTTTTCCGGAAAAGAACACCCCCAAACGGTGGATCAGACCGCGGTGTACGTGAAGTGCTAGAAGAGCTGTGACGATCGATGCGAATGCTCAATCCACAGAACGGCAACGAGCCGTGAAGCAACTGATAACCACAACTAGGATCGCTCGGACAACAGGCGATCACCACCGACCGACTAGGTCGTCTCAAGAACCATGCAAACTACAACTACTCTACTATCCAAGCACGCATATAAGTAGAGTCAACGGGAGACAAGTGAACTAAACTGAAATGCAAGAGAAGGGATAGAAAGGTATCACCGTAGTCCACTGAACCGACTCCGGATCGAAGTACCCACCTGTAGGTAAGATTCAATCTAACACCGACGGCTCTCGGGAACCGCGACAGGACCTACGAAAGACTCATAGGGTCAAGGTCCACCAAGTCGACGCTAAACACAAAGCTCTCACATCCCGAAACCGACGGATCGCCCGGGAAACCCACCGGGACGATCCCGAAACCACAGAAGGCCCCAGAGGGGTACCAAACAGCCAACAAGGTCCCTCGCTGTCCCCGAACACACTAAACCAAGTGACGGGACAGCGAGCACAAGCTTGGGGTGCCACGAACATCAAACGCACCCGTAAAGGCTTCCCGGGTTCCCGAAAAGTGCCGATTTGGCACCGGAACCCCACATCACTCATCCGCTGTCCTCGGAACTTTGGGACAGAGATGTGGAACAGCCAACGAGGCTACACGACGAAGCCAAGTCGCTCGCAAAAACAGCGAGCGAGTCACACGACTAGAAACGTGCGTTTCGCAGATTATTTCATCGAAAAACGCGTCGGACGCAAATCCGAAACTCCACGAAGGGCGAGGGGGTTGGACAACCAGTCCACAGGGTCCCGAGGACCAAACCCTTGCTGCCCACAGCGTCGCAACGCTGCCACAAACTCCAAAGTCCCAAAACAAGCACAATTCCATACATACGAGCAATAAACGGAGCCGCTAGAGCAAACCGTACGTCCGCACGACCTTCCGCAAGCACCAGCGGATAGGTAACGACGTCACGGAAACCGTGCTCACAATCCCACTGCGACAGGACTAGTCGCAAGCTGGGAAATCCCACAAAAACAGCGAGCTCAAGCACAAAAGCAACCGTAACTAAGGCCGTGTGAGCAAACCGTACATCCGCACGACCTTCCGCAAGCACCAGCGGATCGGCAACGATGTAACGGAGGCCATGCTCACAGCCTTACTGCAACAGGAACAGTTGCAGTCCAGGAAAAGGCATAAAAAGAGCAAAATAGGGCAAAATGACCCGACAAAGGCCGAACACCCAAACGGCTCAACCAAATCTAGATCTGAGGTGAGCATGATGATCAGCGCATTGCCGCGATCATCGTGCTCACCTTCCTGAGCTCTGGGAGGCAACAGGAAGCTCAAACAATCAAGCGCGGCCAAAAACCACAAAAACTGGACCCCGGCCGGAGCAACCAGCTCCGGCCGGCTGCCGGCTGGCAAGCAAGGCCCGAGGCGGCCAGCATCGGCAGAGGAGGTGGCAAGGAGGAGGGGGCTCACCTCAGTCGATGGGGGGAAGCGGCGGCGGCGGCGCGGGGAAGAACCCCACTCTCGGGTTAGCAACCCGAGGCTAGGGCACGGCGGCGGCGGCGGCAACAAACGGCGACGGCGGCCGGCGGCGACGGCGGCCGGCGGCGACGCGAGCACCGGGAAGAGGGGGTCGCCGGACGTCGTCCTGCCGGTGACCGCGACAAAAAGGCGACGGGTGGCGGCGGCGGAGCTAGCTCAGCCGCGGATGCCCTAGCGGCCCCACCGAGGCTTGCGGTGGCTACGGCGGCGCTCCGGCGGCACGGCGATGGCCGGGGAAGGAGGAGGCGGCGCCGGAGGTCCCGAGGGTGACCATGCTCACCCTCTCCGGCGTCGGGAGGCGGCGGCGGCGCGACCCCACCTTGCTCGGCCCGCAGCTCCTCCAGCAGTGGCTCCAGCAGCCTGGCGGCGGCTCCGGCGGCGCTCCTGCGGCACTCCGGCGGTACCAGCAGCTCAGTCACCTCAGGGGGGCTCACGCGTGGGTTCCCCCTGGGTGCCCAACTCAGGAAAGAAGAAGAAGAAGAAGAAGAAGAAGAAAAAGAGAAAAGGGGGAGAGAGGGGTGGCCGGGGTTGCTCCGGCCAGGTGGTGGCCGGCGGCGGCCGGCGGAGCTCGGGGAGGAGGCCAAGGGGCAGGGGAGCCTGGTGCTCACCTCTGGGAGCAGGGGAGAGGAAGGAAGAGAGAGGGAGAGGTTGAGTGTGAGAGAGGAAAAGAGAGGGGGTGGGTGAGGTTCATTAAACACCCTCACCTACCCTCTCAGCCTTGGTCCCCTCTCCCACAACAGGTAACAAAACCCCCCACACCCCTCCAAATTCAAAATCGCGCGAAACGGTGCGAAAAAGGGGTCCAGATCGCGAAACATTAAACGTACCATTCGAGCACTCAGCGAAAAGGATGCAATAACTTTCAATCCGTCCTTCGCACGTCGACACGGATCACGCCATCGCGTTCAGTACTGCCGAGACATCGAACCTAGCATTTTGAATCGTCAAAATCGGACTCCGGATCGCGCCGTTAAGCCGTTCTCTCTCCGCGACGAAAAACCAAAACTATAAAAAATCCACTAAACTCACTTATATACATATATATATATATATATATAAATACCTGTATATATATACGTATACAGATAAAAAACACAGTAACGGGGGAGAGGAACACAGAATTTCAAATCTCCAAAATTCGAATTCTCACATCACACCTTCAAGCTGCAGACCTTTGCGGAGGTCTTGCACCGTGCTCTTTGGGTGGAGCACGGGAATGCATGTGCGCACGAGGAGCGCAAAACTTGGGAGAGAAAGAAAGAGGAGGACAAAGAGAAAGGAAAGAAGCGTCCGGCGGGTGGCTCGGGGGGTCAGTCTAGCTCTAAGCGGCCCCGAAGCACCCGCAGTCGCAGAATCGATCTCGAGGGTCTCAGCAAAATCGACCCTTGGGCCGGTGCCCGATTTGTAGCGGCCCCCACAACCCTCATCGGTATGATTACCGTGAGGGCCGGTGCTTCAAGTGCGGGCAGCCGGGACATGCAATTTGATTGCCCGATGGGTAATGACCGGACACCGTCGTCGGCATCGACATTCGCATCACCGAGGCAGCTTGCAGGCATCCCACCCGCGGCGATGTCAGCGGGCCGTACCCCGTCGCCGAGGCCAGTTGAGGGACAGCGGTCGGCGCCAAGTGGACGTGTGTTCGCCTCGCAGGTGGAGGAGCCTTCTGCCCCGGAGGAGGTCGTGGTAGGTATTTGTGTTGATTAATGGCATTCGATGTAGAGCTCTGTTCGATACCGGAGCATCACATTCATTCATTGCTCGATCATTTTCTACTGCACATAGAATAAAAATCGTAGAAGCCACACATGCAAGAACTGTGCAGGTGCCAGAACATACCTTTTGCGTGCATCAGGCGTGTCTTAGCTGTCCAGTGAGGATTGGAAACTGGATTATGCCAGCTGATTTGCTAGTGTTGAATCGAATGAATTAATATGACTTAATCCTAGGAATGGTTGGCTCTCTAGATATCATGCTATTATTGATTGTGTGAGAGTCGGATAGTGAGATTTAGAGAACCGGGACACGAGGAGTTTGTGTACCGTGGGTGTAAGAGTTCGCTCTTTGCATCAATGGTGTCCACGTCGCAAGCAAGAAAACTCATTGCTAGTGGTTGCATTGCCTACTTAGCGACGATTGTGGATGACCGAAAGGAGGTGTCGAGGCTCGAAGACATTCCTGTAGTACAAGAGTTTCCAGATGTGTTTTCGGCGGAGTTACCCGAAATGCTACCGAATCGGGAGATAGAGTTCGTAATCGATTTGCTCCCGGGTACGGCGCCGATTTTTAAGGCCCCGTACAGGATGGCAACAGCAGAGCTAAAGGAATTGAAAACACAACTACAAGATTTGTTAAACAAGAATTTCGTTAAGCCAAGTGCGTCACCTTGGAGAGCCCCTGTTCTATTTGTGCGTAAGAAGGACGGTTCACTACGGTTATGTGTGGATTACCGTGTATTGAATAAGGTGACCGTCAAGAACAAGTACCCGTTACCCCGTATTGACGACTTGTTTGATCAGTTGCAAGGGTCTCGGGTGTATTCGAAGATAGATCTGCAATCCGGTTACCACCAATTAAAGATCAAACCGGAAGATGTGCATAAGACCGCATTTAGGACGCGGTATGGACACTATGAATTCACGGTTATGCCTTTCGGGCTTACAAATGCTCCGGCAGTGTTCATGGATTTGATGAACCGTGTGTTTAAACCACTACTAGATCAATTTGTGGTGGTGTTCATAGATGCCATTCTTGTGTACTCTCGAAGTGACGAAGAACATAGGGATCATCTAAGGATTGTGCTTCAGGTTCTTCGAGAGAACAGGTTGTTCGCCAAGTTAAAGAAGTGCGAATTTTGGATTCGTGAAGTCGCTTTCTTGGGTCACGTTATCTCCGAGAGTGGGGTGTCGGTGGACCTTAAGAAAGTTGAGGCAATCAAGGATTGGCCTCACCCGACCAATGTTACTGAGGTGCGAAGCTTTTTGGGTCTTGCGGGGTACTATCGACGATTTGTGGAGGGATTTTCAAAAATCTCCGGTCCACTAACGCGTTTTACCCGCAAGGGGGCCAAATATATTTGGAGCAAGGAATGCGACTAAAGCTATAAGGAGCTAAAGGGAAGGTTGACTTCGGCTCCGGTTCTCGCCTTGCCGATTGCAGGCGAGAGCTTTGTGGTGTATAGCGATGCATCACGGCGCGGTCTTGGGTGTGTGCTTATGCAAAGAGGGCAAGTGATAGCTTATGCCTCTCGTCAGCTGAAGAGCTATGAGCAGAATTACCCCACCCACGACCTGAAACTTGATCTTCGAGTCTTCAATCTTCGTCTTTTCTTCTTTGAACCTTCAAGACTCCGACTCACTTCACGAAATATGCCAATGTAAAATCCGTAACAAGCCAACAAGAGGCGGTGAAGGGGTGAAGGGGTGAAGGGGTAAGTTATAATAGATGTAACAATATCCCCAAAAGCCCATCTAAAGTCCAAAATTGCAAAACTGCTCAAAATCACATTCTGCAGCATTGTATTCCGGTATACGAATAGGCATTCCGGAATCAACCTAAAAAATCCGCAAAACCCGAGCCTCGGCCAAAAACAGATTTTTATACAGCATTCTGGAATGCCAAAGTACATTCCGGAATACTTTAAATCTGTTCCGGAATCCAGATTCCAATACCTGAATGCAATACAAATTCTGCACGTTTTGCAGAATTTGATCTCCGGAGTCTGTTTTCGCCCTTTTTAAGCCACGAAAATACCTCAAAGCTCTCCAAACTCAACCCAGATCTTCAGAATAGCATAAGGCACTATTCTCTCACTAGAACTCCGCAATTTGCTAAAGTTCAGTGTGCTACAGTCTCCCCTCCTAAAAAGGAGTTTCATCTGTGAAACTACGGATCAAAAATCAGCAATCAAATATGAAGGAAATAAAAGAAAACAGCGTCCTCGCAGTGAAGCCTCCAGCTCTCACATAACATCGCATCCAAAACGGTTGCTCCAAAATACCTTCGTATAGGAACGATCATAGTTCCGCTCATCTACACTCCACAAGTCAAGTCCACGACAAATGTTTCTTGAAGCTTAGATCTTCATCTAGCATTAACGAAGCGACATCCACCATCGGGGTAAGATTCAAACACTTATTTGGAGCGTCGCTAGCTGAAACACACCATTTACCTCCAACAGGTATGAGGTAAAGCAAGTCAATACGCCACTTGGCCTATTCGCCTGAGGGTCTCGAGCAATCCAATGAATCTAGGGCTTAGATCCCTCATACGCACAACTCTTGGATTTCCTTAACCAAGTATCACAATCAGATCATTTGATTTCAGGTGCAAAATCCTATCTCTCACTAAGAATAATTCATTTGATTCAAATTCCAAAACGATAGAGCTAGGCGTTCTACACAGTCGCACAATTTACCAGGGTATACTTGCGCGAAATTTTCTAAATCCAACCCTGGTGAACAGCTACTCCTATTCATAATCTCCCAACAATCATCATAACTTTCCAGTGTCATTTCCACCTCTGTCGCTGGTGTGACACATCTGGTCTAGGCACTATCTTCGATGCCGCCCATACGCATAGCATGCGTTGTTCAAAGAGCTTCACTTAGCATACCCGCTCAATCCTGTTATCTACAGGCACAACTTGTCGGTTCCACAGCTGAGGCATCTTTCGACCATCCACATGGAATTCATCAGCCGCTGCATTCTTGATCTTTGATTGCACCATTCACAAGTCGGGATCAAGGCTAACTTCTGTGATCCGATTCAAAGGATTGATATCAATTCAATTGTTACTAACCTTATTGATATCTCCAGTGCACCAACCTCTGACTTGTCTTCACTGCTTCAACCCATTTCCTTGAGTGAAGAGGCATCTCAAGCTTATAGATCTGAGTGTACCTCACGCCACTGGCTATACATAACATTGCCTTAATTTCCAAGTAAAGGCTATGGCTGCCAATTCCAAATCATGGGTTGGCGATTCTCCTCATATTCCCTCAATTGCTGAAAGGTCAATACTGCCTTTCCATTTTGCATCGCAACACAACTTAGTCCACGGAGAAGACATGACTACAAACCATATAACCCACCTTCGGGTGGACAAGGTTAGCGGTTGTCAACCACGCCAACAATTCCAAGAAACTTCTCTCACACAAATTATTCCAAAACAGCTTAAACCTGCATGTGTGAGTCAATTAAAGGGAGCGGTTAACTTAACCAATCTCTTCGCAAGTATCCACAACATCCGATCAAACTAAGAAGTTTGAAATTCGGTTACATTTGCTAGTCCAAATCAACTATGAATTGCTTGATTTCTTGGAAACTTCAATCACATCCGCTTTGACATCACTTGCCAAAGAATGCAAGTTCTCACAACCAAATCGACACTTCTTCAACTTGAAGTACTAGTAACACTTACTTCAGGAAATCTTCACGGTCTTCATCGCCTCTTGACTTCCAACATGCCGTCGATGAGCACAGGGACAAAGACACCCAAAAGGGCCAAACATCACAACACACAAGAGCATCAACCAGCTCGAATGACATCACGACAATTTCGTAATGTCTACACCGAGTGCACAAGTTACCCTCGGTCCAAACTCAAACTCAATCCAACGAGAGTAGTACTCAGATTGCAACTAACCTCGAGTAAATCCAAAATTCATGGAGTTGATCAAATAGATCAACAGATCTCGGCTACGGGTACATATCCTTGATCGTGACCTTACCGAGTTCACGATAGTCGACCCACAGTCGAAATGACCCGTCTACTCAAAACAAATGATATTGATGCTCCACAAGAGAAAATACTAGGCAAAAGAAAAGTCTCCGGACCAAGCCTTCGATTCTCACAACTTAACGGGAATTGCACAAGCAACCCTCACAAGAGACATCCTCACTTTTGAGGATTCTCAACTCTCTCCAAGGATGTTGGCCAAAAGGCCACGCGACCACTCAGCCAACAACTAGACTTGGGCGAGTGAAACAACCATCGCAACCAGCGAACCTTCACGCCCTCTGAGAACACTTTTTCGTGTCCAGGTTCCCAAGACACTACAGCTCAGCTCACCCAATCATCGGTAATCTGATACCCGAAGAGCCAGCCCAAGTTCAAATCAGAACTATACGCTCTCAGCCAAACAAACCCAATCGCTTTGTTGGCGCACAGAAACATCCAATCCCAATGGAGTACAAGAACAGTTGTAATACTTGAGATTTTAGGGTTTCTGGACTTGGCAGGTTTCGGGCGCCCGGAAGTGAGGAAGTGGACGCCCGAATATTTTCCGGACCCAGAGGGCCTTTCGGATGATCCGGTTGTGGCTGACGAGTTCTGGATTTGGACGCATGAACCGGATGCCCGGATTGTGGATCCGAATTGAGCTATTGACGTGGAGAGCCACGTGTCGCGACGCAGGACACGTGTCGACCGCCGGAGACACGCCGCCCCACCGCCCGCCGACCGACCGTTTGCCTGCCAGCTGACACCTGGCGTTGAGGGTTTCCGGACGCCCGGAAGTTGGATTCGGGCGCCCGAATGTGGGACTTTTGGGAGCCTATAAATAGGTGAGTCCCTGATCACTTTGGCTCATTTTCCACTTCGTGATCCTATTTTCTAGAGAGAGAAAGTTGGGTTTAGAGCCATGTGTTGGCATTAGTTGTAACCCAGCTCGCTCTCCTCTATTCTGCTGATCTGATCTGGTGCTGTGCTGTTATTCTGCTGGAGTTAGCAGCCTTGTTGGAGGATTGTTCAGATCAGAGTGCTGCTCGAGTTGTTGATCTTGGAGGGTTGGATCTGAGGCTCGTTGTTCCCCACCGTGGTTGGATTAGCTCTTGAGGTGGGTTGATGTTTGCCAGATTCAGTGGACTTCCCCCTATGTACTTACTCTCATGTTAGCATGATATGATATTGTTGGGATTATGTTAGCATGATATGATGATATTGGATTATGATGTGATGATATTGGATCATGATAGTGTGATATGATATTGGGATTATGATAGCATGCCATGCTGAGATTATGATAGATGTGACCTGTTAGGTTGATATTGCATGTGCATGATGTGCTAATGATATATATATGAGCATGCATTTCATTTGTATCCTTGTTGCATGATTTGGCCTACACCTATCATGTTGATATCCCTTGTATCAGTTGTTGTACATATTAGTGTAGGTGATCATGTTGTGGCTCGTGCTATGTTGTTGTACCTCCTCTTTGTGGTAGAGTCGAGATTGATTGTGAGCACTGGAGCATTGATTGGGTCATACATGTTGTTGACTATCCCTTGTTGTGCCGAGGGCACGTGATTCCTTGTGAGATCAGTGGATTGGGTCTTACTTGTTGATTATCCTTTGAGATGCCGAGGGCATGTGATTCTTTGTTGACCCAGTCGTGTCGATCATATACCTGTGGGTGCTTGGCGCTGATATGGTTGTACTTTACTCGGTTGGGTCGCTCCCTCGAGTACCACTCTAGAGTTGGCATGTTCCGTACAGAGGGTTGTACGAGGGGCTAGTGACAGATGGTGTTCCTGTACTAGCAGGCTCCCTGGAGGGTTGAGCATGATCAGGCCGCAGGTACTGTATTATATGGTATCATACTGTGTTGCATGGTATCATGGATTTGAGCTAGGGACAGATGGTGTTTCCTGTACTAGCCGGTTCGCTGGTATTATATTCATGATAGTCCTCATTTGGTATATTCAGTTCATTGGTATTCATACTGACAGTTGAGCTTTGTGCATAGTAGTGGTAGTATATCTCCTACATTCTTTATTGCTCTATATATATCTCTTGTGATTGAGGATTTAGTGGGCAGACCGCTGAGGCTGGTGGCGGTACCCACTGAGGACTACTTGTTTGATAGTAGTTCTCACACCCGTTGTTGATACCTTTTTGCAGAGTCTTCTTCCCCAGTTGTGCATACTGAGCGCGGAAAGGAGACCGTCGGGTAGAGTGGATCCCCGGATACTTGGCTAGAGGTATACCCCATTTTGGTAGTGGGTTATGAGTCTGTACATACAGTGAGATTGAGATTATCAGTGTTGTATTATGGTTATGGATGATGTATGTACAGTGATCTTTTGATATTTTTTATATAGCAGCTCTGTTGATACCTTTAGCTCTGTGTGTTGTTGTTGTTGTTTTCGCTTCGTATACACAGTAGAAATACCGTGTATGCGGCGGATCTTGTCATGTGCCTGGGAAGAGGTAACCTGGGGCGTGACAACAGTACTCCCAAGACCAAGAAATCAGGACCAACTCGTTCTGCAAGCAACAAGGAATGAGTTCCCTGCCATGCATTCGGCAAACAGCCGATCAAAAACTACAATCATAACAAACAACAAACTATCTCCAAAACCACGAGCTGCGACAACCTCCATCGTCGTTGCATCATCCTCCGCCTGTCATACAAGCATGCATTCACCCGGTGCCAGCTGCACGAAGTCGATACCAATATTGTCGACACTATTCTCCTTAGATACTCCAACTGGGAATGGCCCACCTGGCCACGAAGAGAGCACCCGCCTCCATACCAAGGGCATCATCGGGTACATGCGGACTCCACCGTTCACACATCGTGATAGTCGTTGATGTTTTCATGTCTTTCATCCAGCTAAGGAACCACGTCCTCGAGATCAACTTTTATTTGAACGCCTTGATTGTCCTCTAATACTTTACTTGTCATCCTTAGTGACTTCTCTTACTGTTCCAACGGTCTCCACGTCTCTCGCCCTTATCAAGGTGCGATCCGCGTTCTTATAAAATTTCTTGAGGTCGGCTGCCTACTGGATCAACAAGTCCTCCAGTCGCTTAATCCTCTCGTCTTGCCGGCGTCAGGCCTCAACTTGGTGTAACATCATATTTGATCGCTGCTCCACCGTGCTCGCTGAAATTGCCAGTTGTATTCACAACTTCAGGATCTCACCAGATCCGGAGGATGTAGGGTTCCCGTCTCGGTTGCCTTGGCTGCTATCGAGTGCGTCGTCAACAACTCAAGCTGCAACAAACATAACATGCGCAGGTAAAACACCCCACGCCAACGCATTCCCACACAAAACTATAACCCCAATCATGTGAAAGTAATGGAGTGGACTTCCACTATTCCCCGATGTCACGTTGTCGGCCGCCAACGTGACCCTCCAAGGGTATAGAAGTGGTTCACTCCGATCTAACTCCAACACTTTTGGGTTTTAAAAATGACCCAATCATAATACTTTCGCCAATATGTCACAAGACATCCCGTCTCTCACGTTCCTATTCCTTATCGTCCAACCTGCCTAAGGTTTACTAGGTCCACTAAGACTCAACCTGTCTCTGATACCAAAATAATCTGTCACGCCCCGAGCCCTAGTGGGAGCCTACCAGGCACGTGCACAGACCCGCCGTGTACACCAAAACAACACACAATGTACACAAGGCGTCTACAACAACAACAATCAAGTAGTAGAAGGAATACATCCTAAACAAGGTGATCAGAGCAAGAACATAATTCTACAACTAAAATAAGTTGACATAAAGCCATAATCTCAAGATATACAATAAAATTATACATCTTATGTGCTAACAGATCAACCAACTAACACAACTATACACCTTTCACTCAAAACACAAGAAAGGTGTCAAGGGTCCATCTAAAACATCATCGTCGAGGCTCTAGCTAGCTGCTAACTCCTCGCCACGATCCCAAACCTCTCCCGCTGCGGAAGGCTCTGAAACAAAAACCCAACAACCATGGGGGTGAGAACTATTAAACAATAGTTCCCAGTGGGTAAGCCGCCGAGAGTGGCGAAATACACCGCTAGGTCAACTGAGGCAAAGATAGTATAAGTTGAAACATAAGGCATAAAGCAATAAATGCTAAACAAGTAATTCTACTACTATCATGCCTCCAAATGATTATATCAATTCAAATATATGATTTCTACTATCATAAGCACAATATGTTATTCTCACTAGTTTACATGCATGTCGAATTAATGCCATGAATACTAGTTGAAAGAAAACTTTCTATTATTACCATTAATCATGTCACTATACTAATCATCGTGAGTATAGATTTAATGCCACTATGGATGCCAATGCAACTAGTGACTAACATGAATGTCCAACAATGATTTATGCATCCAAATGGTGCCAAGCTAAGTAATGTCACAAAATATAACTCACTACTATGTCCATACACTACATGTATATGTATCAACCGACTGTGATGAACAATGTCCAAATTACTTAGCTTTTACCCAATCAACGAGGGGATTTACACGTGGTAACATCCCGGCTTGTGCCATGCATAATGGCCCCGTGGTAGTCAACATCCCCACGCTGAGAATGGGCCTCCCCCACGGCAATCCACTTCGGCGCCCAATCCCGCACGGGCGAACATACTGTCTCGCGTAGGCCAACTCCGGAGTGCCGGCTTGTAGGGAGCGACCCTCACAAGCATGTGCGAATGAGCACAAGGGCAAACAAGCACTGATCATAAACATCATATCCAAGGCCAACCGGTCTCACTCATCATGTCTAAAATATGGAATCATAACATCGACTCGAGGGTCGGAATCATACTCATATGCCAAACTTGTTCTCAAATTACTTGTTGGTATACCTCTACCAATATGTAACATGTCTCTAACATGCAAATGTTCACATTTTACTCTACCAAGTCCATATTCAATGCATTCTACAATGCCATAATCCATGCATTATTCTAATGCCATATTCGATGCATTCTACAAATGCCATATCCATACATTATTCTAATGCCATATTCGATGCATTCTACAAATGCCAAATCCATGCATTATTCTAATGCCATAATCGATGTATTCTACAATGCTATATCCATGCGTTCTACAATGCTAACTAAATCATCATTCATGATTTACATATGTCATACTACATGAACCTCCACTTTATGGAGTATAAGTCACCATGCAAATATTCGATCCCTCATTTAACCAAGTAAACACATGCTTTAGCCAATCACATTTGTCAAATACAAAGAGAACCCCTTTCCTCATGTCTTAAACATGGAATCATTAAACGACCAAAAGGTCGGGCTCAATGTCAACAATGCCCGTCATAGTTGCTCACCCTAGATGAGGTGCAACATATTTGTTTTGCATTTTGTCATACCCTTTCTTTTCTCTATAGCAAGCATATCTTAGTATGCATACTAAAATCACTCGACCAATAGCCAAGTAGTGTCTCACATGATACTATTCCTCACTAGCATGCATATCTTAAATAGCATTTCATGAATGCGTCATCACAATACTAGTGCAAGTACTCTACTATATGGAGTATGCCATTTTTCACATGTAACATGTATATAACATGTGTTTACAATTTCAACCATATCATAATTAGCATAATTATGCATCTAATCAATCCTATAATAAAATAGGAGACATAGGGGGAGTTCACCCATTTCGGTGAGGTCAGACGCACCGGATAACCATCGAGACCTCGCAGTACATCAAAACAAAGTTGTCCCCTAAGCTTCTTATGCCCTAAGAAAATTTTCCAAGGGGTTAGAAGCATCGAACAAGCTCACCATGAAATTCACCAAAATTCATGAAGAAAAATAGGTGAATAATACCTTAATCCAAGAAAAACTTGTGCAAACTCCAAATCAACACATTGGAACTTCAAATCCAACCTACAAGAGTGTTCTACACTCATCAATTTTAATTCAAGAGCTCTTAATCAAGAAAACCTAAATCAAACCCTAGTTTCTACCAAACTAGGTTTACATCCAAAATTTCATGCAATACTCATGAAAAGAGGTTACTAGAGAGCCACTCATCATCTCAAGAGCTCCAATCCAAGCTAGCAAGGGCTAGGGTTGAAGTTTGATCCACAAGCAAGCTCATCTCTACCATCCTGAGCTCCTTCCAAAGCCTAGGAGCAAGCCTCCAAGGAGAAAATGGAGAAAAGAGATCAAATCCATGGTCTAGAGGGTTGGAGAAGAGAAAAATCTAGAGAGAGAGAGAGGGAAACCTACCTCTTCTTCTTCTCCACCCTCAGCCAACAAGAGACAAGAGGTAGTGAAGGGGTAAAGGGGTAAGTTATGATGTAACAATATCCCCAAAAGCCCCTCTAAAGTCCAAAATTACAAAACTGCTCAAAATCACATTCTGCAGCACTGTATTCCGGTATACGAATAGGCATTCCGGAATCAGCCTAAAAAATCCGCAAAACCTGAGCCTCGGCCAAAAACATATTTTTATACAGCATTTCAGAATGCCAAAGTCCATTTCGGAATACTTTAAATCTGTTCCGAAATCCAGATTCCAGTACCTGAATGCAATACAAATTCTGCACCTTTTGCAGAATTTGATCTCCTGAGTCCGTTTTCGCCCTTTTTAATCCACGAAAACACCTCAAAGCTCTCCAAACTCAACCCAAATCTCCAGAATAGTATAAGGTACTATTCTCTCACTAGAACTCCGCAATTTACTAAAGTTCAGTGTGCTACAGTCTCCCCTCCTAAAAAGGAGTTTCGTCTGCGAAACTAAGGATCAAAAATCAGCAATCAAATATGAAGGAAATAAAAGAAAATATCGTCCTCGCAGTGAAGGCTCCAGCTCTCACATAACATCGCATCCAAAACGGTTGCTCCAAAATACCTTCGTATAGGAACGATCATAGTTCCGCTCATCTACACTCCACAAGTCAAGTCCACGACAAATGCTTCTTGAAGCTTAGATCTTCATGTAGCATTAACAAAGCAACATCCACCATCGGGGTAGGATTCAAACACTTACTTGGAGCGTCGCTAGCTGAAACACACCATTTACCTCCAATAGGTCTGAGGTAAAACAAGTCAACATGCCACTTGGCCCATTCGCCTGAGGGTCTCGAACAATCCAAATGAATCTAGGGCTTAGATCCCTCATACGCACAACTCTTGGATTTCCTTAACCAAGTATCACAATCAGATCATCTGATTTCAGGTGCAAAATCCTATCTCTCACCGAGAATCATCCATTTGACTCAAATTCCAAACGATAGAGCTAGGCGCTCTACACAGTCGCACAATTTACCAGGGTATACTTGCGCGAAATTTCCTCAATCCAACCCAGGTGAACAGCTACTCCTATTCACAATCTCCCAACAATCATCATAACTTTCCAGTGTCATTTCCACCTCTGTCGCTGGTGTGACACATCTGGTCTAGGCACTATCTTCGATGCCGCCCATACGCATAGCATGCGTTGCTCAAAGAGCTTCACTTAGCATACCCGCTCAATCCTGTTATCTACAGGCACAACTTGTCGGTTCCACAGCTGAGGCATCTTTCGACCATCCACATGGAATTCATCAGCCGCTGCATTCTTGATCTTTGATTACACCATTCACAAGTCGGGATCAAGGCTAACTTCCGTGATCCGATTCAAAGGATAGATATCAATTCAATTGTTACTAACCTTATTGATATCTCCATTAACCTTATTGATATCTCCAGTGCACCAACCTCTGACTTGTCTTCACTCCTTCAACCCATTTCCTTGAGTGAAGAGACATCTCAAGCTTATAGATCTGAGTGTACCTCATGCCACTGGCTATACATAACATTGCCATAGTTTTCAAGTAAAGGCTATGGCGGCCAATTCCAAATCATGGGTTGGCGATTCTTTCGAAGTGAACGAGGATCGAAGCCCCAAGAGAGCATTCTATTACGCCCCAAGAGTGCGAATTTGCCACGAGTAACATGCTCACATTCGAAGGAACGAGGATCGAAGTCACCCCCAAGAGAGCATTCTATTACGCCCCAAGAGTGCGAATTTGCCACGAGTACATGCTCACATTCGAAGGAACGAGGATCGAAGGATCGAAGCCCCAAGAGAGAGCATTCTATTACGCCCCAAAGAGTGCGAATTTGCCACGAGTACATGCTCACATTCGAACTAGAAGGAAACGAGGATCGAAAAGCCCAAGACAAGAGTGCGATTTAGCCACGAGTACATGCTCACATTCGAAGGAACGAGGATCGAAGCCCAAGAGAGCATTCTATTACGCCCCAAGAGTGCGAATTTGCCACGAGTACATGCTCACATTCGAAGGAACGAGGATCGAAGCCCAAGAGAGCATTCTATTACGGCCCAAGAGTGCGAATTTGCCACGAGTACATGCTCACATTCGAAGGAACGAGGATCGAAGCCCAAGAGAGCATTCTATTACGGCCCAAGAGTGCGAATTTGCCACGAGTACATGCTCACATTCGAAGGAACGAGGATCGAAGCCCCAAGAGAGCATTCTATTACGCCCCCAAGAGTGCGAATTTGCCACGAGTACATGCTCACATTCGAAGGAACGAGGATCGAACGCCAAGAGAGCATTCTATTACGCCCCAAGAGTGCGAATTTGCCACGAGTACATGCTCACATTCGAAGGAACGAGGATCGAAGCCCAAAGAGAGCATTCTATTACGCCCCAAGAGTGCGAATTTGCCACGAGAACATGCTCACATTCGAAGGAACGAGGATCGAAGCCCAAGAGAGCATTCTATTACGCCCCAAGAGTGCGAATTTGCCACGAGTACATGCTCACATTCGAAGGAATGAGGATCGAAGCCCCAAGAGAGCATTCTATTACGCCCCAAGAGTGCGAATTTGCCACGAGTACATGCTCACATTCGAAGGAAACGAGGATCGAAGCCCAAGAGAGCATTCTATTACGCCCCAAGAGTGCGAATTAGCCACGAGTACATGCTCACATTCGAAGGAACGAGGATCGAAGAACAAGAGAGCATTCTATTACGCCCCAAGAGTGCGAATTTGCCACGAGTACATGCTCTCATTCGAAGGAACGAAGATCGAAGCCCAAGAGAGCATTTCTATTACGCCCCAAAGAGTGCGAATTTGCCACGAGTACATGCTCACATTCGAAGGAACGAGGATCGAAGCCCAAGAGAGCATTCTATTACGCCCCAAGAGTGCGAATTTGCCACGAGTACATGCTCACATTCGAAGGAACGAGGATCGAAGCCCAAGAGAGCATTCTATTACGCCCCAAGAGTGCGAATTTGCCACGAGTACATGCCCAGATTCGACGGAACGAAGATCGAAGCCCCAGGAGAGCATTCTATTACGCCCCAAGAGTGCGAATTTACAACGAGTACATGCTCACATTCGAAGGAACGAGGATCGATCGAAGCCCAAGAGAGCATTCTATTACGCCCCAAGAGTGCGAATTTGCCACGAGTACATGCCCAGATTCGACGGAACGAGGATCGAAGCCCCAGGAGAGCATTCTATTACGCCCCAAGAGTGCGAATTTGCCACGAGTACATGCTCACATTCGAAGGAACGAGGAGGATCGAAGCCCCAAGAGAGATTCTATTACGCCCCAAGAGTGCGAATTTGCCACGAGTACATGCTCACATTCGACATTCGAAGGAACGAGGATCGAAGAAGCCCAAGAGAGCATTCTATTACGCCCCAAGAGTGCGAATTTGCCACGAGTAGTACATGCTCACATTCGAAGGAACGAGGATCGAAGCCCAAGAGAGCATTCTATTACCCCCCCAAGAGTGCGAATTTGCCACGAGTACATGCTCACATTCGATTCGAAGGAACGAGGATCGAAGCCCAAGAGAGCATTCTATTACGCCCCAAGAGTGCGAATTTGCCACGAGTACATGCTCACATTCGAAGGAACGAGGATCGAAGCCCAAGAGAGCATTCTATTACGCCCCAAGAGTGCGAATTTGCCACGAGTACATGCTCACATTCGAAGGAACGAGGATCGAAGCCCCAAGAGAGCATTCTATTACGCCCCAAGAGTGCGAATTTGCCACGAGTACATGCTCACATTCGAAGGAACGAGGATCGAAGCCCAAGAGAGCATTCTATTACCCCCCAAGAGTGCGAATTTGCCACGAGTACATGCTCACATTCGAAGGAGGAACGAGGATCGAAGCCCAAGAGAGCATTCTATTACGCCCCAAGAGTGCGAATTTGCCACGAGTACATGCTCACATTCGAAGGAACGAGGATCGAAGCCCAAGAGAGCATTCTATTACGCCCCAAGAGTGCGAATTTGCCACGAGTACATGCTCACATTCGAAGGAACGAGGATCGAAGCCCAAGAGAGCATTCTATTACGCCCCAAGAGTGCGAATTTGCCACGAGTACATGCTCACATTCGAAGGAACGAGGATCGAAGCCCAAGAGAGCATTCTTTTACGCCCCAAGAGTGCGAATTTGCCACGAGTACATGCTCACATTCGAAGGAACGAGGATCGAAGCCCAAAGAGAGCATTCTATTACGCCCCAAGAGTGCGAATTTGCCACGAGTACATGCTCCCACATTCGAAGGAGGATCGAAGCCCAAGAGAGCATTCTATTATTACGCCCCAAGAGTGCGAATTTGCCCACGAGTACATGCTCACATTCGAAGGAACGAGGATCGAAGCCCAAGAGAGCATTCTATTACCCCCCCAAGAGTGCGAATTTGCCACGAGTACATGCTGCTCACATTCGAAGGAACGAGGATCGAAGCCCCAAGAGAGCATTCTATTACGCCCCAAGAGTGCGAATTTGCCACGAGTACATGCTCACATTCGAAGGAACGAGGATCGAAGCCCAAGAGAGCATTCTATTACGCCCCAAGAGTGCGAATTTGCCACGAGTACATGCTCACATTGCTCAGGAGGATCGAAGCCCAAGAGGCATTCGAAGCCCCAAGAGTGCGAATTTGCCACGAGTACATGCTCACATTCGATTCGAAGGAACGAGGATCGAAGCCCAAGAGAGCATTCTATTACGGCCCAAGAGTGCGAATTTGCCACGAGTACATGCTCACATTCGAAGGAACGAGGATCGAAGCCCAAGAGAGCATTCTATTACGCCCCAAGAGTGCGAATTTGCCAGACTACATGCTCACATTCGAATTCGAACGAACGAGGATTGAAACCCCATGAGAGCGTTCTATTACGCCCCAAGAGTGCGAATTTGCCACGAGTACATGCTCACATTCGAAGGAACGTGGATCGAAGCCCAAGAGAGCATTCTATTACGCCCCAAGAGTGCGAATTTGCCACGAGTACATGCTCATATTCGAAGGAAACGAACGTGGATCGAAGCCCAAGAGAGCATTCTATTACG
Source organism: Puya raimondii (assembly GCA_016920855.1). Lineage (NCBI taxonomy): Eukaryota > Viridiplantae > Streptophyta > Magnoliopsida > Poales > Bromeliaceae > Puya > Puya raimondii. The sequence goes on from JABWPP010000049.1 coordinate 52,912,354, forward strand.
CCCCAAGAGTGCGAATTTGCCACGAGTACATACATGCTCATATTCGAAGGAACGTGGATCGAAGCCCAAGAGAGCATTCTATTACGCCCCAAGAGTGCGAATTTGCCACGAATACATGCTCACATTCGAAGGAATGAGGATCGAAGCCGAAGGAGGATCGAAGCCCAAGAGAGCATTCTATAACGCCCCAAGAGTGCGAATTTGCCACGAGTACATGCTGTACATGCTCACATTCGAAGGAACGAGGAGGATCGAAGCCCAAGGAGCATTCTATTACGCCCCAAGAGTGCGAATTTGCCACGTACAGTACATGCTCAGGATTCGAAGGAACGAGGATCGAAGCCCAAGAGAGCATTCTATTACGCCCCAAGAGTGCGAATTTGCCACGAGTACATGCTCACATTCGAAGGAACGAGGATCGAAGCCCCAAGAGAGCATTCTATTACTCCCCAAGAGTGCGAATTTGCCACGAGTACATGCTCACATTCGAAGGAACGAGGATCGAAGCCCAAGAGAGCATTCTATTACGCCCCAAGAGTGCGAATTTGCCACGACTACATGCTCACATTCGAAGGAACGTGGATCGAAAAGCCCAAGAGAGCATTCTATTACGCCCCAAGAGTGCGAATTTGCCACGAGTACATGCTCACATTCGAAGGAACAAGGATCGAAGAAGCCCAAGAGAGCATTCTAGCATTCTATTACGCCCCCCAAGAGTGCGAATTTGCCACGAGTACATGCTCAGATTCGAAGGAACGAGGATCGAAGCCCCAAGAGAGTATTCTATTACGCCCCAAGAGTGCGAATTTGCCACGAGTAAATGCCCAGATTCGACGGAACGAGGATCGAAGCCCCAGGAGAGCATTCTATTACGCCCCAAGAGTGCGAATTTGCCACGAGTACATGCTCACATTCGAAGGAACGAGGATCGAAGCCCAAGAGAGCATTCTATTACGCCCCAAGAGTGCGAATTTGCCACGAGTACATGCTCACACATTCGAAGAGATCGAAGGAACGAGGATCGAAGCCCCAAGAGAGCATTCTATTACGCCCCAAGAGTGCGAATTTGCCACGAGTACATGCTCACATTCGAAGGAACGAGGATCGAAGCCCAAGAGAGCATTCTATTACGCCCCAAGAGTGCGAATTTGCCACGAGTACATGCTCACATTCGAAGGAACGAGGATCGAAGCCCAAGAGTGAGCATTCTATTACGCCCCAAGAGTGCGAATTTGCCACGAGTACATGCTCACATTCATTCGAAGGAACGAGGGAACGAGGATCGAAGCCCCAAGAGAGCATTCTATTACTCCCCAAGAGTGCGAATACACGCCACGAGTACATGCTCACATTCGAAGGAACGAGGATCGAAGCCCAAGAGAGCATTCTATTACGCCCCAAGAGTGCGAATTTGCCACGAGTACATGCTCACATTCGAAGGAACGAGGATCGAAGCCCAAGAGAGCATTCTATTACGCCCCAAGAGTGCGAATTTGCCACGAGTACATACTCACATTCGAAGGAACGTGGTGCTCACATTCGAAGGAATGAGGATCGAAGCCCCAAGAGAGCATTCTATTAGGTCCCAAGAGTGCGAATTTGCCACGAGTACATGCTCACATTCGAAGGAACGAGGATCGAAGCCCAAGAGAGCATTCTAATACGCAAGAGTGCGAATTTGCCACGAGTAAGCCCATTCGAAGGAACGAGGATCGAAGCCCAAGTGAGCATTCTATTACGCCCCAAGAGTGCGAATTTGCCACGAGTACATGCTCATTCCTTCGAAGGAACGAGGATCGAAGCCCAAGTGAGCATTCTATTAGGCCCCACCCAAGAGTGCGAATTTGCCACGAATACATGCTCATTCGAGATTCGAGGAGGAACGAGGATCGAAGCCCCAAGAGAGCATTCTATTACGCCCCCCAAGAGTGCGAATTTGCCACGAGTACATGCTCACATTCGAAGGAAGGAACGAGGATCGAAGCCCAAGAGAGAGCATTCTATTACGCCCCAAGAGTGCGAATTTGCCACGAGTACATGCTCACATTCGAATGAACGAAGATCGAAGCCCAAGAGTGCATTCTATTACGCCCCAAGAGTGCGAATTTGCCACGAGTACATGCTGCTCACATTCGAAGGAACGAGGATCGAAGCCCAAGAGAGCATTCTATTTCGCCCCAAGAGTGCGAATTCGCCACGAGTACATGCTCACATTCGATTCGAAGGAACGAGGATCGAAGCCAAGAGAGAGAGAGAGAGCATTCTATTACGCCCCAAGAAGAGTGCGAATTTGCCCACACGAGTACATGCTCACATTCGAGGGAACGAGGATCGAAGCCCAAGAGAGCATTCTATTACGCCCCAAAGAGTGCGAATTTGCCACGAGAGTACATGCTCACATTCGAAGGAACGAGGATCGAAGCCCCAAGAGAGCATTCTATTACGCCCCAAGAGTGCGAATTTGCCACGAGTACATGCTCACATTCGAAGGAACGAGGATCGAAGCCCAAGAGAGCATTCTATTCTATTACGCCCCAAGAATGCGAATTTGCGAATTTGCACGAGTACATGCTCACATTCGAAGTAACGAGGATCGAAGCCCAAGAGAGCATTCTATTACGCCCCAAGAGTGCGAATTTTTCACGAGTACATGCTCCCATTCGAAGGAACGGGGATCGAAGCCGAAGAGTGCATTCTATTACGGCCCAGAGTGCGAATTTGCCACGAGTACATGCTCCCATCCATTCGAAGGAACGAGGATCGAAGCCGAAGAGTGCATTCTATTACGCCCCAAGAGTGCGAATTTGCCACGAGTACATGCTCACATTCGAAGGAACGAGGATCGAAGCCCAAGAGAGCATTCTATTACGCCCCAAGAGTGCGAATTTGCCACGAGTACATGCTCACATTCGAAGGAACGAGGATCGAAGCCCAAGAGAGCATTCTATTACGCCCCCCAAGAGTGCGAATTTGCCACGAGTACATGCTCACTCACATTCGAACGAAGGATCGAGGATCGAAGCCCCAAGAGAGCATTCTATTACGCCCCCCCCCAAGAGTGCGAAATTTGCCACGAGTACATGCTCACATTCGAATTCGAACGAAGGAATGAGGATCGAAGCCCAAGAGAGCATTCTATTACGCCCCAAGAGTGCGAATTTGCCACGAGTACATGCTCACATTCGAAGGAAACGAGGATCGAAGCCCAAGAGAGCATTCTATTATTACGCCAAGTGAGTGCGAATTTGCCACGAGTACATGCTCACATTCGAAGGAACGAGGATCGAAGCCTAAAGAGAGCATTCTATTACGCCCAAGAGTGCGAATTTGCCACGAGTACATGCTCACATTCGAAGGAACGAGGATCGAAGCCCAAGAGAGCATTCTATTACGCCCCAAGAGTGCGAATTTGCCACGACTACATGCTCACATTCGAAGGAACGAGGATCGAAGCCCCAAGAGAGCATTCTATTACTCCCCAAGAGTGCGAATTTGCCACGAGAGTACATGAACACATTGGAAGGAACGAGGATCGAAGCCCAAGAGAGCATTCTATTACGCCCCAAGAGTGCGAATTTGCCACGAGTACATGCTCACATTCGAAGGAACGAGGATCGAAGCCCAAGAGAGCATTCTATTACGCCCCAAGAGTGCGAATTTGCCACGAGTACATGCTCACATTCGAAGGAAAGAGGATCGAAGCCCAGTAGAGAGAGCATTCTATTACGCCCCCAAGAGTGCGAATTTGCCACCACGAGTACATGCTCACATTCGAAGGAACGAGGATCGAAGCCCAAGAGAGCATTCTATTATTACGCCCCAAGAGTGCGAATTTGCCACGAGTACATGCTCACATTCGAAGGAACGAGGATCGATCGAAGCCCAAAGAGAGCATTCTATTACGCCCCAAGAGTGCGAATTTGCCACGAGTACATGCTACATGCTCACATTCGAAGGAACGAGGATCGAAGCCCAAGAGAGCATTCTATTACGCCCCAAGAGTGCGAATTTGCCACGAGTACATGCTCACATTCGAATTCGAAGGAACGAGGATCGAAGCCCAAGAGAGCATTCTATTACGCCCCAAGAGTGCGAATTTGCCACGAGTACACGAGTACATGCTCACATTCGAAGGAACGAGGATCGAAGCCCAAGAGAGCATTCTATTACGCCCCCCAAGAGTGCGAATTTGCCACGACATGCTCACATTCACATTCGAAGGGAACGAGGATCGAAGCCCAAGAGAGCATTCTATTACGCCCCAAGAGTGCGAATTTGCCACGAGTACATGCTCTCACATCGATTCGAAAGGAATTCGAAGGATCGAAGGATCGAAGCCCAAGAGAGCATTCTATTACGCCCCAAGAGTGCGAATTTGCCACGAGTACATGCTCACATTCGAAGGAACGAGGATCGAAGCCCAAGAGAGCATTCTATTACGCCCCAAGAGTGCGAATTTGCCACGAGTACATGCTCACATTTGAAGGAACGAGGATCGAAGCCCCAAGAGAGCATTCTATTACGCCCCAAGAGTGCGAATTTGCCACGAGTACATGCTCACATTTGAAGGAACGAGGATCGAAGCCCAAGAGAGCATTCTATTACGCCCCAAGAGTGCGAATTTGCCACGAGTACATGCTCACATTCGAAGGAACGAGGATCGAAGCCCAAGAGAGCATTCTACGCCCCAAGAGTGCGAATTTGCCACGAGTACCTGCTCACATTCGAAGGAACGAGGATCGAAGCCCCAAGAGAGCATTCTAATACGCCCCAAGAGTGCGAATTTGCCACGAGTACATGCTCACATGCTCACATTCGAAGGAACGAGGATCGAGCCCGAAGCCCAAGAGAGCATTCTATTACGCCCCCAAGAGTGCGAATTTGCCACGAGTGCACATGCTCACATTCACATTCGAAGGAACGAGGATCGAAGCCCCAAGAGAGCATTCTATTACGCCCCAAGAGTGCGAATTTGCCACGAGTACATGCTCACATTCGAAGGAACGAGGATCGAAGCCCAAGAGAGCATTCTATTACGCCCCAAGAGTGCGAATTTGCCACGAGTACATGCTCACATTCGAAGGAACGAGGATCGAAGCCCAAGAGAGCATTCTATTACGCCCCAAGAGCTCGAATTTGCCACGAGTACATGCTCAGATTCGAAGGAACGAGGATCGAAGCCCCAAGAGAGCATTCTATTACGCCCCAAGAGTGCGAATTTGCCACGAGTACATGCTCACATTCGCTCAGGAAGTACAGCCCAAGAGACACATTCGAAGGAAGAGAATGCGAAGGAACGAGGATCGAAGCCCAAGAGAGCATTCTATTACGCCCCAAGAGTGCGAAATTTTTGCCACGAGTACATGCTCACATTCGAAGGAACGAGGATCGAAGCCCAAGAGAGCATTCTATTACGCCCCAAGAGTGCGAATTTGCCACGAGTACATGCTCACCTTCGAAGAACGAGGATCGAGGATCGAAGCCCCAAGAGAGCATTCTATTACGCCCCCCAAGAGTGCGAATTTGCCACGAGTACATGCTCACATTCGAAGGAACGAGGATCGAAGCCCCAAAGAGAGCATTCTATTACGCCCCAAGAGTGCGAATTTGCCACGAGTACATGCTCACATTCGAAGGAACGAGGATCGAGGATCGAAAGCCCAAGAGAGCATTCTATTACGCCCCAAGAGTGCGAATTTGCCACGAGTACCACATGCTCACATTCGAAGGAACTAGGATCGAAGCCCAAGAGAGCATTCTATTACGCCCCAAGAGTGCGAATTTGCCACTATGCTCACATTCGAAGGAACGAGGATCGAAGCCCAAGAGAGCATTCTACGCCCCAAGAGTGCGAATTTGCCACGAGTACATGCTCACATTCGAAGGAACGAGGATCGAAGCCCAAGAGAGCATTCTAATACGCCCCAAGAGTGCGAATTTGCCACGAGTACATGCTCACATTCGAAGGAACGAGGATCGAAGCCCCAAGAGAGCATTCTTTATTACGCCCCAAGAGTGCGAATTTGCCACGAGTAGTACATGCTCACATTCGAAGGAGGACGAGGATCGAAGCCCAAGAGAGCATTCTATTACGCCCCAAGAGTGCGAATTTGCCACGAGTACATGCTCACACATGCTCACATTCGAAGGAACGAGATCGATCGAAGCCCAAGAGAGCATTCCCCCAAGAGTGCGAATTTGCCACGAGTACATGCTCACATTCGAAGGAACGAGGATCGAAGCCCAAGAGAGCATTCTATATTCTATTACGCCCCAAGAGTGCGAATTTGCCACGAGTACATGCTCACATTCGAAGGAACGAGGATCGAAGCCCCCAAGAGAGCATTCTATTACGCCCCAAGAGTGCGAATTTTGCCACGAGTACATGCTCACATTCGAATTCGAAGGAACGAGGATCGAAGCCCAAGAGAGCATTCTATTACGCCCCAAGAGTGCGAATTTTGCCACGAGTACATGCTCACATTCGAACGAGGAACGAGGATCGAAGCCCCAAGAGAGCATTCTATTACGCCCCAAGAGTGCGAATTTGCCACGAGTACATGCTCACATTCGAAGGAACGAGGAGGATCGAACCCCAAGAGAGCATTCTATTACGCCCCAAGAGTGCGAATTTGCCACGAGTACATGCTCACATTCGAAGGAACGAGGATCGAAGCCCAAGAGAGCATTCTATTACCCCCAAGAGTGCGAATTTGCCACGAGTACATGCTCACATTCGAAGGAACGAGGATCGAAGCCCCAAGAGAGAGCATTCTATTACGCCCCAAGAGTGCGAAATTTGCCACGAGTACATGCTCACATTCATTCGAAGGAACGAGGATCGAAGCCCAAGAGAGCATTCTATTACGCCCCAAGAGTGCGAATTTGCCACGAGTACATGCTCACATTCGAAGGAAGAGGATCGAAGCCCAAGAGAGCATTTCTATTACGCCCCAAGAGTGCGAATTTGCCACGAGTACATGCTCACATTCGAAGGAAGAAGAGGATCGAAGCCCCAAGAGAGCATTCTATTACGCCCCAAGAGAGCGCGAATTTGCCACGAGTACATACTCACATTTGAAGGAACGAGGATCGAAGCCCAAAGAGAGCATTCTATTACGCCCCAAGAGTGCGAATTTGCCACGAGTACATGCTCACATTCGAAGGAACGAACGAGGATCGAAGCCCAAGAGAGCATTCTATTACGCCCCAAGAGTGCGAATTTGCCACGAGTACATGCTCACACATTCGAACGAGGAACGAGGATCGAAGCCCAAGAGAGCATTCTATTACGCCCCAAGAGTGCGAAATTTGCCACGAGTACATGCTCACATTCGAATTCGAACGAGGATCGAAGCCCAAGAGAGCATTCTATTACGCCCCAAGAGTGCGAATTTTCCACGAGTACATGCTCACATTCGAAGGAACGAGGATCGAAGCCCAAGAGAGCATTCTATTACGCCCCAAGAGTGCGAATTTGCCACGAGTACATGCTCACATTCGAAGGAACGAGGATCGAAGCCCAAGAGAGCATTCTATTACGCCCCAAGAGTGCGAATTTGCCACGAGTACATGCACACATTCGAAGGAAACGAGGATCGAAGCCCAAGAGAGCATTCTATTACGCCCCAAGAGTGCGAATTAGCCACGAGTACATCCTCACATTCGAACGAGGAACGAGGATCGAAGCCCAAGAGAGCATTCTATTACGCCCCAAGAGTGCATATTTGCCACGAGTACATGCTCACATTCGAAGGAACGAGGATCGAAGCCCAAGAGAGCATTCTATTACGCCCCAAGAGTGCGAATTTGCCACGAGTGCTCACATGCTCACATTCGAATTCGAAGGAACGAGGATCGAAGCCCAAGAGAGCATTCTATTATGCCCCCAAGAGTGCGAATTTGCCACGAGTACATGCTCAGATTCGAAGGAACGAGGATCGAAGCCCCAAGAGAGCATTCTATTACGCCCCAAGAGTGCGAATTTGCCAATTTGCCACGAGTACATGCTCACATTCGAAGGAACGAGGATCGAAGCCCAAGAGAGCATTCTATTACGCCCCAAGAGTGCGAATTCGCCACGAGTACATGCTCACATTCGAAGGAACGAGGATCGAAGCCCAAGAGAGCATTCTATTACGCCCCCAAGAGTGCGAATTCGCCACGAGTCGAGCACATGCTCACATTCGAGGAACGAGGATCGAAGCCCAAGAGAGCATTCTATTACGCCCCAAGAGTGCGAATTTGCCACGAGTACATGCTCACTTTCGAAGGAACGAGGATCGAAGCCCCAAGAGAGCATTCTATTACGCCCCAAGAGTGCGAATTTGCCACGAGTACATGCTCACTTTCGAAGGAACGAGGATCGAAGCCCCAAGAGAGCATTCTATTACTCCCCAAGAGTGCGAATACGCCACGAGTACATGCTCACATTCGAAGGAACGAGGATCGAAGCCCAAGAGAGCATTCCATTATGCCCCAAGAGTGCGAATTTGCCACGAGTACATGCTCACATTCGAAGGAACGAGGATCGAAGCCCAAGAGAGCATTCTATTACGCCCCAAGAGTGCGAATTTGCCACACGAGTACATGCTCACATTCGAAGGAACGAGGATCGAAGCCCCAAGAGAGCATTCTATTACGCCCCAAGAGTACGAATTTGCCACGAGAGTACATGCTCACATTCGAAGGAACGAGGATCGAAGCCCCAAGAGAGCATTCTATTACGCCCCAAGAGTGCGAATTTGCCACGAGTACATGCTCACATTCGAAGGAACGAGGATCGAAGCCCAAGAGAGCATTCTATTACGCCCCAAGAGTGCGAATTTGCCACGAGTACATGCTCACATTCGAAGGAACGAGGATCGAAGCCCCAAGAGAGCATTCTATTACGCCCCAAGAGTGCGAATTTGCCACGAGTACATGCTCACATTCGAAGGAACGAGGATCGAAGCCCAAGAGAGCATTCTATTACGCCCCAAGAGTGCGAATTCACCACGAGTACATGCTCACATTCGAAGGAACGAGGATCGAAGCCCCAAGAGAGCATTCTATTACCCCCCAAGAGTGCGAATTTGCCACGAGTACATGCTCACATTCGAAGGAACGAGGATCGAAGCCCAAGAGAGCATTCTATTACGCCCCAAGAGTGCGAATTTGCCACGAGTACATGCTCACATTCGAAGGAACGAGGATCGAAGCCCAAGAGAGCATTCTATTACGCCCCAAGAGTGCGAATTTGCCACGAGTACATGCTCACATTCGAAGGAACGAGGATCGAAGCCCCAAGAGAGCATTCTATTAGGCCTCCAAGAGTGCGAATTTGCCACGTAGTACACATGCTCACATTCGAAGGAACGAGGATCGAAGCCCAAGAGAGCATTCTATTACGCCCCAAGAGTGCGAATTGCCACGCACACGAGTACATGCTCCCATTCGAAGGAAGGAGGATCGAAGCCCAAGAGAGCATTCTATTACGCCCCAAGAGTGCGAATTTGCCACGAGTACATGCTCACATTCGAAGGAACGAGGATCGAAGCCCCAAGAGAGCATTCTATTACTCCCCAAGAGTGCGAATTTGCCACGAGTACATGCTCACATTCGAGGAACGAGGATCGAAGATCGAAAGCCCCAAGAGAGCATTCTATTTACGCCCCAAGAGTGCAAAAGCAATTACGCCCCAAAGAGTGCCCACGAATGCTGCCACGAGTACATGCTCACATTCGAAGGAACGAGGATCGAAGCCCAAGAGAGCATTCTATTACGCCCCAAGAGTGCGAATTTGCCACGAGTACATGCTCACATTCGAAGGAACGAGGATCGAAGCCCAAGAGAGCATTCTATTACGCCCCAAGAGTGCGAATTTGCCACGAGTACATGCTCTCACATTCGAAGGAACGAGAATCGAAGCCCAAGAGAGCATTCTATTACGCCCCAAGAGAGTGAATTTGCCACGAGTTCATGCTCACATTCGAAGGAACGAGGATCGAAGCCCAAGAGAGCATTCTATTACGCCCCAAGAGTGCGAATTTGCCACGAGTACATGCTCACATTCGAAGGAACGAGGATCGAAGCCCAAAGAGAGCATTCTATTACGCCCCAAGAGTGCGAATTTGCCACACGTACATGCTCACATTCGAAGGAACGAGGATCGAAGCCCCCAAGAGAGATTCTATTACGCCCCAAGAGTGCGAATTTGCCACGAGTACATGCTCACATTCGAAGGAACGAGGATCGAAGCCCAAGAGAGCATTCTATTACGCCCCAAGAGTGCGAATTTGCCACGAGCCACGAGTACATGCTCACATTCGAAGGAACGAGGATCGAAGCCCCAAGAGAGCATTCTATTACGCCCCAAGAGTGCGAATTTGCCACGAGTACATGCTCACATTCGAAGGAACGAGGATCGAAGCCCAAGAGAGCATTCTATTACGCCCCAAGAGTGCGAATTTGCCACGAGTACATGCTCACATTCGAAGGAACGAGGATCGAAGCCCAAGAGAGCATTCTATTACGCCCCAAGAGTGCGAATTTGCCACGAGTACATGCTCACATTCGAAGGAACGAGGATCGAAGCCCAAGAGAGCATTCTATTACGCCCCAAGAGTGCGAATTTGCCACGAGTACATGCTCACATTCGAAGGAACGAGGATCGAAGCCCAAGAGAGCATTCTATTACGCCCCAAGAGTGCGAATTTGCCACGAGTACATGCTCACATTCGAAGGAACGAGGATCGAAGCCCAAGAGAGCATTCTATTACGCCCCAAGAGTGCGAATTTTTCACGAGTACATGCTCACATTCGAAGGAACGAGGATCGAAGCCCAAGAGAGCATTCTATTACGCCCCAAGAGTGCGAATTTGCCACGAGTACATGCTCAGATTCGAAGGAACGAGTATCGAAGCCCAGATTCGAAGGAACGAGGATCGAAGCCCCAAGAGAGCATTCTATTACGCCCCAAGAGTGCGAATTTGCCACGAGTACATGCATGCTCATTCGAACGATTCGAAGGAACGAGGATCGAAGCCCAAGAGAGCATTCTATTACGCCCCAAGAGTGCGAATTTGCCACGAGTACATGCTCACCTTCGAAGGAACGAGGATCGAAGCCCAAGAGAGCATTCTATTACGCCCCAAGAGTGCGAATTTGCCACGAGTACATGCTCACACATTCGAAGGAACGAGGATCGAAGACCAAGAGAGCATTCTATTAAGCCCCAAGAGTGCGAATTTGCCACGAGTACATGCTCACATTCGAAGGAATGAGGATCGAAGCCCCAAGAGAGCATTCTATTACGCCCCAAGAGTGCGAATTTTTGCCACGAGTACATGCTCACATTCGAAGGAACGAGGATCGAAGCCCAAGAGAGCATTCTATTACGCCCCAAGAGTGCGAATTTGCCACGAGTACATGCTCACATTCGAAGGATCGAGGACCGAGGATCGAAGCCCAAGAGAGCATTCTATTACGCCCCAAGAGTGCGAATTTGCCACGAGTACATGCTCACATTCGAAGGAACGAGGATCGAAGCCCCAAGAGAGCATTCTATTACGCCCCAAGAGTGCGAATTTGCCACGAGTACATGCTCACATTCGAAGGAACGAGGATCGAAGCCCAAGAGAGCATTCTATTACGCCCCAAGAGTGCGAATTTTGCCACGAGTACATGCTCACATTCGAAGGAACGAGGATCGAAGCCCCAAGAGAGCATTCTATTACGCCCCAAGAGTGCGAATTTGCCACGAGTACATGCTCACATTCGAAGGAACGAGGATCGAAGCCCAAGAGAGCATTCTATTACGCCCCCAAGAGTGCGAATTTGCCACGAGTACATGCTCACATTCGAAGGAACGAGGATCGAAGCCCAAGAGAGCATTCTATTACGCCCCAAGAGTGCGAATTTGCCACGAGTACATGCTCACATTCGAAGGAACGAGGATCGAAGCCCCAAGAGAGCATTCTATTACGCCCCAAGAGTGCGAATTTTTTGCCACGAGTACATGCTCACATTCGAAGGATTCGAAGGAACGAGGATCGAAGCCCAAGAGAGCATTCTATTACGCCCCAAGAGTTCGAATTTGCCACGAGTACATGCCCAGATTCGACATTCGAAGGAACGAGGATCGAAGCCCAAGAGAGCATTCTATTATTACGCCCCAAGAGTGCGAATTTTGCCACGAGTACATGCTCACATTCGAAGGAACGAGGATCGAAGCCCAGTAGAGCATTCTATTACGCCCCAAGAGTGCGAATTTGCCACGAGTACATGCTCAGATTCGAAGGAACGAGGATCGAAGCCCAAGAGAGCATTCTATTACGCCCCAAGAGTTCGAATTTGCCACGAGAATTTGCCACGAGTACATGCTCACATTCGAAGGAACGAGGATCGAAGCCCAAGAGAGCATTCTATTACGCCCCAAGAGTGCGAATTTGCCACGCCACGAGTACATGCTCACATTCGAAGGACGAGGATCGAAGCCCAAGAGAGCATTCTATTACGCCCCAAGAGTGCGAATTTGCCACGAGTACATGCTCATATTCGAAGGAACGAGGATCGAAGCCCGAGTGAGCATTCTATTACGCCCCAAGAGTGCGAATTTGCCACGAGTACATGCTCACATTCAAAGGAACGAGGATCGAAGCCCCAAGAGAGCATTCTATTACGCCCCGAGAGTGCGAATTTGCCACGAGTACATGCTCACATTCGAATGAACGAGGATTGAAGCCCAAGAGAGCATTCTATTACGCCCCGAGAGTGCGAATTTGCCACGAGTACATGCTCACATTCGAATGAACGAGGATCGAAGCCCAAGAGAGCATTCTATTACGCCCCAAGAGTGCGAATTTGCCACATGTACATGCTCACATTCGAAGGAACGAGGATCGAAGCCCCAAGAGAGCATTCTATTAGGCCCCAAGAGTGCGAATTTGCCACGAGTACATGCTCACATTCGAAGGAACGAGGATCGATCGAAGCCCAAGAGAGCATTCTATTACGCCCCAAGAGTGCGAATTTGCCACGAGTACATGCTCACATTCGAAGGAACGAGGATCGAAGCCCTGAGAGAGCATTCTATTACGCCCCAAGAGTGCGAATTTGTCACGAGTACATGCTCACATTCGAAGGAACGAGGATCGAAGCCCAAGAGAGCATTCTATTACGCCCCAAGAGTGCGAATTTGCCACGAGTACATGCTCACATTCGAAGGAAGGAACGAGGATCGATCGAAGCCCAAGAGAGCATTCTATTACGCCCCAAGAGTGCGAATTTGCCACGAGTACATGCTCACATTCGAAGGAACGAGGATCGAAGCCCAAGAGAGCATTCTATTACGCCCCAAGAGTGCGAATTTGCCACGAGTACATGCTCACATTCGAAGGAACGAGGATCGAAGCCCAAGAGAGCATTCTATTACGCCCCAAGAGTGCGAATTTGCCACGAGTACATGCTCACATTCGAAGGAACGAGGATCGAAGCCCAAGAGAGCATTCTATTACGCCCCAAGAGTGCGAATTTGCCACGAGTACATGCTCACATTCGAAGGAACGAGGATCGAAGCCCAAGAGAGCATTCTATTACGCCCCAAGAGTGCGAATTTGCCACGAGTACATGCTCACATTCGAAGGAACGAGGATCGAAGCCCAAGAGAGCATTCTATTACGCCCCAAGAGTGCGAATTTGCCACGAGTACATGCTCACCTTCGAAGGAACGAGGATCGAAGCCCAAGAGAGCATTCTATTACGCCCCAAGAGTGCGAATTTGCCACGAGTACATGCTCACATTCGAAGGAACGAGGATCGAAGCCCAAGAGAGCATTCTATTACGCCCCAAGAGTGCGAATTTGCCACGAGTACATGCTCACATTCGAAGGAACGAGGATCGAAGCCCAAGAGAGCATTCTATTACGCCCCAAGAGTGCGAATTTGCCACGAGTACATGCTCACATTCGAAGGAACGAGGATCGAAGCCCAAGAGAGCATTCTATTACGCCCCAAGAGTGCGAATTTGCCACGAGTACATGCTCACATTCGAAGGAACGAGGATCGAAGCCCAAGAGAGCATTCTATTACGCCCCAAGAGTGCGAATTTGCCACGAGTACATGCTCACCTTCGAAGGAACGAGGATCGAAGCCCAAGAGAGCATTCTATTACGCCCCAAGAGTGCGAATTTGCCACGAGTACAATGCTCACATTCGAAGGAACGAGGATCGAAGCCCAAGAGAGCATTCTATTACGCCCCAAGAGTGCGAATTTGCCACGAGTACATGCTCACATTCGAAGGAACGAGGATCGAAGCCCCAAGAGAGCATTCTATTACGCCCCAAGAGTGCGAATTTGCCACGAGTACATGCTCACATTCGAAGGAACGAGGATCGAAGCCCAAGAGAGCATTCTATTACGCCCCAAGAGTGCGAATTTGCCACGAGTACATGCTCACATTCGAAGGAACGAGGATCGAAGCCCAAGAGAGCATTCTATTACGCCCCAAGAGTGCGAATTTGCCACGAGTACATGCTCACATTCGAAGGAACGAGGATCGAAGCCCCAAGAGAGCATTCTATTACGCCCCAAGAGTGCGAATTTGCCACGAGTACATGCTCACATTCGAAGGAACGAGGATCGAAGCCCAAGAGAGCATTCTATTACGCCCCAAGAGTGCGAATTTGCCACGAGTACATGCCCAGATTCGACGGAACGAGGATCGAAGCCCAAGAGAGCATTCTATTACGCCCCAAGAGTGCGAATTTGCCACGAGTACATGCTCACATTCGAAGGAACGAGGATCGAAGCCCAAGAGAGCATTCTATTACGCCCCAAGAGTGCGAATTTGCCACGAGTACATGCTCACATTCGAAGGAACGAGGATCGAAGCCCAAGAGAGCATTCTATTACGCCCCAAGAGTGCGAATTTGCCACGAGTACATGCTCACATTCGAAGGAACGAGGATCGAAGCCCAAGAGAGCATTCTATTACGCCCCAAGAGTGCGAATTTGCCACGAGTACATGCTCACATTCGAAGGAACGAGGATCGAAGCCCAAGAGAGCATTCTATTACGCCCCAAGAGTGCGAATTTGCCACGAGTACATGCTCACATTCGAAGGAACGAGGATCGAAGCCCAAGAGAGCATTCTATTACGCCCCAAGAGTGCGAATTTGCCACAAGTACATTCACACATTCGAAGGAACGAGGATCGAAGCCCAAGAGAGCATTCTATTACGCCCCAAGAGTGCGAATTTGCCACGAGTATTTGCTCACATTCGAAGGAACGAGGATCGAAGCCCAAGAGAGCATTCTATTACGCCCCCAAGAGTGCGAATTAGCCACGAGTACATGCTCAGATTCGAAGGAACGAGGATCGAAGCCCAAGAGAGCATTCTATTACGCCCCAAGAGTGCGAATTTGCCACGAGTACATGCTCACATTCGAAGGAACGAGGATCGAAGCCCAAGAGAGCATTCTATTACGCCCCAAGAGTGCGAATTTGCCACGAGTACATGCTCACATTCGAAGGAAGGAACGAGGATCGAAGCCCAAGAGAGCATTCTATTACGCCCCAAGAGTGCGAATTTGCCACGAGTACATGCTCACATTCGAAGGAACGAGGATCGAAGCCCAAGAGAGCATTCTATTACGCCCCAAGAGTGCGAATTTGCCACGAGTACATGCACACATTCGAAGGAACGAGGATCGAAGCCCAAGAGAGCATTCTATTACGCCCCAAGAGTGCGAATTTGCCACGAGTACATGCTCACCTTCGAAGGAACGAGGATCGAAGCCCAAGAGAGCATTCTATTACGCCCCAAGAGTGCGAATTTGCCACGAGTACATGCTCAGATTCGAAGGAACGAGGATCGAAGCCCCAAGAGAGCATTCTATTACGCCCCAAGAGTGCGAATTTGCCACGAGTACATGCTCACATTCGAAGGAACGAGGATCGAAGCCCAAGAGAGCATTCTATTACGCCCCAAGAGTGCGAATTTGCCACGAGTACATGCTCACATTCGAAGGAACGAGGATCGAAGCCCAAGAGAGCATTCTATTACGCCCCAAGAGTGCGAATTTGCCACGAGTACATGCTCACATTCGAAGGAACGAGGATCGAAGCCCAAGAGAGCATTCTATTACGCCCCAAGAGTGCGAATTTGCCACGAGTACATGCTCACATTCGAAGGAACGAGGATCGAAGCCCAAGAGAGCATTCTATTACGCCCCCCAAGAGTGCGAATTTGCCACGAGTACATGCTCACATTCGAAGGAACGAGGATCGAAGCCCAAGAGAGCATTCTATTACGCCCCAAGAGTGCGAATTCACCACGAGTACATGCTCACATTCGAAGGAACGAGGATCGAAGCCCAAGAGAGCATTCTATTACGCCCCAAGAGTGCGAATTTGCCACGAGTACATGCTCACATTCGAAGGAACGAGGATCGAAGCCCAAGAGAGCATTCTATTACGCCCCAAGAGTGCGAATTTGCCACGAGTACATGCTCACATTCGAAGGAACGAGGATCGAAGCCCAAGAGAGCATTCTATTACGCCCCAAGAGTGCGAATTTGCCACGAGTACATGCTCACATTCGAAGGAACGAGGAACGAGGATCGAAGCCCAAGAGAGCATTCTATTACGCCCCAAGAGTGCGAATTTGCCACGAGTACATGCTCACATTCGAAGGAACGGGGATCGAAGCCCAAGAGAGCATTCTATTACGCCCCAAGAGTGCGAATTTGCCACGAGTACATGGTCACATTCGAAGGAACGTGGATCGAATCCCAAGAGAGCATTCTATTACGCCCTAAGAGTGCGAATTTGCCACGAGTACATGCTCACATTCGATGGAACGTGGATCGAAAGCCCAAGAGAGCATTCTATTACGCCCTAAGAGTGCGAATTTGCCACGAGTACATGCTCACATTCGATGGAACGTGGATCGAAAGCCCAAGAGAGCATTCTATTACGCCCCAAGAGTGCGAATTTACACGAGTACATGCTCACATTCGAAGGAACGAGGATCGAAGCCCCAAGAGAGCATTCTATTACGCCCCAAGAGTGCGAATTTGCCACGAGTACATGCTCACATTCGAAAGGAACGAGGATCGAAGCCCAAGAGAGCATTCTATTACGCCCAAGGAGTGCGAATTTGCCACGAGTACATGCTCACATTCGAAGGAACGAGGATCGAAGCCCAAGAGAGCATTCTATTACGCCCCAAGAGTGCGAATTTGCCACGAGTACATGCTCACAATCGAAGGAACGAGGATCGAAGCCCAAGAGAGCATTCTATTACGCCCCAAGAGTGCGAATTTGCCACGAGTACATGCTCACATTCGAAGGAAACGAGGATCGAAGCCCAAGAGAGCATTCTATTACGCCCCAAGAGTGCGAATTTGCCACGAGTACATGCTCACATTCGAAGGAACGAGGATCGAAGCCCAAGAGAGCATTCTATTACGCCCCAAGAGTGCGAATTTGCCACGAGTACATGCTCACATTCGAAAGAAACGAGGATCGAAGCCCAAGAGAGCATTCTATTACGCCCCAAGAGTGCGAATTAGCCACGAGTACATGCTCAGATTCGAAGGAACGAGGATCGAAGCCCAAGAGAGCATTCTATTACGCCCCAAGAGTGCGAATTTGCCACGAGTACATGCTCACATTCGAAGGAACGAGGATCGAAGCCCAAGAGAGCATTCTATTACGCCCCAAGAGTGCGAATTTGCCACGAGTACATGCTCACATTCGAAGGAACGAGGATCGAAGCCCAAGAGAGCATTCTATTACGCCCCAAGAGTGCGAATTTGCCACGAGTACATGCTCACATTCGAAGGAACGAGGATCGAAGCCCAAGAGAGCATTCTATTACGCCCCAAGAGTGCGAATTTGCCACGAGTACATGCTCACATTCGAAGGAACGAGGATCGAAGCCCCAAGAGAGCATTCTATTACGCCCCAAGAGTGCGAATTTGCCGCCACGAGTACATGCATGCTCACATTCGAAGGAACGAGGATCGAAGCCCAAGAGAGCATTCTATTACGCCCCAAGAGTGCGAATTTGCCACGAGTACATGCTCACATTCGAAGGAACGAGGATCGAAGCCCAAGAGAGCATTCTATTACGCCCCAAGAGTGCGAATTTGCCACGAGTACATGCTCACATTCGAAGGAACGAGGATCGAAGCCCCAAGAGAGCATTCTATTACGCCCCAAGAGTGCGAATTTGCCACGAGTACATGCACACATTCGAAGGAACGAGGATCGAAGCCCAAGAGAGCATTCTATTACGCCCCAAGAGTGCGAATTTGCCACGAGTACATGCTCACCTTCGAAGGAACGAGGATCGAAGCCCAAGAGAGCATTCTATTACGCCCCAAGAGTGCGAATTTGCCACGAGTACATGCTCACCTTCGAAGGAACGAGGATCGAAGCCCAAGAGAGCATTCTATTACGCCCCAAGAGTGCGAATTTGCCACGAGTACATGCTCACATTCGAAGGAACGAGGATCGAAGCCCAAGAGAGCATTCTATTACGCCCCCAAGAGTGCGAATTTGCCACGAGTACATGCTCACATTCGAAGGAACGAGGATCGAAGCCCAAGAGAGCATTCTATTACGCCCCAAGAGTGCGAATTTGCCACGAGTACATGCTCACATTCGAAGGAACGAGGATCGAAGCCCAAGAGAGCATTCTATTACGCCCCAAGAGTGCGAATTTGCCACGAGTACATGCTCACATTCGAAGGAACGAGGATCGAAGCCCAAGAGAGCATTCTATTACGCCCCAAGAGTGCGAATTTGCCACGAGTACATGCTCACATTCGAAGGAACGAGGATCGAAGCCCAAGAGAGCATTCTATTACGCCCCAAGAGTGCGAATTTGCCACGAGTACATGCTCACATTCGAAGGAACGAGGATCGAAGCCCCAAGAGAGCATTCTATTACGCCCCAAGAGTGCGAATTTGCCACGAGTACATGCTCACATTCGAAGGAACGAGGATCGAAGCCCCAAGAGAGCATTCTATTACGCCCCAAAAGTGCGAATTTGCCACGAGTACATGCTCACATTCGAAGGAACGAGGATCGAAGCCCAAGAGAGCATTCTATTACGCCCCAAGAGTGCGAATTTGCCACGAGTACATGCTCACATTCGAAGGAACGAGGATCGAAGCCCAAGAGAGCATTCTATTACGCCCCAAGAGTGCGAATTTGCCACGAGTACATGCTCACATTCGAAGGAACGAGGATCGAAGCCCAAGAGAGCATTCTATTACGCCCCAAGAGTGCGAATTTGCCACGAGTACATGCTCACATTCGAAGGAACGAGGATCGAAGCCCCAAGAGAGCATTCTATTACGCCCCAAGAGTGCGAATTTGCCACGAGTACATGCTCACATTCGAAGGAACGAGGATCGAAGCCCAAGAGAGCATTCTATTACGCCCCAAGAGTGCGAATTTGCCACGAGTACATGCTCACATTCGAAGGAACGAGGATCGAAGCCCAAGAGAGCATTCTATTACGCCCCAAGAGTGCGAATTTGCCACGAGTACATGCTCACATTCGAAGGAACGAGGATCGAAGCCCAAGAGAGCATTCTATTACGCCCCAAGAGTGCGAATTTGCCACGAGTACATGCTCACATTCGAAGGAACGAGGATCGAAGCCCAAGAGAGCATTCTATTACGCCCCAAGAGTGCGAATTTGCCACGAGTACATGCTCACATTCGAAGGAACGAGGATCGAAGCCCAAGAGAGCATTCTATTACGCCCCAAGAGTGCGAATTTGCCACGAGTACATGCTCACATTCGAAGGAAGGAACGAGGATCGAAGCCCAAGAGAGCATTCTATTACGCCCCAAGAGAGTGCGAATTTGCCACGAGTACATGCTCACATTCGAAGGAACGAGGATCGAAGCCCCCAAGAGAGCATTCTATTACGCCCCAAGAGTGCGAATTTGCCACGAGTACATGCTCACATTCGAAGGAACGAGGATCGAAGCCCAAGAGAGCATTCTATTACGCCCCAAGAGTGCGAATTTGCCACGAGTACATGCTCACATTCGAAGGAACGAGGATCGAAGCCCAAGAGAGCATTCTATTACGCCCCAAGAGTGCGAATTTGCCACGAGTACATGCTCACATTCGAAGGAACGAGGATCGAAGCCCAAGAGAGCATTCTATTACGCCCCAAGAGTGCGAATTTGCCACGAGTACATGCTCACATTCGAAGGAACGAGGATCGAAGCCCAAGAGAGCATTCTATTACGCCCCAAGAGTGCGAATTTTGCCACGAGTACATGCTCACATTCGAAGGAACGAGGATCGAAGCCCAAGAGAGCATTCTATTACGCCCCAAGAGTGCGAATTTGCCACGAGTACATGCTCACATTCGAAGGAACGAGGATCGAAGCCCCAAGAGAGCATTCTATTACGCCCCAAGAGTGCGAATTTGCCACGAGTACATGCTCACATTCGAAGGAAGGAACGAGGATCGAAGCCAAAGGGAGCATTCTATTACGCCCCAAGAGTGCGAATTTGCCACGAGTACATGCTCACATTCGAAAGAACGAGGATCGAAGCCCAAGAGAGCATTCTATTACGCCCCAAGAGTGCGAATTTGCCACGAGTACATGCTCACATTCGAAGGAACGAGGATCGAAGCCCCAAGAGAGCATTCTATTACGCCCCAAGAGTGCGAATTTGCCACGAGTACATGCTCACATTCGAAGGAACGAGGATCGAAGCCCCAAGAGAGCATTCTTCTATTACGCCCCAAGAGTGCGAATTTGCCACGAGTACATGCTCACATTCGAAGGAACGAGGATCGAAGCCCCAAGAGAGCATTCTATTACGCCCCAAGAGTGCGAATTTGCCACGAGTACATGCTCACATTCGAAGGAACGAGGATCGAAGCCCAAGAGAGCATTCTATTACGCCCCAAGAGTGCGATTTCGCCACGAGTACATGCTCACATTCGAAGGAACGAGGATCGAAGCCCAAGAGAGCATTCTATTACGCCCCAAGAGTGCGAATTTGCCATGAGTACATGCTCTCCCATTCGAAGGAGCGAGGATCGAGCCCCGAGATCGAAGCCCAAGAGAGCATTCTGTTACGCCCCGAGAGTGCGAATTTGCCACGAGTACATTCTCACATTCGAAGGAACGAGGATCGAAGCCCAAGAGAGCATTCTATTACGCCCCAAGAGTGCGAATTTGCCACGAGTACATGCTCACATTCGAAGGAACGAGGATCGAAGCCCAAGAGAGCATTCTATTACGTCCCAAGAGTGCGAATTTGCCACGAGTACATGCTCACATTCGAAAGAAACGAGGATCGAAGCCCAAGAGAGCATTCTATTACGCCCCAAGAGTGCGAATTAGCCACGAGTACATGCTCAGATTCGAAGGAACGAGGATCGAAGCCCAAGAGAGAGCATTCTATTACGCCCCAAGAGTGCGAATTAGCCACGAGTACATGCTCAGATTCGAAGGAACGAACGAGGATCGAAGAAGCCCAAGAGAGCATTCTATTACGCCCCAAGAGTGCGAATTTGCCACGAGTACATGCTCACATTCGAAGGAACGAGGATCGAAGCCCAAGAGAGCATTCTATTACGCCCCAAGAGTGCGAATTTGCCACGAGTACATGCTCACATTCGAAGGAACGAGGATCGAAGCCCAAGAGAGCATTCTATTACGCCCCAAGAGTGCGAATTTGCCACGAGTACATGCTCACATTCGAAGGAACGAGGATCGAAGCCCAAGAGAGCATTCTATTACGCCCCAAGAGTGCGAATTTGCCACGAGTACATGCTCACATTCGAAGGAACGAGGATCGAAGCCCAAGAGAGCATTCTATTACGCCCCAAGAGTGCGAATTTGCCACGAGTACATGCTCACATTCGAAGGAACGAGGATCGAAGCCAAAGAGAGCATTCTATTACGCCCCAAGAGTGCGAATTTGCCACGAGTACATGCTCACATTCGAAGGAAAGAGGATCGAAGCCCAAGAGAGCATTCTATTACGCCCCAAGAGTGCGAATTTGCCACGAGTACATGCTCACATTCGAAGGAACGAGGATCGAAGCCCCAAGAGAGCATTCTATTACGCCCCAAGAGTGCGAATTTGCCACGAGTACATGCTCACATTCGAAGGAACGAGGATCGAAGCCCAAGAGAGCATTCTATTACGCCCCAAGAGTGCGAATTTGCCACGAGTACATGCTCACATTCGAAGGAACGAGGATCGAAGCCCCAAGAGAGCATTCTATTACGCCCCAAGAGTGCGAATTTGCCACGAGTACATGCTCACATTCGAAGGAACGAGGATCGAAGCCCAAGAGAGCATTCTATTACGCCCCAAGAGTGCGAATTTGCCACGAGTACATGCTCACATTCGAAGGAACGAGGATCGAAGCCCAAGAGAGCATTCTATTACGCCCCAAGAGTGCGAATTTGCCACGAGTACATGCTCACATTCGAAGGAACGAGGATCGAAGCCCAAGAGAGCATTCTATTACGCCCCAAGAGTGCGAATTTGCCACGAGTACATGCTCACATTCGAAGGAACGAGGATCGAAGCCCAAGAGAGCATTCTATTACGCCCCAAGAGTGCGAATTTGCCACGAGTACATGCTCACATTCGAAGGAACGAGGATCGAAGCCCAAGAGAGCATTCTATTACGCCCCAAGAGTGCGAATTTGCCACGAGTACATGCTCACATTCGAAGGAACGAGGATCGAAAGCCCAAGAGAGAGCATTCTATTACGCCCCAAGAGTGCGAATTTGCCACGAGTACATGCTCACATTCGAAGGAACGAGGATCGAAGCCCAAGAGAGCATTCTATTACGCCCCAAGAGTGCGAATTTGCCACGAGTACATGCTCACATTCGAAGGAACGAGGATCGAAGCCCAAGAGAGCATTCTATTACGCCCCAAGAGTGCGAATTTTGCCACGAGTACATGCTCACATTCGAAGGAACGAGGATCGAAGCCCCAAGAGAGCATTCTATTACGCCCCAAGAGTGCGAATTTGCCACGAGTACATGCTCACATTCGAAGGAACGAGGATCGAAGCCCAAGAGAGCATTCTATTACGGCCCAAGAGTGCGAATTTGCCACGAGTACATGCTCACATTCGAAGGAACGAGGATCGAAGCCCAAGAGAGCATTCTATTACGGCCCAAGAGTGCGAATTTGCCACGAGTACATGCTCACATTCGAGGAACGAGGATGAAGCCGAAGAGAGCATTCTATTACCCCCAAGAGTGCGAATTTGCCACGAGTACATGCTCACATTCGAAGGAACGAGGATCGAAGCCCAAGAGAGCATTCTATTACGCCCCAAGAGTGCGAATTTGCCACGAGTACATGGTCACATTCGAAGGAAGGAGGATTGAAGCCCAAGAGAGCATTCTATTACGCCCCAAGAGTGCGAATTTGCCACGAGTACATGCAAGAGTGCGAATTTGCCACGAGTACATGCTCACATTCGAAGGAACGAGGATCGAAGCCCCAAGAGAGCATTCTATTACGCCCCAAGAGTGCGAATTTGCCACGAGTACATGCTCACATTCGAAGGAACGAGGATCGAAGCCCAAGAGAGCATTCTATTACGCCCCAAGAGTGCGAATTTGCCACGAGTACATGCTCACATTCGAAGGAACAAGGATCGAAGCCCAAGAGAGCAATTCCTACTGTGAATATCCACCTGTAAGGAGTAAGGAAGGATTTGAGGAGGTTTGAGGGAGATTTGGCTAAGAAAATGGAGTTTGCTGTGAAGGAGGAAAGAAAGGAGTTCTCAGGGATCGTCCACAACCTTTTATAGAAGCAATAGAGGGGTAGAATGAGCCACAAGAAAATAGAAGCTAACCTACTTCAGTACTGAAAATCCAGATTCGGGCACCCTAAACTCAGAACTGGACGCCCTAAACAGCTCATCACCATAGTCCAGCAATTCGGGCTCACCCGCGTGACGGTCTGGTGCGCCTAACCTGCACCGATGGCTCATATCTACCACATGCCACGTGTCAACACATTTGATATTCACGAGGGAGAATTCGGGCAACCATTTCGGGCGCCCTAAACTAGATCCGAAATGGCTTCAGCAATATATACAAAATAGCACTCTGGATATGGACGCCCTAAACCACTCCTGGGCGCCCTAAATTGCCAAAACTTCAATTTTGGCTTATTTGAGTGTGCCGAGTCCGTTTTCGCGTCCATTTCGCGCTAAAACGGCTCTAACTCGTCCCGGCACTCTACAGATGTGTCAACCAGTCACTAATACTAAAGTCATTCCGACAGTTAAACCCCAGGGACACTACAATTGAGAGCTATTTGGTTTTAGTTTTGCTAAAGTCAAGGATTTCTTACAAGATTAAGTATATATTTCTAAATTCTATAAAAACATCATAAAATCAATCAATTGAAAATATATGGACCAAATTAGGGCTGGCAAATGAGCGAGCCAGCTCGTGTTCGACTCGCGTTCGGCTCGATATTCGGCTCGCTCGAGCTCGACTCGAAATTAAATGAGCCGAGCTTGAGCAGAAAAAGAAAGCTCGAAATTTATTTCAAGCCGAGCTTGAGTATTACTGGGCTCGCTCGAATTAGGCTAGAAAAGCTCGAATATATATATACATATATATACATATATATATATATATATATACATATATATATATATACATGTACATATATACATATATATATATATGTATATATGTACATGTATATATATATATACATATATGTATATATATATATACATGTACATATATACATATATATATATATGTATATATATACATGTAATATGTATATATATATATATGTATATATGTATATATATATACATATACATAGTCCGGCTATTATACTACCGATAGTATCAAGCGTTTGGTGCTATCGAGTTTTTCACTGTTAGATCTATCCCTTTGACCATTTTCATCCGTTAGATCATATTATTCAACCAATCACCCGTTCAACTCTAAGTGACCATTATCATCCTAACCGCACATCCCTTCATCCAAGAACCGAAAACCTAATAGCGCCAAGCGCTTGGTACTATTAATAGTATAGTAGCGTAATTCTATATATTTAATGGTATAATTTAACGGGTGAAAATGTTCAAAGGGGTAGATCTAAGAGTCGAAAACTTACGAATACAAAAGAGTCTATACTTATAAGAGTATAGTAGCCGGACTCTATATATATATATAATTATATATAATATATATTTTAATTATATATAATAATATATATTATTTGTTTTAATTATATGTATATAGAGTTTAGGTTATTGGGCCCACAAAACCAAACCAACAAAATCCTATTCTAATTGCTCTCTCTGTTTTACTTGCTCGTAAATTCGCTTCTCCTACATTATTTTTTTAATATTATAATATCGTATTTCATGCATTCATTTTGTATGTTTAACGATTAGATATATTTTTGTATCAAATTTAAATAATATTTTATAAAAATTAAACTATAGATTGCATGATATTAAGAATTTCAAGCGGCTCGTTTAGGGCTCGAGCAATTCGGGCTCACCCGCGTGACGGTCTGGTGCGCCTAACCTGCACCGATGGCTCACATCTACCACATGCCACGTGTCAACACGTTCGATATTCACGAGGGAGAATTCGGGCTCACATTTTCGGGAGCTCTAGAGGTTCCGACTTATGAGGCTACTTCCCCTGATTTGGTTAATACCCTTATCCTCTAGCAGTTAGTTGGATATGGTTCAGTTACACTGTGGTTGTTTTATCTAGCATGTTATATGTTGGATGATTGTCTTGCATGCTTAGATCTCGTGATTTTGGTTTAGTATCCATGTGAGGATTGCATGCTTAGAATTTTGGATGTTGATGCTTTTAGATCTCTAATTGTGGCTTTATATCGTGCATCTTGGTTTTCTACCCCTCGTGGTAGCATTTTCAAATAAAGGTTTCCGTGTGGGAAACAGTTTTCAAATGAATTTCCGATCGATCGACTTTTGAGATTTCAAAAGAGAGTTCTCGTGTGGAGAACGATTTTCAAATGATTCTTGAATGTTTGATATTAGGGTTTCAAAATAAAGCTTCTGGGTAAGGAGCAATTTTCTAGAATGATCTGTTGTTTGTGCATCGCATCATCCTTCGCCTAAGGACTTGCTTAGATTCATACAGGTTTAAGGACTGTTAGCTGTATGAATCTCTTGAGCTGTTGTGTTGTTGTGATGAATGAATGGTGGTTGTGATCCTGTTGTATGTTGTGTACGCTGTGCAAATACAGGGGAGGCTCTGTCCGTGTGTACAGTGGACCCTGTATTTGTGGCGGGTCTGTACGTGGCGCGGGCTAGGCTTTCAAAAAAAAAAAAAATTGGCACGTATTTCCGCGTCTAAAACTAGCCCGGGGCGTGACAATATCATGACAATCCAGAATGGTGATGAAGAATGAACCTTACCACTTACAGTTATCATGTGATTAATTCCTTCCAACATACAACGTCCCAATCGAATTAAGGTCATGGTTACTCGCCAAACCTTATTATTCGACCATATGACTAGAATATCTGAAATCAACTCAATATGATAACACAGTTGAATACTCTTTCCACATATCATGTACCCTGGCCAGGGGTTTTTCGAGTCGAGTCCGATAGACCGCATAGGACGTTCTCCCTCATCATTGAGAGTGTTAGATTCCTTATTACGCATTCACATGCCTCCCCGTATAAATTACTATAGCCAATCAGTACCGAACATAGACCAGTGTCTAGAGTCTAAGTATTAGTACTGTCAAACGATGGCAACCTATACGTTACTATGATGCCTCAGGTCTGAGGAGTACTTTACACAACTGTAGCAATGAACTTGTCACTGGCGAGTACGGAACCATGTGACTGTTCAACTAAATGGTCACGCTCAGTGTACTTGTTCTCTAACAAGCACCTGTATGCTTGTTCTAGTGTCCCTACACTAGTGACTTGAGATTCGTCACCTCAATTAGAAACATAGCATACACCAGTCTATCCGGAATATCACCGCCCCTGCAATATTCCTTTGGCTATGAGCATTTAAAGAGTCTCGTACAGAAAAGTACATATCTCAAATTTCTAATTCTTAGAAATATGTCTTATCAAACAAAGACCCTATGGACGGTTCACGTCAATATTGTACTGCTATACAATAGACATGAATAGGATATCTGCTCTCATATTATGAATTATAAATGATTAATACATAAATACCCTTAAGCTAGTGTCACCAGATTGGCTTTTGGGCATATAACTAACAATCTCCCACCTGCACTAAAGCCAAACAGTCACATATCTCATATGCATCATTTAAAATCAACTCTTCAACCCTTAGAGAGTAAGCTTTTTAACTAGTGCATCCACTGAACTATTCATGGTTATAATTTTCTACTTAGCAATTTACTGGGAGTATAAATCATTTCTATTCACTAAATATGTCTGGATCATTAATGAGACCTAGGCTCTTTATGAACTATATGGAGTTCTAAACTCCATGAACCAGAACACATTCTATAGTGCATCTCATGCAGTGCCACACTTAGCCTTCATGTTATTTTGCTCGAACTCTTCAAGCAATATCAACTCTAATACAATCTCATAAATCTCTCTCTTCTCTCTTCAGTGTTAATGCTTCGCAAGCATCAGGTAATATCTGTCAATAACATTTACTGTATCAATCATCATACATAGAATAATACACGTGTAAGTTCTAAATATCGAATCATAAGGGATCCCACACAAGTGCATTCTTTCTTAGTATGTCACACATACTGTTAGAGACGACTTTCTCCCAAAGGATAATAATGTCTCTCATTAGAATTCAATCTTGTTGACCTATTCAACATGATCTCCTACGTACGTAGTTCAAGCAATTTATCAGATCTATCTCTATAGACCTGCATTCTTTAGATGAAAATATATAGCTAGATTTTTCATCACGAAATTCTTGACAATCAATATTATCATACTGATTAAGTTTCCCAAATATCAAATATTGTTTATGTACAGTACATAAAGCACATTCTGTGCTCCCACTATTTCTCTTGTACACTTTTGACTCGTCCATACTTTCGATGCACCAAACACTTTGCATGCATTTTGAAGCAGACGTCATATTTCTAAGAAGATCGTTTAGATCCATTTACAGTTTGTGAAAAAATTCTTTCACTGTTCCCAACATTAACTTTCCTTAATAACATAAAATTAAGGATCAACTATGATATCTCATATCACCATGTGTAACAAGCAAAAATAGATTATAATATTCACCAACAAACTGTCATTGTAGTCGAGACTTTCTCTTTGACCACAACATTTTGTTGGTGATAGAGTTTCAAAGGTCTCTACCTTTTATTTATACAAATCTTCAATTCTAAAGACTCACAAGGTACCATACCTTATAGAGAGTCAAGAATTTAAGACCCATACAACATCCATTCAAATTTACTTGTATGCATCTATCTTCTCGAATCGATATCTCATATCGTTTTTTCACATCTAAGATAATTATTATCTCTTTTATAAGAACACTTTCTTTCAATACTTTATGATCAAATCCAATTTGATCTGAAATTGAGAAAATATGTTAGATCTTATGTGTACAAGTAGGTAATACAATCTAGCACTTATAGACTCACTGCTCAAAAGATATTTTGTTGAGCCATATAGATTCCTCCCATTTCTTCTTTTATAAGTAAATATTTTATCGAGAAAATAAGTATGTTAACAAAAATCTTTTCCTGGAAAGAAAATATAATATCTCAACTCTTTGAGATTGATTGAGTCTATATACGCTAGATGCAGTATCCATCCATCCATTTTATGTCCCGAAAATAAATAATGGACATCTACAAGTCATAATAATTGCCTTCTATCTTTCTACATCTTATGCGATATTATAGAAGAAAATTTCGGAAGGGACTGTTCTTAGTGGGAATACATTGACAAGATTGGCACATCTGTAGAGTGAATAATAATACAATTACACAGTTAACTTTAACTTATACCGAGTCTTACAAGATACGCCTTCTCCTTTGAAATACCAAAAAGTATTAAAAGGAGACGGTAAGGAATGTCGATACACTAGAGGTGATGTAATGCTCAATATTAAGGCAATAGCCTACTCGATCCAATCGATGAGTATTACTACCCTTTCTCATGAAGACACTGAACTTATCATATCCAATTGGACTATGTGGAATTAGAAGTTATTAGTTCGACATCTCTTATTAGGGTTCATATTATCTTATAACAACCTACCTGTGACGATCACATAGGTCCATCTTGCAAGTTTGAGTACTTATCTACGAAAACTTGATATCTTATATCGAGTATATGAGTACTCCACCTTCTATACAACTCTTGTATGTAGACATCTAATGTCATACATTCAACAACACTTATCATACAACTCTTGTATGTATCTCTTTAATATCTTATATTTGGAAAGAAGACATCGTTTATTATACAACTCTTGTATAAATATAATAAACCATAAATATTCTGTATGTTTTTCACAACACACTATCAATATTAATAGTTTTGTTTACCTAAGCAACCAATTGCTCTAATGTGTAATTAATGATGTCGTACTTATGTTGAAATTATATTTTCTTACTTATGAATCTCCAAATGAGAGATTAGGATGGAGTTAAATATGTCGAATGTGCACTTCGAAATTGAGAACAATTCTCTATATCCTACCCAATCATTTAGTTGTCGAGAGATTCAAAAAATTGGTTCAAATAAGATCAAGTGTGTAACAAAAACAGAAATGATTATTTAGTTAAGTATTAATCATTTTTATCCTCTTAGATTAGGGTCTTTAAATCCAATAGGTACCTCCCACTAAATTTATCGAATTTCCACACTTCCTAGGTGGAAAGACGGAAATTATCAACCCTTGATATTTCTAGCGGGGATCGGGGTCTCATAAATTATGACTTACCTCACCGAACGGTTTCTTGGAAAGCCGTAATTTAGTGAGCGGGTAACACCTTACCTCGACACATCTCATGTACGATCCGATCATCCTTCGGCCTCTAGGGTTTTACACCTCACCGAACAGTTTCTTGGTGCAAATGCCCTAGTTAAGTCGAACCCACCTTTCCTATAAGTATGGAACTACCAAAAAACCCTCACCGGACAATTTCTTGGATCCGTCGGTAATTCCATCTTTTAGCATCGTATGACAAGATGTTTGCACTGCCCAAACACAAGTAGCCCCATGGGACCATGCGTGACTACTCAATGTCGGAACAGTACTCTTACCCTGTGATTGGTGGAAGGCCACGAAAGAGTATCATATACCCCTTTGTTCCTACTTAATATATTATAGGGAGATTAGAGCTTTATTAATTTGGTCTCATCATAATAGAAACATTCACATATCACACCTCGTGATATAAAAGTGGCATGTATCATATATACACAAAATAAATAAATAACAGTAAGCTAAAGGGGATGATCATGAACTTTTATGATTTGACTCGAGCCGATGAGTTAAATCGGTCTATAGGGTAATTGTGACATTCACATACACATTCTCAACTTTTGAGAAACGTTATTCTTCAACTTCCGGGTTTATCAGCATCTTATGTGGTCAAATAGATCCCGTCTGCGACCATTCAGTCTTCTTCTCTTGGGTCCAATGTGTGCCACGGTGTCGTAAAACATTACGACCTCAGTCCATCAACTCTTGCGGTGCACACTCCCCTATGGAACCCTAATATCACCTAATCTAATTATTACAAATTAGACTAATAGGGATACACAGATCCCAATAAATTACATATGAATATAAAGAGAAGAACAAAGGCACGCAGGCCCTGTTTACAAATATCGGAATCTAAATAACAAATAATTGTGTAAATTACACCCATAAAAAAAAATACATCACATCATCTCAAAAATATTTAGATACATCCATGATCACATCATAGAGGTCTGGTCTAGTTCATGATCATCTCCTATATACTTAATTATACAAAAAACTGCAACCGATACGTCTCGAATCTCGATTAAATTTTTCGGAACTATACAATACGTTACCTTACATTTTCAGATGACGATATTGTTGTATAAAACAACAAATCATAGCACATGCAAAATGACAAAATGATAACGATCTAATCGTCGAAAGAATCCGAAAAATTCGATCAAACCGTACTGATCTTAAATATTTTTTACATAAAACATGAAAGTCAGCTCTGATACCACTGTTAGAAATTAACCGGCACAAAAGAAAAATGCAGCGGAAAATAATTTTACATTTTAAAATTTTTTGGAAGCCAAATACATATCACATATGAAAACCGAAAACCAATAAATCAATCCAGTGCCGGCGGATCATTCTCAAGTTATTATGCAAAAATTTAATCTAAACAAAACTCTTTATGTTTAGAGATCTTACCGTGGACCAGTTAAGGTCTCTTGATCTACTGTACAGTTGAACCTGACTATGGCAAACTAAGGTTTCGATGTAGCCGCGCACGTGCCCGGCCTCTATGCGTATCCACACGGAATCGGTGCATATCCGATCGATCTTCGTCTCACGAACCGGATGAGTCACGGACCATCTGGACGGTGCTAGCAATCCCTTCATGATCCGCTGGTTGATGAAGAGTAGAGAAGTTGATCAGAGAGAAACACACGCGCGGGAGAGAAATCGGAGAGAGATTGATCTCTATATGTATATTGACCAAAGCCATCATGCATCTAGTTAAGGTATATCCAATCCTCCAATCCGTATGGCATCTTGTGCCGTACGACTCAACCCTCTTTTTTTTCACACCTTTTTATACATTTAAACCTATATATGTATATATATAGAATCCTATGCAGAAAAATCTTATCTAATAAAATTTTCTCTCTTCAATAAAATTAAATATTCATACTTATCCAATTAGATCAAATCTAGTTAAAATCTTATCTCATAAGATATTATGAATATTTAATTATTCTCTAATCCAATTAGAGATAAATATTAATCTCTCCATATTTAATTAGATCTTACCTAATTTTATTCTTATCCAATAAGATTACTTACTAAATATTTAAATCTCATTTAAATATAATTTATGATTAAATATTATCCACTAACCCAATTAGGGATAAATTTAAATCTCGCACATAATTCTCAAACTGATTCTAAGATCCTAATCTAATTAGGACTATCAGTAATAACTGAGTTGAATAATTAAATCTAATTTACTTAAGCAGCTTTCTCTTATCTTCATCGCTTACACTAAACTCTTTAGTGAATGACTCTTATCCATACGATTCGGATGTACACAATTCCTAATGTGTGTGACCGCATAGGTGAATTACCATTCGGCAGTGGAGCTCAACATCAAACTCTTTGATATTTAATTAGAACTCTTCTAATCGATAAGTAAGAACAATTCAATTCGAATCATTCATATTCTCTCACCGTCCGTGAGTGACACCTAGCAGTATATCACGACAATCCAGAATGGTAATGAAGAATGAACCTTACCGCTTACAGTTACCATGTGATTAATTCCTTCCAACATACAACGTCCCAATCGAATTAAGGTCATGGTTACTCGCCAAACCTTATTATTCGACCATATGACTTGAATATCTGAAATCAACTCAATATGGTAACACAATTGAAAACTCTTTCCACATATCATGTACCCTGGCCAGGGGTTTTTCGAGTCGAGTCCGATAGACCGCATAGGACGTTCTCCCTCATCATTGAGAGTGTTAGATTTCTTATTACGCATTCACATGCCTCCCCGTATAAATCATTATAGCCAATCAGTACCGAACATAGACCCGTGTCTAGAGTCTAAGTATTAGTACTGTCAAAAGATGGCAACCTATACGTGAAGCAACTATGATGCCTCAGGTCTGAGGAGTACTTCACACAACTGTAGCAATGAACTTGTCACTGGCGAGTACGGAACCATGTGACTGTTCAACTAAATGGTCACGCTCAGTGTACTTGTTCTCTAACAAGCACCTGTATGCTTGTTCTCTAACAAGCACCTGTATGCTTGTTCTAGTGTCCCTACACTAGTGACTTGAGATTCGTCACCTCAATTAGAAACATAGCATACACCAGTCTATCCGGAATATCACCGCCCTGTAATATTCCTTTGGCTAGGAGCATTTAAAGAGTCTCGTACAGAAAAGTACATATCTCAAATTCCTAACCCTTAGGAATATGTCTTATCAAACAAAGACCCTATGGACGATTCACGTCAATATTGTACTGCTATACAAAATAGGATATCTGCTCTTATATTATGAATTATAAATGATTAATACATAAATACCCTTAAGCTAGTGTCACCATATTGGCTTTTGGGCATATAACTAACAGTTTATTTCTTTTAGAAATAAACTTAGCTGGAAATGTGAATCAATTAGGATTCGAACTTGGGACCTCGGATACCAACTACCAAGCCCTTTGCCACTTGCACCAGGGACAGTCGGTGTCATTCTCTATTTGTTGATCCTACTTTGGGGTTAACTTTGGCCCCAAAGTCGGGTCCAAATGCCTTTCTTATTGGCTACCTTGGAGGTAACAGTGGATCCATCACCGATGATAGTTAAAAAGTCAGCATCTAATATTATATCTAACTTTTTATACATATACGTCTCTTAAGTTCACAAATTTATATATAATCTTCTCGATTACAATATATCACATTATGTAATATTTTTTTCAAAATGAAGCAAACAAAACTTGAGTTGACTCTATTTAACTAGATCGCCAAAACTTTACTATGTGATAGCTCATCATTCAACCCCGCCTATGGTTGGATCTCAAATTAATAAGATAATAACAATAATGGAGTAAGCAACTTATAAAGTTTTCCAACGAGTATAATTACTAAGAGAGGCAATCTATACCTACAAGAACTAACAAAATCAACTAACAAAATATGTCACGACAAATGATAGTATTCCAAAGGCTACTATATCTCTATCAACAAATACAATAGGTGTCTCAAGATTATTTCAAAATTTTAAAAATAAGTTTAAGAGTTTTATGCATCAACTGCTACAAAATAATGAATATTCTCGTTATAACCCAATCTCAGTAGCTTACAATTTGGACCTGACCTTAGTCTGCTAATCTGTCGTTCGATCACATGTGAACCATTCTATGGAAGGAAACAACATAGTAAGGTTTGCGATCGCTGTCCACGAATGGTGCATGGCTTTTTGGGAATCAAGTACTCGAAATTGCAAACTCTGTCTAAAGACAACACCCAAGGTAAAAATACTCAAAGTTGTGAGCCCTGTCTTAGAACATCAGCAACAGTTTTGCAAGTTTTGACCATAAGCACATGTTCCAGGGCTCTCGAAATATCAATCTTTGTTTATCCCGAATGCCTTTTTGGTTTTGGAACTAAACCACATCGTGCTTGCCGCTACCAGGGGTTAACTAGCAAGGTTTGCAAACAAGGCTTGACCACCAACGTGGACAACAACTTGAAAAGTTTCACAGAATTGGAGTTGAAACGCGATAACGATCTCTAAATGGCATTATAACGCGTTGGGATGGTCCATAAAGCTCCGTAAAAAGGTCCTGAGCTCAGGACAACTAGTCCAGACATCGATCAACACAAATTGATGCTGCCCAAAAAACCACACGACACGAAAAGGTCCAAGTATACTCAATCACATAAAATTATACACTATTTAGTATAGGAAATAGGTTTGGCATTTTATCTAGTCTTTCGTAATCAAAAAGCCAAACCACTGCACATTAGGGGTGTCAACGAGCCGAACACGAGCGAGCCGGGGTCGGCTCGTGTTCGGTTCATTTAATAAACGAGCCGAACACGAGCTGACTCATTAAAGTATCGAGCCGAAAAATCTAGCTCGTGTTCGGCTCGTTTATTAACGAGCCGAACACGAGCTGGCTCACGAGCTGACCCACGAATAATAAATTTTAAAAAATAGTTTGGATATATATAAAAAAATAAATTTATAAAATCTTGCCTATTAAACTTTAATCTAATGATTAAAATTTTGTATATAAATGAGTCTTTTTATAATTAATGTAGTATACTGAATTTCAGTGCATCGTACCGAACTTCTACAAATTGTGGAGTTTCGATGGAAAAATAGCAAGAGAGGCTATATGTGAGGCTTCAGCCAAGTTTGGGACTTGTGAGAAGTGTTTTCGGCGCAAATGAGGCGCGAAAACGGACTTCGAAAAGTTAAAACTGCTAAACTTGTGAAGTCTGCACTGGATTCCGGTATGTGGACCTCCATACCGGTACTGAAGTGATTAGTACCGGTATGTGATGAGGGTATACCGGAATGCCATGGTTAAACCGAGAAACCAGCTCTCTGGTTCTGCGGAATCCTCCGGGGTATACCGGAATAGCACCCGTATACCGGTATGCAATGCACATACCGGTATACAGTGTTACGAAATTCCAGTTTTGGCTGGTTGAAGGAGTTAAGTGTGGAGTGGGGCAAATGGGTCTTTTCACACTCGAGGGAGTGTTAGAAAGACAGGGAACACCCCCTTTCTCAGTCATCTTCTTCCTCCACTTCACCTCTCCCACTCCTTCACTTTCTCTCTCTAGAGATCTCTCCAAAACTTGGAGAAACGGGTGGATTGATCTTGGAAAAGGCTTCCAAAGGAGAAAAGAAGCTTCTTGGTGCAAGAAGAAGCTTGGGAAACTCGTGATTAAGGTTAGTTCCTCACGTTTTGGGTTCAAACCTTAGATTTAATCCTTTGAAATGAGGTTTTTGGGAACCCTAGGCAATCTAAAACACAAAATGTGGAGATTGGCCAAGAAATTTTGAGGTTCTACATGTATGCATGTGAAACCTAGGATAAATGAGGGTTTTTGCCATGGGAGGTTCTAAAAATATTTGGACCTTCGGGAATTACAATTGAGGCATAGGAAATCATGTTAGAACACTTGATTTCAAGTATTGAGTTGAATTATGGGTTCGTAACGAGTAACGAACCGTTTTCTTGTAGAAGCTTGGGTTGAAACAAGAACTCAAGGCTTGGACACTTAGGGGCTTGAAGAATACAAGAATTTGGAAGCTCTTAATGTTGGTTTGTGTTTACCGAAGTGATTAGGTCACATC
Organism: Puya raimondii; assembly: GCA_016920855.1. NCBI lineage: Eukaryota > Viridiplantae > Streptophyta > Magnoliopsida > Poales > Bromeliaceae > Puya > Puya raimondii. The sequence goes on from JABWPP010000049.1 coordinate 52,948,474, forward strand.
CATGTCTAGGGTAATTATCCATTTAAAGATAAAATGGTATGTGTTGTGAACCCTAGAATTTGCATGTTGGCAAAGGTAAAATCATGATAGGTAGAGCAATGAGCTCCTATTGCATGATATAGAATTCAAGTATAATTCAATTATCTATACTTGTTGCATGGTTGCATGTATGATAGAACCTAGTGTTATTGAACATAGGTTGGAACATGTGAGGATAGAACCTAGTGTTATTGAACATAGGTTGGAACATGTGAGAATAGAACCTAGTGTTATTGAACATAGGTTGGAACATGTGAGAATAGAACCTAGTGTTATTGGACATAGGTTGGAACATGTGAGAATGGAACCTAGTGTCATTGAACATAGGTTGGACATGAGATTGGAACCTAGAGTCATGGAACCTAGGTTGAGAATGAGAAAGTAAACCTAGTGTTATTGAACATAGGTGAGACTTAGTGACTTGAACCTAAGGTCATGACACTTAGGTTGGCAAGTGAAGAAAATGTGAACAACGGGATGTGCGACGATTTTGCTATCCCGGGTAGTCGACGATTTCGCTACCATGCCATGAGTTGGCGGTGTTGAAACGGGATGTGCGACGATTTTGCTAACCCGGGTAGTCGACGATTTCGCTACCATGCCATGAGTTGGCGGTGTTGACACGGGATGTGCGACGATTTTGCTATCCCGGGTATGCGACGATTTCGCTACCACGCCATGAGTTGGCGGTGTCGAGATGGGATGTGCGACGAGGTTGCTATCCCGGATATGCGACGAGTTCGCTACCCATGCCATGTGATGGCGGTGTTGAGATGGGGTATGCGACGATTTTGCTATCCCGAGTATGCGACGAGTTCGCTACTCGAACTAGGAGGTGACGAGTTCACTCCTTGAATGTTGGAACCCTTATGGTAAGACGGCGATTCCGAAACCATAAGTAAATGACAAGTAATTGAACTTAGTCAATGTGAAATATAGGATGAACCTAGGAGAGAATGATAATTTATATTTCATTTGGTTGCATTCTTTATGTTTATTTACAAGCATGTAAATATGTGTTGCATAGTTATTTGTGATCTAACTTATGCATATGGTGTTTCTTTGGACCTGGTGGGTCGAGCTTCTCTCTTGGGTGGCCTTACCCACTGGGAACTATGTTTATAGTTCTCACCCCATGTTTTCCAGGTCCTTCCGCGAGTGAGGCGGCGGAGCGAGGCAAGGGTTTGGCTCTCTAGATAGCGGCCCTTCCATTTTGGTGATACATAGAGTTGTACCCCTAGTCTTGGACTTTGATAGTATAGGGGATTTCCATTTCATGTATGAAACTTATGTATTCCATAGTTTTGGAACATAGTGTATGGAATGAAAAGAAAGAAAAGTAAAATTTGGGCATGTATAAATGTGCAATGTGATGTAATAGAAGTAGAACTTCTTTATGTTGATGCTTTCCTTGTGCAACTCTTGTACTCCGTTCCTAGTTGGAACCTCATGGATAAGCTTGTGTCGTGACGCCTTGGGCGGGTAGAGGAGGCTCTATCCGTTCGGCGGGTCTGGGGCATGCGCCCGTGCGGTTATCCTTTCCACCTAGTTGGTGTTAAAAGCCCGGCGGGGCGTGACTGATTGAGGTGGTATAAGAGAGTAGAAACGGTCTAGGTGGACCTAAGAAACCCTAGGATGGAAAAGACCCTAGGAGTGTAGGCTCGTGAGTGACGAGATCTTTAATTGTGGCGAAAGATAAGAGATTGGGTTATGTCCTTATACCTCTAGTTGGAAGTAGAGGTAGATTTGAGGTGTGTCTTATTCTTCACCAAGTGTGTTCGTGTTGGCGGCCGACAACATGAAACCAAGTGAGGGGAATAAGGACCCTTGTGTGACTTTCGCCTAGATTGGGTTCACGTTTATTTTCGTGAAATATAGTGTTGCGAATGACTTTGAATGTCATGAAATGACCAAAGTCGTTGTGTTTTCAGGAGATAATGGTACGTGGACGGCCTCCTACGAGGGCTGGGCTCGGAGAATCGAGCGCGGCTCCCGAACAACTAGGGGAGGGTGAGAACTCGGGTCTTCGTAATGAGTTGACCGAGTTGATGGGCGTGGTTCGGCGATAGGCCGAAGCCATGCAGCGACAGGAGGAGCAAATTAAAAAGCTCCAAGACGAGATGGCGCAGCAAGCGGCTGCGGATAGGGAGGAGAGGTTGGGAGTACCTCCGGCCTCTGCTTCGGCGCCGGCTGTGGCGCCACCGGCATCACCGATTGTAGCCGGTGGGTCGGGTACTCCGATACCCGACTCCGTGATGGAGGATGCGGAGCGAGAGCGCGCACTTGCGGCTCTCATGAGGTTTAAAAAGTTCAACCCGCCTATCTTTAGCGGGGAGAACGTGGATCCATAGGATGTAGAGACATGGATCGATGCCATGGAGACACTCTTCGAGGATCTATATACCTTGGAGTGGGACAAAGTGCACCTCGCCGCTCATTGTTTGGAGCGATCGGCGAAGGTGTGGTGGAAGGGAATCCGACGTGATCGATTCCCTAGCCTTCCGCCACCGACGTGGTAGGAGCTTCGGGGTATGGTATTCGCCGCCTACTTCCCCGATAGCGAGAAAAAGGAAACTTCAAGAAAGGTTACGGAAGTTGAAGCAAGGGAACCGCACTGTCACGCCCCGGGCTAGTTCTAGATGCGGAAAAACGTGCCAATTTTTTTTTTTTTTTGAACGCCTAGCCCGCGCCACGTACAGACCCGCCACAAATACAGGGTCCACTGTACACGTGGACAGAACCTCCCCTGTACTTGCACGGCGTCCACAACTTACAACAGGATCACAATCACCATTCATTCATCACAACAGCACAACAACTCAGAGAGATTCATACAGCTAACCGTCCTTAAACCTGTATGAATCTAAGCAAATCCTTAAGCGAAGGATGATGCAATGCACAAGCAACAATCATTCTAGAAAGCTGCTCATTACCCAGAAGCTTTAGTTTGAAACCCTAATCTCAAGCTCGACCTACGGGTGGGCCGGTGCAATTGGGTTCAGGTATGGGTTATTGATTAAGTATCTCGTATTCCATATATGTTGCATATAGTGAAAACTTGACTATGTTGACGTTGTAAAGGCATAGTAGATGGCATTAGTTGCAAGGTATACATTGAGTAGAGGTAGACTTGCATGTTGCTTATTTTCATTTAGCATTCGCTACCCCTTTCTATATCTCTATGCCTTCTTAGACCTAGTAGAAAAATCGGCGGGGTCGGCGGCCGAACCCACTGGGAACTTCTGTTAGTTCTCATACCCTGTTTTGCAGAGCCTAGCACGAGCAATGCGGTCGAGGATAGCGGTAAGGGCATAGCGCCCTAGGTAGTGGACTCCCGTGTATTAGATCACTTTATATATTAGAAAGGTGTTTTTATATATTACGAGATAACTTGTAGAGGCTTCACTTTGGGAGATGAAAATGTATATGTCATTGTATATGCATGGGTGTAAAATGTATGAAAATGATGTATTTTGGATTGGTGTATGTGAAGCTTAAATGTTTAAGTTGTAATAGTTAAGTAATTATTCTCTCGCTCTTGTTAAATTGCCCTCGTGCAATTCATGTATGTTGTTATCTTTTTCGGGCAAAATTTTATGTATATGATGTTGTTGAGTCTTGGGCGGATAGGGGAGGCTCTGTCCGTTCGGCGGTCTGTGTGCGCGCCCGAACCGACCAAAGTGGCGTTGGCGGGGCGTGACAAAAGTAATTGAGCCTATCTGTTTTAAGAATGAATACAATTTTTCACCTAAATATAGACCCAAGATCGATTCAGATCATTAAATTATTTAATGGTTAAATTGCACCGGTCTCTAAACTTTTAGTAAGGCTTCAATTTTAGCCTTTAAAGTTTTAAATTCAACGATTAACACTCTAAACTTTTAAAAAAATTTACCACGCCCCGGGCCCTCGTGGGAGCCTACCAGGCACGTGCACAGACCCGCCGTATACCTCAAACAACACAATGTACACAAGGCGTCTATGCTAACAACCATCAAGAAGGATAAGGAATACATCCTAACAAGGTAATCAGAGCGAGAACATAGTTCTACTACTAAAATAGAATCCACAAAACTAAAATCTCAAGATATACAAGAATTTATATATCTTATCAACAATAGATCAATCAACAAATCTATACATCTTTCATTCAACATACAATGAAAGGAAAACCCGTGGTATGCCTACAACAACACCGTAGAGGCTCTAGCTAGCTGCTAACCCCCGCGCCGCGATCCCAAGCCTCTCCTGCTGCGGAAGGCTCTGAAATAAAAACAACAAACCCCAGGGGGATGAGAACTATTATTCAATAGTTCCCAGTGGGTAAGCCGCCGAGAGTGGCGAATTACACCGCTAGGTCAACTGAGGCAAGATAGTTTTAAACTAAAACATAAAGCATAAATATTAAATGCTAAACAGATAGTTCTACAACTATCATGCCTCCAATGACTAAATCATCTACATGAACATGGACATGCTCTATTGTCATATGCTCAACAATTAATTTCATGGTTTACATGCATGTTCAATTAATGCCATGATTAAAGGTTAAAAAGAATCTTTCTATTCTTATCATCATAATATCATGCTTCTATACTAAATATCATGAGTATAGGGTAATGCCACTACGGATGCCCATGCAAGAATGACTAATACAATTGTCCAACTATGTTGCATGCATCCAAAAGAGGTCAAGCTAAGTAATGCCACGATATGCGACTCACTACTAAGTCCATACACTACATGTATATGTATCAAGCAACTAATGTACTATGTCCAGTTTACTTAGCTTTTACCCAATCCACAAGGGACTTACACAAGGTAACGTCCCAGCTTGTGCCGTGCCTAATGGCCCCGTGGTAGTCAACATTCTCGCTAGAATGAGCCTCTCCCACGGCAATCCACTTCGGCGCCCATATAACCTGCACACAGGCGATCAACATCGCGAAAGGCCAACTCCGGAGTGCCGGCTTGTGGGGAGCGACCCTCACAAGCATGTGCGAATGAGCACAATGGCGTGAACAAGCATAGTCAACAGCATAGGAAATACGTTCATCATGTCTAAAACATGGAATAGCCAACCAATGTTCAAGGATCTAACATTATGTCAAAATGTCAACCTAATTATTCACCTAAGTGAAATACAAGTGTTTACCCTCACACTATGTCAAAAAACACGTCATGTCATGTTTACTACATTCAATAGCCAAGACGCTAAAAGTCAACAATATCATATTGTTCTCAAAGTCCGATGGTATGTCCCTACCAATATGTCCATGTCTCTAACATGTAACCGTTCATCTCATTGTTTACTAAGTTCATAAACCATGCATTATTCTAATGTCATGTACTATGCATTCCACTAATGCCAAAACAATGCATTCTACAAATGCCCCAAATCATGCATTCTACGATGCCATATGTCATGCATTCTCTAATGCTATAATCCATGCATTCTACAATACTATCACAATGCATTCTACGATGCCAACGAGTCCATATTCATGCCATGCATAAGCTACGACGACCTCTACTACATAGAGTATAGAGCTATCATGCAAGAAATCCATTAACCGATTATATTTATCAAATGCAAATAGGATCCCCTTTCCTCATGTCTTAAACATGGAATCAACCCACGACCAAAAGGTCGAGTCCAAGGCCAACAACGCCCTTCATAATCGCTCACCTAGTTGAGGTGCAACAACTTATCATGCATTTGCCATAACTTCTCATTTCTCTATACAAGCATACTCTAGTATGCAAGAGAATTCACTAATTCCACAACCAAGTAGTGTCTCCTATGATGCTCATCTCTAGCATGCATAACCTAATTAGCATTTTATAATGCATCATTACACTACTAGCACAAATACTCTAGCATGCATATTATCATCATAATGCCATACTATATGAAATATGCACTTTTCATATACAACCTATATGTCTCATGCAACCACAATTATCATCATGCCATAATTATCATAATTATGCATTTAATTAACCCTATAACAAGATAGGAGACATAGGGGGAGTTCACCCATTTCGGTGAGGTCAAACCCACCGGATACCCGACGAAACCTCGCAGTACTTCGAAACGAAGTTGTCCCCCGAGCTTCTCATACCCTAAGATAATTTTTCAAGGGGTTAAAAGCTTCGAACGAAAAAATTCGAAAACCACCAAAAATCAATGAGGTAAATGGGTGGAAATTACCTTGAGCAAGTAAAACTTGTTCTAAGTCTAAATTGAGGTTAGAGATCATCAAATCCAACCTACAACAACGTTCTACACCCATCAATTCCACCTCAGGGCTCTCATTCAAAAAACCCCAACTAAAACCCTAATTTTCAAGAAACTAGGTTTCTAAGCTAAAATCCAAGCAAAAATCACAAATAGAGGTTGTATAAGAAAGTTTACTAACCTCAAATCAAGCTCTCAACCAAGCTCAAGCATGCTAGGTTGAAGCTAAGCCCACAAACAAGTTCCTCTCTCTCCTCCATCCCGAGCTCCCCACAAGGCCTAGAAGCACTCCTCCATGAAGAAAATGGGAAAAAAGAGATCAAAAACACTTTTCTAGGGTTTGGAGCAAGAAAATCTATCTAGAGAGAGAGAGAGAAAAACCCTACCTCCTTCTCTCTCCCATCCTCAGCCAGCCAACAATGGCTGTGAATGAAGGTGAAAGGGTACTTAACCCAATGCACAAAATCCACTTAGGTCCCTCACAAAGCCAAAATTGCAAAACTGCACAAAAATACATTCTGCAGCACTGTATACCGGTATGCGCATGTGTATACCGGTATACTGTGCAAAATTTGCAAAATCCGAGCCTCGGCCAGCAAACTGCGCAATCACATACCGGTATGCCAATTCCAGTACCGGTATGCAGTGCATTCCGGTATGCCAATTCCAGTACCCGAATGCAGTGCATTCCGATATGCCAATTCCAGTACCCGAATGCAGTACAAATTCTGCACTTTATGCAGAATTTGCTCTCCGGAGTCCGTTTTCGCCCTTTTTAAGTCACGAAAACACCTCAAAGCTCACCAAACTCAACCCAAAACTCCAGAATAGTACAAGCCACTATTCTCACACTAGAACTCCGCAATTTGCAAAAGTTCAGTGTACTACATACTCCCCTCCTAAAAAGGAGTTTCGTCCGCGAAACTACGGATCAACGACAGCAAACAAACAATATAACCAGAGGAGATAAGAATATCGCCCTCGCAGTGAAGCCTCCAGCTCTTACACCATGCATCGCGTCCAAGATGTTGCTCCAAAGCATCTTGTAGTAGGAATAGTGATAATCCCGAATTCCTACATTCCACAAGTCCAATCCGCAACCACTGCTCCTTGAGGTTAAATCTTCATGCAGCTCAAAGAAACGTCATCCACCATCGGGAAGAATTCAAATACTCGCCCGGAGCGTCCACACGCTTCATATACCTTCAATGGATCTGAAGTAGAACAACTACACATGCCACTAGGCCCAAATGCCTCAGGGTCTCAAATAATTCCAAGAATCTAAAACTTAGATTCCTCAAACATAAATCTCTTGGATTTCCTTAATCAAGCATCATCATCAGATCCTCTGATTCAAGTACCAAAATCACATCTCTCAACGGGAATCATCCGTTTTACTCAAAGTCCAAAGCAGTAGAGCCAGGCGCTCTAAGTAGTCGCACAATTCACCAAGGTATACTTGTGCGAAGATTTTCTCAATCCAAATCAAGTGAATAGTTACTCCTATTCACAACCTCTCAACAACATCACGTCTAGCTTAAAAGCGAGACAATCCAATTCCAATTCCGGAGACTCCGGAATCATCATCCTCTATCCATACAAGTAGATAGCCTTTACCTAGCATATCTCATATAAATCCTGCTATACAGGTACAACCTGTCGGTTCCGTCGTCAAGACACTTTTTGACATTCCACTAGGAATTCATCCGCGCAACACTATTAATCTCAATTGCACCATTTACCAGTCGAGGTCAAGGTTAACTCCTGTGATTCGATCCAAAGGGATAGATATCACATCAATTATCTCATCTCATCGATAATCCTAGTACATCGGCCTCTAACCTGTTTTCACAGCTTCAACTCATTTTCTTGAGTGTAGAGGTATCTCCAACAATAAGATCTGGGTGCACTTCACACCACTATCTAAACATAAAATTGCCATATTCCAAGTAAATGTCATGGCAATCTTTTCCAAATCACAATTTGGCAATTCTTCTTGTATACTCTCCCTTGCTGAAAGGTTAACCCTACCTTTCTATTTACACCAAAGTGCAACTCAATCCGTAGAGAGAAACACAACTACAAAACAAAAAGCCCACCTTCGGGGTAACCAAGGTTGGCGGTCGTTGACCACACCAACAGTTCCAAGAAACTTCTCTCACACATATCTTCCCAAAAGGTTTAATCCCTTAATGTGTGAGTCCAGAAAAGGGAGTAGATAACTAGGTAATCTCTCCACCAATATCCATAACATCCAATCAAACTAGAAAGTTTGAACTTCGATCACATCCGCTTGTCTCAATCCACTATGGATGGTTAATTTCCTTGAGATCTCCAATCATAACCACTTTGGCATCAACTGCCAAGGGACGCTAGTCCTCACAACCAGATCAGCACGCCTTCCATCTGAAGCACTTGCAAACCTCATTCAAGGAATCTTCATGGTCTTCATCACCTCTCGACTTCCAGCATGTCGTCGATGCGCACAGGGACAAAGACACCCAGAAGGGCCAAACATCACAACACACAAGAGCATCAACAGCTCGAACGACATCACAACAATTTTGTAATGTCTACACCGAGTGAACAAGTCACCCCCGGTCCAAACTCAAACTCACTCACGAGAGTAGTACTCAGATTGCAACTACTCTCGAATAAAACCAGAACTCATGGAGCTTGATCAAACAGATCAACAGATCTCAGCTACAGGTACATATCCTTGATCGTGACCCTACCGAGTCCACGATAGTCGACTCACAGTCGAAATGACCCGTCCACATAAAACAAACGAGATCTACACTCCACAAGGAGAAACACAAGGCAAAAGAGGTCTCCAGACCAAGCCTTCAACTCTCACAACTCAACCGGGATTGCACAAGCAACTCCCTCACAAGAGACATCCTCGCTTGTGAGGATTCTCAGCACTCACCAAAGGTGCTGGCCCAAAGGCCACGCGCTCACTCAGCCAACAACCAGGCTTGGGCAAGTGAAACAATCGTCGCAATTAGCGAACCTCCAAGCCCTCAGAGAACACTATTTTGTGTCCAAGATCCCAAAGCACTATAGCTCGGCTCACACACTCATCGGCAATCAGATAGCCGAAGAGCCAGCACAAGTTCAAATTAGAACTATACGCTCTCAGCCAAATAAAGCCAATCGCTTCGTTGGCGCACAAAACATCCAAAACTAACGGAGTACAGGAACAGTACTCACAAGCCCAAACACTCAGGACCACTCGATCTGCAACAACAAGGAATGAGTTCCCTGCCATGCATTCGGCAAGCAGCCGAACCAAAACCATAATCATGACAAGCAACAAGCTAGCTCCAATACTCCGAGCTGCGACAACCTCCATTGTCGCTGCATCATCCTCTGCCTGTCAAATAGACATGCATCCACCCGGTGCCAACCGCACGAAGTCGATCTCAATATTGTCGACACCGTTCTTCTCAAACACTCCAACTGGGAATGGCCCACCTGGCCACGAAAAGAGTACTTGCCCCAACTCCAAGAGTATCATCGGGCACTCGCGGCTCCACCGCTCACACGTCACATTAGTTGATGACGATTTGACGTCCCATAAATATCCTGCTAAGGGTCCACCTTCTCGAGATCAATTTCTCCTCGATCACTTGATTGTCCTCTTACGATAAACTTGCCACTCATAGTAGCTTCCTTTGCCGTCCCAACAGTCCCCACATCTCTCGTCCTTATCAAGGTACGATCCGCATTCTCATAACATTTCCTGAGGTCGACTACCAACTGGATTGACAAATCCTCCAGTTGTTTAATCCTCTCGTCTACCGGCGCAAAGCCTCAACTTGGAGTAACATCATAATGATCGCCGCTCCACCACACTCGCTGAATTTACCAGTTGTTCTCTCAACTTCAGGGTCTCACCAAATCCGGAGGATGCAGAAGTCCCGCCTCGGCTGCCTCGGCCGCCATCGAGTGCGTCGATCACCACTCAAGCTGCAACAAGCAAAACATGCGCAGGGAAAACACCCCACGCCAACGCATCCCCACACAAGACTATAACCCCAATCACGCGAAAGTAATGAAGTGGACTCCCACTATTCCCCGATGTCACGTTGTCGGCCGCCAACGTGACCCTCCAAGGGTATAGAAGTGGTTCACTCCGATCTAACTCCAACAAGTTTGGAGCTTTTAGAAACGACCCAATCATAATACTTTCGCCAATAAGTCACAAGAGATCCCGTCTCTCACGTTCCTATTCCTTATCGTCCAACCTGCCTAAGGTTTGCTAGGTCCACTATGACTCAACCCTAGGCTCTGATACCACTATAATCTGTCACGCCCCGGGCCCTCGCGGGAGCCTACCAGGCACGTGCACAGACCCGCCGTGTACCTCAAACAACACAATGTACACAAGGCGTCTATGCTAACAACCATCAAGAAGGATAAAGAATACATCCTAACAAGGTAATCAGAGCGAGAACATAGTTCTACATCTAAAATAAATCCACACAACTAAGTCTCAAGATATACAAAGAATTTATACATCATATCAACAATAGATCAACCAAACGTCTATACACCTTTCATATAAAATACAATGAAAGAACACCATGGTATGCCTACAACAACACCGTAGAGGCTCTAGCTAGCTGCTAACCCCTCGCCACGATCCCAAGCCTCTCCTGCTGCGGAAGGCTCTGAAATAAAAACAACAAACCCCAGGGGGATGAGAACTATTATTCAATAGTTCCCAGTGGGTAAGCCGCTGAGAGTGGCGAATTACACCGCTAGGTCAACTGAGGCAAGATAGTTTAAACTAAAACATAAAGCATAAAAATATTAAATGCTAACAAATAGTTCTACAACTATCATGCCTCCAATGACTAAACCATCTACATGAACATGAACATGCTCTATTGTCATATGCTCAACAATTAATTTCATGGTTTACATGCATGTTCAATTAATGCCATGATTAAAGGTTAAAAAGAATCTTTCTATTCTTATCATCATAATATCATGCTTCTATACTAAATATCATGAGTATAGGGTAATGCCACTACGGATGCCCATGCAAGAATGACTAATACAATTGTCCAACTATGTTGCATGCATCCAAAAGAGGTCAAGCTAAGTAATGCCACGATATGCGACTCACTACTAAGTCCATACACTACATGTATATGTATCAAGCAACTAATGTACTATGTCCAGTTTACTTAGCTTTTACCCAATCCACAAGGGACTTACACAAGGTAACGTCCCAGCTTGTGCCGTGCCTAATGGCCCCGTGGTAGTCAACATTCTCGCTAGAATGAGCCTCTCCCACGGCAATCCACTTCGGCGCCCATATAACCTGCACACAGGCGATCAACATCGCGAAAGGCCAACTCCGGAGTGCCGGCTTGTGGGGAGCGACCCTCACAAGCATGTGCGAATGAGCACAATGGCGTGAACAAGCATAGTCAACAGCATAGGAAATACGTTCATCATGTCTAAAACATGGAATAGCCAACCAATGTTCAAGGATCTAACATTATGTCAAAATGTCAACCTAATTATTCACCTAAGTGAAATACAAGTGTTTACCTCTCACACTATGTCAAAAACACGTCATGTCATGTTTACTACATTCAATAGCCAAGACGCTAAAAGTCAACAATATCATATTGTTCTCAAAGTCCGATGGTATGTCCCTACCAATATGTCCATGTCTCTAACATGTAACCGTTCATCTCATTGTTTACTAAGTTCATAAACCATGCATTATTCTAATGTCATGTACTATGCATTCCACTAATGCCAAAACAATGCATTCTACAAATGCCCCAAATCATGCATTCTACGATGCCATATGTCATGCATTCTCTAATGCTATAATCCATGCATTCTACAATACTATCACAATGCATTCTACGATGCCAACGAGTCCATATTCATGCCATGCATAAGCTACGACGACCTCTACTACATAGAGTATAGAGCTATCATGCAAGAAATCCATTAACCGATTATATTTATCAAATGCAAATAGGATCCCCTTTCCTCATGTCTTAAACATGGAATCAACCCACGACCAAAAGGTCGAGTCCAAGGCCAACAACGCCCTTCATAATCGCTCACCTAGTTGAGGTGCAACAACTTATCATGCATTTGCCATAACTTCTCATTTCTCTATACAAGCATACTCTAGTATGCAAGAGAATTCACTAATTCCACAACCAAGTAGTGTCTCCTATGATGCTCATCTCTAGCATGCATAACCTAATTAGCATTTTATAATGCATCATTACACTACTAGCACAAATACTCTAGCATGCATATTATCATCATAATGCCATACTATATGAAATATGCACTTTTCATATACAACCTATATGTCTCATGCAACCACAATTATCATCATGCCATAATTATCATAATTATGCATTTAATTAACCCTATAACAAGATAGGAGACATAGGGGGAGTTCACCCATTTCGGTGAGGTCAAACCCACCGGATACCCGACGAAACCTCGCAGTACTTCGAAACGAAGTTGTCCCCCGAGCTTCTCATACCCTAAGATAATTTTTCAAGGGGTTAAAAGCTTCGAACGAAAAAATTCGAAAACCACCAAAAATCAATGAGGTAAATGGGTGGAAATTACCTTGAGCAAGTAAAACTTGTTCTAAGTCTAAATTGAGGTTAGAGATCATCAAATCCAACCTACAACAACGTTCTACACCCATCAATTCCACCTCAAGGGCTCTCATTCAAGAAACCCCAACTAAAACCCTAATTTTCAAGAAACTAGGTTTCTAAGCAAATCTCATGCAAAAATCACAAATAAAGGTTGTAAAAGAGTTTACTAACCTCAAATCAAGCTTCCAACCAAGCTCACACAAGCTAGGGTTGAAGCTAAGCCCACAAACAAGTTCCTCTCCTCCATCCCGAGCTCCCTCCATGCCTAGGAGTCATCCTCCATGGAGAAAATGGAAAGAAAAGAGATCAAAACATGATCTAGAGAGGGTTGGAGCAAGAAAATCTAGAGAGAGAGAGAGGGAAAACCCTACCTTCCTTCTCCTTCATCCTCAGCCAAAAATGGCTGTGAAGGGGTGAAAGGGTATTTAACCCAAAACACAAAATCCATTTAGGCCCCTCACAAAGCCAAAATTGCAAAACTGCACAAAAATGCATTCTGCAGCACTGTATACCGGTATGCGCATGTGTATACCGGTATACTATGCAAAATTTGCAAAATCCGAGCCTCGGCCAGCAAACTGCGCAATCACATTCCGGTATGCCAAATCCAGTACCGGTATGCAGTGCATTCCGGTATGCCAATTCCAGTACCCGAATGCAGTGCATTCCGGTATGCCAATTCCAGTACCCGAATGCAGTACAAATTCTGCACTTTATGCAGAATTTGCTCTCCGGAGTCCGTTTTCGCCCTTTTAAGCCACGAAAACACCTCAAAGCTCACCAAACTCAACCCAAAACTCCAGAATAGTACAAGCCACTATTCTCACACTAGAACTCCGCAATTTGCAAAAGTTCAGTGTCTGTCACCTCCACTAAATAAATAAATTTATTGACTCTTTTAATTAAAAGCAACACTTTTTAGAATTCTAATTTTCTTTTCTTTACTCTTTTAATTAAAAGCAACACTTTTTAGAATTCTAATTTTCTTTTCTTTCCTTTCATCTCTCTTTGTAACTCTCATATTCCTTCGTCTTTCCTTCTTCCTCCATCTTCCCCCTTTATGTAACTCTCCATTTTTCTCTATATAACTTCCTCCTCTACGAATAGCTTAAGAATTTTTGGTAGATAATACTCATCGTTTAAAATTACCTCAAATTGGTAGGATTTTGCATCATTTTATATTAATTTCATATTTGATCGATCTAATTTTCGATGCTATGGATCTCTGTAGTATTTCACCTCAAGTTGTTAGGGCTTGGTTCCATTGTTTTGTTAATTTTTCAATTTAATCAATGTAATTTTATATGATATCTTTTCTCTTTGTTTGTTTCTAGCGATCAATTGAACTTTATAACGTTCCTATCACATTACTGATCGTCTTTCTTGCAGACTATTTAAATTAATATTCTTTATTTCATATCTGGAATACTATTTTCTATTTATTTGATTAATTATATATTTTAGATTTATTTTTTCAGATTATCGTCGATGATTAATGATGATAGAAAAAATAATTATTTTAATAGTACCTATCCGTCGCATCGCACGGATTACTACACTAGTTTATTATTAAATGATAAATTACTGCCTATAATAAGTACATCTTGCACTCATGTACTATATACATTTAAGAAGTCTTATCGTCATTGAGTTACAGTTTTTTTTTGTCAGTATTGTTTTTGGCAATTCACAATAGATATATATTTTTTAAAATTGAAAAAATAGAAAAAGCACCTAAACTGTCACGAGCAATACTACCTGCACACCACAAAAATGAATGTAAATTTTGTACTTTGTTCATCTAAAGAATTAAGAAAAAAAAATTTACAATTTCTTTTAGAGATGTACATGTTTCTTTTTCTCAACCGCAGCCAACTTCTTTCTTATTCACTAATAAAGTCATCTTCATTTCGTTGTTGCTTTCGCCCCGCACTCACTGCCTCCCCATTTATGTATGTCTCTCCGTTTCCTTTGGAGAGCTGAAGGTACTCCTCGTGTCGTGTCTGATCTTTCTCTCTTATCCCTCGTCCCCTCCGATCCCAATCGAATATGGAAGCGTCCACGGCAACTCTCACCATCTCCGTCCTACTTCTCCTTAGTATCCTCTCCTCCATCTCCGCCGCTCCGGAGAGCGCCTTGATCACCCACCTCCCCGGGTTCAACGGCTCATTCCCATCCAAACACTATTCCGGGTACTTCAAAAATGAACCCATCATTTATGTACATACATATTTTATCTATTCTTCTCCAGTTTAATTGTACTTGATATTTTATTTTATTTTATTTTTTTAAAAAAAATTAAGGTATACTACTGTGGACGAGGAGCATGGGAGGAACCTCTTCTACTACTTTGTGGTCTCGGAGCGGAACCCGGCGCAGGATCCTGTTGTGCTGTGGCTCAATGGTGGCCCGGGTTGCTCCAGCTTTGATGGTTTCGTTTACGAGCACGGTAACCATTTCTGTTAATTTACCTGTGATAAGCGAATGTGAGTTTCGGTTTACAAGGTCTGTAATTTACGCCTTTTTTTCGCCTTAAATTTGTTCTTTTCTTCTTTTTTTTTTGTCATTTTCTAACCAATTGTTGGGCTGTTTCTTTTCGGTTAAACCTTTTTTTTATATGAGAGCCTCTCCACAGTCGACGATCTAATCCATCTTGTTTTAAGAAGATGTTTCAAGCGTCGCGCGTGATGAACGGTGGATTAGGCTTTCTCGCTGTGAGAAGGCAGGCAGGCTCTCCATATAATTTTTTTCCCCTCCGTCCTAAGCCCTCTCCCTCTCAGCTTAGAGAGATTTAGATTTCAATTCCTACTTCCGACATTTAATAGAATAAAATTTTCTTAATTGTCTTTTCCGTTACCTTTTCTGTCGGTGGTACGTGCGACATGGTTCATATTTCTGATTATGTATTTGTTATTTCTGTATTATATTTCTAGCTACGAATACAAAGATTTGTTTAATTGTCTGCAGCACGTAGATCATTGGTGGCCTCTGTTGAACTTATTTATGCCTTTTTCTTTCCAAATTAAGCATACTCTACAGTTGGTTATCTTTATACTGGTGAATTTGATTTAGCAGATGGATGGATATATTTCTAGGTCATTCTTGTTAGTTGATTGTTCATAGTCAAATTAGAAATTCGGAATTGATCCGGAATGCCTTTTTAGGCTGCAAATATTCAAATATATATGAGCCAAGGTTGATATTTAGGTTGATGTATCACATACATTTCATAAGAGTTTGCTTAAACTATGTGCCAGGCCCTTTTAATTTTGAATCTGGAGGAGTACCTGGAAGCCTACCGAAGCTGCATCTCAATCCGTATAGCTGGTCTAAGGCATGTTTTGTCAACGAAAAATTTGTTTACTGCTCGCTACTGATTACAATTCTAGTAATTTGTAATCAAGCCATTAATATTTTGCCAACTGATGAGATTGTTTAGGTGTACAATTCAGGTTTCTAATATTATCTATTTGGACTCTCCTGCTGGTGTTGGACTGTCGTACTCGAATAATTCATCAGATTATGCTACTGGAGATCTTAAGACTGCTTCTGATTCACATACATTTCTCCTTAAGGTATCTCCTTAAATAGCGCTGTGTTTGAAGACAAATGAAATGTCATTGCCGTAAAGAATTATTTTGATATTTATGTTGATTTTTGGTACGCAGTGGTTTGAGCAGTACCCAGAGTTTCTTGCAAATCCATTTTATATTTCTGGGGAGTCGTATGCTGGAGTTTATGTTCCCACTCTTTCATATGAAGTTGTCAAAGGTACGAATGTCCCCATAATATGATTATAGTGCGCCGTTTGGTGCATTTTTCGGGTTCTAGTATTGACTGTATTTCCTATAGGGATCCAAGAAGGAGCAAAACCCACTCTCAATTTCAAGGTCAGATGTTTATATATATATATAGAACCCAGCTGGCGTGCTTTCGGAAGCACCAAGGAGTTGGTGCTTCTAACTTTTTGGCCCTTGGATCAGGGGTTTTGACCTTTCAAAGCCCTTGGATCAAGACTAGTCCACCTAGGGTTTGTCAAAGCCCTTGGATCAAGACTAGTCCACCTAGGATTTAGTGCTGGTAGGTGGAATAGTAATGATCCAAGGGGTTGATCCAAGGGTTAAAAAGTTGGAAGAGTGGTGCTTCCCGGAGCACCCTAGCTGGGCTCATATATATATATATATATATATATATATATATATATATATATATGTATGTATGTATCTTTATGTATGTTTATGAGTTGCTTTCTTTTGCCAAAAATTAGGCTGCAAGGTGGTGTACAGAAACCACTTGTGGGGGCTTATAAATTCTTGGTTTGATTTGTACAATTCTACACAGGGCTATATGGTGGGGAATGGAGTCACCGACACAGTTTTTGATGGTGATGCTCTTGTTCCATTTGCACATGGAATGGGTTTAATATCAAATGATCTGTTTCAGGTATTCTTTGTGATTGAATGTCATGTAAATAGATTTTCAAAATAAAATGGTCATGTAACATTCTTTGAAGATGTGATTGCAGTATTATTTGTTATTGAAACAAATTAGTCATTGTAAGATGTCAAAGAAAATCAGGAACTCCTAACTTATGTTGTTATTCTGCACTACCAATTATAGGAGGTCTACTCTGCCTGTAATGGAAGCTACTGGAATCCAGTCAATAACAACTGTCTGGTTCTGCTAAACAAAGTTGATTGGGTAAGATTTTCTTTTTATGTAAATAATCTTCTGTGGTCAAGTGACAAATTTTTTTTTCCTTTCTACTTCTTGATATGTGAAGATTTCATTTACATGTTCAGGAACTCGATAATCTAAATATCTATGATATCCTCGAGCCCTGCTTCCATAGTCCAGAAGTCAGAGAAGTTGTGTCTGAGAACAGCAGGTTGCCTTCAAGTTTCAGAAAACTTGGTGAAACTGATAGGCCTTTACCTGTTAGGAAAAGAATGTTTGGGCGTGCTTGGCCACTTAGAGCACCAGTAAGAGATGGACGCGTTCCAACATGGCCAGAACTTGGAAGTAGCTCAGTTCCCTGCACGGTTTGTACTAGAATGATCCTTATTTCTGTTCGTACTTTATTTCTTGTCTATTTTATTCTTTTGAGGTCGAAGTAAGTAGAAATTTTTTTGTTTCATCTATTAGTGAATAATAAGGGAGAAAACAAAATCCTCTCTATGGTACAACCTCATTGCACAGTACTTTTGTGGTTCAAAGTGAAGCACTTTGCCCTTGTGTTAGCTGTTCTCATTTTCTGTAAGGACTTGCTATCAACCACCATTAGTGTGAACATGCCAGTCGCGTCTCTCTTATAAACATTGTAAATGCACATAAAAGTTTCAGAAACTCTCCTTATGGTGTAGCCTGATTCCACTTTGCTGTTATGGAGTTAAAACTGTTGCACTTCTTACCTTTTTTAGCAAAATTTAAATGATCGGTTCTTACAGAAAACCAGAACAATAGCCACAGAGGCAAATTACTGAACTTTGAACCTTAGAGTGGTGTAGTGAAGTAATCTGTACCTCTAGGGGGAAGTTCTGCACTTTTCTCTTTAGTTACCTCTTCTTCCCTTTTTTTTTTTTTTTTGCCTTGTACCGTTTTTCTTTTTTTGAGGATTTCAGAATCTTAACTTTTGAAACTCCAAGGGCCCCTATTGAAACTAAAACCTATTGTTAAAATCATGGAGGAGGTCACTCCACAAGTATTTGGTCATTTGCTTTTGGAGGCATTGAAAAAAAAAGCAATATTAGCTTCTCACGGAATAGGATTGTTGGCGTAGTTAGGGTTTTGTGTAATAGTGCTATTAATAGATGGTTCTTTATTGTTTGATCTAGTTGTATACAGCCGGCACAGTTGGCTTGACTGTAACTGAGTCATACTTGTACATTATATATATGAATGAACTCTAGAGGGGGTGTGTGGGCTTTTATCCAATTCTTTCAAGGATATTTAATTTTTTTTCTCTTCCAGTTCTGTCACTCCAATTTAGATTCAGATCTTGAATCTTTTAAAGGTTGCAATATGCTTCTTAGTTTCTTCATCATGACTTTTTCAGAGGAACCTTCTATTTCTGGCTGTGGTATAATGATAAGTAGCTCTTTGAGTTGCAGCTTGGAGGAGTGTTGTCAAATTCTCATCCTTCATAGCAGGAAAACTGGATAGCCCTTAGTTTCCCTTCATGGATTTTTTGGGAGTTTTGGTTTCATCACATTCCCTTATAAGAAAAAGTTGGTAATGAGACTGGGGATCATAATGTAAAAAATACCCATACATCAAATAATTGAGGTCGCTATAGGTTGCTTTCTTTATGTAGCTATGAGTTTAGTATCATCTATCACTTAATGGCTGCAAAATCTTTTCTTATCGTTGATGACTTACTAAATTATATCTATGAGACTCCTTTGTTCGATTTTAAGTAGGCAAAATTTTGCATCTATTAAAATAGAGACAGCTTGTTAAAGTATGTGCCTTCTTTTGTAAGTTATAATGGTAATTTTTCATTTGGCCCATAAAATTTTCTTGTTTCAAAAGAGGGCATGGATATCTTGGCCGGTCGATAATTAGCATATAATTGATGCACCATGTCTATTGAATTTATTGAGAAAGCAAAGCTTAAAAATCTTGAATGATTTATAGTGTGTAACATGTTTTCATGCTTACATAGTGCGAAGACTTTATATGGTTGATGTACATTAGATCAATTAATTGTCACACCCTGCGAAAATAAAACATGAGGAGATGGGAAACTTGGACTTTGCATCTCATAGGGCACATTTGAAGAATTTCCAAAGTTCCTAACATAAAGTTTCCAAAGTTCCTTTTATAAAATTTCTTGCTATGTAGCTAAATTCTTTTTAGTTGGTTACTCCTTCAGATCCTTAGATATATTTACCAGGTAAGGCAACATGTGAAAATTTTATCTTTGGAACTCAAAAACTCTTCAAATTGACGCAAAATAGGCTTGTGATTGTCACCATATTTATATGCATTGCTTAATATCAAGTCTTGTACAAGAAATATGGCTAGGGCTGGCAAGATCACTGTTACTTGCATGCTTGCTTGATGCACTTAAAATGATGGGGGAAGCTTAGTTATAACCATTTCATAGCAGAACTATACTTGTGAGCGAACACAAAAGGACTAATGTTTGAAAGTCTACTGTTGCCAATACAACCTTTTCATATCTAAACTAATTTTTCGGTTTACAAAATCTATAAAGAAGTCAAGCTCTTATTAAATAGAGAGGCCCAACAACTGACTGCCATGCTTAAGATGATACACTGGCCTGCTTAGAAATGAGAGCAAAAAGGTACAGAGGAAAGGCTATGAATATGTCCATGCAGATGTGACCTGCTAGTCCACTCCCTCTAATTCTCTCCTTTTTTTCTTTATTGGGTCGTAGATAATCGGGGCTGATCACTATGCATATTTGTTTGTGCCATATAAACAATACTTGAAGAAAAGTAAATCCTGTTTAACTGGACTAATATCCTGTGGTCCTAGTGTTTTAAGGCTTTTGAATAGTTTTAGGCTACCCAAACTTCTTTTAATTTGATGCACCATTTTATTCCAATATGTATGTTGATGATTTTTGTATGTATTAACTTAAATTGCCATGGTGAGCATTACCGCTAGCCCAATTTTGTCCACTAATGTTGTAATTCTGTTTTCTGGCTCTTTCGTTTGTGAGAAAAAACTAGCTTAAAGTAAGTTTGTTTTAGAATTTTGTCCTCTCTGAAAGTTGTTAGTTACTAGTGAAATGGAAGACAAAAGTCAGATGCTATATAATCTGTGCCTTGGAAGTGTTTCCAATGTTCATTTGTTTCTTATTATGAGAAGATTGATAGATGACAAAAGTCTTCCGGACTGTTTCTCTGGTTTATTTGAACTTTAGATACATTTAAATTCCAAAATAGTTTTCTGTATATGCTGCTTAATTTGCCTTGAGAGGATTCTTTGTCCTAGCTATTGTTGTTATTTCCATTGGATATGTAGCACTGATGAGTGCAATGTTCGTTTAACCATAGGATGATGAAGTTGCTACTTCATGGCTGAACAATGAAGCTGTAAGATCAGCAATTCATGCGCAACCGGTATAATTACGGTGGTTAGAGTTTAGAGTTTTTCCTACTTCGAAGCTTCAATTCTTCAGAAACTAATTTGCTCTGCTTGTTCACTTTTTCACTTGCTTATATTAGAGAAGCTTAATAGGGGCTTGGGAGTTGTGCACAAATAAAATAGACTTTGATCATGATGCTGGGAGCATGATCAAGTATCACAGGAACCTCACTGCTCAGGATTATCGTGCACTTATATACAGGTATGCTATAATTATTAATGTTTAACTACCAACAATAAACACTAATGGTGAAACAAATTTGATGACTTATTTGTTTGCTTAACACTTCATTAATTTGTAATATGAAGAAATAGTACTATCCTGTTGAATTTGAGAATTTATCTAAAATTTTCAAACCCCAAATACTTTCAATCGAGGTAGTAACGCTAAGTCCGAAGAAACCATATAGCACCTTGGTAAGTGTATATAGTTTTAATCGATAATAGCTTATATATCCTTACAAACTATCCTAAATAGCTCATATATCCCTACAAATCTTAAAAAACTTACAAACTTCAAAAACCTTGCAAATATATTCATTGACCAGTCAATTTTGTCGAATGATCATTGTACCCCTCCTTTCTCTCTCTTCTTATCTCTCCTTCTCTCCTTGCCATTCTCCCTCAGATGGTATTGCATCAATGCTGTTGCCACCTCTGTTGCAGCTGCCATAGCCACAACTGATGCTTTGCTGCTACTATCTCCATTTCACTACACTCCCATCATCATTGTTGTTGTTGTGAACTCCTCTCTTCCTCCCTTCTCTAGCCTATGCTACCTTATCATCATCCTTGTTGCCATTGTTGTTGAACCACACCATGCACCAGCATGCCACTAGCTATCATTATTGTGGAGTACAACGCTATCGGTGCCTGTCATCATACACTACATCAAGGGCTACATAACCATTTAACCAAAATACTAGGACTTTTAACCAATTAATGATCATATTTGCAAGTTTTTTAAAGTTTACAAGGGTATATAAGTTTTTCTAAAGTTTAGAGGTATCTATGAGTAAGCTAGGATAATTTGTAGGGATATATGAGCAATTATTATCTAACTTAATTTGGGGCAAAGTAGAAAAGGAGTTTTACCTAGATAGGAAATGGAAGTTGCGATAAGTTAGTGGATTTTGTTTTGAGGCAAAAGCTAACTTGGTCAAAAGTTTATCGCATTATATACTTAGGCTCCGTTTGGTTTGGGGATAAACTGGGGACAACAAAAATTATCCCCGCTATTCTACCAAACGCTGTAAAAAAATAGCAAGAATAGTTATCCCGGTCAAACCGGGTTATTCTAGGCAATCCTAGAATAACTCGGGAACAACAATTCTACCTTTTTAGAGGAATTGGGCTATTCTCATACCATGTTTACCTAATTAAGGATAATTAAAGTAATATATAAGTATGATTATATATATTATTTAAAGATATATTAAAATATTTAATAATAATAAATAATTATAATAATATAATAATATAATAATAATTTTATAATCATAATAATAATTAATATTGGAATAATTACTAGTGCAACTATTATATTATATTATATTATTTCTATTTTTTTTACAGATTTATATTATATATTATCTTATAAAATACCATATAATATAAAATAAAATATTATAAGATAATAAATATTATTAAATATATAATACTCTAAATATATTATTTTTAATTATTTTATTTAAAGATATATTAAAATATCTTACTATTAATACTAGAATAATTACTAGTTCTCCTATTATATTATATTATTTATATATTATATTATATTATATTTATTATTTTTTTAGAAATTTATATTATATTTTATCTTATAAAATACCATATAATGTAAAATAAAATATTATAAGATAATAAATATTATTAAATATAAAATACCCAATACGTTGTCTTTAATTATTATATATATTAATTTCGAAGTATTTTATATATTATTATTAAGTATGTTTATATAATAATATTGAAATGATTTATATAGTAATATGATTATAATAGTATTATATAAAATATTTTAATTATTTTATATTTTATAAAATATATTATTTATTATATGTATCATTATATATAGATTAAATATTTTATATATGAGTGATATAGGTAAGGGTAAAAAAAAAACTTTAATCTACCTTTTCTACCATATTTCATTATTCTTAATAAAATTACCAAACAAGATTTTGATTATCCTAGGGAATAAGAAAACATCAAGCCAAACACAAATTTTTTTATTCCACTATATCCTAGAATAGCATGTTATCTCAAGAATAAAAATATTTATTCCTTCAAACATTATTCCGTTACCAAACGCTTAATGTGTATGTGATTGATGAATACCATTAAATTTGCCATTGACATGGTCATAATAGGAGAATGCTATGATAATCACCTCGTAGAGTGCCTATCTTCCTTATAGGGGAGAAATAACCTTTGGTTGTTTACTTTTAGAGGAAGAGAGTGTCACGCCTCGGACCTGATTTCTCAAATCCAGAACCTGACAACCGGCCATATACTTAGAGAATATTCTTCCCTAAGTATGAAAAGCTAAATACAAAATTCTCTTATCAATTTTCAGGACATAAAAGATAAATTTTTAAACAAATAACAAGCCGACGAGTGTTCTCTAAAACTAAGACAATACAAGTCCCTAAAATAAAATAAATTATCCATAATGTTAAACATCAAATTTACTAAATTTCTTCTGCGTCCTCTTACTAATGTTGCATCCTCTCCATGACTGCTCCCGAAGTCGCTGAAATTGTAAAAATCCCTTTGTGATCAAATGCTCAGCAAAATTTGCGATGAACAATAATTAAAAAAGAAACTAATAGAAGTATAAGCATATGTTACCATAACATATTCATAAATGCCATATTCTTGTTCTTGTTTATTATCTTTGCACATTAGTTCTCGTTCCCAAGCTTCATTCTCAGAGCATATTAATTCCCAATCTTGAGGTTGCTGTTCAAGAGCAAACTTCTATCCTGGAGTTAGTCCTCAAATGCACATACATTATGCAGTAGTGTTTTAAAAGGCACGAAGAGCAAAAAAGGTGCAAAGGTGTCACGCCCCGGGCCTACAGCGGAAGCCTTCCAGGCGCACGCACAAATCCGCCGAACGGGTAGAGTTTTTTCTGCCCGCACGAAGCGTACATGTCACACCCCGAGCCCGCAACGGAAGCACTCATCGGGCACGTGCACCAGACCCGCCGAACGGATAGAGTTCCCCTATCCGCCCAAGGCGTCACAACCAGTATACATTTCACATTCCAAACATGAATAGAATATATGGATTGCATAAGAAAAGTATCACAAGACATAAAGTAAATACTACTTCTATTACAACGCTTGTTTCATTCATTTACCTACACAACTTTCCTTTCCAAAATACAACCCAAAATAGTGTGTACATTTTTCTTTTCTATTCCCTTTTCATTACATCGTTCCAAAATAGGGTACAACTATGGAAGTACCAAAATGAAATTGAAGGACGCTATCTACTGAGCTACGCCTTTTCCTCTCTCCGCCCCGTCTGTCTCAGATGAACCTGAAAAAAATATTAGGGTGAGAACTATAAATACAGTTCCCAGTGGGTACGGCCATCCAAGGAAAAAACTCGACCCGCCAGGTCTAAAGGAGGTAATATAAGCATCGGTTAGTACAACATATATAATCAAGTAAGCATATAAATCCCTACTATATGCAATTGAAAAATAAATATGCTTATGCCTCTACTCATGATAATGAAACCTACTCATGTGATGTAAACTATCTTTTACTCATCAGTTCCATTATCCTAATCATGTCATCCGACTTTATCTTGAGTCAATCAAATAGGAATCGCCACTTTCATCTTGGCATTAGGTGGCGAGATTGTCGTCTGCCCCCGGTCACAAGTTCATAGCTCATGAAGTCTTTCCTTTACCCTGGGTATTAGGTGGCATTCCGCGCACCTCGATCATAGGATTGTTGGTAGCGAATTCAACTATAACACCTCTCATCTCGGTATTAGGTGGCATTTCGCGCACCCCCGACTGTAGGCTCATAGGTATCAAGTCACCCCCTTAGCATTAGGTGGCATTCTGCACACCCTCGGCCGCAGGTTGTTGGGATTTTCGAAATTCCTTCTTTTATGGTCTCAAGGGTCCATAACACTGTCAACCTTTCTAGGTTCAAGTCATCTTGTCCGAGTGTCAATCCTATGTTCAATGACACTAGGTTTAAGTTCGCATGCAAGTTTATTCTCTAATATCTCTAGAGAGCACCATAGTCATCATCCTAGTTGTCCACACATAGGAAAATATGATTCGTTAAATGTCTAGTTCTCATTTCATAGTAGTATTGTATCTAAAGTAAAAATACATTAATACATGTCAATTTTACCAATTATGCTACTTCATCCATACGCATAAACTCAGTGCATCTATACACTTTAGACATGGAAGTGACCAAATCACTTCGGTGAAGCACAACCCACCTTAGAATGCTTCTAATTGCTTGTAGACACTTGCAATTAGGCTTCCGTTGGCTATTAGCTTGGTTCCAAGCTTCCTTGCCTTAAAAACAACAAAAATGATTCGTTACCTCAAATCGAGCCCCAAATCATTTTTGTTTCCTGAAATCAAGTTGTCCCACATGATTTCTTAATCTCCAATTAGAGTTCCAAAGGATCATAATTTTTAGACCCTCAAAATCCAAAAGCCCCAATTTAACCTAGAGTTTCCACAAAACTAGAGAAAAATTCAAATCTCATGGCAAATCTTTACCATTTGCTGAACTCTGTCCATGTCACTAGGGGAGCATCCTCAGGTCTATGCGCTCTCTACCCCACCACAACCGGGCTTCCCCCTCAAGGAAATGAACTGCCAGGTGTATTTGCTCTCCCTCAAGAACATATAAATCATCAAACAGTCTCTCCATGTCTCCAACCCATGCCTCTATTGCCCAGGACTCTACACCCCATCCACTAAATCAAGGTGGGTCAAATCTCCTAAAATCCGCCAATATGGCTCGAGCTAGTTCCTGCTCTGTCTCAGATATCGTCCGACTAACCCTTGGTATCTCCATAATAGGCGTCGGCGTCACAGGGGTAGCCTCGGTCAAAGGTACCGAAGTCGCTGGAGTACCTACTGGAGCAGTCGCCGCAGGTACAGGCTGCTTAGGAACTCGCTGGGTAGCGCTGGTTTACTGAGCTAACATCTCACACAACCTCCCCACCACTCCTGTCATCCCAGCCATCTGCTCTAAGCTCTCGCAACTCACTAGAGCTAGTCTGATGTAATACTTGAGATTTTAGGGTTTTTGGACTTGGCAGGATTCGGGCGCCCGGAAGAGAGGTTGTGGACGCCCGAATGTTCCGGACCCGTTGCACTTTGTGGACGACTCGGTTGTGGCTGACGAGCTTCGGATCTGGACGCATGATTCGGACGCCCGGACGAGGATCCGGTCTGAGCTGTTGACGTGGAGTGCCACGTGTCGCGACGCAGGACACGTGTCGACCGCCGGAGACACGCCGCCCCACCGCCTGCGACCGCCGACCGACCGTTTGTCCGCCAGCTGACACCTGGCATTGAGGATTTCCGGACGCCCGAAAGTGCTGAAGTGGGCGCCCGAAAGTGGGATTTTGGCAGCCTATAAATAGGTGAGTCCCTGGTCACTTTGGCTTATTTCCCACTTCGTGATCCTGTTTTCTAGAGAGAGAAAGTGGGTTTAGGGCCATGTGTTGGCATTAGTTGTAGCCCAGCTTGTTCTCCTCTACTGCTGATCTGATCTGGTGCTGTGCTGTTGATCTGCTGGAGTTAGCAGTTTTCTTGGAGGTTTATTCAGATCGGTGTACTGCTCATGCTGCTGGAGCTTGGAGGGTTGGATCTGAGGACACTACTTTCCCCATCGTGGTTGGATTAGCTTGTGAGGTGGGTTGATGTTTGCCAGATTCAGTGGACTTCCTCCTACGTGTTTTATCTCATGTTAGCATAATATGATATGATGTTGTTTGGATTATGTAGCATGATTGGATTATGATATGTGGATATTGGATTATGATATTGGGATTATGATAGTATGCCATGCTAAGATTATGTTAGAAATGCCATGTTAGATTGAGACTGATCTATAGACTGCATGGGCATGTTATGATCTTAGATGTGCTAATGATATGTATATGAGCATGCATTTTCTTTGTATCATTGTTGCATGATTGGACCTACACCTATTCTGTTGATTCCTTGTACCAGTTGTTGTGCATGTAGTGTAGGTGATCATGTTGTGGCTCGTGCTATGTTATTGTGCCTCCTCTTTGTGGTAGAATCGAGATGATTGTGAGCACTGGAGCATTGATTGTGCCGAGGGCACGTGGTTCTTTGTGAGAGTATGGATTGGGTCATACTTGTTGATTATTCTTTGAGATGCCGAGGGCATGTGATTCTTTGTTGACCTAGTCGTGTCGATCATATACCTGCGGGTGCTTGGCGGATACTATGGGTTTACTTTACTCGGTTGGGTAGCTCCCACGAGTACCACTCTAGAGTTGGCATATTCCGTACAGAGGGTTGTACGAGGAACTAGTTACAGATGGTGTTCCTGTACTAGTTGGGCTCCCTTTTGTGTTGAGCTTGATCAGGCCGCAGGTATCGCATGGTGAGGTATTGTATGGTATTATGGATCGAGCTAGGTCAGACGGAGTTTCCTGTACTAGCTGGTTCGCAGGTATTGTATTGTGTATGATAGTCCTCATTTGGTATATTCAGTTCATTGGTATTTATACTGACAGTTGAGTATGGTGCATAGTAGTGGTAGTATATCTCCTACATTCTTTCTTGCTCTATATATATCTCTTGAGATTGAGGACTTAGTGGGCAGACCGCTGAGGCTGGTGGCGGTACCCACTGAGGACTACTTGTTTGATAGTAGTTCTCACACCCATTGGTGACATCTTTTTGCAGAGTCTTCTCCCCCAGTCGTGCATACTGAGCGCGGAAAGGAGACCGTCGGGTAGAGCATTCCCCGGATACTTGGCTAGAGGTATACCCATTTTGTTAGTGAGTTATGTGTCTGTACATACAGTGAGTTTGAGAGACTAGTGATGTGTTGTATTGTGGTTATGGAGGATGTATGTACAGTGATCTTTTGATATTATATATAGCAGCTCTGTTGATACCTTTAGCTCTGTGTGTTGATTGTGGATGTTGTTTCGCTTCGTATACATGGTTGAGATACTGTGTATGCGGCGGATCTGGTCATGCGCCTGGGAAGAGGTAACCCGGGGCGTGACAGATTAAGTTGGTATCAGAGCTTAGGAATAGGTCAAGAGGGCCTAGGAAACCTAAGATAAACAGACCTAAGGATGACGTGAGAGACGTGATTGATCGCGAAAGTCAAAGATTGGGTTTTGAATCCTTCCTTGTGTAGGAAGAGTGATTGAGGGATTATGCCTTCTCTTATCAGATGAATTATGTTGGCTGCAGACGACATAATAATCTGAGAAGAAAAGAAGTGTCCTTCTAGACTTTCGCTAAATTGGGTCGTGAGTTGTTTGTGGTCCTAATCGGGTATTCTGTTGCAGGGATTATTACTATGCCTCCTCGACGACCGTCGACGCGAGCGCATCCGACGCCTTCGGATATGCCTGAGCAGACGGGACCTAGTGAACGGCCCGCTCTGCAGGAGCAGCTAGCAGACATAGCTGCAGTTGGAAGGCAGCAGAGTGCCTTATTACAGAAGATGTGTGATGCTTTTTCTACGCCTCGAGCTATGGAACCTCAGGCGGCAACGACTCCAACTACATCGCAGCCAGGAGAAGGAAGTACTCAACCTAGTCAGACACTTTCTGAGGAGGAGGAGCAGGAGCGGATGGCGGATAGGTTGGCTCGCTTCTGTAGGTTTGATCCACCGCGATTTAATGGCAGTAGTATAGAGCCATGGGTGGTAGAAGCTTGGATATGTGAAATGGAGAAGTTGTTTGAGGATTTGTTCGTGCCAGCACGGGAGCAGGTGCATATGGCAGTGCATTGTTTATCTGGTGATGCACATGTCTGGTGGAGGAGGACCCGTGATCATAGGTCTTTGAATCCTCTACAGATGTCTTGGAGCGAGTTTCGGGGAATCATGTATGGAGCGTATTTTCCGAGTAGTGTGAAGATGAAGATAGAAGAGGATCTGAAGAATCTGAAGCAAGGGAATCGCTCGGTGCAGGAGTATGCGAGGGAGTTTACGAGACTACTCAACTGTGTTCCCTCAGCAGCGCGAGATGAGATTCAGAAGGTCTATCTTTATGAGAAGGGTTTGAGACCCGAGATCTTTCCATTTGTCCACTCGCAGAGACTTCAGACCTTGGATGCTACTATTGAGCAGTCTCTATGGGTAGAGCGAGGGGCATTTGTGACGAGAGGACAGCAGGTGGACCCAGCTCAGGGTCAGGAGAGGAAACGCCGGCACCTGATGATGGAGGGCAGTCGAGTAGCAGACGACCGCCTAGACCTCCCCAGCAATCGCGTTTTCAGAAACGTGGATCTTATAGTCGCCAGCAGTCTGGAGGATATCGCCAGCAGCGACACACAGCAGCAGCAGTCGGGGGGACCTCCCCGATGTGCGATTTGTGGAGGACCTCATTTTGCTTATCTTTGTGATCGACGAGAGGGTCGATGTTTTGAGTGTGGGAAGGTAGGACACATAAGGAGGGCATGCCCCAGACTTGTAGCAGCCCCTTCTATGGCGTCTGTACCCTTTACCCCACCGCAGTATTCTGGAGCTTCCCCGGTATTTTCTCAGGAGCGATCTTCTATGCCACGACAGCAGGATCGACGCCAGCCACCGGCGAGCGGGCGAGTTTATGCCGCTCAGATTGAGGATCCTACGATAGCTGATCGAGTGGTGGCAGGTATTATTTTGATTTGTGGCATTAGATCGCGTACTTTATTCGATACTGGTGCATCGCATTCCTTTGTTAGTAGCACATTTGCATTGCATCATGGTTTAGAGATAGGGTCGTTACCCCAGGCACAGGAGGTGCGGGTACCCGATCATAGTTTGCAGGTAACGCATGGTTGTTTAGGATGTCCTGTGCAAGTAGGGCCTTGGATTATGCCTGCCGATTTATTGGTATTGAGGCAATTGCAGGATTTTGATGTAATCCTAGGCATGGATTGGTTATCTCGATACTTTGCTACGATTGATTGTGGATCTAAGACGGTAATCTTTCGTGAGCCTGGACATGAGGAGTATGTTTATGAAGGTTGTAAGAGTTCACTGTTCGCAGTGACGATCTCTTCCTCTAAGGCCAGACAAATATTAAATAGTGGATGTATGGCCTACTTAGCAACAGTAACTGAGGTGCCTACTGTTGTACCAGGACTCGAGGATATTCCTATTGTCCGTGAATTTCCGGACGTATTTCCTTCTGAGTTATCCTCGATGCCTCCTGATAGGGAGATTGAATTCGTGATTGATGTGGTACCCGGAACCGCGCCAATCTCGAAGACACCCTATAGAATGGCACCAGCTGAATTGAGAGAGTTGAAGGCGCAATTGCAAGATTTGATGGATAAAGGCTTTATTAGACCCAGTGTGTCGCCGTGGGGAGCGCCTGTGTTATTTGTGAAGAAGAAGGATGGTTCACTTAGGTTGTGTGTGGATTATCGAGAATTAAACAAAGTGACCATCAAGAATAGATACCCCCTCCCACGTATCGATGACCTGTTCGATCAATTACAACGAGCGTGTGTCTTTTCTAAGATTGATCTTCAGTCCGGTTACCACCAGTTGAAGGTGAAGGCCGAGGATATTTCTAAGACTGCTTTTAGAACTCGGTATGGGCATTATGAGTTTACAGTCATGCCGTTTGGATTGACTAATGCCCCAGCTGCTTTTATGGATATGATGAACCGAGTCTTTAAATCCTTCTTGGATAAGTTTGTAGTAGTCTTTATCGATGATATTTTGATTTACTCCCGTAGTGATGAAGAGCATGAGGAGCATTTGAGATTAGTGCTACAACTCTTGCGAGAAAAGAAGTTATATGCAAAGCTGAAGAAGTGTGAGTTTTGGTTGAGAGAGGTTGCCTTTTTAGGCCATGTGATTTCAGCTTCGGGAGTAGCTGTTGATCCTAAGAAAGTTGAGGCGATTCGTGATTGGCCTAGACCGATGACTATATCTGAGGTTCGGAGTTTTCTTGGTCTAGCCGGGTATTATCGACGATTCGTGGAGAGCTTTGCGAAACTCTCTACGCCACTTACTCGGTTAACCAGAAAAGGGGTTAAGTATGTTTGGAGTGATGAGTGCCAAGAATGCTTTGATGAGCTTAAGCAGAGATTGATGACAGCCCCTATTCTTGCACTACCTGTGATGGGCGAAGGATTTGTTATTTATAGTGATGCTTCGCATAGTGGCTTGGGTTGCGTGTTGATGCAACATGGCAAAGTGATTGCATATGCTTCAAGACAATTAAAGGAGTATGAGAAGAACTACCCCACTCATGATCTGGAGTTGGCGGCGGTAGTCTTTGCTCTGAAGCTATGGCGTCACTATCTTTATGGTGAGCATTGTGAAGTGTATACTGATCACAAGAGTCTTAAGTATCTGTTCACGCAGAAGGAGTTGAATCTACGGCAACGGAGATGGTTAGAATTATTGAAGGATTATGACATCTCTATATTATACCATCCCGGTAAGGAAACGTTGTTGCCGATGCTTTGAGTAGGAAGGCTGTGGCAAACTTGAGTATGTGTATCACTCAACAGCCTGTCCTAGTAGAGGAGATGCGGAGGTTGTCCCTTGAAGTGGTTACTTCTGGGATGACAGCGAGACTGATGACTCTGATTTTGCAGCCCACTCTGTTAGACAGGATTCGAGAGAAACAGAGTGTGGATCCTTACTTGGTGAAAGTTCGAGATCAACTGAAAAGTGGAGATCTTGAAGACTTTACTTGTGATGATGCTGAGACTCTTCGTTATAGAGGACGTCTATGTGTACCAGCGGATCAGGAGATTCGAGAGGAGATATTGAAGGAAGCACATTATTCTCCTTATTCTGTACATCCTGGAGGGACTAAGATGTACCAGGATCTGAAGACTCACTTCTGGTGGAATGGTATGAAGCGGGATATTGGTAGAGCTGTAGCTCAATGTTTGACATGTCAGCAAGTTAAGGCTGAACATCATGTACCAGCTGGTAAGCTACAGAGTCTTCCAATACCAGAGTGGAAGTGGGATCATATTACGATGGATTTCATCGTAGGATTGCCGAGGACTTCGAGCGGCTGTGATTCTATTTGGGTGATCGTTGATAGGCTGACAAAGTCTGCTCATTTTCTGCCGATGCAGATTACTTGGTCACGTGAGCGACTTGCGCAGCTTTATCTAGATGAGATATTGAGATTGCATGGAGTGCCAATCTCAATAGTGTCTGATAGAGACTCAAGATTTGTTTCCCATTTCTGGAGGAGTTTACAGACAGCTTTGGGGACTCAGCTTCGATTTAGCACGGCATTTCATCCCCAGACTGATGGTCAGTCCGAGCGCACTATACAGACACTCGAGGATATGTTGAGAGCTTGTGTCTTGGATTTCGGTGGAGGTTGGGATCGACATCTGAGATTGGTAGAGTTTGCGTATAACAATAGCTATCAAGCGAGCATTAAGATGGCTCCGTTTGAAGCGTTGTATGGACGCAAATGTCGATCGCCTTTGTTTTGGGATGATGTTGGCGAAAGGAAGACGTTGGGTCCAGACCTTTTGCTTGAAGCCGAGGAGAAAGTGAAAGTGATACGGCGGCATATTGAGACAGCTCAGAGCAGGCAGAAGAGTTATGCTGATACTCGGAGGCGAGATCTGGAGTTTCATGTTGGTGATCATGTTTTCTTGAAGGTCTCACCATCGAAGGGCATACGGAGATTTGGGATTCGCGGAAAGCTTAGTCCGCGATTTATTGGTCCTTTTGAGATCCTAGAGAGAGTCGGACCCGTGGCATATCGGTTAGCCCTTCCGCCTCGACTTGCAGGAGTGCATGATGTTTTTTTTCATGTATCTGTTCTGAGGAGATACATGCACGATCCTTCCCATGTGATTGATTTTTCTCCACTGGAGCTTACTGAGGATTTGCATTACGAGGAGCGACCGATACGGATTCTTGCTCGTGAGACGAGGGAATTGCGTAATCGGGTCATACCTTATGTTAAGGTACAGTGGGATTTTCATGATGATAGAGAGGCGACATGGGAGTTGGAGACGGTTATGCAGAGATCTTATCCCCACCTATTTATATCTTGAGGTGAGTGTTTATTTAGTTTCGAGGACGAAACTATTTTAAGGAGGGGAGAATGTAATACTTGAGATTTTAGGGTTTTTGAACTTGGCAGGATTCGGGCGCCCGGAAGAGAGGTTGTGGACGCCCGAATGTTCCGGACCCGTTGCACTTTGTGGACGACCCGGTTGTGGCTGACGAGCTTCGGATCTGGACGCATGATTCGGACGCCCGGACGAGGATCCGGTGTGAGCTGTTGACGTGGAGTGCCACGTGTCGCGACGCAGGACACGTGTCGACCGCCGGAGACACGCCGCCCCACCGCCTGCGACCGCCGACCGACCGTTTGTCCGCCAGCTGACACCTGGCATTGAGGATTTCCGGACGCCCGGAAGTGCTGAAGTGGGCGCCCGAAAGTGGGATTTTTGGCAGCCTATAAATAGGTGAGTCCCTGGTCACTTTGGCTTATTTCCCACTTCGTGATCCTGTTTTCTAGAGAGAGAAAGTGGGTTTAGGGCCATGTGTTGGCATTAGTTGTAGCCCAGCTTGTTCTCCTCTACTGCTGATCTGATCTGGTGCTGTGCTGTTGATCTGCTGGAGTTAGCAGTTTTCTTGGAGGTTTATTCAGATCGGTGTACTGCTCATGCTGCTGGAGCTTGGAGGGTTGGATCTGAGGACACTACTTTCCCCACCGTGGTTGGATTAGCTTGTGAGGTGGGTTGATGTTTGCCAGATTCAGTGGACTTCCTCCTACGTGTTTTATCTCATGTTAGCATAATATGATATGATGTTGTTTGGATTATGTAGCATGATTGGATTATGATATGTGGATATTGGATTATGATATTGGGATTATGATAGTATGCCATGCTAAGATTATGTTAGAAATGCCATGTTAGATTGAGACTGATCTATAGACTGCATGGGCATGTTATGATCTTAGATGTGCTAATGATATGTATATGAGCATGCATTTCTTTGTATCATTGTTGCATGATTGGACCTACACCTATTCTGTTGATTTCTTGTACCAGTTGTTGTGCATGTAGTGTAGGTGATCATGTTGTGGCTCGTGCTATGTTATTGTGCCTCCTCTTTGTGGTAGAATCGAGATGATTGTGAGCACTGGAGCATTGATTGTGCCGAGGGCACGTGGTTCTTTGTGAGAGTATGGATTGGGTCATACTTGTTGATTATTCTTTGAGATGCCGAGGGCATGTGATTCTTTGTTGACCTAGTCGTGTCGATCATATACCTGCGGGGGTGCTTGGCGGATACTATGGGTTTACTTTACTCGGTTGGGTAGCTCCCACGAGTACCACTCTAGAGTTGGCATATTCCGTACAGAGGGTTGTACGAGGAACTAGTTACAGATGGTGTTCCTGTACTAGTTGGGCTCCCTTTTGTGTTGAGCTTGATCAGGCCGCAGGTATCGCAGGTATCGCATGGTGAGGTATTGTATGGTATTATGGATCGAGCTAGGTACAGACGGAGTTTCCTGTACTAGCTGGTTCGCAGGTATTGTATTGTGTATGATAGTCCTCATTTGGTATATTCAGTTCATTGGTATTTATACTGACAGTTGAGTATGGTGCATAGTAGTGGTAGTATATCTCCTACATTCTTTCTTGCTCTATATATATCTCTTGAGATTGAGGACTTAGTGGGCAGACCGCTGAGGCTGGTGGCGGTACCCACTGAGGACTACTTGTTTGATAGTAGTTCTCACACCCATTGGTGACATCTTTTTGCAGAGTCTTCTTCCCCAGTCGTGCATACTGAGCGCGGAAAGGAGACCGTCGGGTAGAGCATTCCCCGGATACTTGGCTAGAGGTATACCCATTTTGTTAGTGAGTTATGTGTCTGTACATACAGTGAGTTTGAGAGACTAGTGATGTGTTGTATTGTGGTTATGGAGGATGTATGTACAGTGATCTTTTGATATTATATATAGCAGCTCTGTTGATACCTTTAGCTCTGTGTGTTTGATTGTGGATGTTGTTTCGCTTCGTATACATGGTTGAGATACTGTGTATGCGGCGGATCTGGTCATGCGCCTGGGAAGAGGTAACCCGGGGCGTGACACTGAGCGGCATAAACTCGTCCGCTTGCCGGTGGCTGGCGTCGATCCTGCTGTCGTGGCATAAAAGATCGCTCCTGAGAAAATACCGGGGAGGCTCCAGAATACGGCGGTGGAGTAAAAGGTACGGATGCCATAGAAGGAGCTGCTACAAGTCTGGGACAAGCCCTCCTGATGTGTCCTGGCTGTCCACACTCATAACATCGGCCCTCTCGTCTATCACAGAGATAAACAAAATGAGGTCCTCCACAAATCACACATCGAGGAGATCCTCTCGACTGCTGCTGCTGTCGCTGCTGGCGATATCCTCCAGACTGCTGGCGAAATCCTCCAGACTGCTGGCGACTAGAAGATCCACGTCCCTGGAAACGCGATCGCTGGGGAGGTCTAGGTGGTCGTCTGCTACTTGATTGCCCTCCATCATCAGGTACCGGGCGCTTCCTTTCCTGACACTGAGCTGGGTCTACAAGCTGCCCTCTCGTCACAAATGCCCCTCGCTCTACCCATAGAGACTGCTCAATAGTAGCATCTAAAGTCTGAAGTCTCTGCGAGTGGACAAATGGAAAGATATCGGGTCTCAAACCCTTCTCATATAGATAGACCTTCTGTATCTCATCTCTCGCCGCTGAAGGAACACAGTTAAGCAATCTAGTAAACTCCCTCGCATACTCCTGTACCGAGCGATTCCCTTGCTTCAGATTCTTCAGATCCTCTTCTATCTTCATCTTCACACTACTAGGAAAATACGCCCCATACATAATCCCCCGAAATTCACTCCAAGACATCTGTAGAGGATTCAGGGACCTATGATCACGGGTCCTCCTCCACCAGACATGTGCATCACTAGATAAACAATGCACTGCCATATGCACTTGCTCCCGTGCTGGCACAAAGAGATCCTCGAACAACTTCTCCATTTCACAAATCCAGGCTTCTACCACCCATGGCTCTATACTACTACCATTGAATCGCGGTGGGTCAAACCTACAGAAGCGAGCTAATCTATCCGCCATCCGCTCCTGCTCTTCTTCAGAAAGCACTTGACTAGGCTGAGTACTTCCTTCTCTGGGTTGAGATGTAGTTGGAGTAGTCGCCGCCTGAGGTTCCATAGCTCGAGGCGTAGAGAAAGCATCACACATTTTCTGTAACAAGGCACTCTGCTGCCTTCCAACTGCAGCTATGTCTGCTAGCTGCTCCTGCAGAGCGGGCCGTTCACTAGGACCCGTCTGCTCAGGCATATCCGAAGGCGTCGGATGCGCTCGCGTCGATGGTCGTCGAGGAGGCATAGTAACAACCTGCAACAGAATACCCGCTTAGGACCACAAACAATCTCACGACCTAATCTAGCGAAAGTCCAGAAGGATACTTCTTTTCTTCTCAGATTTATTATGTCGTCTGCAGCCAACATAATTCATCCGATAAGAGAAGGCATAATCCCTCAATCACTCTTCCTACACAAGGAAGGATTCAAAACCCAATCTTTGACTTTCGCGATCAATCACGTCTCTCTCGTCATTCTTAGGTCTGTTTATCTTAGATTTCCAAGGCCCTCTTGACCTATTCCTAAGCTCTGATACCAACTTAATCTGTCACGCCCCGGGTTACCTCTCCCCAGGCACATGACGAGATCCGCCGCATACACAGTATTTCTACTATGTATACGAAGCGAAAACAACAACAACCACAACAATCACACAGAGCTAAAGGT
The DNA here is from genome assembly GCA_016920855.1 of Puya raimondii. Lineage (NCBI taxonomy): Eukaryota > Viridiplantae > Streptophyta > Magnoliopsida > Poales > Bromeliaceae > Puya > Puya raimondii. The sequence goes on from JABWPP010000049.1 coordinate 52,985,558, forward strand.
ATCAACAGAGCTGCTATATAATATATCAAAAGATCACTGTACATACATCATCCATATACTCTCATGTATAACTCTCATATACAACACTGATATCACAATCTCACTGTATGTACAGACTCAACCATCTATCAAAATGGGTATACCTCTAGCCAAGTATCCGGGGAATAGCTCTACCCGACGGTCTCCTTTCCGCGCTCAGTATGCACAACATGGGAAGAAGACTCTGCAAAAAGGTGTCAACAACGGGTGTGAGAACTACTATCAAAGAAGTAGTCCTCAGTGGGTACCGCCACCAGCCTCAGCGGTCTGCCCACTAAGTCCTCAATCTCAAGAGATATATATGGAGCAACAAAGAAAGTAGGAGATATACTACCACTACTATGCACAAAGCTCAACTGTCAGTATGAATACCAATGAACTGAATATACCAAATGAGGACTATCATACACAATACAATACCTGCGAACCAGCTAGTACAGGAAACCCTGTATGTACCTAGCTCAATCCATAATACCATACGATACCTCACAATACGATACCTCACAATACGATACCTGCGGCCTGATCATGCTCAACCCTCCAGGGAGCCAGCTAGTACAGGAAACACCGTCTGTTCCTAGCCCTTCGTACAACACTCTGTACGGAATATGCCAACTCTAGAGTGGTACTCGTGGCAGCGACCCAACCGAGTAAAGTAAACCCATATATACGCCAAGCACCCGCAGGTATATGATCGACACGACTGGGTCAACAAGAATCACATGCCCTCGGCATCTCAAAGGATAATCAACAAGTATGACCCAATCCATGATCTCACAAGGAATCACGTGCCCTCGGCACCTCAAAGGATAATCAACAAGTATGACCCAATCCATGATCTCACAAAGAATCACGTTCCCTCGGCACAATCAATGCTCCAGTGCTCACAATCCATCTCGACTCTACCACAAAGAGGAGGCATAACAACATAGCACGAGCCACAACATGATCACCTACACTAACATGTACAACAACTGGTACAAAGGATATCAACAGGATAGGTGTAGGCCAAATCATGCAACAGGGATACAAGGAAATCATGCATGCTCACATACATATCATTAGCATATCACGCACATGCAAATCTCAACCTAACAGGTCATATCTAACATAATCTCAGCATGTCATGCTATCATAATCCCAATAATATCACACTATCATAATCCAATATCATCATACTATCATAATCCAATATCATCATATCATGCTAACATAATCTAACACTATCATGCTAACATGAGAGTAAACACATAGGAGGAAGTCCACTGAATCTGGCAAACATCAACCCACCTCAAAAGCTAATCCAACCACGGTGGGGAAGACAGTATCCTTAGATCCAACCCTCCAAGCTAATCAAGCTCCAGCAGCACTCCGTTCTGAATATCACCAAAAGCTGCTAACTTCGACAGAACAACAGCTTTGCACCAGATCAGATCAATCAGAGTAGAGCATTCCCCGGATACTTGGCTAGAGGTATACCCATTTTGTTAGTGAGTTATGTGTCTGTACATACAGTGAGTTTGAGAGACTAGTGATGTGTTGTATTGTGGTTATGGAGGATGTATGTACAGTGATCTTTTGATATTATATATAGCAGCTCTGTTGATACCTTTAGCTCTGTGTGTTTGATTGTGGATGTTGTTTCGCTTCGTATACATGGTTGAGATACTGTGTATGCGGCGGATCTGGTCATGCGCCTGGGAAGAGGTAACCCGGGGCGTGACATCTGATCCGGTCCCTCAGACTGTGCTGGGGTAGACCTCGTCGGTGGTCGTTTCCGTGGCGGCATCTTGATCACCTGCAGCCAAAACATATCTTAGTCACACAAATCACACACTCGACCCAATCGAGCGAAAGTCTGGAAGGACATCTCTTTTCCTCTACAATATTGTGTCATCTGCAGCCAACATAATTATTTAGCAGACACATCTCCTTCGATTACTCTTCAACTCTCTCTGAAGAGTTCACAGGACTCAATCTACCGACTTTCGCTACATGTCACGTTTCTCACGTCTTATCTCCTAGGGTCTGCCAATTTCTAGGGTTTTCTGGGTCCTCTAACACACAATTCTATGCTCTGATACCATATAATTTGTCACGCCCCGAATTACAGCGGAAGCTCTTTCGGGAACGTCAACAGCCCCGTATGTACAAGACCTTCCTGCACATACGGAGCGGTCCAAAACAGGAACCTGTCTCAACAAAAATAAAACAACGTCCTAGGAGCCCACAACTAAGATAATGCGAATAGGTAACAGAGTATGAAACAACTAAACCAAAAGCATCACTGTACATCTACAACACATCACAACCAGATATGAAATATTCATCCTAAGACTGTATACAAAAGGCTGCTCCAGCAGTAATACGTACAGTGAGGAAAAAAAAACAAAATAACGGGTGCTCTCTAGCTCGGGTCTGCTGGTAGGAGACGTATCTAGTCCGTTGTTCCCTTACCTTGCTCAGCTGCAGTCGCTGAAGACTTTGAAATAAAAATCAACAAATGAAGGCATGAGAACTATATAAACAATAGTCCCCAATGGGTAACAGCCACCAACCACGGCGACCTTCCCACTATGTCAACTAGAGGCATAAATAGGAGAATAACTGTAAAGAACTGGAGTAGAGAGCTGAAAAATAAACTGTAGTAAATCTACCATTATCATGCCTCTACTAAGCTACTAAAAGCTATAATTCATGCCCATGCAACTCATGCATCACTAAGATGTCCCATATCCAAATACTGATAGTAACCCAATCATAGGTGTTACAATATATTTAGTATTATTTATATTGTTACTATATATTACAATTGTATATTACTTACCATCTATAGCGTAGGATTATATAGCATGTAATCCTAGTTATAGTCTTACTATAGTTGTCATTGTTACCATAGAAAGGCTATCTCTTGTACTATATATTTTACGTTAATACAACCCAAGTGGGTGTGCTCTTTTGCCCTTCTATCATGGTATCAGAGCCACAAACCCTAATCCGGGGATATTGATCTATAACCTCCTTCCACCACAAACCCTACCTTCTCCACTGGTGTTTTTCTTCTTCTTGTTTTTTTTTCCCCGTCCCTGTTGCTGCTCGGGGCATTCCTGGTGCCGCTGGTTGCCTCCTAGTGCCGCTGGTTGCTGGTGCTGCCTCCTCTGGTGTCGCACGGGCTGTCCTTGGTCGCACTCAGACTCACCTTGCCTTGTGCGTGCTGGTTTGGTGCCGCTGGTTGCTGCTGCTTGCCCGGAGCCATTCAGTTCATCTCTAATTTCCTTTTCTCTGGATCTTTGAGTACTTTATTTATTTTCGTCGTCTCTTGTGGTGGCATTTTCTCGTGGAGGTAACATGTCTTCTACTTCAACCTTACCGGTGGTCAACATCAAAACTCTCATACCTCTAGAGCTTACTAATTCCACATATCTGGTGTGGAAACAAAAGTCTTTCTTAATGTTTTGGAAAGTTTTGATGTTACTTCGCATGTGGATGGAACTGGTATTATACCGTCTCAGACTATTGATACCTTTGATAAGAAAACAATTATAAATCCAGAATATCTAAATTGGAAAAGGGCGGACACCACTATCCTCTCATGGATTAATGCCACCCTTTCTCTTAGCATCTTACAGATGGTTGTTTCTAGTTCTCCTAAAACAGCATATGATGCCTGGAAAACTATTGAAGCTTATTTTCTTGACAAAACTGCTTCCACGGCTTTCTCTCTAAAGTCTGAACTGCGAAGCATTAAGAAAGGTTCAATGACTTTGAGCGATTACATGCAAAAGGTTAAATCAATTGGTGATGCTCTACAAGCTATCGGTGAGACCGAGTCAGACCATAACTTGGTCATGACTGTTCTTCTTGGGCTACCAGAAGAATATAGAGATTTTGTTAGTGTTCTTAATACGCACTGAAATAAGCCTACTTTCGAGCAACTTCGTCCACTCTTAATGCAAGAGAAAACCGAAGTTCAACGTCGTACTAGTTCGACGACATCGCCTGCTGCTCCTACTATTGATGGTGAAGTTTTTTATGCAAATCGTGGAGGTAGATATCGCGGTGGTCGAGGACAGCGCGGTAGAAACAACTCTTATCCTGGTCGCAGATCTCCTAGAACCTATTCACATCCTCAAACTCCGAATCATCCTCAACAACCTTATACTCCGAATCATCAGTCTTACATTCCGAAGTCTGGCACACAATGTCAGATTTGCGGGAAGTTTAATCATTCTGCTCTTTAGTGCAGGCAACGTTTCAATCATTCCTTTGTTGCAGATGATATTCCTCAAACCTTTGCTGCTATGAGTCTTCATGAACCCGGTGAGGAAGTGTGGTATCCAGACACCGGAGCATCTAATCATATGACCGCAAACTCTGGTATTCTCTCATCTTCAAACCCTTATAGTGGGCATGAAAAAATTTTTGTTGGTAACGAAAATTTACTTGAAATTACTCAGACAGGTGAAACTCAGTTACATTCATCCTCAAAATCTTTCGATCTTAAAAACGTTCTTGTTGTTCCTTCTATTAAGAAAAAATTATTCTCAGTACGCCAGTTTTGTCATGATAATCATTCTCTTTTTGAGTTTGACTCTTTTAGTTTTTCTGTGAAGGACAAGGAAACCGGGAAGGAGCTTCTTCGATGCCCTAGTTCGGGAACTTCACTCTATCCACTCTCTTCTAAAGTTGCAAGTATAGGAAATAAGCAACAACTGGCTCTGGTTGCATCTAGGTTTAGTGGTAACATTTGGCATAGACAAAGGTCATCCTAGTTTTCCTGTGCTTTCCGCATTTATGAAAAATAATAAAATTTTCTCTGATTCTGCCTTAAAATTATCTGTTTGCAATGCTTGTAATATGGGAAAACATGTTAAACTTTCATTTAATGACTCTGAATCTAAATATGCTTTTTTCCTTTCATATTGTTCATTCGGATGTATGGCAATCACCTGTTCCCTCTCTTTCTGGATACAAATATCATGTTATTTTTATTGATGATTACTCTCGGTTCTCTTGGCTTTATCTGTTAAAATCTAAACATGAAGTTTTTGACAAATTTTTGGAGTTTAAAATAATGGTTGAAAACATATTTCATGGCTCGATCAAAATTTTCCAATCTGATAATGGCACTGAATTTGTAAATGAGAAGTTTTCTACTCTCTATTCACAAAATGGCATTATTCACAGATTTTCTTGTCCTTATACTCCTCAACAAAATGGTCTTCCTGAGAGGAAGCATTTATCTAATGTTGTTAGAAGTCTGCTTTTTCAAGCTTGCTTACCTCCTCGTTTCTGGGCTGAGGCCATTCAAACTGTTGTTTTTCTTGTGAATAGAGTTCTTTCTCTTACTGTTTTGAAAGGACGGTCACCTTATGAAATCCTGCATGATTGTGCTTCCCCTGACTTGCAACTTGTTAGAGTTTTTGGATGTTTGTGTTATCCCGATATTCAGGATATTGCAGCTCACAAGCTCTCTCCCCCATCACTTTCTTGTGTCTTCTTGGGACTTTCTGACAAACATAAAAGATTTCACTGTCTATATCCAAGCACTGGTAAAGTTTTTATTTCTCGCCATGTTACGTTTGTCGAAAATATTTTTCCTTACTCTTGCCTTTCTAAATTTTCTTCTTCTTCATCTATTTCCAATTTACAAATGTTTCACAATTTTTCTGCTGGGTGAGAGTCCTTCCATGCTTGATGCGATTTCTAGCTTCTTCTTCACACGTCCCATTCCTGACGATAGTTCCCATTAAGGTTTAAAGTGCCGTGGCACGGGGGCGTGCCGCTGTCTGCCTGGCACGGTACGGCACCGGCACGCTTCCGTGCCGACACGTGGTACACTCGCGTGCCGATGGATACGCATGACCTCCTACTGGCACGCTTTGGCACGGACTTATTTTAGTTTTTTTGGTTCCAATAAGCTCTTATAATGTTATTTTAAAAGATTTAATCAAATAATTATGAATATTTGCTATGTAGCTTACTATACTTATCAATTAACATACTTGTAAGCTTTTTTGTATGTAAAGTACAACTCTATACCTGATGCAAAATAGAAATTTTTACAGGTTAGAATTTTTAAAATACAAAGACATCTTTCTTTCTTTCTTTCTTTTGACCATATTACAGTCTTTCTTTTATAAAATACAAAAAAAAATATTTTTAAAATAATTTTTAGAAGTATTTGAAAAAAATATTTTTTAATTAATTTTTAAAAAATTTAGTAGATCTATCAAAAAAATTAAGCAATAAATTATATGACAAATAAATTAAATAAATTTAAGTATCAATTGATTTAATTTAGCTTTTAATTTTATCAGCATTTTCAATCTTGTAGCACAAAAATAAAATTTTATGTTTGATTTGCCTCAAAATTTGTTTACTGAGTTCGATTTTGTTCCCCTAATTCGCCAAAAGTTTCGCGGTGCGACAAATTTTGAAAAAATAATTTGTGAAGGAAAAATGGATCGGATATGTAAATTAAAAATTTGCCCGTATATTGATAAACAAAAAAAAATCCAATCATCCAAAGGATCCAAAGCTGAGCAAAAAGCAAAAAAAAAAAAAAACAACAACACCAGTGGCACACGTGGCCGTGTCGCTTTGTCTCACGCGGCACGCCCACCCGTGCCGCGGCTCGCAGGGTCGGACCCCCTCTGTACCGTGCCCCCTTCTTGGGGGCACGGTACGTGCTGCCCCGGCACGGGGCGGCACGGCCGGCACTTAATACCTTGGTTCCCATACACCAGTTTCACCATCTGAGCGATTATCAACTGTTCCTTCCAGCTTATATTCTGATGCCTCACAGGTTAGTCATGAGGGTGATGCCGCTAATGCTGGTCAACCTGAACTCCGGGTCTATACTAGACGTCACACCAGCCGTCCTGCTGCTTCTTCCCCATCCGCTACTGATGTGCAGCCTTCTACCACTGATCCTCCACCTTCTCAGCCTGCTACCGTATTCTCTCCTTCACCTTCTGCGCCTGCATTGCCTGCCCGACTACATTCTATGCTTACTCGCTCCATGACTAAGGGTTCCACAGCGTCTACTTCCTTCCTCGCTTCTGCACATTCTACTCTTCCCACTGAGCCTACCTCTTTTGGTGAGGCTTTTCAAGATGCAGGTTGGCGTGCTGCCATGGCTGAAGAATTTGATGCATTGCTGACCAATGACACTTGGGAGCTCGTTCCTCCTCCTCGTTCCGCTAATCTCATTAGCTGTAAATGGGTATTCAAAGTCAAACAGAAGGCGGATGGTTCTCTTGAGCGTCTCAAAGCTCGACTAGTGGCTCAGGGTTACAATGCGACCTCCAGTCGCTAGTATACACTGTCAACTGATAAATCAGGACTCAGCTCGGTGTCACATTGTCGACCATCCCTCGGCTATAATTATAGGATATAGCGACACTGCCCACAATCCCGGCAGTAGTATCCACTTACTCATTGTCTACCCGACTGACAACATACATATATGCCAATAAAATCTATAGCTAAATAAGTCTATGTCCAGGTCACAGTAAGGAGAAATGAAAAGTTGGTGCATAGCAGTATAGTCAAATAACATAATAAAGCTACCAATACAACCACTACTACCCAAGCCACACTAATTAATTAGTGCCATGTGCTGATGGAAGCATCTCACAATTAGGTGCCATATCCTAATAGAAACATCTCCCTATTCAACCTGTCCTGTTAACAAGTTAAATTAACTTCTATATACGATACACATGCCAAATTAAATATTTCAACTTAAGTTTAATTAGCTAGGCTATATGTACTGGTGGAAGCACCTCTCAAAATACATGCAACGTACATGCCCACTTGCCGCAATTAATAATCTTCTTCATGCATATATACATAGAACATGCATAATAATAGACGTAACCTATAGTAGCAGAGGGCTAATTAATTAGCATGCTTCCGGTTCACATATATGGACTGTGGAATCAACAATTTATATATGCGAAATCCACCTTCATAGGATCAAGAAAAGCATGCAATAAAGTCATCTTATTAACAGGATTTTCACAGGAGCATCTCTCATAAGTCAAGCTCCAAGAAATCTCGATATCACCATGTACCAAAGATCTTAATCACTATAAAATGAAGGTAACATAGTAGGGAGTTCATCTTGTTTGGATGCTAGAGACCCACCAAAAATATGCTCTCCAAATTCCTGGAAAAAAAAAAGTAGAAGAAGAAGATACCGAAGATGACTTCGCAGCCTTAACAAGCTTGCGCACGGGGTCGTCGCCACGACGTTCACGCGCAAACTCAGCTTCGCGTGGTAGTTCACAAAATCCTTCAGAGCCTTATCTTCCTCTTGAGCTTCCTCTCCCTCTCTTCTCTCTACTTGAAGTAGCACCAGGCAAAAGATATAAGGATGAAACACTTAAACGGCTCCAGATAAGCTTAATTGAATAGAGCAGCTTCACATTTGGGCACCCATATTGCCCAATGACAAAGCTGGTTGCTATAAAAAACCAAAACTCCACCGCCAAGGTTTAGGATCCAAATTTGGGCGCCCCGATACGAGCCCGAATCTTCACAATTGCACAAACAACAATTTAAATGACAACAAGTACACACTCCAGAATTGCTGACTAACATCTCACACTGCAACCTCGCCAATTTGCGATGGTCCAGTACACTACATTAACCTATTATAGTAATATTACAACCGGAGATACCATAATCGGAGATACCATATAACCTACACTATATAAGGCAAATACTAAATATATCCTAGCATACTAAAATATATCATAACATTCCCTCGCAAGCTAAGCATCCATTGGTCGGATGCGAAGATTGGTCCGTAGCAAGGAGAACTGAGAATAGGACAAGGGTTTGGTGAAGATGTCCGCAAGTTGCTTATCAGAAGATATATGAACTAAGTCCACATCACCGGATTGGACTTTCTCCCGCAATAACTGATGATCAAGCTCAATATGCTTTGTACGAGCGTGGAGAACATGATTGGCAGCAAGATATGTGGTGCTAAGATTATCACAATATCCAAATAGGCCGCCGCAAGGAAACACCAGGATCACGAAGCAGACGACGGATCCAAATCGTCTCGGCAAGCGTGTAAGCGACAGTTCTATACTCCACCTCAGAACTAGAATGAGAGATAGTAGGTAGTTTCTTAGCCGACCACGAAATAAGATTAGGCCCAAGAAATATGTAATATCCGGAAGTAGACCGACGTGTATCCGGACAACCGGCCCAATTAGCATTTGAAAAAGTGACAAGTGAAGGATTGACATAGCGAGAGATAGGAATGCCATATGACAGAGTGCCCCGAATATAACGGAGAAGATGTTTGACCGCTTGCATGTGAGGCTTACGAGGCGCATGAAGATATTGAGCAACCAAATTGACAGCGTACAAAATATTGGGTCGTGTGAAAGTAAGATACTATAAAGTACCAACCATCTGCCGATAGGTGTAGGGATCTTCAAGAAGACGCCCCTCATGAGACGAAAGACGAGTGCTCGGAGACAGGAGTAGAGACAGGTTTACTGTCAAGAAACCCAGGACGCACAAGCAGTTGATGCGCATATTTCTGTTGAGTCAGATAAAGACCAAAAGAAGAGCAGTTCACCTCAATACCCAAAAAATAATGTAGCGGTCCTAAGTCCTTCATGACAAATTCCCGTTGAAAGGTGCCTATAAACTCTTCCAAGAGAGAAGACGAGCTTCCGGTGACAATAATATCATCAACGTATAAAAGAAGAACAATAGTGCTAAACATCGAGGGATCAGCAGTGCTGCCAATAAAACCTAGTTCAGAGAGAAAAGAAGTAAAACGCTGAAACCAAGCCCGAGGCGCCTGCTTGAGACCATAGATCGCTTTACGTAGTCGGCAAACATGATGAGGAAAAAAAGGATGGACAAAATCCGGCGGTTGCCGCATATAAACTTCCTCAGAAAGAGAGCGGTGAAGAAAGGCATTCTTCACATCAAGTTGCCGAAGTGGCCACCCAGACGAGAATGCAATAAAAAGAACCGTACGAATAGTAGTCGGCTTGACGACTGGAGAAAAAGTTCCATCAAGGTCAATACCGTGTTGCTATTTGTAGCCCTGAGCCACTAGGCGGGCTTTTAGATGCTCAAGAGAACTATCCGCTTTCTGCTTGACTTTGTACACCCACTTGTAGCCGATACGGTTGACAGAGGAGGGAGGAGCAACAAGGTCCCAAGTGGAGTTAGACAATAAAGCATCAAACTCCTCAGCCATAGCGGTACGCCAACCTGCATCCTGAGAAGCCTCAGCAAAAGAGATAGGTTCGGTAGTAAGAATAGAACTCTTAGAAGCCAGGAAGGTAGTAGACTCAGACAAACCCTTTGTCATGGACCGGCTGATCATAGAGAGTGGGTACGGGAAGGTAACAGAGTGTCAATAGGTAAAGCAGCAAAGGGCACAATTGGTAGGGCAGCAGCAGGTGGAGGGGAAGATGGAGATTCAGATTGTGAGGTGCTGGATCAGTAGGAGAAGTGGGTTCAAAAGGCCGGGATGTATTTCGTCTGGTATAGATTCGAAATCCAGGTTGACTGGCAACAGAGGCATCATTCTCATTGCGAACCTGTCTGGCAATATTATTCAAGGTGGCAGGAAAGTGAGATAATAACTTTGACGGTGAAACAGACTGAGGATCGACATTACGAGACGAAGTACTAGAACCATCAGCAGTAGGGGAGTGGATGAAATAAAAACCAGAGATGGCATCAACAGTAGATGGACTCTGACCCAGTAACGGGGAGTTAGAAAGAAAATTTTGAAACATATGAAAATTAGAAATAGTAGAATCCGGTGCTGAAGTGGTGGAAAATTTTGAGAGACATGAATAAGGAAACACCGTTTCAACAAAGGTAACATGTCGAGAAATGAAAACTTTACCAGTGCTCGAATAGAGGCAACGAAAACCTTTATGCTGAGAAGAGAGTCCCAAGAAAACACAAGGAAGTGATCGCGGGGAGAGCTTGTGAGCAGCAATGTCCTGTAGATCGGGATAATACAAAACATCCAAACACTCGGCAAGTTGCAAGTCTGAAGGAACGCAACCATACAAAACAGTGTAAGGCGATTTTCCTTTCAAAATAGTAAGAGGAGTACGATTCACAAGAAAAACAGCAGTTTGAATAGCATCAGCCCAGAAACGAGGAGACAAGCAAGATTGAAAAAGCAAACTTCTAACAACATTAGACAAGTGTCTATGCTTGATTGAATAAGTATTAAAGTTTAATGGCTTGATTAAAACAAATTGAAGTTTAGCGGCCAGAATAAAATTTCACCATAAGCGAAAATGGAGCAATTTACCCCAAATAGAAACGTAGTGAAATTATGGCCTTATGATATAGAGTACTATTCTAACTAGATTCAAAATTGAAAAGTCTTATAAATTAGGAAATTGTTGTCTCTGGTGGGCGATCGACTTCTTGTAGGTAACTGACTGGCCAAGATTGTCTTTAGGAATTAGAAATCCTGATGCAACCGGTGGTTCCTACTGGCTTAAAAAGTGTCGTTCTGTGATTATTCAGCTGTAGCTAGTTCTCCTCTGTTTCATGACCGTTCCTTCCTCATAATTGAGCTCTGCGATGTTTATAACCATTTAAAGGGCCCCTACTCTTCCTTGTATCATATCCTAAAACCTTCGGAATCACTATATCAAATGCTTTTGGTGTTCCGAATGGTCTCACCTTGATTGATTATTAGCTATAAAATTGTTAATACCATAATAAGTTGACAACCATCACTCCGTAGAGTTACCAGATCTCTCACATATTCCTATTTATAATCATTCAGCATATATGGTTATTCAAAATTTCTTAAATTAACTACTCTTAATTTTAGTGTAAACTTCAAATTGTTCCCTGTGGTTTAGCTCATTTTCACTTTGTAACTTTGTGGTTAAAAAAGTTTCATTTTATCCCCGTGGTTTAATCTTTATTTTACCAAAAAATTCTATATGATATAGGGTGACAAAATAAAAAGTTTTAAAACATCATAGGGTGGCAAAGTAAAAAATGGCTAAACCACAGGGGGCCAAAGTACAACTTTTTGAACTACGGGTTGGCAAAATGAAAATGAAAATGAAAATGAGCTAAACTATAAGGGAGCAAAGTGAAACTTTTCAAACCATGAGGTGACAAAGTGAAAATGAGCTAAACCACGGGGGGGGCAATTTGATGTTTCCGCTTAATTTTATTCACAACTGTCACCTACATGGTGCATCACTCTTATTATTTTATTAGTGCTTCCAGGAAGAGTTTTTCTTATGTTTAGTAATATATTTGACGACTTGCAGTGGCGACCATGACTTGTGTGTACCTTTCACCGGGAGTGAAGCATGGACTAGATCATTGGGCTATGCAATTATTGACAGATGGAGACCGTGGTACTTAAATGATCAAGTCGTCGGGTATATTTTGAATCTTTCCTCAATCTCTCTAACGTAAATCAAAACGATTTTTAATTAGGTGATTTTCAACATCCTGCAACATCTTGCATGTATCCCTTACAGAAAATCTGGAGTTCCTTATGGAACTGACATTTTCTTATATTAACAAGAGATAAGTAAAACTATCTTTTTATACATTCCATGTTGTAAGTATTGCTCAAAGATAACCTCCAAAAATGTCACTCGCAATTAAAGCCACTACCACTCATTTGATAAGCAAAATAGTTTTTGCAGTGTCCAATTGATTCTTGAACCTTCATTTGCAGATATACCCAAGGTTATGACCATAACCTCACCTTTCTCACTATTAAGGTACGTAAAGTTTCTTTTCCCTTTCTCCATAGGCGTTTTAACTGTTTCTGTTTTACGCCCTGTGAATATGACTTGCATCTTCCTGATGCTGGTAGATAGAAAATTCTTGAATAGCTTATACAGTTAGGATTCATTATTGTGATATTTCCGCTTTCATATTTTTCGTGTACCATTTAATTTGTATTATTATATATTTTGACATTTTCATTCAAGATTGTTTATCGTGGTTCTGCATTCATTGCTGCAGGGGGCAGGGCATACAGTTCCTGAATACAAACCAAGCGAAGCACTAGCTTTCTATACCCGTTGGCTTGCAGGCACAAAGCTCTAAAAAATGATGGCAGAATCATTAATAACGAACATATTCTTCTGTAGTTAATTATGGAAGCATATTCTGCTCAACCTCTATAGCATGATCAATTTCCAAAATCTGAGAACCATTAAGACGGAAGCTAATGGATTCACCTTTTGTTTTGTTGTGAACGGCTTTTGTAACTGTCAACTGCGACCAAATAAAATCGAGGAATGCAACCACTGACATTTTACTTTCGTGGGATTGGTGCTTCTCTTCCCCATTTAGTCTTTGCATTCTAATTATGGCAGCTGTTTGCTAGCTTCCAAGAGGCACATTTACTCGTTGGAGTATGTCTAACTTGTGGCTAAATCTTTTCGCACTTGATTATGAGATCATCTTTTCAAGTAGACTATTTTCTAAGATAACCAGTCCTAGTGAAGCATACCCATTCCAATTTCCGAATCAAGAAAGACCATGTTTGTGAAAGGCTCAATCGTACGAAGTCTTTGTTTTAACGAAGTCTTTGTTTTACCACCTAGTCCACTCTAGTAGTTTTGATCTACATTTTTCAAAACCATATAACATTGTAGAAACCGAGTTTTTATTAAATAAAATTCAAAAGTTGGGGTATTTCTATGAAATTTTATAGTTTTTAATGAAATAAGGTCGTCACTTTTAAGGTCTGGCAGTGTTGTAAGTCATGGGAGGGATCATACTACGATTTTGTTGTAAGTCGTGGGAGGGACCATACTACGATTTCGTGCGATGAAAATATGGTTCGGAGAAAAAACAGCAAGGGCAACCAGTAAGTTGCGGGTTTTTCTAAAAAAAAGTGCGATATTAATGTGCCAAATTGTAAGAAAATTTATTTGGAGGTGTTACTATTCAAAATACATGCACCGAGGGTTTATGAGTAAGAAACTCAAAATGAGAGGGGCTAAAATGTAATTTTATGAAAAGTATGTAATTAGGGGCGTCAACTAGCCGAACACGAGCGAGCTGAGGCCGGCTCGTGTTTGGCTCGTTTCATAAACGAGCCAAACACGAGCCGGCTCGTTTAAGTATCGAGCCGAAAAATTCGGCTCGTGTTCGGTTCGTTTATTAATGAGCCAATGAGCCGAACACGAGTCGAAAACGAGCTGGCTTACGAACAACAAGTTAAAATGATTAGAAATGATATATATATATATAAAATAAATTTATGAGATCTTACCTATTAGATTTTAATCTAATGGTTCAAACGTTACATATAAATTAATTTTTTATAATTGAGTTGAGCTTTATATTTAGGTTGGACTAAAAATCAAATAATAAAAATTTATATTTATATATATAATTATTTTATTTATATATAAATATAAATTATATAAATAATATAAATATTAATATACGTATTCGAGCTGTTATCGAGCCGAACACGAGCGAGCTGACCCCAGCTCGTGTTCAGCTCGTTTATTAAACAAGCTTAAAAATTCAGCTCGTGTTCGGCTCGTTTACTAAACGAGCGATTTGATCTCGAGCTCATTTCGAGCCGAACACAAGCTGGCTCGCAAATAGCGAGCTGAATCGCCACCCCTATATGAAATTGAGAAGAGCAGTGCTACAGGTACACCCCCATAGGGGTGTACATCCTACAACTCCCAGATCCAACGGCCGGGAGTAATGGGATTAAAAAAAAAAGTGGTGATAACTTCACTCCCTCTTCTCTTTTTTTTCTACTCTTTCCCTTCTTTCCTACAAGGTTCTTCACTCCCTCTTTTTCTCCATCTTCACTCCCTTTTTTTTTTTTTTTCTTCTCTTTCTCTCTTTCCCTCTTTTCCTACAGGGTTTCCCTCTGCTCCCTCCTCTTTTCTCCATTTTTATTTCCTCTCTCTTCCTTCATCCTTCGCCGATTTTTCGGCGAACTCGTGTCCTGCGGCCATCCGCACGTTCTCTTCCTCCATTTTCGGCTGGAGTTCTCAAGCTCCGATCCTTAGCCCCATCCGCGCGTACGCAGCTCACGATAGCTGCGTCCCCAAGCAGTGGTGAGTAAATTGTAATTGTTTTTCTTTAATTTGAACAGCAAAAGAATACTAGGTGAAATATCCATAAAATTTTCCTTTTTTTTCTTCAATTTGAACTCATTGCTTCATTTGAACTAATTAAAGAGCTCACTACTTCATTTGAACTCATTGCTTCACTTATTTTTTCAATATTTTGTAGCATTTGAGTAAATTAATATTTTTTAATTATGGTGAATTATTTCAGTATTTTCTCACTGATTTGGACTATGATCAACTAGTTAACGCATTTTTATTATAATTATGTTTTATTAAAAATTTTCTATTCTTAATAATTTTCTGGTATTGATAGGATTTTCCTTTCTTGAATATGTGGATGTATAGGTCATGAATTACTGTTTTTCTTAATTTTCTTAAGTTTAATTTTCTTTCATCTGAAGCAATTTTATGGATAATTCACCTAGTAATTATCCTTCCTTATTAGTTTCTCTGTTACAGTGATATAAAGTTTTTACGTTTTAGTTTATATTTTTTCAGTTATTTAGCAGACATGAGAGTAAAATTTGGTAAAGTAAATATTGATTGTGTAATTATTTTTTTTGCTTGAAATGTTATAATAAAATGCTTGTATTATTTTCTTTCGCCGCAATGATACATTTTTAGGGCTTAGTAGAATGGTGCCTATACATTATAACTTTAGAAGTATCGATTTTGATAAATATTTTGCCCCCTCACCATTATTCTAATTTTGTATTCTGACTAAATATGATGTGTTACAGGCTACCAATTGTCTTAAATGTCTGGGCACACTAATAATTTTATGCAGTGTACCGAATTTTTAATATAAAAGTAAGTGAAAATAAAAATAGTGTGAGATACTATTTTTATTGGACTTAGAAAAGTAAAATATAAGTCGAAAATAATTTGTGCTGAAATTGGAATGAAAACAAGAGATTTAAAATTTTCTGTAAGGAACGGGGCTTATTTTTTTAGCAGAAAATTTACAGTGTCAGAAAATTATGAAAATTTAAGGATATGTCAGAATTATTTTTCTGAGGTTAGATTAAAAGTTTCATGTCATTCCGACACCCGAAAAGTGAAAATAAAATATAACAGCAATTTGCTAGAGATTTTAGTCGGTAGAGCTTTCGGTGACCAAAAAACGGTCCGAAACTAAATAGTGAAGATCAATTCTTCTAATTAACTTAAACTGAGTATGACTGTCAAATTTAAGCACAAACTGACATTCAGAAGGGATCCGACGAAAAGTATCAGATTCTGAACTGAGCTGAAACTACAAATTTCAATGGTGTTGGGGGCCTATTTGTAAACCGAACCAAGCTCCTCCCTGGTTCGCGCGCAGCATGAGAGAAGAGAGGTGAAGCCTCTCTCTTTCTCTCTAGCACTCATCTCTCCCTTCCTCTCTTGTAATCTTTCATTCTCTCTTGTGATTTCTCCATCAAAGAGAAAAGGGGTTGGAGATTTGGAAGCTTCAAGTGGAGAAGACGCTTGGTGGAGGTCTCTAATGGTGGAGAAGCTTGGAGAGCAAGGTAGCTATGGTGAGATTTTCATGATTAGAGTTTAGGATTTGGGTTTAATCCTTTAAAATTGATGTATTTAGCATCTCTAGATTATTCTAAACTATTTTGATTAAGGGATTATCAAGATAAATGGGGTTTTCTTGTAAAACTTAAAAATCCTAGGATAAGATAAGTGGTTTTATCCCTAAGAGATTTGGTTAAACCTTTTAAAAATTGAGATATTTGAGTTCCCTAGATGATTATACACTAATTTGATTTAGGATTCTCCGTGAATTTCGGAGTATTCTCGAAGAAACCGAAAACCCTAGGTTAAAATGGAAGTTTTGGATTTGAGGGGTTTAAAAATTATTTGAACTTATAGAACCCTAATTGGAGGTTAGTAGAACACGGGACAACTCGATTTCGTCGAACTGCAAGAAATGAAATTGTTTTGAGTTCGACTCGGAGTAACGAATTCTCCGTATGTGTTAGGATAAGGAGCTTGAAGACCAAGCTTGAAGCCAAGGATTAGAGCCCGATTGCAAGTGTCTACAAGCAATCAGAAGAGTATCAGGTGGGTCGGTGCTTACCGAAGTGATTAGGTCACTTTCATGTCGAAAGAGTAAAGTATAACTTTTGTATTCGATGCATGTAATGGTAGGTTAATTTGTAAAATGAGTAGGCATAGTTTGTATGCTACTTAGGTTAAATTAACTACCATTGGACGTATAACACTAGACAATTGTTGACATATGAGTATATATATATATATGTGAGTATGCCTAGGTGTGGATGTGAACATAGGTCGATGAACTCTAGGGAAATTAGAGGATTCGACAAGTGGAAAATCAGTGGACTAAATGTCATGGAAACTATGACTCCTAGGTGTGGATAACTAGGATAAAATATGACAGGATTGTGTAGTGAACCTAGAATCGTCGAATCTAGGTTGGACAATACGGTGGCTAGGCCACTTGGAACAAGGTCCCGTTGAACCTAGTGTCGTAGAACATATGTGAAATAATATAATGGTAGAGAGACCACTTGGATTGGGATGTCGATAAATCTAGTGTCATTGAACATAGGTTGGAAGCATAGTGGTAGGATAACCACTTGGACATGAAAACTTGAACCTAGAGAGGTTGACAATTAAGGGTAAATGATGAACCCTTGAGACTTGGAATGAAAAATGATGTGCACATCTATGAAATATGAAATAACCTTGGCGTGTGCGACGATTTCACCGCCAGATGGGTTTTGGTATCAGCTCAGGCATGTGCGACGATTTCGCCGCCGTAGGCTGGATACCCGGGGTGTGTGCGACGATTTCGCCACCCAGTGAGTTGAGCCATTGTTCGGCGTGTGCGACGATTTCGCCGCCAGGTGAGGGCGGTAGCCCGCTGATGATTGACTCAAAAGTGAGTCGGGTTTGACCTTGGCTAAGGTGAGTAAACCTTAGGAGAAAATTGGATAAGAAATGGATAATGAAATAGAAAGTAGAAGATGAATACCTACTTGCATGGATTTCATTATCGTATTTGCATGAAGCATAAGCATGTTTACTATTTTTGCATATAGTAGAGTTATATGCTTACAAGTTATATGTATATTGGACTAACCCATGCTTATATGCTTCCTTTTGGACCTGGTGGGTCGAGCTTCTCTCTTGGGTGGCCTTACCCACTGGGAACTATTTTATATAGTTCTCATCCCCTGTTTTTCAGGTCCACACGTGAGCGGCGCGACGGCGCGAGGAAAGGGCGTAACTCAGTAGATAGCGCCCTACCACTTGAGACCAGGATAGAAGTACCCTTTACTACGTAGCTTAGGGGTATTAAAATGAAAAATGAAGAGAATGTAATAACAGTTTGATTGTATTTGGAAAGATAGAATGAAAAATGTAATATGTGAATGTAATGTGAATGCTTGTAATAGCATAGTTTTTTATGATGCTTTCCTTATGCAATATGTGTATGAATTTTGTTCCTGTTTGGAACTTCTTGAACTGTATTGATTGCGACGCCTTGGACGTACAGGGGAAACTCTGTCCGTTCGGCGGGTCTGTGTGCGGGCCCGAACCGACCAAATCGGCGGTCTCGGGGCGTGGCAGATTAAGGTGGTATCAGAGCGTAGAAATAGTCTAGGTGGACCTAGGAGACCCTAGGAGGGTAAACCATAAGGACTTAGGCTCGCGAGAGACGAAGATTTGTGAATTGTGGCGAAAGATGAATCGATTGGGTCGTGTATTGGTTATGCCTCTAATAGGATGTTAGAGGTAGATTTAAGGCGTGGTTTATTCTCAGCTAAGTGTGTTCATGTTGGCGCGCGACAACATGAACCCAAGGGATGAGAATAGGCGCCCTTATGTAACTTTCACCTAATTTGTGTCCGTAATTTGAATCATGTTTGTACTTGGCCTAGAAGGTCGAGGGATTGATCGAATTGTCGTGTTTCAGGATACGATGGCGTCACATAGGCGATTTTCAATGAGATCGACACGGGGTGGTCCTAGTGAGGCCCCCGAGCCATCCGGGGCAAGTGGAGACCCGGAGCTCCGTGAACAGCTAGCCACACTCGTTGGAGTAGTGCAACAGCAAGCTGAGTCGACGCAGCGACAGCAGGAGGCTGCCGTGCGCCAGGAGGAGCGGATCAGGAGACTCCATGAGACCGTGGAGCAATTGGCACGCCGCATACCGTCAGGAGCCATGATGGGTACCTCGCAAGTGGATGCAGGTACCTTGGCCCCTGGTTATATGGATATGAAGGTAGAGAGAGAGCGAGCTCTAACAGCCCTCATGACCTTCAAGGGATTCAATCCGCCTACCTTCGACGGAGAGACGGTGGATCCGTGGGTCGTGGAAACATGGATCGATTCCATGGAGACCCTGTTTGAGGATTTGTACACCCTGGAGCGGGACAAGGTCCACCTAGCCGCACATTGCTTGGAAAAGTCGGCGAAGGTGTGGTGGAAAAGGGTCAAGCGAGACCGATCTTCCAGTCTCCCTCCTGTGACTTGGGAGGAGTTTCGGGGATTGGTGTTTTCTGCCTATTTCCCCGATAGTGAAAAGAGAAAGCTTCAAGAAAGGTTCAAGAAGTTGAAGCAAGGTGACCGCTCGGTGAGGGAATATGAGCAAAAATTCGCATTGTGAATTGTATCCCATACGTGGTGCGGGATGACAAAGACAAAGCCGACTGCTTCGAGCGGGGACTTTGGCCAGAAATCTTCGTGGTGGTCCACTCATTTAAGCTTCTGACTTTTGCCGAGGTGTTGGACCGGGCCTTATGGGTGGAGCAAGGCAACAATGCATTCGCGCGGGAGGAGTGCGAGTCCTATGGTGAGGAAAAGGAGAAAAGACGACCATCGAGTGGATCTGGTGGTCAATCAAGTTCCAGACAAGCTCCAACGCGTTCGTGCTCGCGATCCCGTGCCCCAGGGACCTACCGTACTCGGTCCTCGGCGAGCTGTGTTATTTGTGGAGGCCCTCATCACCCACAACAGTGTGAACAGCGAGATGGCAAATGCTTTAGGTGTGGGCAACTGGGCCATACGTGTGATGAGTGCCCGCAGGTGGATAGCCGGGCCCTGACACTTGCGATGGCCTTCTCCTCTCCGAGACAGCCCACGGGTATGCCATCTGCGGCAAAGTCTAGAGAGCATGCGCCGGTGTCGGAACAACCTGAGGGTTCGCGTCGGGCGTCGAGTGGCCATGGATAGGCGATCTAGGATGAGGAGCCTACGCTGCCGACGACATTGCGGCAGGTATGATTTAATTGTGCAATTATACGCAAGGCATATTTGACACTAAAGCATTGCATGCATTATCATGTGGTCAATTGCCGCTATACGAGCATGCAAATGTCATAGAAGCGTGTTTCCGCCTGCTGGAGCAGGTAGGGATGAAAATGGTGAACTAACTCTCGAAATTGAGGTAATGTGAATAGCCAGCGAGAGCCGAGTCATGACGCTGGAGGATACGCGAGTAGTTCGCGAACTCTGGACATTGTTCCGGTGGATCGATGGCAGTAGTGGAACCACGGTTGTGAAATTAATAAGGTAATCGCCAAGATTTGGCGAGTAGGCCTTGTAGTACCTCAAATTGAGGTGGGTTGTGGTACTCGCGTAGTGAGCGAGCATAAGGAAGGTAGCTTAGTGCATGCGGTTAGGACGGAAAAGCATAGAAGCGTAGAACGCTTTGGTTATCGTATTAGTAGAGTACATGTTTCGTTCAGCCGAGAGGGTTTGTTGGCAGTAGCACTTGAGCATTGCTAAGTGTGAAGCGGGCCATGGACCGCTCGTAGGGCTGGTGGCTCGCACTAGGTGCTTAGGAGCCGATAAAGGTTTGTGTTGCTCGGTAGAGCCTTTTAGTCATGTGTAGTGACGGTGTTGAGTATCACTTGGGGACGACCCGTGCCCGGACCATATGTGGACTGTGGAGCCTGGGGCCATATGGACATGCGCAGTCAGCTGTGTGAGACAGTGGCCCGACACCTGAGGGTGGGGCAGAGATTTGTGGTCGGGACGGTAGTCCGAGCTATGACCCGAGGACGTGGAATACCACATATGAGACCGTGTAATTGATGGAACGCCGACAGTGTGATTGTGACCTAACTCTAGGATTTGTAGAGGTTTGGGGTCTTGGTTACTCCTGGTTGGAGTATGTGTGCGAGTTCTTGAGTGAGGACTCCGCCGAGTGATTATTGGGTCTGCGCTTGCGAGCGAGAGATGTTATGCGATGTTAAGACGCGAGCTAGGCAGTAGGCCTGCACGAGAATTCTGGTCTGTGGACCATCCGTGATAAACCAAAATAATCGGTTTAGTTGGAAGCTCTTACGGTGAGAGCATCACTTGTGTTTAGAGCATCGAGGGTAGTGACTTGAGGAGTGAAGGCTCGGTCATACCGTTCGTCTTGAGGCTAAGTCGCCAACCGCCGAGTCTGACGGTATCGATGAGATGGAATCTAGTTCACGAACAAAGTGTTCGTGAGCTCGTCGTGAGAACGACGTGGTGTTGACCAGTGGTAGATGAAAGCAAGCAAGGTGCTCCTTATGAGGCCTTGGAAAGGTAGAGGCCATATAGGAATTTGAGGATGTGCCAAATGTGCCATCTTGATTTGTGGCTGGGAATTCACAAGTGATAAGCCCACTTGTGATAGGTCAAGGCACCAGTGATATTGCTCTTAGGCAATGCCGGTGATCAGACCAATATGAGTTCCACAATGGAACTATGAACTTGGAGGAGAGTCGCTCGTAATAGCATAGACTCTCGAGTGGCAAAGATACCTGGCCTGCTAAGTGCAAGAGTGCGGATATAGACTACAAAATGGTAGTATACTGAACTTCGGTGCGCTATACTTAGGTTAAATTAACTACCATTGGACGTATAACACTAGGCAATTGTTGATATATGAGTATATATATATATATATATATATATATATATATATATATATATATATATATATATATATATATGTGAGTATGCTTAGGTGTGGATGTGAACATAGGTCGATGAACTCTAGGGAAATTAGAGGATTCGACAAGTGGAAAATCAGTGGACTAAATGTCATGGAAACTATGACTCCTAGGTGTGGATAACTAGGATAAAATATGACAGGATTGTGTAGTGAACCTAGAATCGTCGAATCTAGGTTGGACAATATGGTGGCTAGGCCACTTGGAACAAGGTCCCGTTGAACCTAGTGTCATAGAACATAGGTGAAATAATACAGTGGTAGAGAGACCACTTGGATTGGGATGTCGATAAACCTAGTGTCATTGAACATAGGTTGGAAGCATAGTGGTAGGATAACCACTTGGACATGAAAACTTGAACCTAGAGAGGTTGACAATTAAGGGTAAATGATGAACCCTTGAGACTTGGAATGAAAAATGATGTGCACATCTATGAAATATGAAATAACCTTGGCGTGTGCGACGATTTCGCCGCCAGATGGGTTTTTGTATCAGCTCAGGCGTGTGCGACGATTTCGCCGCCGTAGGCTGGATACCCGGGGTGTGTGCGACGATTTCGCCGCCCAGTGACTTGAGCCATTGTTCGGCGTGTGTGACGATTTCGCCGCCAGGTGGCTAAGTCAAGTGAGGGCGGTAGCCCGCTGATGATTGACTCAAAAGTGAGTCGGGTTTGACCTTGGCTAAGGTGAGTAAACCTTGGGAGAGAATTGGATAAGAAATGGATAGTGAAATAGAAAGTAGAAGAGGAATACCTACTTGTATGGATTTCATTATCGTATTTGCATGAAGCATAAGCATGTTTACTATTTTTGCATATAATAGAGTTATATGCTTACAAGTTATATGTATATTGGACTTACCCATGCTTATATGCTTCCTTTGGACCTGGTGGGTCGAGCTTCTCTCTTGGGTGGCCTTACCCACTGGGAACTATTTTATATAGTTCTCATCCCCCTGTTTTTCAGGTCCACACGTGAGCGGCGCGACGGCGCGAGGAAAGGGCGTAGCTCAGTAGATAGCGCCCTACCACTTGAGACCAGGATAGAAGTACCCTCTACTACGTAGCTTAGGGGTATTAAAATGAAAAATAAAAGAGTATGTAATAACAGTTTGATTGTATTTAGAAAGATAGAATGAAAAATGTAATATGTGAATGTAATGTGAATGCTTGTAATAGCATAGTGGTTTATGATGCTTTCCTTATGCAATATGTGTATGAATTCTGTTCCTGTTTGGAACTTCTTGAACTGTATTGATTGCGACGCCTTGGACGTACATGGAAAATTCTATCCGTTCGGCGGGTCTGTGTGCGTGCCCGAACCGACCAAATCGGCGGTATCTGGGCGTGACATTTTAATTGATGATTTTTTAGATGGATGAAGAATAAAACTATGAGGTCAGAGACGTAAATATTTCGGCACCAGAAATTGGAATGGCTTTCAATAATTTTGAAGCAGTTTTTAATTTCTATAAGCATTATGCACAACAATTAGGATTTGGAATTGTAAAGAGGTCAACTAAAATGACTGATGGCAAGGCTACGTATGTAATAATCACATGCTCTCGTCATGGAAAAGTGCATCGCACCGTGACTAATCTTCGTCCTCGTCCATCGGTAGCGAAGACGGATTGTCCTGCGAGGATAAATGTGGTAATAAATTCGGATTCATCTTGCGTAATAAGCAAAATTAAACTTAAGCATAATCATGCCCTAAGTCCTTATAAGTCTCGATTTTTTTCCTGCAATCGAGTTATAGATCGAAGCGTCAAGAGGCGGCTTGATCTTAATGATCGTGCCGGAATCTGATTGAATAAAAGTTTTAATTCTTTTGCTGTTGAGGCTGGTGGGTATGAAAACTTAACATTTGGAGAGAAGGACGCTAGTAATTATATTGAAAAAGTCCGCCGGTTACGACTTGGTGAAGGTGATGGCAAAGCAATTTGTAATTATTTTAGAGGAATGCAAGAGAGAAATGCAAATTTTTTTTATGCCATAGATCTAGACGATGATTCTTGGCTTCGCAATGTATTTTGGGCAGATGCTCGGAGTAGAGCAGGCTATGAATGTTTTGGAGATGTAATTACTTTCGACTCGACATATCTAACGAATAAGTACGATATGCCGTTTGCTCCTTTCGTTGGTGTTAATCATCATGGACAGTCAATCTTGTTGGGATGCGGCCTACTCTCTTCTGAAGATACAGATTCGTTTGTATGGCTTTTTCGGAATTGGTTGTCATGCATGTCCGAGCGTGCCCCCAAAGCAATAATCACTGATCAAGACAAAGCGATGCAAAATGCTATAGCACTGGTTTTTTCTGATACTCGGCATTGATGGTGCTTACGGCACATAACAAAGAAGATACCGGAAAAGCTAAGAAGCTATGGTGTATATCATTCGATTAAGAGCGTTATGATGGATGCTATTTATGAATCACTGACAGAAGTTGAATTTGACAAAAAATGGAAGAGAATGATAGCTTGTTACGGACTTCAAAATAATAAATGGTTGTCAGGCCTGTACGAGGAAAGACGTAAGTGGATACCAGTTTATGTGAAGGATACATTTTGGGCTGGAATGTCCATGACACAGCGAAGCGAAAGCATGCATTCGTTTTTTGATTTGGTATGTGAACTCGAAAACTTCGTTAAAATAATTCGTTGAGCAGTATGAAAGCGCTATAAAGAATAAAGCTGAAAAAGAAGCAGAATTAGACTACAAATCATTCAGCTCAGTCATCCCGTGCATTAGCCGTTATGCATTTGAGAAGCAATTTCAAGATGTGTACACGATTGCGAAATTTAGAGAATTTCAGGCAGAGCTGAAGGAATTAATGCATTGCAAGACATACTTACTATCTTCGAAGAGCACTGCGCGTTCTTATCAAGTTAATGAATATGGCGATGGAGGTAAAGACACAGTCTTCACAGTAATTTTTGATGAGGGTAGCTCCCTAGTAAGTTGTATTTGTCATCTTTTTTAGTACAAGGGTATTTTATGTCGACATTCAATTGCCGTCCTAGTTCATAGAAAGTTGATGATTGTCCCAAATTCTTACATATTAACACGATGGAGGAAGGACGTCATACGGAGGTATACCCGGGTGAAGACATGGCATAAGAACTTGAAATTTGTTGATATGAAGAAGTATGACTATATGTATGACATTGCAGACATAGCTGCTGAGTCCGATGAGAAATGTGAAGTAACATTATGTACGTTGCGAGATTTGAAGACCAAATTGGAATACACTTCATCATCCAAAGGGAGCAATGATGTCGAATGTTCGCTGATTGCGCTAACACCTTCGAATGGTGCGTCGGATGTTAGAAGTAACGACCGGAGAGTACTGAGCCCGCTACCAGTTCGCAGTAAAGGCCGTCCGCCAAGCAAAAGAAAAGAGTCGATGACCGATAAAGTTGTACGACGGTTGAAGATGAAAGCCAATAAGCAACAAATATATCTCCACCTATTTCAATCAATTTTTTATTGGATTCTAATTTACGGTAGACGACAATAATTGATAATTCTTCATGATATATTTTAATAGGTTGGGCAACATTCTGGGGGCAGGATATATAACGGTGAATGTTCCATCTATAATCGTGTTTCATCATCACAGTCGGCCTCCTCCCAACAGAGTGTAAATATTTTATGCATTTTTATTTTTGTATTTGATTTTCTTAATTCTCGATATATAGTTCGATTTGACTATTTTTTTTTAATTCCGGATCTCTTATCCTCCAAAACCAACCGGTTTATTATAATAGGTTCATCTACAGAGTCCTACAATTAACAATTCGTCGCCAAGTGACTTATCTTATGGGATCGGTGTACACAGCGGCCCAGCCATTATCGTAACAGTATTATGAATAAAATTTCTTATAGACGGTTATTTAATATTATTTTATCGTATTTACAAATACTCTAATTTAAGTTTTGTTTCTTTTATGTCAGACAACGTGGGGCCCTAAAAACGTATCCATATTATCAGATCCTATCATGTACCCTCATAGAGTGGATATTAGTCAG